>JAPWTK010000052.1:1515000-2140875 GCA_029963805.1 Aromia moschata | reverse complement strand
CTACTAATCAGTAATAGGATACACTTCACTAAATGTATTATTTCAGGCTGAGGAGATAGGAAATTCCGTATATTGTGACATAAAATGGTATCTACCAGGCATGGTGCCTATCCGAAAATATTTGCAGATTATTATAATAAGGTGTCAAAAACCAATATCCATTTCTGCTGGAAGTTTCGTGGACATCGACAATAGAACTGTTCTCTTTGTAAGTATCAGTCACAGCTGGGACAAATTCTTGATTAACCAACAGTGATCAATTGATCAAAGTTGTTTTATGTTTAGAAAGTCCAAGATTTCAAAGTCGAGCATTAAAAGATAAGAAAAGAATAAACTCTGACAGATAGAGGAACTGAGAGACATATTATATCCATAGTTGCCAGACTGACATGTCATTTTAAAACTTTTATGAGCGTTATTCTCTGTCTTTCGTGATAGGGTAGCAATAAAATATGTAGGCGGGACGCCCCGCCCATAAATTATAATCCGCACGTGTGAATTGAATTATTATATCGTTATTGGTCTACGGAAAATAAGCACTTGAGTATTCCTGTGCGTACGCAGTGTCCCGAGAAGTTAAATGTTTGGGTTGGTATTTTAAGCGATTCCATCGTTGGGCCATTTTTTATAAACGGTTCCTTAGATGCCAACAAATATTTAACAAATAATACAAACTGTTTACGGACATGAACATGAAAGACCACGAAATTTAAATGATTTACGGGCCAGAATTGTACAAGTCCTAAGTAATATTTCCCCTGAGCTGTTAGAGAACTAGTGTTGTAAGAATACGTATTAAAAATTCCGTTCAATCCGAATATCAAACTATTACATATTAATCCGAATATTTGCCAACCGCAATACGGAATCGAAATTATTACGAACGCTGTCAAATACCGGAAGATAGCGTGGATATCGTATCCGACGAAGTCTCGGACGAAGTAAACATAATACGTAATAATACGTAATAGTAGGATGATACAAACACGAACAAGGTCCGAGGGAATACGGAATACGGAATTATTACGGATTATGATGCGATGCCGTACCGTGTGCCGTGACATTGCGTATATAAGGTCCTATCGACTCTTATCCGTATTCCGTAAGCCAAGAAAAGCAAAGCACGTATGAAAATTAATACGTACCTATTAGTGAATTCATCCGAATATTCACTTATTCAAAAGGCATTTATTCTTTCTTTCGTCTTATAACCGGGTTGATTTATATTTTTATTTTCTTATTTTTTATAGAACTTCAATTGTATTTTCTTGCATATCGGTTAGTTAAGGAATACAAATATGTGAAAATAAATACAATTATGTTCGTACACTTCTTTGAAGTGTTTGGGATAATTTTAAAAGTCAGAATTACGTAAGAATTTCGTTTCATACAGCTAAGTCGATGTACACCCCCATAGCTGCGAAAAAGTACTGAGTTCCGCTCTACTCAAATTCGGCGATAGGCGTGTAGGCAATATCCCTCCTAACATTCTGTTAGCTCTCATACGTTTCTAATACGTGCACAAGCGTGAATCACTGTAGCATCTAACTGTCTTTTTCTGTCCTTACTGGTGTCTTTTAACTTATTATGTTCTACACATGTTTCGCCAATTTGTAAAGGTGCAATTTCCTAGGGTAATATATATACATACGCATTAATAAATCATCTCACCTAAGATAAAAGTAAAATACTTGTTACTTCCAAAAGGTGATCTAAACGATATCAATCTTTCTGTTACAGCTTCTACAAACGGCATACTCATTTTATACATTTCTGCAAATGGTCACAACTAAGCAAAATTGAGTTTTACCATGGCAACAAGAAAGACTTTTTATCAAAAGATATTAGAAATGTGAATCTCTTTTCTTCACTACTACCACGAGACATAAATCAGCTTACTACCACATCAGCACGGTGGAATAGTACATACTTATGAATTAATAATATATAAGATTGAATACAATACCTATTGTACTAGAACACTTATTAGCTCTCTGCCACAAATTCTCTACAAATGTCTTAAAAAAATCAGCGCATACGCTGTAAAAGTTTCCTTCACACTTCACACTCAATAAAAAACTCACTTCTCTTCTTATATGAAACAACTAGCGACCCGCCCCGGCTTCGCACGGGTGCACGCGGACTTTTTTTGTAGACCTTTTTAAGGTGTACAATACTGTAGTACATTATTTTGATCTATCTCGTAGGGTTCAGCCAGCGTTTGCAATGTAAGCGCAAAAAAATGTACACATTTTTTTGCGGTTTTTATTTACGACATCACATGAGAAACCTCTAAAATTATCAGTGTTTATGCTATATTATGCATGTATTATACATATAAACCTTCCTCTTTAATCACTCTATCTATTAAAAAAAACCGCATCAAAATCCGTTGCGTAGTTTTGAAGATCTAAGCATACATAGGGACAGACAGACAGCGGGAAGCGACTTTGTTTTATACTATGTTATGATTATGATAATGTTTTTGCATCACTTCTAACATTACGGAAATATTTTTTAGAAGATAACTGTCAATTTAACTCTTACAGAATTACTCTGAACAGAAACTCACTTTGACTAGGTTTTGTATCAAACAAATACTAATTTAATGCACAATAATATTTACTATTAGTATAAAGTGTGGATTTTTTATTTACTTACAATAATAAATTGCTGTTACCGTCTACTATAAACTCATTTTTCAACAGTGTGAGATAGGTGCGTCACAAGTCGCATAAAAACTACAAAAAAAAGCCCATAGGTTACATCACAGACCAACTAGGCAAATCGCTAAAGCCTCGTTGACGTCCTATCCCGAGCTAGTTAGCTGGTAAACAGCAGTCTGTCGTTCATAGATTTCACTGGGTGAACATCTCCCTTGTTTATCAAATTTCTTTTGTGTAATGAAAACTCATGGGTAAATACATAGTGGTGGATTGTAAAAAAAAAACTGGATATGTAAGTGTTCTGAAACAAAGTATTTTTTTTCTATAAGTAAGTAAAAATTTAATTTAATGAATACGGCCATCTGTCAAATATTCTGATTCGTGTTGTTTCGTAAGTCCAGAGTAGGCTTACAATTTAGGTGAATTATTGTTAATGTTTTGAATTCTTGTTACGTTAAAGTGTGTATTTTAAAAATTAATGACTAGTCTGAAATATCTTTTTTGTCTTTTTAAAATAAATATATATTTTTTTTTTTTTTTTTTTTTTGTGTTTTTTGGCCTTTGGGCTGTTTTGGGGGTGGTTGGGGGGGGTGGGGGAGGGGGTTATTTTTTACTTTAGGGGGTGTGGCAGGTTCGCGCCCGATTTAGCAACGCTGGGAAGACTGGACTTGGGGGCGGGGGGAAGGGTGAGGGTTAAATACAGTTCTTTTCGGTTGACGACAAAAATGATCGGCGAAGATTTAAATTTGAATCACACCACTGTTCATCAGATTTTGACTAAGGAACTTGGGATGAGAAAAATCTGCGACATTTCAGTAAACGAGTTTTTAGCCAGTAAAAACATTTTTGTGGCTCATCAGCCTCCTTATTCGCCTGACTCGATTCCTTGTGCCTTTTTCCTCTTCCCGAGATTGAAAAATCATCTCAAGGGACGTAATTTTGTAAAATGAAAACCCTTTGTACAACAATACTTAAATATACAATGTACATAAATAACAAATATAATAAAATAAAGCATAATAAACATACAAATTAATTTCAAGGGTTTGTCCCTTGAAATTCACTTGGCAATTCATTTGGAATATATAAAAACCATTAACTGTATTTTAGAAATAGTCAATTGCGGAACCATTACTGCAAATTTGTAAAAAGTCAGTTAAATATTGAATTTTGTTAATCTAATATGTATAAAGAATATAATAAAGCTTGAACTAGTTATTCAATATTCTATTTATTATTAAAATTCAAACTACTTACTAGGCACCTAAACGTGTTCACATTGCCTAGTCATTTCGTCATTAGTATTAAATAAAACAAGTAATAATAATAGCTTAAGGCGGTCGTCTTAAACTAATTGTAAACTATAGATATATATTGTATTAGATTTTTTTGTTCGACGGCTTACTTTTGGTGTAAGAATAAAATTTTCCCGTGTCATTTGAATATATGTACTTGAGAGTACACATGAAGAATTGTTCAGAGTGAAATGTTACATCTAACCTATAAAACATTTTCGAAAAGTACATTCACATACATATGTATACTTTGTCAACTATACGTACGTATTTTTATTTAATTTTCTAATACGATTGATATTTCTATTATATCAGAGAATGACAATCTATTTTGATACTTTCTTTATTTTAGTAGGTACAAAGATAGTGAAAGTAATCTGCATGAATTGATAAACTCAGTATTGTACAAGAGTTTATCAAAAATTCTAATAGATAAAAAATGGAAAAAATAGACGCTAATGCTCTAATTGCAGAGTTTGTTAAAAAAAACGGTTTAATAAAGAGTGGGTGAGAATATTTTTGCATTAAAAATATATTTTTATTTGGTTTTGTTAATACTTATAAGAGACAAAATATGGATATTTTGCTATTAACTTCACTCACTGTAACTGATTCTGCCCTATTTATAAACCCGTTTCAAATGACATATTGATTATATGCAAAAATCATTGCATTTTGAAAAAAAATAATAAAAACGTTTTCGACACATAAAAAAAAAACTCATAATCGAGACAAGATTGAGAAGATATAAATGCTTAGTATCCCATTTACTGCCCTTCATCCTAAAACAATGACTTACTTACTTGTAATATTTAACTAAAGTGTACATTTCTGGCATGAATTCCCTCATTTAAAAAAAATACCGGATGCGCCGGGAAATATGAATAAAAATTTTAAGGGCGTCCTAAGTTACTACTTAGGAATTCACCTATTACGAAGTAAAAATTTTAATTTGATACATCTTCCCAGATGCAAATTTTTGCTACTCATTATGTTTAAATATTTGCACGTTTCTAATTGTGAGTAAAATTGTACATCATAATATTAGTGAAAATATTTGTATCCAACAACTTCTCTGTCAATTAATTTATTATTCATGATTTAGATTTATTAGGCTAGGTACGATGACGACTGACATTAATTTAACTAAAACCATGGAGGACTACCTCTACTGGCCCATTCTGGCACTCAAGGCAATGGGTCTTCCTCTCCAGAAAAGGGCATTCAAAACATACGTTACGATATACGTGTTGGCAACTATTCTCATAACTGTTTTATCTTTCGTAAATATAATCCTGAACTTAAGCGTAGAGTTATTGGAAGTAATAAGTTTGTTAGTTATGGTAAGTGTAAACTATAAATATTTTTATTTAATTAGAGAGCATCGTTCTCATTTTATTTTTGTTATTGTTATTTTTTTCATTTAAAATAGTAGCTAATATCATAGTATATGTACTTATGTAGAAAGTAATCTCAGCGGAGCTCTGGAAGTATGGGCGGTTCAAGCGTAATCTGAGGTAGATGGATGAGAATACTTGATATTTCTCCCTTCGTCAATTGGGCTCCATAATTCGGCTACTATGGTTTTTTTAATAACAACAACAGTATACTCACTTTTGTGCCATTTGAAAATAACTAATTTGTTTCTAGAAGAACTGAAAGTAACTAGAGAAAAACTTTTTGAACTATCTCAAAGTTTCTAATACTTTTTAGTTTATTATCTAACAAAGATTATTTTTTTTATTTTTGTTTATTAAATATCGTCGTGCTGTGTGATATTCCCATATCAATAACAAAGACGTTCTATTCATATTCTTCTTGAACAGTAAGTTCAAAATTACTTTTACAGTACGCGTCACCCTAATGCGTACATAGCAGGATGAAGGGAATTGATAAGTTAACTTCTTTGTTGAGTAGACGTCACCACCGCCTAAACATTAGGTGGGAACCAATTGCTATCCAATTGCTAGCGCAGGCGTATGTCAGGCTTCCGATTTGTCAGTAGATCTGTTTGAGTTGAAAGAGTGGCCGCAAGTTTCGCCTGTTTGGCAGCCCTTGAAATCTAACTTCAAATCTATGCTAAATAATAATTTATGATGAGACTTTCATCTCCTGAAAATTTTAATTTGAGGCAGCATTTGGTTCATGAGATATCGATAGTCAAACTTGTCAATTTTACATGGGTTCATAATTCATTACATTCAGGAGATAATGATTCTTTTGAGACAACAAGTTATCGTTTGCGATTTATTACATATGGCAATAATTTTTTTTAAACTTAAACAATTACAAATTCTTCCCTTCCTCCTTATCTCAATTATTCAAACATTTCATAGTTTGATAAATCAATATAAATAAGGTTCAACATAAATTCAAATAATGGCAACCATCTTTGCGCGAATAAATAAGACGGAATTGAACAATACATTTTTTTACTAAATGCTGATATTGTTATTTATAACGCTATTCATGAAAATGATAATAATTTTTGTTTGAAGTTTTGTTTGAAGTTGTTTATATTTTTAAAGGTTTTTTTTAAAATATTAATTCCCAAATGCTTAATAAATATTAAGAAAAAATGGATCGATATAAGCTAAGTAATATTGGATTTCGGGCTCATGTAAAATTGACAACCCACCGGGGGGGGGGGGGGGGGGGGGGGGGGGGGGGGGGGGGGGGGGGGGGGGGGGGGGGGGGGGGGGGGGGGGGGGGGGGGGGGGGGGGGGGGGGGGGGGGGGGGGGGGGGGGGGGGGGGGGGGGGGGGGGGGGGGGGGGGGGGGGGGGGGGGGGGGGGGGGGGGGGGGGGGGGGGGGGGTTCCTTTGACCCTCGATATCTCGAGAACCGAATGCAGTCTCAATCTGAATTTCTCAGGAGATTAAAGTCTCATCATAAACTATCATTTAGCATACATTTGAAGTTAGATTTCAAGGGCTGCCAAACAGTGGAAAATGGGCTTGTTTTTGCGGTCACTCTTTGAAATACCATTTTATATTTTATTCTGATCTAATGACTGATTAGAAAAGTGCGTTATTACGAGGGTATTGTAGAAGCACTACATATATTCATAAAAATAAAAATGAATACTTATTAGATTGACGAAAAACTTCAAATAATTAAATTGTATTTTGGTGGTCGGTCTGTAAGGCATATTAAAGCCATTTTTAACGATAATGTTTTCCAGTAGGCCAAAAAATTCCCAGTAGGCCTTCTCCGACGATATCAACGATTAATCGGATCGTTAAAAATTTTGCTGGTTACATTTCTTTTCCTTGCTTCAACTGTTAATTTTGTTTTTGCAATTACGGACTTGTAATAACACTCGTTTTCAGGGCCGAATATTTCGGTCCATATTAACTTTTTACAATAATTATTCAATATTGTCAGTTGCTAATGATTTTATGTATACGTGTAAGTTAGTCCCCGCGCGCTGGCGCAGTGACTGACTTGAATTTGACATGCGCAAATGCTACACAACATGAAGATGATGATTACGTCAGACTTCCGGCGAATCGCAACAGAGTCGGACTCCATATTATTACTAAACGATAGTTCACTGAAAATGAAAACGTACTAAGGGGCTAACTATTACATGATGGAGCCGTATTTAGGTGTGGTAATGTTAGTGATCCCGAAGCATGGTACATAAAATAACTTACCCAAGAAGCTCATAAAAGTTGCAACTAAAACGCGAAGTAACGTGATTCACAAGTTATAAAGTTACAATACAATTAGATTTTTAATGACCAGTTATAAAAGTGGGCCCCACAGTATCCGTGTTGTTGCCATAGATCACAAGTCGGTGATAGCAGATAAAAATGTATCATTAAATATATATGTTTAATATCCACCTATGTACACAGTATGGTAACTCTTACTGTATATGGGACATTCCACGCCAAATTCCACAAAAAAACTTTGAATATAAGTATAGTAGTGTGATAAGAGAAGTTTATACCTAAAATTTTAAAACTCAAGTGACAGTACGTCACGAACGTCGCGTCGCGAACAAAGCGAATCTTCGTGACTGTTGTCAAAAAATTGTTGAAACATTTGAAAAAACATTAAAAATATCGCATGTTTCCCGTAGATTGCGATAAAGTACTGTTGAATTCATTAAAGGTAGTTTTCACCCCTTTTTCGGAGGGTTAAAATCTTAAAAATCGAAATTTGGAAAAGTATGACTTCTTAAAAAAATTTTTTTGCTTAAAGAAAAGCTTGACAACTTTACTTTCGGATGGCTTTTGTCCCAGGATTTTACTTTTTTGAGTGAAAAATTAATTAACCTCAATGAATTTTATAATAAGGCAAAACTTGAATAATTTTTTTATAAAAGGTTGAATAATTTTTTACAAATCAACTCAACTCAATAACTTAAATAATAATCAACTTGCAGGAAAAATAGCTAAATAATTTAATGGTGTAAATTTAACAAATGTTGACTCACACCTACTTAGAAAAAATATATCAATATCAGCGCCTGAAAAAAAATCAACAAAATACATTGAACCCTTTAAATGCAAGTATCTTGAAAACCAATAGATTTAGACGACCTTAACGAGAGTACCCTTTCTCTGTAAAATTGAGCGTCCTTTTAGATTATGAAGCTACCAATTTTCAGATTTATACTATCAAAACTCAATTATTGAGAAATTTCAGAATAAAATTTAATCTTTGAACACGCTGTATCTCTTAAACCAGCGACATTGGTATAAGGCATGTTGAGCTCAATCATAACATTTTGGTGTCTAGTATCTCCAGTTTAGTCTTTGCCCATTCGTTCTGACTCACCCTGTATATATAATTGCTGCTGTTGTTTATTTCACCTATGATCGCGTTACGTTTTTAGATATGGATAGAACTCCTTACCATGCTTGCAAAGAGGAAGCAAATCAAGGAACTCTTGAAACTCACTCGACATTTTTGGAACGATCCTCTTCGAGAAACCGAGAACAAAGATGTACAAACCTATCACAATTACTTCAAACACTACGTAGTCTATCTCGCAGTTGGTTTTGTCACGTACATCGCTGAACCCCTACTCCATAGGGACCATACCGTATTTCATTGCTATATACCCGATGGAGTGCCTTCTGGGCCAGTCTTCGTCTTGGAGGCGTACGTCATTTGGGTTGCCGTGATCCTCACCGGCGGGTTTAGCATGCTCTTCTGCTCGCTGATCATGCTGGGCGTGAGCCAGTTCAGAGTACTGAGCTATAAACTGCGAAATCTAAAGTTGGAGGAAGTTGAAGGCGAACAAGACATTCAAATGATTTTGGAACAAGTGAAATGTTGTGTTAAGCATCATAACTTGTTACTAACGTAAGTATGTGGGGAAGGAAGTACACTCTATTTTTCTAATACGATATTATCTATAAACAATCTGTCCCAAATTGGTTAAGCAGGTATCTTGGTTACTGTTGGAGATATATTAGAAATATGGTTTTAGAAGTTTTACTGAAATTTATTACCTCATCGATTCGAAAAAAAGTCGAAAAGGTAATAAAATCCTCTAAAACTGTCCCCATTTAACCATATTTATATCTCTAACAATAACCGAGATACCAATGCATGCATAACCAATTTGGGTCAGAATATATACTATAATAAGATTAATACAATATAAGACAACTTGTTCGAAGATATATTAGGGTAACTAAGAGAATAACTAACGCCTGTATTAATATAAAGTTTGATCATATTTAATGTACGACTATGATTAGAGCTCGTAGGTTAATAATAGATTCCAGGACCGCTCTTAACGCGACTGGAATATTGTCATATTTGCCACGTTAATAAAATACTTAATCTCAACTCCTACATACACAGTGATTCCGAATTGAGTATTCAAAATTTCAGGGCTGATAGAGCAAGTCAAAATATTGAGAAAACCTTAGTACAGTTTTTCTCCGAAGCTCCTCCTAAGGGAACTACAGCCCGTTGAAGGGGTTATTTCGAAGACGGTTTTTATTAAATAACTTCCTAACGATTTGATACAAAAATATGAAATTTTGGCCAGCTGCTAAATTTTTTATATGTAATAATACGCAATAGAACACGTTTAAAAATTTCAATCAGAGGTGTAGAAGAATGGGGTGGTTAGGGGTACTTTTAACCCTAACTTTTTTGTGTGTAGTTTTTTTAAATTTTTGAGATGAAATTATGAAAATTTGAAGTTTTCTGCATAAAAAAGGTACTCTTGTTAAACATCGATAGGACGCCGGAATTTCAGGTAAAATCGACTTGAAAATTTCACTACATTATGACAAACTTTTAAAATTATTAGTGTGGCATGAGAAAACACTTTCCTTTGCGCATTATTACTTTATCAATTACTTTTAACTGCTGAAAATCTGGTTCGAGTAATTGACAAAGTAGTGCCACCTATCCGTCAACTCTAGGAATTTGGATTTTCTAAAGAAGAAAACTGACAAATTAACACCCGTATAAGATAAACAAATGACAGATGACCATCGAAATAATTACAATCGTGGAGCATTCCTATTTAATAAAATAATGTATCAGGAATAAATAGAAAATATAAAACATAGCTAAGGTAGGTATTTAAAGCATACTATAGAAGCAGAACGAGCCCGATATCACGCATCCGTGAATGACCAAGAATTCAAACTGAAAACCTATCGATAAATAAAATTAATTTGAATGTACACTCGAACCCCTCTTAATTCACATTCGCTTAATTCACATCCTCTCATATTTCACCACGTTTCCCCCTATTATGTCACGAAACCGTCCCGCTTAAGTCGCCGCCTGTCATCCCATTTTTAAAATATTCGATGACCTGTAATTTCTCTGCAAATGACAATCTTTTAATAAATCTTCTTTCCTGAAAATTGAATTATCTCACTACGCAACGGACTCAAGGAAAAAAGATTGAATCAACAAAAAAAACAATCAAATTGAACTTTGTCACACACGACTGGGTATACTTACGTTGATTTTTTGTTCACTTGGCTCATTTTTCGTTATAACAACTGCTGTGGTATATCTCTAAATATTTCTTTTTGCAGCTAAAACACGAAAAAGTTGACGTTATGATCGCGACTTAAGTGAGACTAAATTTCGCGACTTAAGCGAGGCTATGACGCACGGATTTGGTGAATTAAGAGGGGTTCGAGTGTATATTTTGTACGCAAACATCAGTCGACGGCTGGACGCGGACGGCCGAGTCGAGGTGCTACACGATACGAAATGACTGGCAAATGCAGGGCGTATCCAAGAGTAATATGATGATAACGTGGAACACAATATGGGAAAACAATAAATACATTAATATTAGACATATTCTTAATTTAGTTATAGTATAGAGTATACTAACAAAAACGAATCGCAACAATATTCTGCGGTGGTCGATGCATAATCATTCGTGTGCATGAAACGTCGAAAAAATTCGTAAAAATGCCGGGACAGCATCCGTCGCGTGTTATGGTTTAGCGTTGGATAAACAATTTTCCGGAACTGACCTTAAATGGCAGTGAACTTCGTTATACCGTGTGTGATAGTATACTGACTTGGCACGTAAAAACAGCTGTTTTTCAGCATGTTGTTATAGACAAACATAAAGCTCGTGTAAGTGGTGGTGTGAGTGCGCGAGAGAGGCAGAGACAATTTAACTTTTATTTAGTCAAAATGACGGTAGGTTTTAATATTCCATTCGTAAAATTGGATCATCCAGAGTTCAGACATTGTGTCCAGAACGCTGCGAGTGGAAAGTACAGCGAAGTTAATCTGCCTACAGAAACAACTCAGACAATTATACATAGCACCACTATGTGAGGACATACAAAAAATGGGAACTGCGCGGTAAATCCATATGGCTTAGTATTGACGAAACAACGGATGTTACTAATCTTGACTTTCCCACGTTGTGTCATATTGTGGATTTATTTACAGACAAAGAAATAGATGTCTCTGAACAAGATATAAATGTGCTCGTACAAAACCTACTTATTTTAAATATGGCCTAGTTACGTCTGTAGATGTTGAACGCTCTTTTTCAATTAAGTCAGTAGTAAGTGACAGACGCCAGAGCTTAACTCCTGGGCATATGGAACAGTTATTAATAATTTATGGAAACTCGAGTAGCAGTACGGACCGTCTGTGTTATAGCGTGTTTCCGTGTTGGTCGTCTTGTGACTACAGTTTTTGCCGATTAATTGGGCTACAACTATCACCCCGTATAAGGTATGCTGTTTAATATTTCGGAACGCACTGATAGTGGTATCTGGAACCACCCCTGGTAAAGTCTATATTAACCCCGAGCTCTAATTATGATAAATGTTGATTTGAACATTGTAATCCCTTGTAATTTATAAAACTAGGTTTTTCTACATTTTAGATACTCTAGTCGCGTGAACGAGGTCATAAGCATGCCTATTACTTTCCTTATTGGATCTACCACTGTTCTTCTCTGTGGAGATTTGTTCATTGCAACAATGGAGTAAGTACTTATCCAAGTAAATTATACCTCACTTATTCATACCGATATTTTTTAAATTTTTTATTTCAATTTTTTTTATTTCTTCGTGCCATTGTTTCCTGTTTTGTCTTTGTTTTTTTTTTTTTTGGTAATGTTATTCAAAAAGTAAGGCAACTCGAGGATTTTTTTAGTGTATTACTTATATTTAGACATTGGAATATACATATCACCAAAAAAACTAAACGTTTATAGTCAAGGTATTACTCGCGTCAAGAATTAGTTTTAAAAAAATTAAGTGCTCGTCAAAATAAGCGTAACACTTTATAGATGAGCGCCATTTTCGTTCTGTTTAAGCTAGAGACTTGCGGTTTGAAAATTCCGGTAGCCTATATCTTAATTCCCTGTGACTTAAACGGTTCGCCGTAGACACCCCAGAAACCAACCCTATGTCGAAATTTGAATTCGCAAGATTTTGAACGCAACTTCAGAGTCCTACAAAATGGATTAAGAAGGACGCTGTCGAGTAAAAAACACTATTCTGGCACACATTACGACCTCCCCAATTAGTCCTGAGCATTTGGTCGCTGTCCCACCCTTTCAATCCATGTCCAGCCCCCGTGATTCATCCCTCTCCAGTTATGCTGGACAGGTGTTGTTAGGGGTGGTCTACCTTCCAGGCGTTGGGAAAACGGGCGTTCGCTTGCCCAAGCTCCAAGGAACACTTGTCGCGCTTACAGCGCTCTCTACGGTTTACGTTATCGTTCGCACAAGTGTAACGGAAGGTTGCACCTACCCAATGACCTCTCATTTAAAAATATTCGCCTACTCAGAAATTTTGCACGGTGTTAAAAAAACCCTGCTGGGACACAAAGAAGGCTTTGAAAGAGACGAACTACTTGGAGTGGGCCGGAATGGGTTCAGACTTACTCAGGAACTCTTTCTAAGTCACCCCACGTGTGGAGACCTGCTTACATCCCCTCAACGTAGCAAATTTGCAAGGGGTAGATTAGGGGGTGGAATTTTACTTTTGGCGCCCAACCTACAGTCCCTAGTGAGTCCAGTCAACTTCGAGATACTTCATGTGACGCTAGGACATGAATTATAGACCAAACGTCTGCCCACGTAGCCTCCAACAGTGGTGGAACCAGAGGGGGTGAGTGAGGGGTTGGTGTAGCGATCGTCTACGGGTGAAAATTGGTTGTGACGCTCCAGACCAAATGATTTTAGCAGCATTTGGATCAAGTAAACCGCCAACCAGTGGTCAGAGCATGTTAAACCCAGGATAACTGCAGAGGAATGAATCACGGGGGCTGGAAATGGGTTGAAAGGGTGGGGCAGCGACCAAATGTTGTTGGGGAGGTCGTAATGTGTGCCCGAATAGGGTTTTTACCCGACAGCGTCTTTCTTAGTCCATCTTGTAAGACTCTGAAGTTGCCGTCAAAATCTTGCGAATTCAAATTTCGAAATGGTTTGGGGTGGTTTTTGGGATGTGGACGGCGAACCATTTAAGTCACAGTGTGACGACTTCGGGGCATTAAAAAACAATCCTATAGGCTACCGGAATTTTCAAACCGCAAGTGTCTAGCTCAAACAGAACGAAAATGGCACTGATCTAGAAAATGTTACGCGCAGTTTAGCGAGGAGTTTAGTTATGAACTTCATTAATTCTAGAACATTCATTTTACTGCAATCTGCCATTGGCCCTATCTTTATTCTATGCAAGGAATTTAATTAAACTGTACATATTTGAACATTAATTACAGTCACGATGCCCTAATGCCATCGTAAAACTAGCACCTCCGCCAATTACTCTATTGCATTGTCACCATTTTATAATCTAAGTTTAATGGTTTTTATTCATGAACGCACTCGACAACGGTGCAAAAAGTCTTCCGGATATTTTCTAGTTTGCTAAAAATATTTTTGTGGAATGCCGTTCTGCAAGTTTTCAATATCTAATAATTTCAGTAAAGATTTTGAAACAAATAAATGGACTTAATATTCTGAAATATTATTTTTATGTACAAATATTTGTATTAATATAAAAAAAAATAGTAATTTATTTTTCGAATTATTTTGTCTTTTACTTTCAGAAATTTGCGTTTTCATAAAACATTAGAAGAATACAGAAATGTTAGTTGAATTTGTTGGTGATGGTGTGATATTAAATATTGTTACAGGTCTTTCGATGCCTCGAATCCAGCTATGTACAGAATTGCAGCCACGACTATCGGTGTAACATTTCAGTTCTTTGCCTTATACGGACTACCAGCACAGTTACTAGAAGATGAGGTACGACTATTTCTATCAAAATAAATCGGTGTCGATGTTTTCTTTATTTCCCTTGCATAAATAAGCAGACAATTCTCAAGTTTGCGCATTAAAAAAAATCAGTTTCTCAGTCAATCGTTATGAGTGGCGTCATAGAAAGAATCCAGTGGAATTAAAGAAACAAAAAAAATATATATATAAAACTGAAAACTTTTCACCCTTCTAGATTCTGAGAGCGATTTCTCTTAAGTTGGCCAAAGATGACTGACGTTCACACAGTATTGATTATCTTGTTGATGAGAGGGGGTCTGCAGAGCATTGGCTTAGTTCATGTCCCATGGTTTCCTCTTCTTGCTGATAGCCTCTACAAAGAAGTGTCCATTTAGCTTCAAGTGTTTTCTTAGGTGCCCAATGAGAATGCTTGTTACAAACTGAAGATCCCTTCTGGTCATCGCCAGATATACCACTGCTGCCCATTAATCTCACAGTTCATTCAATTTCACACGGGTGTCCGTGTGTGTTGTTTAATTTAATTGTTGAAATACTGATGCAGTAGGTAGAGAGATAGAAGGGCTTGAGACGAAAATGCTCCGGCTGGATACTTTTCTCGCTAACCTATCAGCTTCCTTGTTGCCTCTGCATTACCATTAGAATCTGCATCTGCATAACCAGCAGAAACGTTGCTGTAGTTATTTTCTAGTTCTGTAGGGATAGTAGCTAATTTAATGCATGGTTAGTAGCAATGTAAGTGGGGCAAATAATGCTCCATACAAAGGCTGAAAACAACTTGGAAAACAAACGATCACGAGTCTTAAGGGGCTTGATACCTTTGCGGCCGTTTTTCGTGTTTTTTTTTTGATAATTTATTTTGAGCGAACGAAGAGAGGTAGAGGGATGGGGTTTTCTGTAAGTGAAAGTACTCCTGTTAATGTACAAAATTATATTCTATTCCACACCTCCCCCCCCCCCCCCCCCCACAGGCCCGTTAACTTGAGGTGTTCTGCCGAACGTGGTTTGCGGTTCCCAGGATTTTGAAGCCGGCGTTTATCTGAAAGCAAAAATTAATACGCCATTTTAAACTTGAGGATTTTTGCCGGTCGTTAACGGATGCTTTTTTTTGAATTTTGAATTTTTGAAAAAAATGACGGCTTTTCACATGTTAAGTACCGATTTTTACCGAAAAATTGCATCTTTAAGCGTGTCAAAAAAATAGTGAAAATGCAAATATTAAAAAAAAACGTCCGTTAACGACAACAAAATATTGTTAGCTTTACAAAAAGAAAAAGAAAAGAAGAATCGGTTGATTAGAGACCGAGTAATCGTGGGAACCAACTTTGAAAGTGCGGTTTCGAGAAAAACGCGTTTAAAGTTTTGTAACATATTTACGCTGCGATAAAATTGTTTTCTCAATACTTATATAAAATCATCTATTCTGGGACCATAAAAGGGATCTTCCTCATAAAGGTTCGGGTAAACGTTCGGTTGACAAAAGAACGCTCACACCTGCCCGCTCTCACGGAACCGGTTTCGCGCCGTCCTAGCGCCGCTCGGACGGCGCATCATAAATACGTCATAACTCCGTCAATTTTTCGAATTTCACTTTGCCGCTTCTTACACTAATTCTTGAAGCTTTTATCTAACAAAATATATAAAAAAAAATTGTTTTTTTTTAAACCAAAAAAGGTATCAAGCCCCCTTAAATATGTAAAACTATTTGAGAAAAAGATTGATTGAAAACTGGGTAACTGTAAGGGTATAAGAGATCATCCACGCTGAATAGGATTGTTCTATATAGAAAGAGAACACACATCAGCAGCGTCAATGTTCATATCAAGCGTTGTAGCGAGTACATCATG
The DNA here is from genome assembly GCA_029963805.1 of Aromia moschata. Lineage (NCBI taxonomy): Eukaryota > Metazoa > Arthropoda > Insecta > Coleoptera > Cerambycidae > Aromia > Aromia moschata. The sequence goes on along the minus strand of JAPWTK010000052.1, from coordinate 2,124,349 downwards.
ATGACTCAAAGCATTATTTGTCAGACTTTGGACAATATTTGTATTATATTATATCCTATTAAAACCAATGTAAGAGAAAATAAAAAACTAAAACCATAATATATTTTACAAAACACTTTCTTTACAGGCCGCAGCAGTCGCAGATAACATATATTACCACTGCGAATGGTATCTCGCAAATGTTCCGATTAGGAAATCGTTGCTTCTAATGATAATGGGAAGTCAACGTGCGGTTATTATAAGCACAATCAATGGCGTGCCCATTGGTAACAGAACTACCGTTGCAGTAAGTGTATAGTAGAGGAGCAGGGCATTGCACAACTTCGTGTTACCTTAAAATAAAGGCTACTTACCAAAAAATAGAGAACACCACAGGTCATGGTCATTGGTCAATGTCATTTTTTTATTTTAAACTTTACTTTCCATCTTCTAATGATTTCTTTTTCAGATGCTCAAAACAGCCTACTCATTTTATACTTTCCTGAAGACTATATTTTAAACCCCACGATTGATGTTAAACTGTTACTATAACACAAATAAATCACATACTTAACCACACACTAAAAAAATATATGCTTATTGAATAACAAAAAGTAAGACAAAAATTATAAAACGATTTATTTTTAACACTACACAAACACACAATTTTGTAACCGACATAATCATCCTAGCAACTTTATAAGTAAGTTAAATATTTTACTATGCTTGAAGATGGATTAACTTTAGTAGGTAATGGATAATGTTTAGTAGATAAGTAATTTACTTTACAATAAATATATACATATATAAGATAATAGATTAGATTCATAATATAGTAATGTTTTTCTTTGTGACTTTTAGAACGAAATAATAATTTGATGAGTTATAATTCCAGTACTTTATTTTCAGGGGAAATGAACAGAAAATGAATATTTCATAGACACAATTGAAATGCAAAAATGTGCAAAAATAATTATGCTAAAGGAAATTTTTTCAAAAAAAAAGGAAAAAGCAAAATTTTCTTTTTCGGACATGTTTTCGATCTGCACCAACATTTCCCTAACAGTAACAAATATCTCTGGTTTTACAATAATTTGTATTTAAAATAATTTACTTAATAAATTATTACTAATTCTGCTTTATTTAGACTGGTTTATTCAGTAAATATGATACATTCTATCCACTCAAAATCTCAATATTACAATAAATGGCATTACAATACGAATGTGCAGTATTAGGTATCTATACAGGGTTGTCCCGTATTGACTTAGGTATAGCAAATATTACAAGCAAAAAAATAAGTGCAAGAGAAGGCGGTGTGGAAGGGGAGGCGGTATGGGATCTTCTGGTGGGCCACAAATTGGCCGTCATTGATGGCAATAAGCACAACCCGGCGTCGAATCGTCGGGATCACCGATCTGTATACTAAGCAGTGGAATAAATCCCCTTTTTTCGGCACAGCAGCCATTTTGCAAATTAGTTAGCAACGCTTATGGGACTTTAGCATATGCGCAGAACCGCTTTGTCGTTTAAAGGTGTAGAAAGTCTTATCCTGTATAGAAAAAAATACTCTTGTGTTAAATGTACACAATGTACATTTTTTTCACTTCTTTTGTTATATTATGTCTTTAAGACAATGACAGTTCAACTTGACTGCTATACATCATCCTCATCCATAGCTTTCTGCGATAAGGTTTCTCTTTTTAATGGCTCGTTAATACGGATAAATATGTAATGAATTATTTTTATATACATATAACCAGAGACCATTAAAATTTAAACATAACTTTTACTTGAAAACATGACACGATACACCAAAAGTTCAAAATGTTTGGTGCTTCTATTTTCTGCTGTATTTGATGTTTTAATTGAAAAAGCTTGAAGAACTTCTACCACTGTTGTCCAATGTTCTACTAATATCCAATATTTTTAGAACATTGTTCGTAAGAAAGTGAAAAAGGAGTAGCCAGTCCTAAATATCTGAAACATTAATAATAAGTTATTAGTGTTTATGGTAGGTACTAGAAGTAACTAAATTTTTATTTTACTTTAAAAAATATCTTAGGAACAATATACCGGGTGACCACGAGATTACTACCCAGGCTCCAGCTGAGGCACGAAAAAAGATATCGATTTCAAATTTTGGAAATGTATATCATTGAATGGGATGCAAAATTTAGTTATAAAAACGACTGATCATCACTTCCTGATCATCACTTCCTGTTTGACCGGAAATGCCTTAAACTGGCATGGAACACCCTGTGTATTATATATTTTTTTTAATTCTACTGAAAAACTAAGACTAAAACATGTATCATGTCCTATACCTATCTTTGACAGTTTCCAAGAAAATCGCGTTTAAAGATGTCAAATGTGTCATTTATAAAATTCTTTTGAAAGAAAACAAGTGAAGATAGGGACAAACTCATATAATATCTTTAACTTATTTTAGAAGCACTAAAGCCTGATATCATTAAAATTTCGCACTTCCGACTCAACCGAAAAATGCCGGAAGAATTTACTGTAATAATTTTAATGGAATGCCCTATAACTAATTGGAAATTCGAATTCGAAAACAATTTCGAAGCATTCTTATGTACACTTCCCTATACCCAAAGTTCATAGTTTTTGAGATATAATATTTTATTTAAAAAAACATAAGAAGATAATAAATTTAAAAAAATGCAACATCATCCATAAATTAAATGTTCAAATTGTCCACCATTATTTGATGACATAAATGAATCCTGTTTTCAAATTCCCTTAACACATTTTCCATTTGAGTAGGAGTAATATTGTTCACCGCTCTTGTAATCCGGTCGCGGAGATCTTGTAAATCAGTAGGCTGTGTTCTGTACACTGCTTCTTTAATGTGACCCCAATAGAAAAAATCTAAGGGAGTGATATCGCAGGACCTAGCTGGTCATATAACTGGTCCGTACGTACCTATCCAACAATCCTCAAACGTTTGATTTAAATGATCCCTAACCCTTCGAGCATTATGGGCTGGGGCTCCGTCCTGCTGGTAATAAATGTGGAAATATTCATTTATTGGTGAATTTTCAAGAAAGTCAACTATTTCATTGTTTAAAAATTGTAAATACTGGTCTGCTGTTAGTGGATTTTCAAAGAAAATTGATCCAACGATGCGCGTTCCAATTACTCCCATTCACACATTAACACCAAATCTCTCCTGGAAAGCTCCTTGTCTAAATAAGTGAGGATTTTCTATTGCCCAATATCTCGAATTATTTCTATTGAACATACCAAAATTCGTGAAGCGTGATTCGTCAGAGAAAAGTATAAAGCGGCTTAAATTTGGGCGTTGCTACACCATAAACCAATTACAAAACTCCAGCTTCCGTTGGTGATCGGCTTCATAAAGATGGTGGTGTACCTGGTACTTAAATGGCTTAAATTTGTGCTTTTTTAAAATATTTCTGACGCTTTCCCGTCCAATTCCAATATTGGCAGCAATTTGCCTAACTGAAGTAGTCGGATCTACATCAATACGTGCCAGAGTATTAATCTGCGCCTCTTCACTAACAATAAATTCGTTAGGTTCTTCAATACTTTCAGTTTTTAAGTGACGTTCAAGCCAAAGGAAATATTTATCATGTGGTTGTGCACGATCTGGATATCGTTGCCCGTATAAAGTTTTTGCTTCCCATCCATAATGTCAAACGTTCTTGTTTATTAGCTTGAGTTAAATATTGGACCCTTGTCGGCCTAGAAGGATGAAAGCTGTATTTTTTTTCAAAGTTTTATAAGCTTTTGCAACACTTTTCAGCAAATTTTCGAGATAACCTCTTATTTAATTCTAATTCAGCCAATTTTGCCAGGTGTCCGAACAATTGCAAGCCCATTCTTGATTCCATTGCCTACTACATGTAAAATTGATATAGGCGTCTTTTTGGCTAGATTTTTTAAATAAGTATAATAAACTATATATATTCATAATTAGGGAGATGAACCCATGTTATTTAATGATATAATATACAGGGTGTTCCATAAGAAAAAAAAAATTGTGTATCACGGTTTTCTGCAACACCCTATATACATGAAGACTATTTCATAAAAAACTTAATGGGAGGGGGGGGTCCATTTATGTCCATTTATAATGAAACACCTGGTACATTCATGTAATTGGCTTGGTGATATGATAAAGTGGCCTATAACTTTAGCTCCAGTTTACTTTTTTTCTCAAATTTCTTTTTATCCCACCGCAACTAATGTACCCACCATAACGAAAGTTCCATTACCAACTGGGGTACCATTGATGGCATTTAAGGACATAGGGCGTTGACTCATCAAGAGCATCATCAACAACGACTTCCTTACAGGAACAATATTACCGAGATACCACTCAGTGTGGCAATATATACTATCTCCAACTGCTGCAGCCTGTAATGGAAATGTTTCATATACAATGGAAAATATTTCGGAGTGATACAAGGCGTCCCAATTGTAACTGATTGGCCCCTTCCTTTCTGCAGTAGGAGAGGTATTTTTATCATCGACATAAAATAAAGTGCTGCTAAAATAAAAAAAACCTACCTCATTTATTAGCCGTTGTGCTGGTAGTCCATACATAAAGAAAAATTGAACTAGAACTCCTAGACTGAGAGTTGCGGTCCCGAAGAGATTGAAACTTACAACAACTGAGGAGCTGCAATAATCAACGTTATTTAATTATTCAGTTATTTTGATGTTTAATGGTTTAATGGTTATATATCCGTATTTTATTGATATGAATTTTAATTTGGAAATCATGGAGGCAAAGAACAAACATGGTTATGTGTTTTTTTTTATTTCATGTTTATTCTTTGATGCCATGTTTGTCCTTTGTCCCCATGAAGTCTAAATTAAAATTAATATCAATAAAATACGGATTTCATGAAATTGAAGGACGAAGAAGGCGAATTAAGAGAGAGTTGAGAGGTAATGGAGAGGTTAACAGTAAACTTCCAATTGATAGTAATGAAATAAAATGGATACGAATGAATTTCAATTAACATTCAGATTTTTTAAGCGCAAATTAAATGAAAAATCTAATAAAGATGAAAACAAACGGAAAAGAAAAACAAAATATTGACTTAATTACTGTATTTATTACATATTAAACTTTATTTATTTTGTTAAAATATTGAATTATTTACAATTTTGACTTACATTGACTTTAATTCAATATTGACTGATATGGTATCTCAAAAACTTTCCGCGATAATTCCATATTTAAAAAATATGTTAGTGCAAATGATGATGATGTACGCTATGCACACATCGATGATGAATTTTTCGAAAAATAAAAGACTTGTACTTACACAGATGCGATATACATATTCCCACATGTAAGTAAAGTATTCGATCCTATAAGTAAAGTGACAGGTATGCTAAAGACCCCATTCAGGCACCTAACATACCTAAAATGTACAAAGACCAGTAGATGATTAACAAGGGCAAACAGTGGTCTGGTGGGTATCGGACCATTGTCCTTATTCATACTACTGTTACATTTAATGATTTCTAAACTTTCAAAAGCATCCAACTGTCTACTGTTTGTTACATTTCTAATTAATTTTAAATTATTTATGTCTATCCTATATTTGTTGTCAAAAGCATGTTGGGCAACACAAGATTTTTCCGTTCTGCCATATTTTAAATCAGCCACGTGATCTTTAATTCTAGATATTTTTGTTTGCCCAATATTCTTTTGATCACAATCTTTACAACTTATTTCGTATATTCCTGACTTTTCGTTAATGTCGATTTTGTCTTTGTCAAAGATATTGTCAAAAGCGTCTGTAGTTTATTTATAGAATTATAAACCAAATTGATATCAATATTTTATAAAACTTTATCTAGTCCGCGGGTGAATTTAGGTTCATACTGTAACGAAACAAATTTTGAATTGTCAGTATCTCTACGAAAAGTCGTGTATTAACGTATCTTGTAACGTGTATTTCCTTATTAACGTATCTATTAAATGCACTGAGTAACCGTTATTCTTAGCTATATCCTTAATTAATTATTTCTCAGGTTCAAACCTTTCTTTACTGAGGGGGAAACTTAACAAACGGTGAATTAACGATGAACTTGCCATTTTTTTTTTAAAGGGTTGTGTGAATCGTTGTGGTTATATATACGAGTCTCGGTTTCTTTCCTATATATGTGTCAAATTCTAACTTATTTTCACCATTTCTAATAACTAAATAACTAATACTTCTAAAAATGGTATCTGTTCATCGGTTCCATTTCATATATAAATATGGTAGAGAAACGGTTATTTAATTTAGCAACAAAATTATCTGAACTAATTGCTTTTGTATCAAATTCTAGGGAAATACTCGAATTTATCTTTTGCTTCTGTCTCAAATTTACTTATTGAAAGATTTGCAATGAAAGGTGACAAGGAGTTACCCATTGCCGTGCTCTCATGTTGTTGAAAGTATTCACTATTATACTGAAAACAATTTTGATTTATACAAATACTAGTAAGCCGAATGTATTCCTTAATTATTTTATCGTCTAAACCATTTAATTCGAGTAGCCCAAAGTTTGCGGGATTGGCACACTTGGAAAAAATGAGCATACATCAAACGAGACCAAAATTTCACCTTCTTACAGCTGGGTATTCTTGATATTGTTAATGAACTCACTATAATTTTTGACTGAAAAACTTGTTAATGTAATAGACAAATTTTCGAACTCGTTCGTTAACCATTTTGACAAATAAAGTTTGCCAAATTTGTTTAATGTACCAGTAGTATGAATAAAGACAATGGTCCAATACCCACCAGTCCATTGTTTGCCCTGATAAACAAAGACAGATGTTACGGTTCAGTGAACCGTGGCGGCAAATTAAGTATAAATAGTACAAGTCTGTAGGTTAAAATTTAGTTTTAATCTTCCCCTGAAGATGCCAACTCAGTTGGCGAAACGCGCGTCGAGAAAAGTATAGTAGTTCGGTGTTTCGTGGAAGACGTCAAGTTTTTGTTTCTACGCCGATGATCCCAGTACTTACGCCCGGAACAAAGTCCCTACTAATTTTTATACTTCTTACATTTCTCACAGAATAACAAAAATAGCAACTAGTCTAACAATACGTTACTTACATTAGTAGTAAATTGTGATGTTTACCGTAGCCCTTTAATTTCTCCAAACATAGTTGAATATCGCGCTCATTTTGTATTTCTGCTAGATTAATATTTCGCAATTTGTAGTTCAGTAACCTAAACTGCGCCACGCACAATAAAATTAGAGTGCAACCGAGCAGATTGTATCCCATGAAAATGGTAACTGTGATGAAATAGACGTATATATCTAACACTCTAATAACTCCCACGGGTACGTATTTCGGGATGTAACAACAAAAGAATAGCTGTTGTCTGACAAACATCGTTTGAATGTACATCAGAGTAGCGGTGATTGTGACAAAAGCTACAAAGTATTTGAGGTAATTTAAATAAGTTTCCACAATTTTATTGTGTTTTTCTCGAGAATCGTCCTGCCAAAAATTCTGTGTGATTTTCATCAACTCCTTAATTTTCTTCACATTTGCGAGCACAGTAGTATATTGTATCCACATCTGAAAGTACAACATGGTAGTACAACAAATAAGGGCTGTCGGTATATTAAAAAAAAAAAATTCGGTCTTAGATAAAATGTAGCGACGAAACTTTTAACCGGTTCACTGGTAATATATCGTATATGATCAAAAAACGTGCTAATTCTGGTAATATCGTATTATATATGATCAAATTGAATTACATTCCTAATTTTCTAAGGATTTGAACCAATCTTGGTATACAATAGCTTTGGGGGTACTGAATCCATATCAGAATTATTAAATTCAATACGGCGGACTAAATATGGCGTATTTAATATCCTAGTGCGGAGCAAAAATTTTTTATTGTTTTGAATCTGGACCGGAAAATGTGTTGATAAAGGTTTTTAGAGGTTGCTGAATCTAGAATAACATTTTTAAATTCCATGATGGCTGATCCAAAGTGGCGGCCGAAAATTCAAGTATTTTAGAAATTTCAGAAAAACTGTTTGTTAAGGAGTTTTTAGATCACTCATTACGAATCTGGGATCAAATTGTGAAAATTCAAAATGACGGATCTAATATGGTGGACCAAAATTAAAAATGTGTGGGAATTTGAAAAGTTGTATGTAGGGGTTTATGAAGTCACTGATAACAAATCTGAAAATAGATTTTGAAAATCCGAAATGGCGGATCCAATATGGGGGTAAAAAACTAAAAACTTGTGCGAATCTGGATAAAAAAACAACTTGTATTGAAGTTTTTGAGGTCGTTGATTACAAATCTAGAATCAGATTTTGAAAATTCAAAGTGGGCGAATCCAATACGGCAGACGAAACTGAAAAATTTCTTGAGTATCATATACAACATTCATTCGAACATTCAGTATGTAATTCAAATGCGAAACCAAGCTTGTACCTCTGAGGTTGAAATAATTTAAAGTTATACATGAACTCCACCCAATTTTCCATCCTTCGGGGGGTGGTAAATAAAAAAAAAACTATTGAAAACGAATTAAAGACACAAACAACTCCGTGTACAAAATTTTTAATGGTTTGGCAAAGAGTAGAAATAACTCTAAATTTCATCCCCAACCACTATTTTTCTCCGTTTGGGGGTGGCAGATCAGAAAAGTAACTCATGCAAACAAAAATCCCTTGCATAAAAAATGTGGAACTATTTGGTAAAGAATTGAAAAAACAAAATTTCATCCCCATCCCCTATTTTCATCCTTGGTGGTAGGAATTGATTCAGTGGTTCAAAAAACCCCTGTATAATAAATATTGGATGGTTTCGTAAATTATTCGAGGGAACCAGTTTTGGCACAAACAGTGACAAAAACTGTACCAATGAACCTCTTAACAAATAAACTAACAGAAGAAATTACAAAAAAATCAAGACTAGGCTCGGGACTAAAATATCGGGAACTGGAGTGAATTACACTCACTCATACTAACTGTACCTAGACTTGTAACTCAACTCATACTAACTGTACACTGTGTATTGTACACGGCTATTAAATAACCGAAGTGCTGTCATAACACTTTTTATTCGTTACCAATTAACGTAGTAACTTTTTCGCCTTCAATGTACTCAACTTGTCGATCTCTACACCGCTCCATACGACTTTTCCATTGTTGAAAGCAGTGCTGGAAGTCCACTTCTGTCAGCTAGTTCAGAACCTCCGTCGCTTTTGCTTTAACCGCTTCCACACTTTCTAATCTTGTTATCATGATTAATCTTTGTTATCATGAAGTAATCACCGTGTCTAACAAGCCTGGATCAGTGTCAATGTTGTTCAGAATGTCAGCCCAAATGTTCACTCTTGATTCCTTTTGCTCGAGAGTGAGGAGTTTTGACACCATTTTTGCGCAAACTTTGCGCATGTTGAACGATTCATGCAAAATCTGGCGAACACATTCTTTGTCGATTCCTGTTATTTCAGCAAGCCCTGGATGCTTAGACGACAATCTTCGTGGATTAATTTACCAATTGTTTCAATGTTTTCGTCCGTTTTTGACGTTGAGGGCCGTCCCGGGCGCGGATCGTCTTCGATCGTTTCACATCCCTCTTTAAACCATCTAACCATTCCAAAACTTGTGTGAGGGATAACCATTCATTCCAGTCCACTTCCTTTAACATTGCATAAGCTTCTGTCAAAGTTTTACCCAGTTTAACAAGAAATTTGAGATTAACCCGTTGCTGCATATGAACACTTAACATTGTCGCGACGCGTCACTGGTGCGTAGAATAATTCAAACGACTGCTACAGTCAAACTGAGCGACTAACTGACTTGTCCAGCGAGCTCAGAGTGGGGAAAGTATCACCAGACATAGTTCTGTTCGAACTTGCCGCGACACGCTCACAGCGCGCTGGTAACAGCTGTCTGTTATTTAACCCTCTTGACGTACACTAGTATCCAGCAACCATATACCGTACACAGGTGCGAATTGGGATTTCGCGTTTTTAACAATCGATTTGGAGATGAAGAAAGCTTTCTAAATACATCGACAAATATATGACTTTGGGGTAAAATTTCCCGTACAATACAGTGCAACAATTTAATTTTATAAAAAACAACATTTTGTTATAAAAAAATTATTTTGTAAAAATTGTTATTGTTAAATAAAAAAAAAATCGTGTTTTTTTAAATTTTTGATTAAATGGAACAAAACAAATGCGATTTATTAGTTAAATATACTCTTTTTTGAGAAAAAAATATACAAATTTGACTTAATTATTTTAAGTATTTTTCCCGCGCTTCCGAAGTTACTATATTTTTTGAAAGGAGAATTTAGGTGCATATCGGCTTTTGGAGTAGAGATATGATAATGAAAGTAACAAATAACAATAAAATACAATGAAATAAATTATTTACTATAAAAACACATGTAGAAAAATACAAAAAAAAATACAAAAACATCTTTTTTATTGTTCGAAAAAATGTTCGCACTCTAAGCAAAAAGCTGCACGATGCTCATTACACATTCTGGGCATACAATTTCGGCATTTCATGCGTGTTCGGCCTGATGCATCAGTATCGCAAAAGTTACATTTTGCGATGTACTTACGTTGATAAAAACTCGATTTCCAATAGAAAATTCGATTTTTTTTTTATTTTTAACAATCTACACTCACTAACCGTACACGGGTGCGAATTCGCACCAACTTGAACTTTATAATTTGCTGCTTCGGCTGCTACGTTTCAAATGAGAGGGTACTCAACGACAATAGACACTAGAGGGGTCACACATATTTGTCGTGGTGGGGATTGACCTTGGGAAAGTAACTGCGTGAAATGTCAGCAACTTGAAATTTTTGGCGGTGCGAATTCGCACCCGTGTACGTTAAGAGTGTGTACGTTATTTAATAGCCACACCTCGTATCGCTCATGGCACAATATTATAGTCAACGATTAATACCGTAAATTTTATCCGACAAAACTGGCTAAATTTAATCAATGAATTAGTTTTTTTCCACTCTGTATATTTTGGCATTAGTTCCATTCATTATAAATGTTTGCTGTATCTCCTAGTACTAAAACTAAGTTTCAATGAAAATTTAGTAGACACTTACCCCAAATAATACACTGACTATTTGCAATAACTGTAGGCTTCTGTCAACGGCGATATTTATGAATGCCAATGTAGTTATAAGAATAATCGCCGAAAGATTTGCCGCGGCATACGTTTTGGACACTTTTTTTGTTAAAATGAATACCTGTGAGTCTGACCATTAGAAGTGACCAATGGAAATGGTCCTCCATGGTGGTGAGAAGTTCGCCTCTTGCACAACTATCCTGTAGTAAAACCGTCTGAATGTTAGCGACTTTCAAAATAAGTCGATACCCGCATATATCGTATGCGCATATAACATGTGATTGTTAGACTTGGAAATGATTAGAACGACCCAATATCTGTTTTAATATCAACGGAGTTCTATACGCGCAAAGATTTATTTTTCTTATTGCAATTTTCATATTATACCAATAATGAACTCATTGGTTATTGTTATTATACTCGAACTCCTTACAGAAGTATTTATTTACTTTACATTAGAGGGGACTTTAGACTGTGTTATAATAAAACGTCTTTATTCACAGTATACAAAAATAAAACGAAATATCGTTTACTCAAATGATACACTGAAAGTTACACAGCGGCTAAAGTTTGGAATAAAATTAAAAACTCAGGTTTTATTGATATTTGAGCTAAAATGCTTCGGCACTTCAATTTTTATTTTCAGTTTAGAGTTTTTCAAGAAATAGTGAAAGTATACAGGGCGTCTGAGTTTCATGTACCGCTGTGAATGTTAGTATTTTTTTTAAATGAAACGCCCTGTATCGTTTTATATTTTTGATCAGACCTTTGCGAGACAATTTCAAACATTTGTTACCTGTTACTTCCGTGGCTACCGGGAAAACAGATGTTAAATTGGGAAATGTATCTAACTAGTATCAGTAACAGAAACAACGTAACATGGAGAGAGCAGTGATACATTAATAGTTTTCAAAATAACAAATAAAAATATACCTAAATTAATTGTTCGATATGCTTTACAAACACTTCCTGAGCTACATCCACACGATATTCAAATTCGCTTAATATATTTCTAATAACTTGAGGTGTGATTCCCCGAATTTCATTTCTAAGTCTCGTTTTCAAATTTTCAATGTTAGGTGGTTTTGTTATATACACTTTGCCTTTTAAATAGCCCCAAACATGGTCCCAAACATAAAATATGGCCCCAAAACTCTGTTCTCGAAGCACTACGTTCTAGTAACATTTACTACTAGCTTTTAACTGACTCCTAAGCTAATTAGAGTGTAATGTCAAATATACTTTTACGTCCGACAATTGACGATCGGGCTTAGACAGTTGACAAATGTTATATTTATAAATTGTCTCTCAAAGGCCTGCTCAAAAATATAAAATGATACAGGGTGTTCCATTTAAAAAAATGAAAATTGACAGCGAACGCCCTGTATACTTTAAATATTTCTTGAGAAACTCTAAACTGAAAATAAAAATCGAGGTGTCGAAGCATTTCGACGAGATATCAATAAAGCCTGAGTTTTTAATTTTATTCCAAACCTTAGCCCCTCACTGTGTACTTTTGACTTAAGCGGTGTTTTAAGGGGTTATAATCTGACAACACTGTGAGTGACAAAACCGGTCATTTTACTGGAACAATATGAAGGTATGCTCCATCCCACTAAACTTTCTAATTGAATTTTAGAAAGCATATTTTAAACCACAACAATTACGTCTATCACTTTTTCTCATCATATATCAGACAATGACAAAAAATACACATACCTTTTAATTAAAAAACTTAACACAGCAAACCAGAAACACAAAATGTTTGGAGCCTCTACTTTCTGCTGTGTTTGATGCTTTCGGGTTGAAAAAGCTTGAAGGGTGTAACTTAACTTTAACTTAACTTTACTACCGTTAGGGTTCTACCATGGTTGGTCCTATATGCATACACTACTTAACTGTTTTAAGAGTATCCAATATTTTTAGAACATTGTTTGCAAGAAGGTGTAAAATGAGTAGCCCGTCCTAAATATCTGAAACATTAATTATAAATTATATGTGTCATAGGGTACTTGAAAACAATTAAATATTACATTTTATTAAAAAAAAAATTATTTAAAAACTAGTATAGAAAAAATATATAATTTCTATATAAAATGATGTATTCGTTGATGAAACAAAGTTGCGAGATTTATATTGAAATTTTTGGTCGGGAGTTATTGGGATTTTTTAAAAAGTCGGTAGGCCAGGAAACGATGAAAGAAACGTTTAAAAATTCCGAATTCAAAATTTTCGTTAACATATACAGTACGGTGGTTTTTATTCACATTTGGTGGATTTTTTTTTCCAAAAAGTTTTGATGTTTTCACCTGCGACCATTCATCTCAAGAGCTATGGGGGGCTTGAAGGTGGGGCTGCCCAAAATGAAACACTGCATGGGCTACAAACATCAAAATGATGAGTAAAGTGCAAGATAAATATTTCGCAGTGAATACAAGAAATTTATTATTAACCGAAAGTCTTTAGCACTAGTTTATTCCTTTCTCAATTTTTTTACACCACCTCAACCAATGTACTCACCGTGACGAAAGTTCCATTACCGACTGGGGTACCATTGATAGTATTTAAAGATACAGACCGTTGACTCATCATGAGCATAATACACAACGATTTCCTTATAGGAATAATATTTCCCAGGTACCATTCAGTGTGACAATATATGTTGTCCCCAACTGTTGCGGCCTGTAATAGGAATGTTTTATATCGGATCGTATACAATATACCTGTTTTAAACTCGGTACTTGAAGCTTTTCATTTACTGGTATAGAAGAAGTTCTTACCTCATCCAAAAGCCATTGTGCTGGTTGTCCATACATAAAGAAAAACTGAACCAGGACTCCGACACTGACTGTTCCAATTCTAAAGAGGTCAAAACTTGACACCGCTGAGGATCTACAAAAATAATTATTCTTGTGTGTTTCAGGAGAGCACAACAATTGAACAATTTGAACAATTTTCACTATCTTCATAGTGCTTGAGTTATTACCGAAAATGTTTCTCGTCTCGAGTGTAGTGAAAATTATCGAAGTCGATGATAAGGGATAAATTTACTGCGACAAATTCACGCTCGTAGGAGATTCGGTAAGAAAATTTCAGGACAATTCCTTTTTAAGACAATTTCTAAGTTAAAATCTATATAAATGTGGTTCAAAGGAATGGTGCATATGTCGATGATGAATTTGTTAAAATTAAACGTCTTATACTTACATAGATGCGATGTACAAATTCCCACATATAAGTAAAGTATTCGATCCTATAAGCAGAGTGACGGACATGCTGAAAACCTCATTTAGGTGCCTAACATAGCTAAAAATATATACAAATCTTCGAATTCATCATTCATGTTTAATATAATAATAACCAATACAGTTTATATTATGTATGTCTGCGTGCCAAAAGATTTTGAATGTTAGGTTCAAGGCATAAACAAAAACTTAATGGTCTAAAAGCTTTAAAGAAACTTCGTTGTTTTGAACTGAATGTTCAAGGCGTGTTTAAAATTTAACGACTTTAACGAAATTTAAATTGGCAAGTCTCAAACTTATTAAACAGTTTTTTTTTTTAAATAAACACCAATTTACCATTGAAACTGAAAGTGAATAACGGTCATATCCAATTTTAAATTAATTTAAGATTTACCTATGTCACTTTTTAAACTATAATTTAAATTAAAATAATAATCAGAAATGAAAATAGTATATTACATAAGGGGCATGGAAAGTAGCATATAACATACGAATGTGACGTTTTACACGAGTATGCTAGTGATTTTTCTAGCTAGTTATAGTAGTTATATACAATAGTTGTCCCGCAAACCAGAACAAAAAACACTTTTTTTAATACTTTTTTGTAACTTTACTTACTTTAACGAGTAGGTTAACTGAAAAATGTGCAGTTGTCGCCAAACAAGTTTTCCCAAGTTTACACTCTAGATTTTAAAATTATTAAATTATAAAGTTATTGAAATCTATCAAGAGAATAAAGAAGGATCATCAACATTACTTACGTTATTAGTAAATTGTGATGTTTAACATAACATTTTATTCTTTCCAAACACATTTGGACGTCGTTCTCATTGTGTATCTCTCCCAAATTCAAATTTCGCAATTTATAATTGAGAATTCTAAACTGAGCTACGCCCAATATAATTAGAGTACAACTGAGCAGATTATATCCTATAAAATTGGTGGCTGCAAACAGAAATACATACATATCCAACACCCTAATAACTACCAAAGGTACGTGTCTCGGAATGTAACAATGAAAGAATGGCTGTTGGCTGACGAATATCGCTTGAGTGATAACCGGAATAGTGCTCATTGTGACATAAGCTACGAAGTATTTGTGACAGTTGAAATAAGTTTGAACTGTTTTGTTCTCCTTTTCTCGAAGATCATCCTGCCAAAATTTTTTTGTGATATTCAACAGCTCCTTAATTGTCTTTAAATTTACGAGCACGGTAGCATATTGTATCCACAGCTGAAAGAACAACACGACACGCATAAGGATTGGCATTATCTTTAAAAATACATTTGGAAATTTTAATATCAAAATTACTGTATCTTAGTTATCTATAGGACCAGAAGATGCACTTAGCGTGTCAACTAAACTATCTAATGTAACATTTTTCGACTGAACTACTCGGGAATTGGGATAAATTACGGAAACGTATTAACTCGTACCACTTCGTATTAACTATACAAGGTGTGTAAATTAAGTAATGAGACTGGCAACGTAGCGCCCGATCTAACAACACTGCGGAAACGGGACTTGGAAGGGCGGTAGGTTAACATGTAATGCACCTTCACTACAAGTTTGAACTTAGAGTCATTTGTTTGTACTTTGTGACTGTTTTCGTAAACCGTTTTTTTTTCTAGTGCGTTTTAAAAATGAGCGACATTAATTTTAAGCAACAGTGTACTATCAGGTTTCGATTCAGACTTGGACACAGCGCAACGCATACTTTTGCGAAACTTCAACACGCCTACGGAGACAGTGTTTTTTTCAAGAGCCTAGGTTTTTCGGCAGTTTAAAGCATTCTCAGAAGGAAGAGAGTCGATTGAAGATGAACCACGCAGCAGAAGGCCTTAATCTTCAAGAACCGATGAAATTGTCGATAAAATACGGGATCTTGTGCGTTCAGATCGTCGATTGACGGCAATAATGATGGGGGAAGAGTTAAATTTGAATAACACCACTGTTCATCAGATTTTGACCGCAGACCAAACATCAAGAACAACTGCACCTTGCATCACGACAATGCGCCTGGTCACACAGCCATTCCAGTAAACGAGTTTTTAGCCAGTATAAACATATTCCTGTGGCTCCTCAGCCTCCTTATTCACCTGACTTGACTCCCTATGACTTTTTTCTCTTTTCCTGAGATTGAAAAATCACCTTAAGGGACGTTATTTTGGGACCATAGAAAACACTCAAACAGCGGTAACCGACCAGCTGAAGGCTATTCTAGTATATGAGTTCCAGCACTGTTATGAGGAATGGAAGAACCGTCTCCAGAGCTGTGTGGCTTCCCAAAGAAATTATTTTGAAGGAGACAATACTGAATTGTGATTCAGGTTCATACAAAAT
This sequence comes from Aromia moschata, assembly GCA_029963805.1. Lineage (NCBI taxonomy): Eukaryota > Metazoa > Arthropoda > Insecta > Coleoptera > Cerambycidae > Aromia > Aromia moschata. The sequence continues at coordinate 2,107,635 of JAPWTK010000052.1, read as the reverse complement.
CAGTCGCCTTACTTAATGTACACACCTCGTATGTATACTATGTATTGCATACCTCATATCATCACATACGCAGGCTAATTTTAATAGAAAATACTGTAAGATGAAGCTACAGAACAATCTACCCGACAGAATCTATCCAACTTTGTTAAGAAACTGAACCTACTGGGTGAACTATAATTTTTCCAATACATCCGTCTTTTTTTATATAGTTTTTTTTCTCAGTAATACCAACACATTATACATTCACCAAACGCGCGGGTTTCATCATTCATGTTGGCATAAAAATCGACGATTACTATTATCAATTTTATATGATAAAATTATTTAATTTTAACGGTTTAATTTTTCAATGAATTTTTTTTAAGAATATAGTTATCACTTACCGCAATTAACAGACTATTTACTTCCAATAACTCTAAACTTCTGTCAACGACTATATTTATGTATGCTAACGTAGTTATAAGAACAATCACCGAAAGATTTGCTATGGTATACATTTTGGACACTTTTTTGTCAAAATGAAAACCTGTGAGCCTGATTATTAGTAGCGGCCAATAGAAGTGGTCCTCCATGATGGTGATAAGTTCGCCTATTGTACAACTGTCGTGAAATAAAACCGTCGGAATGTTAGCAAGTAAGAAAATACTCAAATGCCCATGTAATTGTTTGATTGCTGTGTCATTAGGAAAATGATCTGAATAACTCAATGACTGATTAATGTTAATTGAGTTCTGAATGCACATGGACTTATTATTTCAACTGCAATTTGCATAAGAGTTTACCACTAATGAACTAGTAATCATTGGTATTCATACAATTATTTACTATCACTCCAGTCATGATTTTTTTTAATAGCCTCATTGACCCACTAAGTACAGATTCTGGTCCTGTTATTAATTATTAGCAGTAACTTTGACACTAATGCTATCTAAAATTTCGAAACGTATTTTTTAAAGATATTGCCAACCGCAATGTGTGTCTTCTTGTACTTTAAGCTATGGATACAATATAATACCTTATTCACAAACGTGAAGAAAATTGAATGTCACACAGAATTTTTGGCAGGATGGTCTTCGAGAAAAGGAGAATAAAAATGTACAAACTTGTTTCAACCACCACAAGTACTTCGTAATTTATAATTACGTACAAAAAGTACCCGGAAATTTATATTTAAATGAATCGCTTAAAAGGAATAGGGAAAAATGTTTTTTTCGTCAGGTCAGTAGCCCTTTCCTTAATTACCAAGCCTGTTTAGAGCGCGATCTGTCACTCGGTGTGTTTACAGCAGTTGTTAGTAATAGACGACCTCAAATGTGCTCGGTGAATGGTACAATGGAAAAAATAGTGGGAAAACGCTTTTGTCTAAAATTTTGTGCCGCAAACGAAATTTCGTGTGCTGATTCATTGAAAATGTTAAATAAGGCCTTTGGTGATTCGTGTATGTCCAAAACACAGGCTTACGAGTGGTATAAGGAGTTCAAAGTGGGCCGTGAAATCGTCGAAGATTTGCCTCGCTCCGGTCGGCCATCGACCTCTACGACAGCCGATAACATCGACAAAATCAAAACATTAGTGGTTGAAAATCGCCACATGAGTGTTACAGAATTGGCTCAAGAGTGTGACATGTCGACAATGTCAGCTCATGGTATTTTGAGTGATATTTTGGGCATGAAAAGCGTCGCAGCGAGACTGATTCCGAAAGAGCTGAATGTTCTTCAAAAATATCCTAAAATAGCTCACGAAGCTACGCACGTTGATTCCATGGAACATTATATGTCTTTATTATGAAAGAGGACCCAAGAGGAGATCAAGACCCATGACGTCATGCGTCACATACATGATTTACATGATTTACATGATGCTCGATAGAGTTTTTCCCTACCCCAGATTTTGCCCCTTCAGGTTAGGCAAACCATCTTTACCAAGCGTGACGTGACGCAAAACCATGACGCAGATCGCAATATTTTCCAGGGGCAATCCCATAATAAAGACATAAAAGTCAAAAGAGCATCGGAAGCAAGTTGCTATTGATATGGTTTCCAGAGCCGATAATGAACCAAACTCCATAAAACGCATCATAACTTAAGACGAACCATGGGTCTACGAGTACGACATCAAACAAACAATCATCGGAATGGTGCTATGATGATAAGCCGAAACCGAATAAACCGCGCCAAAGTCGGCCAAAAGTGAAGGTGATGCTGACGGTTTGTTTTAATTATCGAGGCGTGGTACATACCGAATTCCTTCCGGAAGGGCAGACGGTTAATAAGGAGTATTATCTCGGCATTTTAAGGCGTTTGTGCGAAATTATCCTTCACAAACGGCTGATTTTCGACGATATTCTGATACACCAAGACTTTGAGATAAGACGTCTCTGTCGGTCTGTCCATCTGCCACTTTCTTAACTTTTATTTGTTTGTGTACCTAGTAGGTTCTAAATGCAAGTGATAACAATTTGAAATTTGTAACCTTCATTAGCGATGGTCTAGATTTTCAATTATGAATGATAAATTAATAAATTCGGCGAAATAATATTTGTTTGCCTGCTGATAACTTTACAATGTGCGCAAGGCTTATATCATAAGTTGTTTTCTGTGTACTTTCTAAAGGAAGTGCACGCCAATGCTGCGCAGAAACAATACCCCGCTCTAGCTATAAGCTTATATATTTTATTATAATAAGGAACTCATAAGAAACTTAAAAATAAAAATGCTCTAAATATTCAAAACTTTAATAGCCTGTTTGACTGTTATATCAAGAAATAAGTTAAGGAGTTACGCAGTCACGTGCTCTGGAAATACTTTTTGACATTTTGGTTCTCTGAAAGTATGCAGTAGATTAAAACAACGATTAGTACGTTTAAATACTTTATACTTAAACTTTATTCGCGAATTTTTATGAATATATACAGTAAAATATGGCGGAGTTATGGCCTGTCGTCGGGAGCACGTTTTCGCGGTAGGGATGAGCGGTGGACACGATTCCTCAGCAACCGATTATCAGAAACAAACAAGCAAAGTTGCGCTTTATTCTACATCGAATCGACTAGTGATTGAAAGTTGGAGATTAATTTACGATGATTCTACGCAAAATGGCGAACGTTTGAAGAAAAGAGCTGTTTTTTTGGCCTAAAATTCGACCCTTTTAACCATAAAAAATATTAATTTTGATCAGAAATTAAAATCATACGTTTAAACACGAGCCAATGTTATCGCCAACAATTCCAAAAAAAGTTCATTAAAACCCGTTGAGAAGTTTGTCTGATTTGGAAAATGTCGTTTCGAGTAAAACGCGTTTAAAGTACTTCTTTAAAAATTCTTTAAAAATTATTTTTCTTCTTTGAATATTTTTTAAAATGATTTCAGATGGCGCCATGGTGATACATAATTTTTAGACAGGCCAGCAGGCTAGCACGAATAATAAGAGACAGAGCACCTGGTAACGACTTTAAACTTTGGAATTGAATAGTCAAAAGACCATACTTTCGCACTGTGACATTTTCCGAAAATCGATAAAAAAATTCAAATTTTATGACTGCAGGTAACCCCTTAATCTAAAGAGTAATCTGTAATCTGTATATTTGACGAATTTTGCAATTAAAATTTGTATAAAAATAACATACTATGAATATCTCAAATTTCTGCAAAAATTCAATCAATTGAAAAAACAATCAATTTGATAGGTTAAATCAAATCGTTATGAAAAAAAGTTTATATATACTATAATTTACTATAAATTATATAGGTACCATTTCATGTGTCATTTCAATCGAAATTTAATATACTATTATAGTACATTTGGCATATGTTTTTACTCTCTTTCATTTTATTAATTTAACAAACATTAAAAATATGTAATCTTATGGGTCGAATTCTATAGATTAACTTACTGACGTGGCCTTATGGTCACTGTCACCTTGTATACCGGTAAATAATTCTCGAGCTATCGATTAATATTAATTCCACAGTTTAGGTAAAATTGCATCCGGAAAAATATTCTTGTGCGTTTAAAATATGATCAATATTAAAACGGAATCGTTGTTATTTAAATAATTTTTCAAATTACGTAGTAATTTGAACAATTATCTTAACCTACCTATATCCTATTGTAGCAACCCGCCCCGGCTCCGCCCGGTTTACGACATCACATTAGAAACCTCTAATTACACATTATCTAACTCACATTATCAGTGTTTATCTACTATATTATGCATGTATTATACATATAAACCTTCCTCTTGAATTACTCTATCTATTAAAAAAACCGCATCAAAATCCGTTGCGTAGTTTTAAAGATCTAAGCATACATAGGTAGTAGAAAGATAGGGACAGACAGCGGGAAGCGACTTTGTTTTATACTATGTTATGATTAACTAATTTGTCTATTTTTTTTAACTTCACATTGACTCACTTTATTCTGCAATAGTGGTAGAATGTTAAATTTAGTGTAATTATAGCAATGGAAAAAAATAGCTATTCTCTTTTTCATTTAGTTCATGATTTAAACATAAAAATACTCTCAAAATTCAAAAAATATATGTCATTTCTTCTCTGTCACTAAAGAGAACTTTGAATGAGAGTAGAAATTAATTAATGATATATAGCCATGAGTAAATATTACCTAACCCAGCTAAAGAAACGTTTTAGAAAACTATGTATATACTGAGTGTCAATGAGGCCCTGTATCAGCCTTCCTTTTTTTTTTTCATTTATAGGCAGAAAAATCGGGCAACGAACTTTAAATTTGAAAATTGAACATCCTGTATCTTCTTAGATAATAGTATTCAGCATAAAATTTGCTATACGGTACACTTGATTTTTTTGACATTTCAATTAAAAAAGATATTTTTATTGAAATTTTTAATAAAAATCACAATTAGTTACTATAAATTTTTGTACAACAAAAATTGTGCAAACAGTTTTACATACTATTTTTTTAACGATAACCCCTACTTTTACTTGCACCGTGGACATTTATCGAATATTTATGGTTTTAGCTAAAAAATAATAGACATATGTATGACTTGCGTTTTAAAAGGATTGCAGATCATTTTCTTTGTAAAGCAGTATCTGCATTAACAGCTTTTCAGAATAAAAAGGATCTGCATCCTACAATCGTTCATTCGGAAGAAAATTGTTACATCTCAAAAACAGTCTTTTTTTACAGAGAAGCAATTTAAACATCTAGTAAACAACTGCTTATTATGTAATTATAAATCAACGCAAATTCGTAATTATTTATTATTATTAACACTAAAACATGCTTAATCATAGATGTATTTACTTCTTACTAAGGAACTAGATTTTAAGACATCTTTTAGGCTTCCTGAATGTTTAGTTTTAGCATTTTAATAAAATTAGTTATACAAAAAGAAAGAAACTGCTCATGACTACTCATGAACGACAAAAAAAAGCAGAATAACCATTGTAAACCAAAATTCTGAATAGGTTTTTTACATAATAGATACCTAACTTCATCATTCATCTTTAGGATATCAAAAAATTGAAAATAACGCTATAATTATTACAGTGTAAACTACAACATAAAAATAGGTACCATAAAGAAAAACATTTGAAATATTTTAACCTTAACTTAAACAAAATTGAAATGTAACTTTTTATACACAAACTCTCACCACTTAATTCGCCACAAAATGTAACGCTACTCTTGAGAATATTCTGTGAATATTGCACATATCACTGTGTACCGTTCTGCCATAATTTTGTCAAAAATCGAGATTTATATGTATGTGACTTAATTTTTCTAGAAAGTAGGCATATTTTTGAGATACAACTTTTTTTTCCGAACCAAAAATATACACAATCTGCAATCTAGTTAGTTTAAAGCTAAATACAGGGTCCCGTAGGGATGTAGGGAATTTTTTTAAAAGACTGTCACACTCTTATTTTTCACCGAAATTTTGCCATTAAACGATGCATAGTGGAAAATAGGAAAAAAGTAATCAGGTGTGAAAAATTACGTCAGTTAGGTGGTGCCCGTTTTTGTCTAGGCACTCCTGTAGACGGCGCGAGAAATAATTGTCTATACTCCTTTGAAGCATTTCACGTGGAACCCTTCGGTTTTCTCGGGTGATTGCTTCTGAAAAGACTTCAAGTGTACGTAATTTGTTCATGTATACTCGAGATATAAGGTAGCCCCATAAAAAAAATAGTCAAAAGGTGACACGTCTGGAGACCGAGGAGGCCACTCCACATCTCCACGCAACGAAATCAAACGTCCTGGGAAATGTTCCCTTAAAAAAGCCATTGTTGCTCTGGATGTATGGCAAGTTACTCCATCTTGTTTAAACCATACAGTATTGAAGTTAATGCATCGTCTTCTCAATTGCGGCAGAAAAACATCATGTAAACACTAGGTAGCGATCTGTTTACAGTAACTGAGAAAGTTAAGAGCCAATAATAAAGTTTCGGCTAATGACACAACAAACAGTAACACTCTCGCTCTTCAGTGGCTGTTGATGAAATTCCTGTAAGTTTTCAGAGGCACAGTAGCAAAAGTTCTGCTTGTTCACCATCCTCAACAAATCAAAGTGGGCTTCATCACTCATAATCAAAACAACATCGTCAGTCATCATTTCCAACATCGTTTCTGTGAACCTGAATAGTCTCACGTAATCGTTTTACCGCAGTTCTTGAACGACCATCACCTCATACGGATGAAACTTCAAATCTAAGTGTAAAATTAGGCGAACTGACCTGTTTTACATGCGAAGAGTTTGAGCGTGACTTACGGCCGAACGACGACGGCTTGCTTCAACAGATTACCGCACTCTTTCGATGTGTTCTGGGGTTCTTACTGTGCGATCACCTCCTCGTGCAGTTCCTGGCCTCATAGAACCGGTTCGTTGAAAGGTATCACCCACTTCTTTATGGTATCGAACTTTGGAACACGACCGTGACGGCCAACATTAAAATGAATTCGAAACCGTCGCTGTGTTTGAATCACAGAACAACCCGTTTCAATGAAGGTGTTGGAAACAAACACGCGATGAACTGTCGGCCAAGGCTCCGTGGTAACTGAAACGACATCTGCCAACGAGTAGCTACTATCTATTCGGAAAATATTAGGTTCACCCCACCTCACATGACACGCTCTTCAAAAATTTCATACCTCCCTACCTGACCCTGTATATACAGATTTCCTGTATATAAAAAATGAAAGTGAAAAGAAAGAAACTTTAGTACAGATAGGGTAAACACTTAATAACCTCCTGATAATGTCAACGTTCTTGGCGTATTAAATTGTAGGACTGGCGAATTTTATATCGGAGTTTTTATTGAATTTACATTAATTTTTTTTTACTGTCTTACTCCATAAACCGTTCTGTGCCAACATATTGCAGTTAATAACAGCCCTGCATACGAGATATTAATCTTGGTTGACACAATAATACGTTATAAAGTTAACTTCAAATTACGTTTGTTTTGAAGCGTTCCGTATAAATATTTAATATTCCTGTGTGGTATAAACTATCGCGCAAGGTGAAACGATACTCACTAATTCAACGACGATGACTAAAAATAACGAATACCTGACGCTGTGCCTCAGAGTTATCGGAATTTCTGGGTTACACCCCCAGAAAACTGTCACCCTTTACACGGTAGTTAACATCGTGCTCTTCGCTTGCATTTTTATGCTATCGACAGTAAAAGTGATCACAAATTTTAATTTGGCCCAGATAGAAGTAATGTGTTACCTATTCAATGTAAGTCAATATACACATACGTCATCCTAGCATAAGACAGTTAACTGCTAAAAAATATTGTTTCAATTCAATAGCTATTGTTTCAAAACATTGAGCTCTTCGAAACGATTCTATAGTTCAACTAACAAAAAAATAAAATGAGTCATTACCGTGACAAGAGATACAAAAGCAGTCGGTTTAATGTTGTTTAAGCGATGCGGTGTACTTCAGTTAACCATCAGTAAAAGTGTGGAAATATATACGGTATGAAATGTTTAAGTGAAAGGACCCCGCAATAATCTTATGGAAATTGGGTTTCGGTCAAATCGTCTGAATTTTGCATTTGTTTTAGGTTTCATCATCCCAAGCAAAAGTCTCGAAAATCAATACTTTGGCTGCTACGGAGCTTGAAAGCTCCAAAGCTCCACCACAGATTTATTTATTCGTGCAGTCCTTATAGATTTTTAAATAACTTATTTTTTCGATTTTAATGTCTAGGTTTGTTTTTGAGGTTGGTGAATTCAAATCCGATGTCAAATTGTCCAAATTGACACTTGACAGCTGTCAATTAGCTGTCAAAGTGCCTTAACAAAGTGAAAATCTTGTTTTTTTGTTATTATTTTATGCTTTTTAGGTAACTCAGTTCATACATGATGTGAATACAATAATTCGACAATTGGCAGCTATCAACAGGCTGTCAAATAGCAGTTATAAAACAAAAATCTTCAGTTTTTGTTGTAACTTTATGTTTTTAGGTCGCTGAATTTAAATATGATGTTATTTTTACGAAATTTAAAGTTGTCAGCTGTCAACTAGCTAATAACGATCGAAAAATAAACAAAATAAATTAATGTTATGACTTTATGTTTTTAGGTCACTGAATTTAAATATGATGTTAGATTAACGAAATTGACAGTTGGCAGCTGATTTCAGCACCCTGAAAATCATTAAGTCATAACAAAAATTGAAGATTTTTATTTTCTGATCGCTATTTGATAACTAGGTAGAATAACAGCTGCCAACTGTCAATTTCGTAAAACTAACATCATATTTGAATTCAGCGACCTAAAAAGCATAGTTATAACAAAAACTGAAGATTTTTGTTTTATAACTGCTATTTGACAGCCTGTTGACAGCTGCCAATTGTCGAATTATTGTATTCACATCATACATGAACTGAGTTACCTAAACAGCATAAACTCATAACATAAAAATAAGATTTGCACTTTTTTAAGGCACTTTGACAGCTAATTGACAGCTGTCACGTGTCAATTTGGACAATTTGACATCGGATTTGAATTTAGCAACCTCAAAAACATGAACTTAGACATTAAAATCGAAAAAAATAAGTTATACTTAAAAATCTATAAAGACTGCTCGAATATATAAATCTGTGGTGGAGCTTTGGAGCTTTCAAGCTCCTTAGCAGCCAAAGTATTGATTTTCGAGCTTTGTGCCCATTGAGACTTTTGCATTGGATGACGAAACCTAAAACATATCCAAAATTCAGACGATTTGACCGAAACCTAATTTCCATAAGATTATTGCGGGGTCCTTTAATATCCCTGCAACAAATTTTATTATCTCTGAATAAAACAGATTCGTACACCGCCACCGAATATCTCAATTATCATGGAAGAACATGATGAGTGCGATAACTCACTTCATTATTCGTTTGTTAGACTTGATTTTTTTTGTTAATTTTCGTGGCATAAAAATGACCAATATTATTTTACAGCATCAATCAATGCATCATTCAATTTCTCAGCATAATTATTTTCAGACCTGGACCAGAATCGGAGTAGTCCTAGCAAAAAAGAGAGCTGTTTATCGATTATTGGATGCCGTAGAACGTTTTCATACTATCAACTTTCGTAGTCCAGAAAATGCACTGTATTTAATGTACTTTAAAACGCTGAGGTACTACTTCACGTATCAAATGCTCTCGTTGATATTATTGTTAATAAAGCCATTGATCATGGGTGGTTCATCGACGTTCGATTGTTACTACCCTCCACGAACGCCCTTCTTAGCGGTGTTTTTACTGGAATCGCACAGTACTATTTTCATGTTCCTCATTTATACGGCAACAAATATTCTACTTTGTACGCTGATAATATTGGTGGTTGCTCAGTTTCAGCTTGTGAACGGAAACATACGAACTTTAGATTTAGAACGAATTTGTGATAATACGAACCTTCACATATGTTTGGGATTTCTAAGGAAAAACATTATCTACCAGAATGCTTTATTCGCGTAAGTTGAGAAAAAATATAAGACCTTTTCCTCAAACCAAGAAATACTATGTACTAACATTATCAAAAAATGATTTTAACCTTGACCACCAAAGTTTACGAAAATAATGCAGATTACCTACCAGTCAGAACTTTATTAAAATGTCCCAATTTTTTACAAATTTGTTAAGTACGTACTTAAACGTACTCAACAACTTGGTACTTACCAAAAACCTACATTGTTGGCGAATTTACGTAATAATACAAACATATATTCTTGTTCATATTTTAATACATATAATTTGAGAATATAGTGTTACAATTTTCATTAATTTCAGAAGGTATTCATATTTACAAAGCAGTCAGTATATCTTTCATATATTTGGTATCAACTGGTTCCACACTCCCTTAGTCTGTATACCATTCCTATACTTAACAAAATATCTTCTTTTTAGATATGTCGAAGAATTAAAGGAACTTATGTCTATGGCTCTCTTTGCACAGCTGCTAATAAACATTTTATTAATATGTACCAGCATGTATGCAATATCTTCAACGTAAGTTCCGAGATAGCAAGAATTCGTTGTTCAAATGTATAGTTTCTATGTATAAAACTAAAATATCTCAATTATTCCAGACACACAACGTTAGTTGATGGGATACGAAGTGGAGTTGTTACTTTCTCCGTACTATTTGAAACTTTATTCTTATATGGATTACCATCACAACTTCTCACAGATCAGGTGTCCATAGTGTTCCAGTTGACTAATTGAAGGAGTACCTAATGTTTTAAATTATAAAATATTGTCGATATTGATTAATGAAATTGAGGTTAAGAAATCGAACCCTGGCAGTCAATAACTGTGTATAATAGATACCCAACTATATTTCTAATAGACAGTATTTTACAGCAAAAAACGTTTCTGCTTTAAAGATTTTCCACAGATGTTTTTTCGAACTTTTTTTTTCATAAAACACTTTTGATTTCTCTTTCCAATATCCTTTGTTAAACGTCTTGTTGAACACCAATAGAGGCATTATCATACGTGGACGAAGAAAAATGCCATTCGTTTTACTTTAGTGCATGATGTTACTATCCTGAAACATAATTTTAATAGTATTTGTATAAAAAAATGTTTTTCTCATTTAAAAAATAAAAGCAATCCAATTTATTTTAAAGAAATCCTTACAGACATTCAATTAATGTCCTCACAAGGTCTCAATTATTGTAAAATATTTTTAATTCGTTTCAACCATTGCCCCTAGGTATTTGCAACTAATGCTTTTAGACATTTTTTCAATTTATTATAATTTCTTATATGTAATTTATTTTAGGCTGAGGAGATGCGAAATTCCATATATTGCCACACAGAATGGTATCTACCTGGCACTGAATCGATCAGAAAATATCTACTAATAATGATGATGAGGTGCCAACGATCGGTCTGCATTTCTGCACAAGGTTTTGTAGATGTCAATAATAGAACCATTGTCTTTGTAAGTATATATCTTTTTAACTTGGCCACTCGAAGATCAAAGCAAGTAAACTATTCGGTTAGGAGAATTTAATGAAAAATTACTAAACACCAGTTATCTTGTCAATAATTTTATTTTTTAAAGCACTATTACACATGTTACTTAGACACACACAACTACTCTTATAAAGATATATTTATATAGTAAAGGTGATACTAATAATCTAGCTTTTTGTTGGTACATGGTGGGCATTCTACGTTTATCTTATTAACAAATTTCTCTAATTTTCAGTTGATGCAAACCGCTTATTCATTTTACACTTATCTTCAAGTTGTCACAGCTAGGCAAAAGTGAAGAATACTAAAAACTAATTGAAGAGGCGTTTACATAAAGAAAAGTTCAGTCAAGTTCATTTGTATTAAAAATTACAGAGGTGTACTCATCGTAATTGTAATGCACAAAAGTAACTAACAGCCTTTCACACGTTTGTCATATTTTACTATGAAATTATATCACACTAGTGTACAGCGCAGCTAATACAACAGCACCAGCTGACACAGGAGTACTGCAATCAAATTAAATTAAGGTAATCCCCATCACATGTTACACGAGTTGCCTATGTGTAGCATCGATATAAGCCAACCTTACTCATAATATGTAAAATGCCTAAGTAATACATCTAACGTTTATGCACAAACTGCAAAACTATTTCATATTCTGATATGCATATAATAATTCTGAATTATGCAAACCGGTGCGTAAGTGGTTGTGAACCATTTCTGAACAATTAGGTTATCAAAATTGACTCATCTTATTACTACTACCGCATTTGCCACAAGTTCGTTGTAATGAAATCTAAAAAAAAACTATCAAAGTTAATTATTTGAACACTATGTAGACTAACAGTTTCATTAAACTAATTCATTATTGACAATGAAATTTAGTAACTGCAAAGTTCTATATTAAAATAATGTCTTCATCAGGATTATTTTCAGGTGAAAATACTGCACAAGAAGGAAAATGGAAAAGATATTTATATATATTTTAGAAAAAACTTAGAAGTGATAGTCATGTTGGCAGTAAATAAAGGATCGTTGCAAAGAGGAAATTGAAATATAACTTGTAGAGTGAAGGAAGATGAGAATAAAGCTTCATAAAGGCCTTATAAAAATTAGAAATCCTGATAATGAGATCGTTCATTTCCTTCAGTTCAGAGCCGGAATTCAAAAATATTCAAGCTATATATGTATGTATGTACAGTGGCGAATAACTAATCAGGGAAGCAGTAAACATAGTTTTTTAAAATGTATACACATACATATATTCAAAGATACATTTTCACTACAGGTTAATATTTTGTAGCAGACCCATTAGCATCCTCCACAGCACTCAGTCTTGCTGGCATTGATATTGTAAGCTTCTGACAATATTGAACAGGTAATTTACCATAATTGACGGACTCTGTCATAAAGCCCATTTTCGATAATTTCTTGGCTGGTCGCAGTTAAATAATGGTTTCATGCAGAAATTTTTATAATAAGAATAAGAATATAATAAGCTAAACCTTCGTTTTCAGCAACTTTTAAACTAAAAATTTCTGGTGGGAATAAAACGAAGGTTTAACTTTTATGCTTATACTTTCTTATTCTTATTACTAAAAATTTCTGCATGAACCCACCATAAGATAACCCCAATATACTGGCATATTCTTATTGTATTACATTTTGCTTAACGACCGCCATCTATTAATGATGATCCATAATACAGAAGTTTGTCTCCGATACAGAAATATAGGTAGGAATCTTGGTTGATAGATTTCTCAAATGTAATAATACAAACACACAGCGGGTAGATGGAAGCATAATTTTAAATATAAATTACTTTTTTAACACCGAGATTTAGAACCTAAATCTCCAAATTAGACCATTCAAAATTCATGACCTTTATAGAAAAAACATTTACAGTAAATTAAAAACCACCGATCCATTCAAAAAACCGTAAAACAAAAACTCGTAAAAAAATTAGCTTAATCTCGGTGGTTTTTAATTTACTGTAAATGTTTTTTCGATAAACGTCATGAATTTTGAATGGTCTAGTAAATTACCAATTCAATCCCAAAGTCCAATAATTATCTATACACTCGAACCCCTCTTAAGTCACCTTCGCTTAATTCACATCCCCTCTTATTTCACCACGTTTTCCCCTAATAAGTCACGAAATCGTCCCTCTTAAGTCGCCGCCCGTAAAAGTTTTAGAACTACGTTTGGAAATTGGATTCTGGCATGAATACAACTTTTATTGAAAAAAATGATTGTGTAATACATTAAATAAGGAGACCTAACCTTTAAAATAGGTTGGCTCATTTTTCGTTATAACAAGTGCTGTGGTATATCTCTAAATATTTTTTTGCAGCTAAAACACGAAAAAGTTGAGGTTATGATAGTTTGACATATTGAATTTCCGTTCCGCAAAATTCCACATTTCCGAACTCTCTTTACCTCGGGATAACCGAACCTGGCGCATGCGCAAAGGGTTTTTCTGGCTCATTCGACAGCGACATTCGACATTCGACAGCGACAAGTTCGGTTGTGTGGAAGTACAAGTTCGGAAATATGGTGAGAAAAAGTTCGGAAATATGGTGAGTTTGGAAATATGGAGTTCGGAGATGTGGATGTCGAGTGTACTTCGATTTTGATGATAACACGTTACAGAAAGTTGTTCATATCTCCAATTGTACCATCGTTTTGCATTTAATGTTTCACCAAAAAATGTAGGGCCTATAGGTAAAAATTATTTTACGTACTGCTAATCACACTCGATTCTTTAACGGCCGTAGCGTATTTTGTATATAATGGGATTGAATGGGATTGAATAATTGTTTAATTAAAGAATTTAATAATTGAGACAATTGGACTAATTGAATTGAATGGGCAAATTGTTGAAATTTAATTGAATTCAAGTTTCTAAGGGTCTAGAAATCAAGAAATGGTTTAATGACCAGCTAAACGGGGTCAAAATGAATAGCTGAATATATGTATGTACCTAGTTTTGAATCTCCTAGTTTAAATTGAAAACCTAGTTTAAATTGAAAAACTTAAACGTCGTCTGCTTCACCCAACCTAATTTTATGTACGATCAGAATACGAATATTTGCAATTCTACTATTTTGCATTAACTGTTTTTTTTTATACATTATAATTTTTATTTTCATACAAAATTAAGCTATATACATAGATATATGCATATATGCAAGTTAAATGCACTTTATTTTGTTCTATATTGTTTATATTTGAATTACTTGAGTTTCTTCGGATATTGAGATTCGGAGATATCGATAGGTATATATAATATTTAAATACATTTTATGGCACCAACAACACAAAATAACCATTACAATTATGGTAATAGTTTATAACGCGATTCGTTCACAGATATATTTATATTAGTTTGTAGCGTAAAGTATAAATATTTCCACGGTATAAGAAGTTATAGTCTGAGAGCTAGTGACGCACGTTTCATGAAGTGTTTGATGCACCTTGAAATTTTGTGAAATAGTATCTACTGGATAGATGAGCAGGTAAACATGTGTTGGCTTGACCTACCTGGGGACACCAGGTACTGCGCATAAGGGAAAGGTGTAAAAAAATATGGGCCAAAAAAAAGTGTTTGATTCAGAGGCCAACAAACACTAATCGAAATTCAAGATAATTTAAAACACAAAAATAAATAAGGCAGACACTTTTGAGGGGGTTAACAGGTAAAAAAAACACCCCAAAAGTTATTTTTTTTAAAAATACAAAATGAAGTGTTTGATTCACGCTGAAATTTTAACAGCGTCTTAGTTACATATAATAAAAAATAATTACAAAAAGTCAGACACTTTTTTCTGGGGTTTAATTATCGGCAAACATGAAAATAAATGTTGCTTATAATAGAAAGAGATAGACATCGCGTGGTCGTAGACATGAGTGAGAGCACTGATCACAGGCGTAGCTACTGTCTTTCACTGCGCTCTCATTGTCTGTTGGTCACGTGTTCTTGTACAGCTGTACCTGCTATACATTTTAAATTCATATTTTGGAGTAAAATTTAAAAAAATGTTTATTTGGATCATAACGTATTTGTAAACTTCTAATATCTCAAGATAGTAGAATCGTACAATAATAAAGTAAATTATAATGAAAAAACTTAATTTATAGTTTATTGGATTAAAAAAAATGACTGCTTAAGGTTATCATTAAAAATCTCATGATTATTATTGATGAGAAATTTTATTAATTCATTATTATTATTATAAAAAATATAGGTTAGGTATACGTATAATTGATTAAAAATTTAAGTGTATTTTTAATTTTTGCCGTATCGCTGTCCTTGTTTTCTCCTGTAGTCGTCGCTTAAAAAGAAAAGAGAATTAAAACAAGTGGTTACAACAACGCAGTACACAACTAGTAGAGTAATGGCTCCGAAATATGAATTGAAAATGTATAGCCGGTACAGCTGTACAATAACACGAGACCAACAGCCAATGAGAGCGCATAGAAAGACCTTGCCGATGCTATGCCGATGATCAGTGCTCTCACTCATGTCTACGACCATGAGCTGCCTATCTCTTTCTATTATAAGCAATATTCATTTTCATGTTTGCCGATAATTAAACCCCAGAAAAAGTGTCTGACTTTTTGTAATTATTTTTTATTATATGTAACTAAGACGCTGTTAAAATTTCAGCGTGAATCAAACACTTCATTTTGTATTTTTTAAAAAATAACTGGGTTTTTTTTTTACCTGTTAACTCCCTCAAAAGTGTCTGCCTTATTTATTTTTGTGTTTCTAAATTATCTTAAATTTCGATTAGTGTTTGTTGGCCTCTGAATCGAACACTTTTTTTTGGCCCATATTTTTTTACACCTTTCCCTTATGCACAGTACCTGGTGTCCCCAGGTAGGTCAAGCCAACACATGTTTACCTGCTCATCTATCCAGTAGATACTATTTCACAAAATTTCAAGGTGCATCAAACACTTCATGAAACGTGCGTCACTAGCGCTTGGACTATTATGCGAAAAGAAAGAAACGAGGATGCCAACGTGCTTGACATATTGAATTTACGGCGAATGTAATATCGGAGTATTTATTTAAAATAGGATACTCACTTTTAATTTGACTTTAATATCAAACTATATAAACCGCTCTGTCTCACCAATATACTGCACTTAATAATATACCTGCATAGAGATACTAATCATGTTTCTTTAGAAGCAATATATTTATAAATATTTAATATTCCTGTGTGGTATAAAATATCGCGCAGGGTGAAACGATACTTATAAATTAGTCATTTAACAGAAATGGGCAAAAATAGCGAATACTTGATGCAGTATCTCAAGGCCATCGGTGTTTTTGGGTTACACCCTCAAAAAACCTGTCACCCCTTATACTGTAGTTCATATTGTACTTTTCTCTTGCATTTTCATACTTTCGACAGTGAAAGTGATCGTAAACTTTGATTTAACCCAGTTGGAAGTAATGTGTTACTTTTTCAATGTAAGTCAATAAATGTATGTAATTATTATAATTAATTTAAGGCCACTAACACGGTTCTTTTTTTATTCGATTGTTTCAAAATATTGAATCCTTGGAAACGTCTAGATTCTATAGTCTAAATAACAGATAACAAAATGAGTCATCACCATGACCAAATGTATCATTCGGACGTATTTTATTGTAGTTTAGCAGAAGCAATGGAAGGGGTATAAGCACTACGGTATACTTCAGTTGACAATCGAGAATGCAAGTGTGAAAATACATACGGTATGATTTGTTTAAGTGGTGTTTTATTATTTCTAAAACAACAAATTATATTGTTTCTAAATTAAACAGATTCCTACACCGCCACCGACACTGTTTTGAGTGTTTTGAGTGATTAGCACGTGATTCCTAATACCTTCGCCTTATTTTTAGAGGGTTATTTCTGATGACTTACTTCATTATTCGTGTGTTAGACGTTATTTAAGGTGGCATGTATTGCCATCTCATGGCTCGAATGTGACAAAAGACTACGTATATGATTTTTTCTTTTCATTTCGTAGCTTAAAACTGACCAATTTCATTATCAGCGTCATATTTTTCAGACTTGCAACAGAATCGGGGTAGTCCTAGCAAAAAAGAACGTAGTTAATCGATTACTGGATGCCATCGAACGTTTTCATAATATCGATTATCGCAGCCCAGGAAATGCACTGTATTTAACATACTTTAAAATGCTAAGGTACTACTTCACGTACATGATGCTCTTGTTGGCGTTGGTGTTAATAAAGCCATTGATCATGGGTGGTTCAGCGCTATTCGACTGTTACTATCCTCCAGGAACATCTATTTTAGCAGTTTATTTACTGGAATCTCACGTTATTACCTTCATGTTCTTCATTTATACGGCAACAAACACTCTCATTTGTACGCTTATAATCCTGGTAGTCGCCCAGTTTCAGCTTTTGAACCGAAACATACGTCGTTTGGATTTAGAACGGATTTGCGACAAAAAAGAAACTTCATATTTGTTTGGGATTTCTGAGGAAAAACATTATGTACCACAATGCTTTATTCACGTAAGTTGACAAACATATACAGGGTGAGTCATTCTCCGAAAATACACTACCTACATATGAAAAAATGTTTCGAACAAAAGTTGGTGAGAACAGAGGGGTCACCTTCCTGTACTACTGACCTTGACCTCAAGGTGACCTTCAAGGTCACTTGAAGGTCATGATTAATTTTATAATAGGAAACACCTAGTTTTGAGTCCAGATTTTGATATATTAAAGAATTTTACGCCCAGATGGGTCCTCACACCCTAGGTCAACATGACCTTTACTACAGATCATTTGACGGTCAAATCACATTTTGGTGCGGAAAAAAGCAATAAATCGCCGTCTTGATGAGCAATGGCCTCCTTAAAAGTTATTGAATTTTAAAGTTCATTTAAAAGTTTAAGTTGACCTCCATATCATCAATCAATCTTCAAGGTTTTTCCGCACCAAAATGTGATTTGACCTTCAAATGATCTGTAGTAAAGGTCATGTTGACCTAGAGTGTGAAAATCTGGGCGTAAAATTTTCCGCTCTTCCTCCAAAATCTGGACTCAAAACTAGGTTTTTCCTCTTAAAAAATCATCATGGCCTTCAAATGACCTTGAAGGTCTACCTTGAGATCAAGGTCAGTAGTACAGGAAGGTGACCTTAGATAGGTAGATAATCGCATCCATTGATTAAAATGATTCACCCTGTATAAGACGTTCCCCTCAAAACAAGAAGTTGTGTAATGTATTAACATTATCAGAAAATGATTTTAAAATAATATATATTAACAGACATCCTTGCTCATATTTTAATATATAGCACACCAAGAACAGCTTTGCCCGCGAATTGCGCACAACGAACGTAATATGAGGTAGAAGGACCATACCCGAGATATATGAGATGACAAACAATAACAAACTGTACTTCTCAAAGTTCAGCTACAAAAGAAATGGGCACAATTTCTGGTTTTGTCTACTGCTGTTAAGGTCAAAGCTACTTTTGGCGCACTGTTCCTATATATTTAAAGTCCTAAAAATATGGGGTTACATTTCTTACTAATTTCACATTGTTAGTGTACAATCATCATTGTCCATGTCCACCATATCATTCATATATTTGGTACCAAATGTTTCTGTCTCACACTCCTTCAATATGTATACCGTTCCTACTTAACAAAATCTTTATTTCTAGATATGTCGAGGAATTAAAGAGACTTATGTCTATGGCTCTCTTTGCACAGCTGCTAATAAATGTGTTATTAATATGTACCAGCTTGTATGCATTATCATCAACGTAAGTTCAAAAATAACTGAAATTCTTTGTTCGAGTACCTATATCGTTTCTATAAAATGAACAAAATTTCAATTATTCCAGAAATATTACATTCATTGATGGGATTCGAAGTGGACTTATATCTTTATCTCTACTATTTGAAACATTATTCTTATATGGATTACCATCACAACTTCTTACAGATCAGGTATCCATAGTCTTTTAGTTGACTCACTGAAAGCATGACGTTTTAGATTATTATAAAATATTGTTTGTGTCCGTATTGATTAGTATAATTAAGGTTTAATCAAAAACTAACACCTTGTGATACATACATACATACGAGGTGTGAAATTAAGTAATGAGACAAGTCAGTATTGTCTCCTTCAAAATAACTTCCTTGGGAAGTCACACAGCGCTGGAGACGGTTCTTCCATTCCTCATAACAGTGCTGGAACTCATATGCTGGAATAGCCTTCAGCTGGTCGGTTACAGTCGTTTGAATGTTTTCTATGATCCCAAAATGACGTCCCTTGAGGCGATTTTTCAATCTCGGGGAAGAAAAGTCACGAGGACTCAAATCAGACCAATAAGGAGGTTGAGGAGCCACATGAATGTTGTTACTGGCTAAAAACTCGTTTACTGAAATGGCTGTATGACAAAGCGCATTGTAGTGATGCAACATCCAGTTCTTTATGTTTGGTCTCACACGCATGACCCTTTTTCGAAGTTTTCCAAGAACCTCTCTGTAAAAGTGTTGATTTACTGTGGAGGCACAAACTCTTTGTGCTTGGCGAGCTAGAATTGGCCTTGGGTCATGAGACTTGAAGTGGCCAGGTCAACTCAAAATCAGTCTCATCACCAGTAATAACACGTGTCATAAAATGGAGACCATTTTCAATCAATTCCAAAAACTCAAGACACCTTTCTCTCCTGCTGTCCTTTTGTTCCTGAACAAACAAATGACTAACAAGTTCAAACTTGTACTGAAGGTTCTTTACATGTTAACCTACCACCCTTCCAAGTCCCGTCCCTGCAGTGCTGCTAGATCGGGCACTACGTTGCCAATCTCATTACTTAATTTACACACCTCGTATATGTATCTGGCAGTAAATAAATAAACTCTCTCTCTCTCTCTCTCTCTCTCTCTCATTATAATGCTACCATCGGAGACGATTTATTTTTGCAATTTAATTACAATCTAATTATTATTAATCAATTAATTTAATGCATTCCAACTAGAGTATTTCAAACGAATGTTGTTAGATACATTTATTTTAGTCTGAGGAGATACGAAATTCCATATATTGCCACACAAAATGGTATCTACCTGGCACTGAATCCATCAGAAAATATATGTTAATAATGATGATGAGGTGCCAAAAACCGGTCTGCATTTCTGCACAGGGTTTTATTGATGTCAACAATAGAACAATTATCTTCGTAAGTAGAGATCGTTTCATAATACTTATCCATGTGAAAATTAAAGCAAGTCAAATTCTTCATCAATGTTCATGAAAGTTAAATAAAAACTATTGTACGTTTATCTTATTAACAGCTTTCCCTCATTTTCAGTTGATACGAACCATATACTCATTTTATGCCTATCTTCAAGTGGTCACAGCTAGGCAGAAGTGAACCATGTGTAGAAGGTTATGAGCTAGTTGAAGAGGCCTTAATTAAGAGTTTTTTTTTATTGAAATTCACTTTTGTATGTAAAATTATTCGTTTATAATATAGAAGAATGAGATAAGAAATTCTGAATAATGCAAAACCCTGTGCATGAACCATTACGAACCATTTATGCATAATTTTGTTATGAGATTAACTATAATTTTTTATTGGTACCGCACTTGTTTGGTATTATTAGTGATTAGTATTGCTGAAATAAAATCTAATAATTCTACAGCAGAATTGGTCATTTGAATATTAAACTAACGTCGACTGGATTTATTAGTTATCTAAGTGGAATGTGGTAACTGCGAAGTTCTATACTAGCATCATGTTTTGTAAAAATGTTACACAAGGACGAAGTAAAATAACTTCAGGAAAATAAAAAAAAATGTGTAAAACAAAGAAAAAAACTAGAATTACAGCTGCTAGTTATATTGACAGTAAAAAAAAGGTTCTTTCAGGGAAAGTATTGGGTGATAGAACAATTTTGTCCCTAGTATTTTTAATAGCTGATAATATCAATATAATGGTAATGTTAAGGACAATACTAAGTCACAATAGGTGGCAAAATTTGCCAAAAAAAAAAAAAAAAACATAAAAATATCGTAATTTGATAAGAAAAAAATAGAAAGGTCTGATATATTCTCAGCCTATCTGCACATCGTTTTATCTGTTTTTTTCTATTTTACATGTATCTGTTGCACATGGTTTTTCTGTTGTTACGAAATTTTAGTTAATTTCGTTACACTCGCCTTTATCAGGTATGTATTATGCTTTAAAAGGAAAAGGGTAAGCATCTGTTTGAATCCGTTGTCTCACTTCAGCTGGTATGTGCTTCTATAGATTAATATACTCCATGATGTACGTTCTACACATACTTTTGGCTTCTATGCTTTGCGCAGTCGTGAGATTTTTGAAGTCAGCATTGTAAAACGGCAGACATTTCAGTTTAGAGACGAACGTTCTACATGTTAGAGGTAAGTGGGTGATTTAACGATTCTTTGGGTTTGATGAATGTTATAATAATCTGACTTTATTTTCGGTAATCGTTGGATATTTGGTTATTTCTGTTGAGAAATATTTGGTAGAATAACGAATTCTAGCTGTGTGTGATAATATTTTTGGTATCTTTATTTGATTAATTTAGGAATTACACATATAGAACGGATATTTTGGGTGCGGAATGGTTGTAGGAACGTACAGCTAGGCACTTATCCACCTGTTGCACGAGTGATAGAGACTATAGACTTCAATAACGGACTCGCCGCTGTGAAGAGCCATTTTGGTTTTCCAAGGATAGGAAAAATTTGTAGGCAGCCACGACGTCACCGAATTCCAAGTTCATGTAAGGTTCATTGTTTTTTACGGTTTATTTACCGTTGATTTAGTCAACATCTGTAAAACAATTCAAAACATTACCTGAATTTATCTAGGAATTATTTTTGATAGCTATGGCAAATATCTCTCGTTCCAGCTTGGAATTCCGTGTATATTTTGAGTGAAATTTTTGCATTTTCTTAGGTTTTTACACAGCTTGAATTTTGACTACGTTGGCAGATTTTCTCCACAGAGATTCACAATTTTTTGGTTTTTTGTTTAATTTATCGTTGAATCAACCGCTGACCGGGAACTATACTGCTGTCCTGGACAAGGGTGTAGTTTTGCCATGAACGTTCGTGTCGGACTCAAATTCTCTCTTATATCAGATAATAGCATAATTGGCTTTTGTTAAACAAAATTTTTGCTTAATTGTTAACCTTGGTACTCTGGTTCCATATACCGGGTGTCCTTTGTAATTTTGGTATCATAATATTATTTGAATTTTAATGTAATTAGTATCTTATATACTTAGGTTTCCATTTATTAATTTTAAATTAAGATTTTATACTAGTATGCCGTGTTTGCAAAATTTGTAAGTTTTACTGCTATATTTTGTAACCAAACGTCAAGTCTAGCTCTGTTACTATTTCTTGTTTGAACTTTTCATGCTCCCTTGCCAAGCCATTGACCTTAGAAGGAAGGAGTACCCGTGGAATCTGTCTTAGAGATTAAGTCTGTGGATCCCCTCGTTTGACGAAAGTATCGCTGGCCAGCTGACTCGAGTAGTCACCAAGCCGTGCACGTGTAGTCACCAAGCCGTGTGCTTAAGTCATCTACAGACCACCAGACAACAGACCACCAAATCTCATCTCCCCTGGATAACAAGGGCAAATTCCTTCCATACTTACGTTCTGGCCAGAAGAGGTGCTCCATCTACCGTTCTGAAATCTTGTAAATCAGAGCTAGATATTATTGCCTCAGAAGTTACTAGTTGAACACAATTTTTGCAACATTTATATATGTACCTGAATATTTTAAATATATCAATTTTATCTTAACCTAATAGGAGTGTTGTCTTTTCATTAGCTGGCGCCCAATAAACTGTTTTAAGGTTATGGTTGTTATAAACAAGGAAATCACGTACTCACGACTCTCCTGAGCTAGCTGGAGCTACGTTCTGTAAGCTCTAGGGGTAGTGGCCAATACAAACCCCCAGGGTTACATTGCGTAAATTGGCGCCCTACGTGGGGCCCGAACCCACGAACCTGAGATTAAGAGGCTCATGTTCTACTGACTGGGCTAGCCGAGCTACGTTCTGTAAGCTCTAGGAGTAGTTGCCAATACAAACTCCCAGGGTTGCATTGCACTGTTCAATCGATTTTTATAATTAATTCACTTGCAATAATTACCATCCTTTGAATAAAAAACCAACGTGTGAGGGTAAAAACATTTTTATAATAAATAATGCAAAATGTTTTCTGCTGCATCCAGCTTATTATTTGAATTATTTAAGGATAAATTAGTTTCTCCGTACCAGAATAATACCTATTATGTGATCAATAATAATTCTACTATTTTTAATTATATGGTAACAGTTTTTATTTTCATACGCACTGACAAACTTGAGGTACGTATATATTTAAATATATTTTATGGCGTCAACACATAAGGCAAATTCATTACAGTCACAGCTATGGAAGAACACTTCTATTGGGCTTTTCTGTCACTAACTGTTGTGGGCACCCCCTTTCACAAAGATTTACTCAAAACGTATACTGTTGTGAATCTCGTAGCCACAGCGCTTATTAACGTATTGGCTGTGATAAACATAGTCATCGACGGCAAATTGGAATCGCTGGAGATCATTGGAATGTTTTTTTCAGTAAGTATCAACTGAAAATGTATAATCCACTTTTAAACACTTTTGAAACACAATTAAAACTACCTATCCTAATCTGGTTTGACAGTAACCAGGCCGCGATCAAATTCTTCAACCATGTTACGTACATAGGTATCATTTCAGCGAGTATTTTATTAATTTCATATCTTATTCCATTTTTTGGACCATCTATACTAGTAGGCTTATTTACATACAAGCTATGTATTAAATAAATAATTAATAAAATAAAACAAAAAGAAATCCATGGGAGTTACGTAACATAAGGTGAAATGGGCTCGATTTATCCGGCCCGTACTTCGTTCAAATATTAATTTTAAATTACAAATGCGCCTTATATTATTTATTCTCAATTTCTGAAATTCTGGACAACTGTTGAGAGTGTGTTATGTCAAATAGCCGAGCAAATAGCTGAAGAACCTCTTGTGTCCGAGTGATTTTTTTAAATAAACTTTCCTTCATTTTTTTCGAATTTTAACATTTGATCGGCCGCCATTTTAAAATGGCTTGATAGTGAAATCGCGCCAAAATTTAGGATCATACCACGTGAAATAAGAGCTTTCAAATGATGTACCATAAGCCATATATTGTCATTTAAAAAAATAAATATCGATGACATCATATCTATGACAGCTGTCAATAAAAAAAAATTAAGTTCTTATGTCAAAATGTCAGCAAATGAAAAATTTTATTGACCTGTCCGAGCGTTCTTCCAAAAAAAATCCTTTATTTTCCGAATTTATGCGCGACTTTACGTTCTCACTGTATATTTTTTGAGGTGTCGCCAAAATCATGTCTTTAAAGAGTTTGGCTATAGTCCAGGCTAGATAGTTTATTTTTTTAAAAGAGTCCGGAAGGTTTCTCGGCGCGATAATTAGGTAAAAAAATAGTAGAAATTGATTGTGTATGTTTTGGATAAAATCGGTATATAGGAACCTTAGTAAAAAAAATCGATACAAGTGCTGAAAACAGGTTTTTTGCGGATTAAGGGACGAAAAATATTTTTTTTCGTAAAACAAAAAATAGCACGTCGTAGCGCTTGAAAAAAACGAAAAAAAAAAAACGAGTTTTTGGTGATCAAATCGGTTCAGAAGTTTTTGCACAAAAAAAAAAAACCGATGAAAAATGCCCATTTTTTGAAATCGAATTACAAGGGTTCTAATGGTGAAACTTCTGCTTCGGCTTAAATTGTAGCTTTTGGTCGTGTCTATCCGCAGTAAAAATTTCATGCAAAAAATAATAAGAACTTTTTTGCATAAATCGGAAAAAAACTAAAAAAAAAAAGGTCTTTTTCGGAAAACGGCTTGAACAAGCCGAAAAATGGTCGTAGAGCATTTTTCCTAGACTTAAATAACTCGTCATTAAATTTCCCTACAAATCCATTATCGTGACTTGTGGGAGAGGTTCATTCAATCGGCTGAAAAACGCGGTTGCAAAACAAGCGTCGCGTTGCTTCGAGCGCTCGGGTAAGCGAGTGAAGGGGAAGTGGACGCGTGGTGGGGGAAGCCTTGTAATTGGATTTCAAAAAATGGGCATTTTTCTTCGGTTTTTATTTTTTTCTGCAAAAAACTTCTGAACCGATTTTGATCACCAAAAACTCAATTTTTTCGTTTTTTCCAAGCGCTACAACGTGCTATTTCTTGTTTTAGGAAAAAAATTATTTGTCGTCCCTTAATCCGCAAAAAAAACGGTTTTCGGCACTTCTATCGATTTTTTTTACTAAGGTTCCTACATACCGATTTTATCCAAGACATACACAATCAATTTCTATTATTTTTCACCTAATTATTGCACCGAGAAACCTTATTCAGGACTCTTTTTTAAAAACTGAGCACTTTTCTGCTATATTGCCTGGATTATAATCCACGCGTGAATTTTGGTTCGTAAGGTAAAACAACAAATCTTGTTAATTAATGTATTCTTGTTAATTAATTTTAGATTTGGACCTATTACCTGTCCCTGTTGATAATGAGAAAGGAAATCAAAGAGGCCTTAAAATCACCCAGCAATTTTGGAAGGACAATCTTCGAAACAGCGAAAACAGAGACGTACAAATTTATTTCGACTTTTACAAATACCACCTGGGCTTTTTAGCTGTCAGCGGTATTACGATAATTTTGCAGACTGTGATTAGCAGTGGACATAATAGTACAATATTTAATTGTTACATTCCAAAAGGAGTGTACTTCTGGGCTATTTACGCTATAGAATTGTTTGTCTTCTTAAACATGTTCTGGGTATACGCTGGATTCAGTTTGCTTTTCTGCACCTTGATTTTGTTAGGGGTCTCGCAGTTCAGAATATTAAACCACAAACTGCGAAATTTAAATCTTGGAGGTATCGAAAATGAACATGACTTTGAAGAATGCTCGGATAAAATTAAAAAATACGTTAAGCACCACAGTTTGCTAATAAGGTAATTATTGTTACGAATTTCTCTTCAAATTAATCACTTCTCCAATTCAAACACGTTTATTAAGACTTTACAACTCGTCTAACTTAACTGTGTAACATTAATTAACACCATTTATATAGAGACATCCAAAAAAAACTTACTTGTCAAAACTGTCACATCATATGACAGCTATTGTTTATTTCACAAATTGTGACAGTCATTTGTCAAAAGTTTGACATAACCGAAAAGCTTAGACATGACCGCTATTTTTATCTCTCTCGTTCATAGCCACAGTTGATGACGTTTTTTTGGATGTCTCTATAGTATTACATGTTCTAGAAAATTCGTTTGATATCTAGAATATTTAATATGTCATTCCATATAATTATTTACTAACAGCTAGTGTATTAACTAAATATACTATATGATACACTATAACACTTAATAACTGTCAGCTGTCACTAATGACACTTAACAAATGTCAATTATTATTGTTGTTGCTGCAAAACATGTAAAGCATTAATACTGATTTTTTTAGATATGTCAAACTCCTAAACAAGATTTTGATGGGACCGCTTACCGCTTTAATGGCAGCAGCCACTATTCTTTTATGTTCAAATATGTACATAGCAACAATGACGTAAGTACATTTGACAGGTATAGGGTTAGTTTTATAAATGAATACCTCTTTGTACCTTTTTAACTGTCTTCGGAAAACTTGGAAGTATTATTCGTACTAAAATTATAAGTGTTATTTATTAGGTCCGTAGAATGGACGGATCCATTTTTCTACAGGATTTTAGTTACTAGTCTGTCATCCTTGATTCAGTTTTTCTTCATGTATGGACTGCCTGCTCAACGGCTCGTAGACGCGGTAAGAATTATCGCTGTGTACAAAAAAAAATATCTTTAGGTTTACATTAAATGCCAAAAGTTGTCTGAAGCAATCACTTGATGATATACCTCGTACTCTTTAATTTTTTAATATTTTCATGTTCAATATACTTCTTTTCATTAGTCATCTAAAACTGATCGGTTTTTTAGAAACTTACTATACCTATTTATTTTTTGAGGTGAATTGCACAGTATTAAAAAACAACTGAGATTAAGTTGGTTGGCTCATTGATCACGTGATCTAATATGGTGGCTTATGGAATCAAAGAAGCTGCAACCGTTGCAGCACTTCAGCACCAACCACCAATTCAGCATCAACCGAGTCTGCTTACGTTGTTTGCAAAAACATTTAATTTCAGGCTGAAGCCGTTGGAGATAACATATACGTATATTGCGAATGGGACATTGAAAATATTATTCCAATTATAAAGTCCCTTCAATTAATGATTTGTGCAAGTCAAGGCCCAGTGTCTATTAATACAATTATCGGCACCCCGATTGGTTATGCGACTACACTTTCAGTAAGTGCGCTTATAAGTTTAAAGATTATAATAAGATGTTTAACAGGACCGTAATCAGTTAATTAATGCAGACACTGACATTGACAGCGAATATACATTAGATATTAAACCCAGTAATAATATTTATACTATAGCCCAGTTGTACCCACTTCATGAAGGTATTGAAACCAACATAGATTGCATAGGTCGTAAAAACACAGACAATCCATTGAGACCAAGAATGTTGCGTTATCTTTCATTCTCTTTCCATTACACAGCACCACAAAAAAAAAAAATTGAAATGTACCTCTGACCAAACTTGGTGGATTATGGTTTTTTTGGGGTCGCTGAATCCGAATCCGAAACCCGTTTGGCCCCATCACGTCATTTTTTTATCCTCAATAAACTGCGGAAAATTGGCAAAAAATGACAAAAATACTCTAGAACCCAATCAAACCTCATAACCCAATACTTCAATAACTTCATACTTCTCATCCCATAGCCCTCACAATCAATAAGCCCCAAAGACGATTTTTCCGCAGTTTATTGAGGATAAAAAAATTGTGAGGTGAAGAGGTGATGAGGTAAAACGGGCTTCGGATTTGGATTCAGCGACCCCAAAAACATGTAATCCGCTAATTTTAGTCAGATTTCGCTTTTTTAGTGGTGCTGTGTTATTAAAAGACCTGGTTCCTCTTATAGATTTCATTCAAAGAGCTAGAATTTCAGTGAGCTCTATTTTTTTACACAATTAAATTTAACCTGCTATCTTATAAAATTAAATTTAACCAGCTATCTTATAAAATAAGTACTTATAAAATATTCGAAGCGTTTGTTTGTTTCCTCAAACTTTCTCTAAAAGATATGTAGATACCCGATACTTACTAATTTTTCTTTTTACAGATCATGAAAACAGCCTATTCATTTTACACTTTTATGCAAACACTGCCTTAAGGTAGTGAAGAAACTACATTACATTCGTCCAAAAACTAATAATGGGCAATGGTAGTACAACACAAGACACAGTTTCCACATAGACACAGCCAGATTCACAATTTTTTTTCCTCCTTCAGTCACTGAAATGCAATGTGTTTTGTCCTCATTATCAGCAGAATAGTATCAATAATTAATGGTTGTATGTCTTAGTTTTATTTTGTTAGTTTTGCACTGTATTGCTGAAAAATAAATATAATGTACAATAGGGAATTGACACTCTAAATATAAACATGTTTTACCGTCAAAGTGACGTTTTATTTAAGATTTTTCAGACAAAAAATTATTTACGCATTTTAGGAGTATCTACCAGTAGGGACTACTAGCAGACTTCTCATAGCAGTGTCAGATGTTTTGCGGATTTTCTTTAATGATTCGTATTATATCATTATCACTCTATATATAAGAAAAAAGAAACATATGTATATATGCGCCTTAATGAAATTAAGGTGATTTAATATTTGATATAAATGATACTATTTACTTACTTTACTATTAACTTTATTTAAATTACTTATTACTTATTACGTACCTATTCGAAAGAAGATAATAAATTCCCCTATGTTTAAAAATGCAGTTAATATTAATATGAACTACTGTATTATTTTTTATTTAAATTATATGTTATACGATCCCACGTTCGAGTATGGCGACATCTTAAGACGTATAAGTATTAATGACCCTCTTCATTTGTATCATTACCGTAGACTCTACGGTAGGTAATGATACCAAAAATTAACTACAGCATGAAGGACCACTTCTATTGGCCTTCTCTAGCATTTGCTAAAATGGGTGTTCCTCTGCAGGGGAATATATGGATAACATACAGCGCGTTTAATATTTCCGGACATTTGTTTATAAGCGCTTTAATGATCACAAACATACTCGTAAATGGGAGTGTAGACTTGTTGGAAAGCACTGGGATAATGTTTCTGGTAAGTACCACTTTTCGAAATACACCATAATAAATATTATTGGTTCTATGCAATTACACCTTAATTTTGAATATTTCGAAAACGAATGAAGCGAAAAATGTTAAACAGAAAAAAGAACTCTTAATTAATATACCTTTCTAATTTTTTTTGAGGCGTTGTGACGCTTATCATCGTTAAGATATATATTTTTTGTATTGTATTTATCTCTCTATCTTTTGAGAAAAATGTACTTCGTGTGATAAATCAATCACCCTATACACTGTTTGAATATCAGAGGAAAGAGTTGAAGAAAAATAAAAAAATGCTTGCACATGTTTGCATCTTCAGGAGATTAAAATTCAGTTGTATTCATGAGTAAAACTCAGTTCTAACCATTATTCAAACACAGTTTTAATCATCTCCTGATGATTTCTACATTGTTGCCGAAACGCGCATTGAGTGCAAAAATGTCCCAATTCTCCTCTTGTAAATTAATGTTTGTTTTGTTTGGTGACTTATCAATATTCAGTTGGTCCTTTTGTTAAGCTTAATATACCTATAAATCGTATTATAAAAACTTTGGTATCGATTGTGAAAATATAAAAACCCTGTACCACAATTGATTATCACAGATCCAAAAAAAAAATTTCGTTTGCAGGGGTCTGACTATGTATACCATATATGTTTTTTGGGTTCGCTGAAACCGAATCCGAAGCCCAAATTGCTCCACCAGATCCGGTTCTTTTCCTAACCTCAAAAAACAGGCCTACAAACCATGAAATTCAAGTTAAAAACTATATAGTAATTTGATAAAAACCCAAAATATGAAATATATGAAATCCCATAATCATATATTTCATCAATTTCATAACCGTATAATCTCAAAACTCCATGACGTTAGGCCCCATAACCTCAAAAACCCAATAACCTTATGATTATAAAGCCCCATAACTCAGTAAAAAAGAGACATGCGCGCTTAAGCAGTGTAAATCGATATGTTTGAAACGGATTTGCCCTTCAATCCCAGGACCACTTAACCTCAAAACCGCGTGATCCTAATACCTCATAACCTCAAAAATCCCATGACCTTGTGATTGAAAAACCTAATAAACCAGTAAAAAAGAGACGTATGTTTCAAACGGGTGTGCCCTTCAACCTCTTGAAGTTTGCAAGATTATGAAGTTCTAGGATCACGTGATTTTGAGGTTGAGTGGTAGTGAGGTTGAGGGGCACACCCGTTTCAAACATATTGATTTATACTGCTTGAATGCGTATAAGTCTTTTTTTACTACTTTTAAATACTTTTTTACTAGTTTATAAGGTTTTTCAATCACAAGTTTATAGAATTTTTTATGTAATGAGGTTTTAGGATCACGCGGTTTTGAGGTGAAGTGGTACTGGGATTGAAGGGCAAATCCGTTTCAAACATATCGATTTACACTGCTTAAGCGCGTATAAGTCTCATATTTTCTGAGTCATGGGTTATCTAAGGATTGGTTTTGAGGTTATGGGGCCTAAGGTCATGGTGTTTTGAGATTATATGTTTATGGAATTCATGAAAGATATGATTATGGGATTTCATATATTTCATAGTTTGGGTTTTTATCAAATTCCTATATAATTTTTAGCTTGAATTTCATGGTTTTAGGCCTGTTTTTTGAGGTTAGGAAAAGAACCGGATCTGATGGAGCAATTTGGATTCGGTTTCAGCGACCCAAAAAACATATAGTATACATAGTCAGACCCCTGCAAACGAATTTTTTTTTGTGGAGCTGTTATAGATAGTTCAAGTATACTTTCAAAGTTACAATTTTGTTTAATTATAACACCTTTGCAAAAATAAAGAAATCGTTTTAGGCTTGGACTTACATCGTGGCCACATTAGTAAAGGCGGGGGAAATGAAAAAACTTTTAAAAATCACTCAGGATTTTTTGGCAAGAGGATCTTCGAAAATATGAGAATAGGGACGTTCAGATTTATTTCAACTGTCACAAATACTATGTAGTGCTTACTATTGTGTGCGTCACGATTGTGACCTTGCAACCAATAATCAGCGGAGGCCGCAATACGCTCTACAACTGTTACATTCCAAAAGCAATCCCCTTCCTGACTATATATCTCATAGAAGTGTTCATCTATTTCAACGCGGCTTGCACTTTTATCGGATTTGGCTTGCTTTTCTGCACTCTGATTATGCTGGGCGTGGAGCAGTTCAGAATATTAAATTACAAACTGCAAAATCTGAATTTGGGACAGATCAGAACCGAGCGCGATGTGCTGATTTCTTTGGACAGAATAAAAGTTTATGTTAAACATCATGTTTTTTTAAAAAGGTAAGTACAATTATATTATGTTATCTTGTGTAGGTGCTTATATTGGACCATGGACCAATATTTACTACTTGGGCTGTAATTTATACCATATTTCAAATGACCATGTGTTCTTTAAATCTAGTCGAAATAGATAGTTTTGTTTGCCCAATATACTTTTGATCATAGTATTTATAACGTACTTCATATATTCCTGACTTTTCGTTATTGTCGATTTTATCTTTTGTGTCAACGCCGAAGATTCCAGTACTCACTCCAGGATTTGTATATTTACTTTTCTAACGAACTTTTTGTTGAATAAAATAATTTTATTGATGCCATTTTAGTTACTAAATTGCTCGTTTATACTGTATGTTCAATAATAAAAATTATTGGGTAGTTTAAATTTTGTTCAATTTATGAATATTATGAAAATTTTAAATTCGCATCCTTACTAGAAACAAGGCTTCAACGCTACCTCACTAACAGAAAAATATACCACGGGGAAGGCGACGTATCATTTCGAATCGTGTGGTGCAATTTTGGGTCAAGAAGTTCAACAATGGCCACACTGATCTTCGGGGAAAGAGGGTGTCGCGAGTTTCATACTTCTAAGAACAAGGAAAGGTCCCAACAACTTGTCATCTATCTGATGACCTCGAACAACAGATTGTAATGGTCTTTACGTCAAAACTTAATATTTGTTTAATTTTTGTTAAAATATCGTTTCAATTTTAAAAATCGAAAGAAACTATGTTGCTTCACCCCAATTCATGTATATGAATCATCACAAATTTTCAAAAACGTTATAGGCACTTTAAATTTGGCAAACTAGTTGCCCAATTTGAATCAGCAGATTCCTAATTTGAATCTGTTAAAACGTGTTGAAATAATGATAGCTCTGTATCTTTGTCTAGTGAAATATCTTTATCTATATTGCGTAAATAAAGTAATGAGACTGGTAACGTCGTACCCGATCTATCAACACTGCGGAGACGGTATTTGGAAGGGCGGTAGGTTAACATATAATGCACCTTCAGTACAAGTTTGAAATTGTTAGTCTTGTGTTTGTTCTATGTGACTGTTTTCGTAAACCGTTTTGTTTTTCTAGTGCATTTTAAAAATGAGTGACATTTTAAAGTACCTTTTAAACTATCATATAATTTCTCAGTTCGGTTTCAATTTCTGTTCTCATTTTATTTCAGTTCGGAAGAAGGTTTGTTTTTACAAGATCGGTTCAGTTCTCACTGTTCTTTTTCGTTTCAGTTATTTGTACAGAGGGGCGTGTTTCGCTTTGTGTTCAAAAAAAGCGAACGAATTGAGGCATGACGCACTTGTTTACACTTAGGAATCCTAAGAACTAAAACAAATAGGTCTATTCATCCCGTCGATTCTCAGTCTCCGTTTCAGTTCTCTTTTCAGTTTTTCATTGTTACATGTAGAAAGGACTGACAGTTTGACTGAAACTGAAACTGAACTGACAACTAATATTACCGTCTAAAAGGACCTTAAGCAACGGTGTGCTATCAGGTTTTGCTTCAAACTTGGACACAGCGCAACGGATACTTTTGCAAAACTACAACACGCCTACGGGGACAGGAAAGAAATATGTCTTGACTTTTCGGAATCAATTGAAAATGATCCCCATTTTATGGAACATGTCATTCCTGGTGATAAAACTTGAGTGTTTGAGAACGACCCGGAAACTAAGCGCCAAAGCATGGAATGGCACACTTCAAGCTCTCCAAGACCCAAAAAAGCAAAAATGAGCAAGTCCTACATGTAGATCAAATGCATGTTGATTTGCTTTTTTTGGTAGCCAGGGAATTGTCCACAAACAGTTTGTGTCCCCAGGCCAACCAATAAATCAACACTTTTGCAGAGAGGTTCTTGAAAAACTTCGAAAAATGGTTGTGTCTGTGAGACCAAACATCAAGAACCACTGTATGTTGCATCACGACAATGCGCCTTGTCGCCTTGTCAGTAAAAACATTCCTGTGGCTCATCAGCCTCCTTATTCGTCTGACTTGTGTCCTTGTGACTTTTCTCTTCCCGAGATTGAATAATCACCTCAAGGGACGTCATTTTGGGACCATAGAAAACATTCAGACGGCTGTAACAGACCTACTAAATGCTATTCCAGTATACAGTGTGGAACAGCCAAATGGAATAAATTTAGTAACTCCATTACATTTTTTGCAATTACAATTGCATTTTTTTAGAAAATTCTGAGACACTTCATTTTCAAATTCTAAAATGACATCTTGCGACGTAAAAATGTTATCCCTAAATTCAACCCCATTCAGGTGACAGCTACAACCCCTAAATTTTCAAATCGGAAGACTTAAGACAGCTAAATCCTCGGATTTGGTTTTGTAGACCATACTTTTTACATATCCCCATGACAGGAAGAAGTCTAACTGCGTGAGACCAGGTGATCGTGCAGGCCATTCTACAGAACCACGTCTCCCTATCCAGCGATTTGGAAAGATTGTGTAGAGATATTGCCGGACATTGACTTCGTAATGTGCTGGTGCACCATCCTGCTGGAACCATATTGCATTACCTGGAAGTTGTGGGTTTCCTTCAGCTGGATACAAGTTTGCCATTGTCGGTACAAAATTATTTTGGAGCAGCGCTAAATAAGTTTCTCCATTCAAATTGCCGTCAACGAAGAAGGGACCAATGATATTTTCTCCAATTACTCCTGCCCAAACATGAACTTTCTCAGTGTTTTGCGTGTGTAGCTCCCTCATCCAGTGAGGATTTTCTCTCGACCAGTAACGACAGTTTTGGCGATAAATATATTGTACGTATTTATTAGTAGGGAATGTCGGCAATTACAAACATTTATTTTTTTGATATTATTAACATTTCAGAACCTAAAATTGACAAAAAGTGATACTTATAAAAGTTTTATTTTTAATGTAACGAATTTCCTACGCTGGAGAGACCTTTCCTTTTTCTTGTTAATTTCTGCAATAAAATTTAAAACCTATCAGTTTTGAATAGAGAATGAAAATACCTTTCAAATGAAGTATCACAAGCCCCTACTTCCAATTTGAAAATTTAGGGGTTGTAGCTGTCACTGAAGGGGGTTGAATTTAGGGATGACATTTTGACGTTGCAGGATGTCATTTTAGAATTAGAAATTGGCATATCTCAGGATTTTCTAAAAATATGCATAATAATGGAGCTACTGAATTTATTCCATTTGGCTGTTCCACACTGTATAAATTCCAGCACTGCAATGAGGAATGGAAGAACCATCTCCAGCGCTGTGTAGCTTCCCAAGGAAGTTATTTTGAAGGAGACAATACTGAATTGTAATTTTATTCGAATAAAAAAAATTAAAAAAACCAGTCTCATTACTTAATTTACATACCTCGTATTATTGAAGCAAGTACAACATATACAACCAAAATAAATTGGTCTAATGTGCAATGCACATTAGAAAATTGTGGACTTATCTCCAATTTAATGCTAAAATTTGAGGCAACCAACATTTACAATTCCATAAATTCATGATTTTCTTAGGTACGTTGAACATCTGAATGGAGTTTTAATGACACCTCTTACTTTCGTAATTGGAGCAACCACATTTCTTCTGTGTTTTGATATGTACATTATAACTATGCCGTAAGTACATATGTACAATTTTAAGTAATAAAATGAAAAGTCGTTCAGTACACACCTTTTTAAACTCTATAAGTGTCGTAATAATTCATAAGTCATATATAAAATGATATTTGAGCCCTCTGTGTCCAACAGCATTGTGCTGAAATTAAATTATTTTCTTTCTTTCCCTTTAATGCTACCTAAAATCTAGACTGAACAATATTTTGTTGAGTTATTTTTCGGAAAGTCTAATCTATTTTTAAGTGTCATTCACTTCTCGGAAATGCCAAGGATGCGTTTCATATTCAGTTACCTAATGATGAAAGAAAAAATTGTTTTATTTATTGAGACTTCTCTAAAGGAAAATGTGTATATGACAGGTCATACAAACATAAATTGAAAACATACATATATCCTTTCTAAAGTTAAACATTTTTAAATACAATTTAATACAAAATAAAGTTTACACAAAAAAAAAAATACATTTTTTTTTTAGGAAAAGTTAGAAAAATTATTTAAACCTCATTCATCACAATTTAAATTCAATTTCCCTTGTTACAACACAACTGTCTTGTGTTGTAAAAAACTGAGTAATTAGATTTTTAACATATACATTGTATAACAAGAACTTCACTCAATTATACTTAGAGTGTTTGAATACATACTGTTACAGGTCCATGGGTTTGTTAAATCCAGTTATCATTAGATCACTTATCTGCAGTATCACGATTTTAGTTCAAGTCTTCTTCTTGTACGCATTACCCGCAGAGATGTTAGCGAATGAGGTAGGATATAATGTCATCTTTTTACTTTATATGCTGTATTTTACTAACTTCTAATAGTTTAGACAGTAATATTTTGGTATGTGTCAATATACTACATTGATTATACTCTAAGAAAGTATCCCAGGATAAGTGAAAAGAGAGGTACAAAAGGAAAATAATTTTCAAGTTGAAATTGAACATTTTGGAAACCAGTCCCGCTTTATTATCTGTGTAGATGTAAGTGTATTTTCTAAGCAAAGTATCAAAAAACTATATTAAGAAAAATGGTTTAAAAATTATAGCTGTACGCCAAATTTCAAAACCGTTAGCCAACTTTGTTTTTTTTTTTAATTCCCGCCAGAAGTTGTTAGAATCCTAACGAAATGCTTCCTACTTGATTTTTTGAAAATTAAAATATTAATTGATCCGGTCCAGTTTCAACTCGAAAATTATTTTTCTTTTACACCTCTTTCTTTACCTATCCTGGGACACATAGGATATACAGTGAGGTCCATAAGTAACGGATAAATTCATTGTCTACGTAACTTACAATTTATGAGTAAAATCCTAAAAAGTGACAGATAGCAGTTCTTAATTATCTATTCAGCAATACAAGGTTTTTTTGAATTTTGTATATTTTTCATCAAGAAAATTAGATTTGATAATTTCAAAATTATTATTGTTATGAAATGTATACAATCAAGTGCCTATGTACCAAATATCTGTCAAATCAGACGTTTTTAATTAATTTTGTGTCAACATTCAACTTAAATGTATCGGTTTCCCTGATACGCTGCGCAAAATACCCAACAAAAAGAAAGAAGTAAAAAAGGGTTTCTTTTTTTTACATATCAAAAAAAAATATACATTTAAATTTCTTTATTTGCTACATCTGTGAAAATGTATTATTCTATTATATTATTTATCGCTGATAGTCAAGTTGATCATTATTTTAACAATGAGTCTTTCGGATACCCAAAGAATTGAAATTTTGATATTATTAGGATGTGGTGATAAAACAAGAACGCAGAAGCAGGTATGCGAAATATCCAATACTAAGTATCCTGACCGCCGCATTTCCCAGTCTACGGTTAGTAGAATAGAAAACAAATTTCGTGAATTTGGAAATGTCACATTCCTAAATCTGGTAGGAAACGCATTTTAGACGATGAACAGAAATGGATGGATATATTGTTAGATATTCAAGAATAGCCACATAAACCTACAAGACAAGTTGCCGCCGATAATGATGTTAGTAAAACGTCCATATTGTGTCTTCTAAAAAACGAAAAATACCGCCTATATAAAATTCATTTGGTTCAAGAACTTAACGACGATGACCCTGATAGCCGATTGGAATTTTGCGAAATCATGGCAAATAGATGCCAAGATAATCCTTTATTTAAAAAAATATTCTTTTTTCTGACGAAGCAACATTCGTCTTAAGTGGAACAGCCAACAAACAGAACTATAGATACTGGAGTACAGAAAATCCACATTGGATGATTGAGGCCAATACTCAATATCCTGAGAATGAACATTTGGGCTGGAATTATAAATTATCAAATTATCGGACCATATTTCTTTGATGGCACATTAACTGGCGCGCGTTACTTGGATTTCTTGCAAAATTTCTTCGTTCCAGAGTTAAGAATGCTTTCCCAGATTATTACAACCCCAATGAAATTGATAGAAATATTTGGTTTCAGCAGGATGGAGCTACACCACATTTTTCATTGGAAGTAAGAGCCTATCTGAATCAAGTTTTTCCCAATAGATGGATCGGTAGACGCGGTGAAATTGAGTGGCCTACTCGTTCTCCCCATTTGACTCCGCTTGACTATTTTTTATGGGGTTACTTAAAATCGAAAGTCTACTTCAACATACCAAGATAACGTAGAAGATTTAAAAGACAGAATACGGCAAGAAATTAATCAAATCGCCCCGAAACAATACAAAATGATTTAGAAGAATTTCAGCAACGCCTCCATTATTGTCAAGAAGCAACGGGCGCCCAGTTTGAACATTTGATTTAAACTGTTCTTCTGTTCTGTTTCATGTTCTTTTTTTTACTTAGTAACATTAAAAATGTAATATTTTTCAGTAAAAAAATTATAGAAATTAAAAAATCTTATGTTGCTGGATGGAGAATTAAAAACCCTTTCAAATGAGCTATCACACGCACCCTCATTCCATTTAAAAATTGTAAAGGGGTAGCTGTCACTCCAAGGGGGTTGGAGGGGTAGGTATCAAATTATGCTCAAAAAAATGTCATTCTAGAATTAAAAATTGAGGTGTTTCAGGATTTTACTCATAAATTGTAAATTACGTAGATAATGAATTTATCCGTTACTTATGGACCTCACTGTATATTGTAGTAGTAATACTTTTGATAGTTTTCCACCAATACATTGCTTTATAACGTACTCCTAAAATTAATACGGAAATTTAACAAAAATAATCCTTCCAGTTTCTTTTAAAAATTGACATTTTAACATAATCTGTATCTAGGAATCATTTTCAGTTTTGTATATTTCTTTATACTTACTTATTAAACACAACCAATGTTTGATTTGTGGACACAGTTAAATTCCTTTTCAAAGGGGCTTTCATTATTTATTTATTTAAAAGATGTAATAATATACAGGGTGTACCATTTAAAATTCTGAAGATGTGCACATGATGTTGATATATGACATGACAATATATACGCTGTGGGCCACCTTGTCCATAAGAACATATATCAATAATTACATATAACAATTTCATCAGTCACAAACATACGTTCAAATATTATTAATTACAAAAACCATGCTTATACTCAGGCTGCAGCAGTCGGAGATCACATATACCTTCACTGTGAATGGTACCTTGAAAATATTACACCCATCAGAAAATCGCTGGTTATGATGATCATGGCAAGCCAACGTCGAGTTAATATTACCACATTCACTGGCATCCCAATTAACTACGGAACTACCATCTCAGTAAGTTTATATAATATTGTTTGAAATTCGTAAAACAAGTAGAGTACAGTGTTGCTAGATCGAGTGCTATATTGCCAATCTCATTACTTAATTTACACACCTCGTGTGTCCAAATATATATTTAAATTCATGATACAAAATCCAGTTAGTATCCAGAATCAACATTATTGATTCAGGGCACTATGAAATCCTGAGTAACTACATATTTACATTGTTTGCAGATAGTTAAAACAGCCTACACCTTTTACGCTTTTTTGCAAACTTTACCTTAAGCGCAAAAAGTACACATTGTGTTTATTCAACGCCGAAGTACAACTATTGTCACCCTCCCCTAATTTACATATAATCAGCAATTTTTTGTCAACATTTTAAGTAGAAGAAAAACTAGCCTTACACACTGTGACACAACAATACATATGACTACACTATAGTGACAAACAACTAGTTTCTATACAGGTAAGATTTTGTTTAGCAATTCTTTAAAATTATCTTAGTCATCTTCGTCTTAATCATCATTTAAAGTCATCTAAGTTATCTAGTACTTTATCGATGTAAACTCCACGAAATTGTTTTTGGAAAAGTCACTCGAACTCGACAAGAAACTCCTATGAATTACTATTTTATCATGTGTAGGTAGAAATATTCTGATTTATCTATAGATCACGCTTTATTAAAGTTTGTAAAATGTGGGCTTCCTAAAAACCCACAGTGTTTTTTACCTTTTTTAAACTTTCTATGAAAGAAAAATAGTGTTGCGTCCACGCTCTTTCCACTATATATACAGACTGTGTCATAAAAAGCGGCAAAGCTATAACTCTGTGAATATTTTAAATAAATTTTTGAAAATCTGTAAATTTATATTTGCCTAAGGGGAGCTCTTTTTAGCATATAAAACATGGCGGTATTACTTCCGGTATTCCCGGAAGTGACATCATTGTAATTTTTTTAAATGACACCCTGTAAATTTTTTTCGATATTTCCACTAAATGTAAAATTTCCTTTCCCATGATGTATCACAAGTCGATATTTCACCCTCAACAAACCCCTAAAAATTTAATTCTTCCTGGGGTAAGACATATTGCAATTAAATTATCGAATGTGCCATGGAAAGTAAATAAATGGATTGTAATAATATTAACAAACAATACAAAAATATAAAAACCACAAGCCTATAAATATTGTTCAAATTGACGATCACCTTGCTTAATACACACTTAGCATCTCCTTCTTATTGCATTCGCCACATTCAGAATAATATTATCGGATATTTGCCGACAAGGATTGATAATTCTCTGCTTTAAAATTTCCACAGTTTCCGGTCGTGATAAATAAACAATATCTTGAAAATAACCCCATAACCAAAAGTTCAGTGGGGCAAGGTCTGGCGAACGTGCGGGCCATTAAATTGGTCCAGATGTTCCTATCCACTTTCAGCCAAATTTGTGATTTAAATAATTAATATTTAATCTGGCATTATGGGCAGGAGCCCCATCTTGTTGAAAATAGATTGTGTTAAGCGTTGCAAGGGGTAATTCATCAAGAAAATTTTCAATTTCGTTGGTCAACAGTTGATAGTACTTTTCACGATTTAGCACACCATCTGTGAAAAATGGTCCAATCAACATATCCCTCAAATCACCCCACCACACGTTTATACTAAATCTTATTTGAACATTACATTCAACAATAATTCGAGGATTTTCCTAGCCATAATATCGATGAATATTCCTATTAAAAATGCCACTGCTGCTAAAAGTACATTCATCTGTACAAATATTTTTTCTCGGAAAAAGTGGATCCACCATATCTGTGGATCCACCATAGTGGATGTGTTCCACCATAGTGGATTGTTCCACCATATTTAAGAAAAACTGACAAAACCGTATTCGTCTCACTTGGTCATTATCTTTCACTTTTTGCGGTATGTATGGCTTGTATTTATGCTTTTTAAGTTAGTTAGCATTAACAGTTAGTTTTGCTGAGCCAATGTTGCTGGCTATTTTTCTAGTCGAAGTCCTTGGCTATTTTTCTAGTCAAAGTAAGAAGAACATTTAATCCACCTCTTCTTGAAATTGACGTACTGTCTTAGGTGGTTTTTAGCGCCATAGGGTCTCAAATTGTCTTCAAGTCAAATTTGTCAAGTGTTGTGGAGTTGTGTTTGTCAAGTCAAATTTCGAAAAGTATGACACAATTTTTTTTTCATTTTTTTTTTTAGTTTCATTTTTTTTGTACGTTTATTCTTAATGATTAATTTTTAATTCATAATGGGCGTCGACCAGGAACTGGCCCAAACGTGAAAAAACGTGGTTTTTGGCGTATTTTCTGATCCTGTGAGATAATAAATGGCAAGTGAATAACATATTCCAAGGTTTTTGGGGTCGCTGATTACGATTCTAACGTAGAAAATTTCCCGTAGAATACGACGGTATTTTTTAAATTTCAAAATTTAGCCATTTTAAAAAGTTGACTACCATACTGGATCCGCCATTTTGTTTTTTGAAAATCTGACGTTAGATTCGTAATCAGCGACCCCAAAAACCTTGGAATATGTTATTCACTTGCCATTTACTATCTCACAGGATGAGAAAATACGCTAAAACCACGTTTTTTCACCTTTGGGCCGTTTTTTGGGCCAGTTCCTGGTCGACGCCCATTATGAATTAAAGATTAATCGAAAGTACAACAAAAAAAGAAAGAAATTAAAAAAAAAATTGAAAAAAAATCGTGTCATACTTTTCAAAATTTCGATTTTAAACTTTCTATCCTCAAAGTAAGGGTGAAAACTACCCCCAATAATTTTGAAAATATTTTTATCGTATTCTACGCAAAAAAACACATCGAAAACCATTGCAACCTTCTTTTCAATTTTTTTCATTTTCTTACCGAGAAAGATTGAAATTTTAGTCGAAACCAAAATTTGTATTTTCTCACCCTCACCTCCTTGTGGCTCAAAAAACCTAAAATTTTAGGGAAGTTAGTTTTTTAGCAAGTACTATCGATTGTGATATGTTTCAAGCAGAATTTTTTTTTGACCTCACCTGGCGTGAAATGCCCTATATATTTATATATCTGATCAATTTCTGATAAAACCGAAGTTATTTTAAGCATCGTTATTTATTGTGCAATTAATAATATTACATGTGAAAATGTCTTTATTATATTTCTAATATTAACGAAAATGTTAGTATGACATATTTTATTTAATAACTCATTAACTAAAAGGTTAGTAAAAAATCATACATACATTTAAAAGAATGTTCGTTTTATGTTTCTTTAAAATTTGAAGGAAATTAATTTTCTACTAGATACCATTGGCTGAATCAATCCATAACTCGAGTGAATCAAGTATATCACGAATCTTTTTAATATTTCAATATGTTATGATGAACAGTACAAGGAGTCACATGTACAAAAAATGGTTTATTTCCGTCTACCAGTTTCTTTTTCTGCAAACCGTCAAAGTAAGGGCTCAATTCAAGACTAATCGTTCGATTTATTATGATTTTTTTGTAGATTGTCGATTTATAATATGTTCTTTTAAGAGGCTCAATAAAAAAATTATGAATTATTATCTACTTATAATCTGAGGATCTGAAAAAAAATCAAATCAGTGGATTTGTTAGCATTCGTACCTCTTCATGTACAAAAAAAACTTACCTACGTGTACCAATTGAAATAGAGCTATTAAGTAATATCGAAAGTATTTTTCAGCATGTTATTTGATTTTATGTATTAAAAAAATAAATATCCTCATGTATAGAAATATTAATATTAATACGATTAATATTAATACCATATCATTATTTGTCATATCTATATTTTTTTTTAATTATGTATTAATTCAAAGTCTTCTTTTTTTTCAGATATTCCACATTAATATATAATATACGCCTTTATATATTACAGCTGTGACATAAAAATTAGCTACATCATGGAGGACCATTTCTATTGGCCCTTTCTAGTGTTCACTATTGCGGGTGCTCCTCTCCACAAAAACGTATTCAAAATATACAGTGCGTTAAATATTTCCGTGACTGCGTTTATAAGCGTCTTGACCATCACAAATATAGTTTTGTACTGGAGATTAGATTCACTGGAACTCATTGGAATACTTTTTATTGTAAGTACAAAAATATACTATACCTACACTTATCTATAATGTAAAATGTTAGGCAACATTTTACAAAGATTTTATGATAAATATTTTTCTAGTAGCACAAAATCGGGAGTGGCAATTTGTTGAAAAAATTTGGTTGTGTGGTTGGTTATATGATCATTTTGGAAGATTTTAGAACATATCTCTATGGAAAAAAGAATTTTTTGTCTAAAAGTAGCTACTTTTTTTTTTTTTGACGTACGTACGTACTGACTTTGTGTAATTGGATTATGAAGTCTAAAAAAATTAGGGCAATTAAAGCGGGCCATTTTTTGATAACTTTTTGTCACCTAGGAAATTAATTAGGTAGGTTTGAATTACTAGGCTTCCGATTAATTAGGTAATTAGGCAATTAAAACCAGGTCTGTTAGGTTTACAGTTGTTAGGTTTGGGGCTAATCACCTTAGGCTATGGTAGGTTTAAAGTTGATAGGTTTTGGTCTTGATGCCAATAAATGCCAAAAAATTGTCAAAAAATGACCAGTTCTTACAACACAAATCTGTACTTTGAGATCCCAATAATCGAAATTATGATGTCAAAACACATAAAAGTAGCTACTACTTCTAGAAAAAAATCCTTTTTTTTCAGAGATATATGGTCTAAAAACCAAAAAAATGGTCAAAACTGGCTGTTACTAATACGAATATGAAATAAGAATATGAAATTCGGATTCAGCATATCCAAAATCGTAAAGTTTACTATTAGATCGGGGTATTTCCATGTAAGATTTTAAGCTAAGTACTGAAGTATTTTTTTTTTATTTCTAATTATAGTCGCCATTGTATGGCCGCCATTTTGAATTTTGAAATTTTCCCAAAAATGTCCATCGTTTATTCGAAACTCTTGAGTATACGAACAATTTGAGGCCTAAAACGTATTTTTTCCTTGCTTCTACTTTTGGAGAGAACGGTGTCCCGGTTGACATGGAACGTCCCATATGTATGTTATTTTAGGT
Source organism: Aromia moschata (assembly GCA_029963805.1). Classification (NCBI taxonomy): domain Eukaryota; kingdom Metazoa; phylum Arthropoda; class Insecta; order Coleoptera; family Cerambycidae; genus Aromia; species Aromia moschata. The sequence goes on along the minus strand of JAPWTK010000052.1, from coordinate 2,062,994 downwards.
ATGGACTTACTACACGGTCCTGTTTGTAAAGAGAAAGGAAATTCAAGCACTCCTAAGAATCACCCTGGACTTTTGGCAAGACCTTCTCCGGGAAATCGAGAATAGAGACGTGCAAATTTACTTCAACTCGCACAAATATTACATAATCTTTATCGAAATCGCTTGTATTATGGTGACTTTGGAGCCGTTTCTCAACAAAGGTCATACGCTGTTTCACTGTTACATTCCAGAAGGATTGTCCTTCGCGATTATCTACCCCATAGAGGTGTTCGTATGTTTCACAGCCACCTGCACATTCGGTGGATTCAGCCTACTTTTCTGTACCCTAATTTTGCTAGGCGTAGCACAGTTTAGGATGTTAAATTACAAACTCCGAAATCTGAACCTGGGAGAAATCAAAACCGAGAAGGACATCCAAGTTTGTCTGGGCAAAATAAAGGATTACGTTATTTATCACAATTTATTAAAAAGGTAATAATTTAGAAGGTAAAAAGTAACAAATCCATCACGGTCAGTCATTCATTTAACTTTCAAAAAGTGTGTGTGTGTATACTTTTGCTGCTAACTGTATGTAGATTAATACGAGAGTGCGGACTTTTGGCCAGCTCTGTACATTTAAAGGTTAGATTTAGTACAAACCCGTTATTTTTAGGTATGCTGAACAGATCAATGGTATTCTGTTGATGCCTATTACCTTGTTAATGGGAGCAACTACAATTCTTCTTTGCGCAAACATGTACAATGGAAGCCTGTCGTAAGTAAAGTTTTGTAATTCTTTCGGACTGTGATTGGCTATCAGCTTTTGGCTTTAGATTGTCTGTATATGACGTCAAAGGCTGGAAAAGAGGAAAATAGATACAATATTTTTTTCTAATTACCATTTATTATCTCCACAACCTATTCAATCAGTGATCAATATGGCGATCAACAATACACTATATATGTATATACGACGTGTGTAAATTAAGTAATGAGAGAATTTTTTTATTCAAATAGAATCACAATTCAGTATTGTCTCCTTCAAAATAACTTCCTTGGGAAGCCACACAGCCCTGGAGACGGTTCTTCTATTCTTCATGGCAGTGCTGGAACTCATATACTGGAATAGCCTTCAGCTGGTCGGTTACAGCCGTTTGAATGTTTTCTATGATCCCAAAATGACATCCCTTGAGATGATTTTTCAATATAGGGGAAGAGAAAAAAAGTCACAAGGACTCAAGTCAGGCGAATAATAAGACTGAGGAGCCACAGGAATGTTTTTACTGGCTAAAAACTCGTTTACTGAAATGGCTGTGCGACAAGACGCATTGTCGTGATGCAACATCCAGTTGTTTTTATGTTTGGTCTCACACGCATGACCCTTTTTCGAAGTTTTTCAAGAACCTCTCTATAAAAGTGTTTATGTACTGTTTGGAGACACAAACTCTTTGTGGACAATTCTCGTGCTATCAAAAAAGCAAATCAGCTTACATTTCATCTTCGACTTGCTCATTCTTACTTTTTTTGTGTCTTGGAAAGCTTGAAGTGTGTCATTCCATGCCTTGGCACTTGGTTTCCGGGTCGTATTGAAACATCCAAGTCTCATCACCACTAATGACACGTTCCATAAAATGTAAATCATTTTCAATCAATTCTGAAAAATCAAGACTCCTTTCTTTCCTGATGTCCTTTTGTTTCTGCGAAAGGTTTTTTTGGAACCATTTTTGCGCAGATTTTTCTCATCCCCAATTCGTTAGTCAAAATCTGATGAACAGTGGTGTGATTCAAATTTAACTCTTCCCCGATCATTCTTGTCGTCAACCGACGATCTGAACGCACAAGATTCCATATTCTATAGACATTTTCATCGGTACTTGAAGATGAATGCCTTCCGCTGCTTCCTTCATCTTCAATCGACTCTCTTCCTTCTGATAATGAATCGAAAAACTTGGGTTCTTGAAAAAACTCTGTCTCCGTAGGCTTGTTGAAGTTTTGCAAAAGTATCCGTTGGCTGTGTCCAAGGCCGAAACAAAACCTGACAGCAGCGTTGCTCAAAATGTCACACATTTTTAAAACGTACTAGAAAAAATCGGTTTACGAAAACAGTCACAAAGAACAAACAAATGACTCTAACAAGTTCAAACTGGTGCATTACATGTTAACCTACCGTCCTACCAAGTCCCGTCTCCCCAGTGTTGCTAGATCGGGCACTACGTTGCCAGTCTCATTACTTAATTTACACACCTCGTATGTCTAGTGTAGAGATGTACATGCATATATGTGAATCAAATGTGAATCATTTTGTTTCACATGCACTTCATTCAGATCTTTTATTGCAGGTCCTTAGATTGGACAGATCCACTTCTATACAGGATATTAGCTACGAGCGCCTCAGTTTTAATTCAGTTTTTCTTCTTGTTTGCATTACCTGCTCAACTGTTAGTGAATGAGGTAAGGCAGATTATTACCTACCAAAAATATTTAGATCTATGGTAATAGATACACATTACCCTATCTTAATTTGTAGAATTTTAATTTCTCGTTTCTTCATAATGGAGCATAGAGGCCATGTCATGTTTTAGGAAGTTATATATCAAAAATAAATTATGGCATAAAACGTACACAGCGAAAAAATATTCAAAGAAATGCTAGTTCGCCATTTCCTTCTGGATATTCTAACCGACTTTTATTCTTTCATAATTCAGTTGTCTAACAAATATGACTTTATTAGTTTGAGCATTCGATTAAACATTATTTATTTATTTTTGTTATGCTAAAACATACAGTTATTACCATACAGAAATTACAGTGATCGACACTGCTTAAAAACCATGTGGTACCATAGAGTGAAGCTCGCCTCATCCTAAAAGAGTACGAGATATGTTTTTTTTACTTCTCTTATACAACTATCGCCACAATGTTCGCTCCAGACCATTGGTTATTTTTATATGTAAACTGCATTTAAAAAGTACAAGTTATGGGTTTTTGTACTCTTTCATTCTCTGGATCCATATTGGGTGTCATTTGGATTTTATCATGAGTCATTAAATCTCATGTAATGCACATAAAAATTTGTGACATAGCTATTACATATGAAGTTATACAATTTTTTTAATACTGATATATAAATATATATTCAAAATATGTAGGTACGAAAATTGTTTGCATAACAAAAATACCTTGGTACTCGGTAAAATTTCGTACCATGTAGACTTCCCTTACATGGCATTAGTGATCAAAAACACGTTCATTCCAGGATGAAGCCGTCGGATACAACATATACTTTCACTGCGAATGGTACCTAGAAAATATTGTGGCAATAAGGAAGTCGCTACTTATGATGATTATTTCAAGTCAACGTCCGGTCTCTATTGACATAGTCACAGGTACTTCAATCAACTGTGGAACTACCATAGCAGTAAGTAAAACTTTTTGTTATTTATTGACATAAATGCCAAAAAAAATTTGCACACTCGATCCTCCAACTCTAAACACGAATAATTTCTCTAGATAGACCGCAAGGACAAAATGTATTAAATTATTCATAGGAAAATATGCCACAATAAGTAGGGTAAATGTGGGAGAGACGCCGCACTTTTTTAGAATGTGCAATAACTCCCCTTAATAACGCAATAAAAACTAGCTAAAATAAGACCCATACTTTAGAAACATTTATTCAAGAAACGGAACATAACACAAGTGGTTATGGCAAGAAATAATCAAATAAAAAAATATTTGGTTATCATATACAGGAGGCCAACTCTCCTAAATGCTATGGGTAAGTCGCCGCATATCTAGAGGGAGAGATGGCTTATAGGAAATAAGATTAAATTATTTTTTTCACTTGAGCCTTCCTCAATAAATACTTTTCCAGGTTCCAGGCAACTTCGAATGTTCTACACGTTTCATGTAACCAACGTTTGCAACGTGTATACTCAATTCAGTCTGATTTTGACATAGTTCCTATATTTCCAAAGTTCGAGATTCCGCATTCATTTTCCTCAATATCCACAAAGACGCATTAATTTTCCTCAATATCAGTAATATCGCTACTTGGGGAATGAGCTGATATTTCTACTTCAGATTCAGATAATAAGGATGATTGCTTCTTTTACTTTCGTTTTAACCCTTTAGATACACATTTAACTTGGCCCTTTTTGTCCGTGTGTATGTATATACAAATTTTATTATTATATATATTTTATGCCTTTTATACAACTTGGGTTAGTTAAATGAACTGCCTGTTGTTTTTTGCGTTTTCTAATATTAGAAAGTACAGGTACGGGCGATATTTGTTGAACCAATTTTCCTGTAGTAACGTCACAAGTGGTCGAAGTTGATGATTGAGGTTCTGAATTGTTATTGGAGGAACTTTGTATTATCGTATCTGATTGAGTGCTTTAATCTCGGATTTATTGCATGTTTTCTCCTTCCTCCAAACTGTGTAAAGCTTCAGTTACACTGGTTTTAGGAGAGGACGGTTGACCTCCGATAACTTCTATATTAGTTAACTGAAGATCCGACACGCAAAAAGCATGTTCAGGTATTGCCTGTAGATTTTGTGGGTAAGCACCACTTAGTGCGTCTTCTATCCCACAATACTTTGCAGCGTCACTCCCCAATAGATGGGAGAGACGCTGCACTCAATTTCTTATAGCTGTTTAATGTCATAGCGATCACAGTGTAGTTAAACATAATATTAATGATCCTACGTCTAATCACAAATAAAAATACAAGCGAATATACACTGCACTGGTACTTTGCCCAATATTTTTGAAGCCACTGAAAAATTTTTAGCCACGCCTGAACAGTGTTTTTTTTTAAATATTCATTAACGTAAACATTCGATTTGCATGTAAGTGACAAGATGCACGGTTATGCATCAACTGACTATAAGTAAGCGAAATTGCCGTTGAAATTATAACAGTAGTTCCAAATGGTCATTGCGTCTTCTCTCCCACTGCGGCATATCTCCCACATTTACCCTATATATGACAAAAGCTTCAAAACTTTTTACCGTGGCGCCTTCGCCATTTTCAAAATATTCGTTGTCCTCTACTAGTCTAATAAATGGCGAAGGAGCCAATGTTGAGACAAAATATTTTAATAGAGTTTGTATGAAGAAAAAACTCGTATTGAACCTTGTCCTCATTGTTTCCAGATCCTTAGAACAGCTTACACCTTTTACGCTTTCATGCGTACTCTGTCTTAAGAGCACCATGGAAGAATATTGTTCTTGTTCACCATCAAGGAACTGTTAATAAATATAACTATTGCATTATATTACCAGCACTAACCATTTCTATATTATCTGAAAACTATTTTCAACACTAGAACTAGAAGGAAAAGAAGGAAGCCAGTAATATATGATACAGGAGGGAGATTTTTAGATCATCTTTAATCCAATATTTATCTTTGGAGCTGAGCGAAAAATATTGGTAAACAATAGTAATAAAAAGGTATCATAGTTAGGTGATGCACTTTTTTTATCATATACTGTAACCTTTCACCTTCTCGTCGTATATCGGCTGTTATGTATTTTGTAATAATTCTTAGTAGTGTTTTCGTAACTCCTTGAGAAAACCTTTAAAACAAGGAAACTGCTACTATACACTGAACAAACAATCTCCCAATCTGACACATAATAGTATATTCTACAACAATATTAGATACCCACAAAATAATTTCAGCATCGTTCCTAAAAAAAAAAAAAACGAATTCTAAACACAAATGAACTGTCTTTATTCAGTTCATTAAACATTAACAAACTAAAAAAAAAAAAAAACACCTCTATTATTAAATGGCCAGATTGAGATCAATAATTCTCGTTTCGTCAGAATAAAGCTTTTAGAAGTTCCTATAATCATAAAATAATTTTTTGTTAATATCCATAGGTTATTCCACTTTTTGGAAAAACTTTCTTTTAACATTTTCTTTCCAAAATATCTTCAAAATTGTCCTTTCCGGCGTACTACGTTTTTTACATTGCTGTACGTAGAACGATGCTCTTCCTAAATCCCTTAAAGATTACAAATAAAAATAGAGTTGTCATTTCAAAGATAACCGATGACGTCATAGCTCTAGAACAAAAATTTTAAAAAATAATACGAATTAAACAAAAAGAATAAGTGAACCCGTTTTTTGCATTCCCTCAATAAAAGTGACACCGATTTTATTCAGAACTTAAATTAAAATGTAAACTTTTTTATTAACTGAAAACAATAGTATACGACGTTACAACCAAATAAAAGTTTGAAATATCCTCTTTAGTATGATGTATTCATTTTTCAGTCGATACTATTGACATAGAAATATTCGTATTTAAACCTCGAACTACATAGTTAGTATGTTTATAATGGCGTTTATTCAAATGTTGACATATTCTATCGTAAATCTATGTAGTCCGACATTTTCCAAACATCTTAATCAGTCGATAGATGAGCGAACGAGACAATTAAAATCAAAGAATTAGTTAAGTACAATTCACCTCAACGATGTTGATAGGAACAGGAATTTTGGACAATGTATGGTCAACCATCTTCAGCAAAATGGTAAACTAATATAACAAGCCATCCAAAAAAGAAAAGTCATTAAAGTTGGTTAACCAAAATAAGACGTATTTCTATTCTTAATCTTAAACATATAACCTTATTTAATTGCCAAGGCTATTACATTATGTGACAACCATTATTTATTTTGCAATTGTAACAGCTACTAGTCAAAAGTTTGACAACAACAAAGTTTCACTTTGAGCCTCGACATAACAGCTATTTCCATCTCTCGTTCATGGCCAGATTAAATGACATTTGTATGGCTCTTTATTTCAGGATTGTAAACCTTTGTTAAGAACTTGTATTCCACTGTCAGCATAATTAAGAAAATATCGCTGCCGACTAAATCTAACGATCTGCTTTCGTCACAAAAGAACTAATATATTCAAGTAATTACAACTCCCTAGGCAAAACTGATTTATAAATTATTTATAATGCATTTTTCTTCTAGATTTACAACGGAACTGTACGCGACACGTCAATTGTAATTATTGAATATTTCGATAATTTCTGTATTTAAATAAGTACCTGATCCTTGCGCTTGCCACTTAGCATTTTTCATGAGATTTTATAATAAACGGATAGATAGGTACCGATGTTTCATATTTTATAAGCCCTAAGATATATGTATATATACATTTATATATATACGTATATTTATTCGATAAAATCAATTTTAGCACTTTCGAAAATGCAGGACGTAACAAAACGCGGTTTTCGCTTTCTCTAAAAAAAAAAAAAAAAAAAAATGATACGAGCTTTTGAGACCATATTCTTAGGTAGTATGGTAAGTGCGTTCTTTTATAGAAGGTCATAAATGTGGGGGGTAGGGAAGGTATTCAGAAGTTCGAAAAATATCTATTCATATTTTGAAAAAAGTTGTGTTATACAGGGTGTCCCCGGATTGAGTTACCTATAGGTGAAATGGACAAAAGATTTAATTTTTCGACAAAAAGTCATTCTTTATAAAAAGTTTTGCTTGTCTTGAAACGTCCAGAAAGTTTGTTGTTTGTTCAATTTAACATACAGGGTGTTCAAAAATAGCTAAAACTATATAATAATGAAGAGTAAAGTACCTTAAATATTAACGCTATGTGAAAAAGTTATTAAGAAAAATCGTTTGCAATTAAATTTAATACTCAAATGTGAAAGCATAGCCTACTAATCAATACTAAGTATTTTGAAGATTCCGCAATTTTTATCATTGTTATACGTTTGAAGTATAGCCATTTTCCTTTAAAAAAAAATACTAAAGGCGCAGACATAATAATAAATCATAACTTAACTTTTTTAGCCGTTATATTTAAGCTTAAGTTCTAATAATAGCGTTAATATTTAAGGTACTTTACTATTCATTATTATTTAATTTTTGCTATTTTTGAACACCCTGTATGTTAAATTGAACAAACAACAAACTTTCTGGACGTTTCAAGACAAGCAAAACTTTTTATAAAGAATGACTTTTTGTCGAAAAATTATTTTTTTTTGTCCACTTCACCTATAGATAACTCAATCCGGGGACACCCTGTATTTTCAACGGCCCCGTTAAAAAAATCTACCATAAAGAACAATTTAAGAAAACATAATTTCAAAAAATCGACTTTGCTCGTTCGTCATTAGGTATATGGATTCATATACCTAATGGCACGGGTAGCCGAGTGGGTTAAAGCGCCGTCTTTCCAGTCGCGATACCTCTGTGCGCGTTGTTCAAGTCCCGGCCGGGGTAGCGATTTTTAATTGTCTCGCTTTCTCCGTCAGGGCTTGATATGCAACCACTAATACACTAGTGTATAGGTGTGGATGCATAGATGCCAATCCAACCGCACATGCCCTAGATTTGGTAATGTTCTGAGTTTTCTGGGTTTCCTCAGAACTGTAAAGCAAATGCGTTACCGAAATAATCTTATGTTGCTCCCAGTGCGCCATGGCAAATAATAATAATAGCCACTCCTTCCCGCACAGGTCCCTGAGAGGACCTAAGGGGTTACTCTTCGGAGTAATTATAGGGTGAGTATTATTATTATTATTATTATTATATATTCAACTCTCCTACATCCATCCATATTTTTTACTCGTGACCACAAATACCCATATGGATATGACGGTACATGTACTGAATTAATAACTTAAACTAACCTAAATTAATAACCTAAAACTCTAAAATTTTTTCTCACAAGCAAAATTATTTTTTATTAGTATAAGGTCACACAGGTAGAATGTTGTCTCTTTTTTCTTTACATGACTGCTTTTAAAACTTAACTTTAACTTAATTAAGTTTATTGCCACTTTATTCCTTAAAGCGAAATCACCTTATTGTAAACTTCCTTGAGTACCCTACTAGTCTCTTTTTCCTATTTCAAGGTTAGGATAAACCTGAATTCTGAAGTAACTGAGAAAAATGAACCGCGGAATTGTTTGAGCTAACTAAAACATGAAAAATATACATACTCATCTATTCCTGCTCACACACTTTACAGGAAACGATTTATGAGTTAATTTTAGGTTGTGTAGGGTAGTTGTGTTGGGTTGGATTTTATATATAATGTTAGGCTAGTGTTAATATAGAATTTCGTTGTTAAAATGTATTTTTTGTGTATTTCTAATCTATTTACTTATCTTTAATACATATTTTAATACTTGTTTTCTTGATTTTGCTTATTCAGCTTTTAGGTTATATTTCTTTGATTTATTTATAATCTAAACGTGCTGGGCAAAACGACCAGCAGATACGTGTTCAAGGATAAAAAAATCATATTGTCATGTCGTCATATGATCAAATCATATATCATGTCGTGTTTATGTAAAAAAAAAAAAATGTGGGCCCTGTGTAACAATTTTCTAACAATTTTTTTCCCTTTGAATTGGTAAATTTCGGCAAATGACAATTGTTTCAATACCAAATACACAATTGTTTAACATGTTTAATATTTACTTTGAGTTTTGATTATACCTTTGTTATGCTACTGTTATTTTATTTGTTTCACGCCTTTTTGCAAAATAAACTCAACATTTATCGTAGCTCTAAAATGACTGTTACTTTTTATTAGGTAGGTACCGTAATCCGGGGTGAATTCGAACGCATTTTTCAGGTTTTTTTCATATAACTTTAACTACCAAATCATTCTATAAAAATATGAACAAATAATTAAGAAACTTCAGATCTTTAGCTATTAAATGTTCAAGGGGCATAATTTTATTATTTCTCAGAATAAGATTCTTTTTTTAGACATTTGGTGTCGAATTCGCCACTATAGATGTGGTGAATTTGAACACCCATTTATTTATGGAGAAATTCAAATTTAAATTCTTATATAGGTCGAACTGTTTCAAACAAAACATTTTGTTTGGGTCTGGGTGGTTAAAAAACCTGGTATATACCTAGGCGAATCAAATAATAATAACAAGTAACAAAAAAATATTTTATTTATTTAAAAGTTCATTTTTTATTTTTTTTTTCAGCGAAAGTTTTCAGCGAAAACGAGGTTATGCATTGACTATGTTAACATAAACAATATACCAAAAATTCAGATTGACTCAACTAAAGAGACCCAAATTACAAAAGTTTCTTTTCAGGGTATTTGCCAAATCATAAAATTACTATTTTTTTTCCAATTTTTTTTTACTTACTTTTTTTCCAAATATTTTATTGACGCACGCCAACATCCACACAACCTGTCTACTGTGTAAGTGCATTAGTTCGTTTCGATATATCTAGTAACACCTAGTAAAATTACAAAAAACTAAGAAAATCGCCAAACGTTCAAATTTAAATGATCCGTTCGAATACACCCCAGATTACGGTACTTCTTTCAGATCATCACCTTATACATCACACTACTAGTCAACAGGAAATATTTGTGTCTTCTGCTGGACAATCTTGGGGCTTTTTGGGAATCAGACGAAAACATTCATGATGAGATGACACATTAATTACATATCGGACCTACCCCAAATACACAATCACAAATGACTACGTAATATTCAGAGTTTCAGTTCTTACTTATGAATTCAAGATATTACAAATGAAGGGTTCGATGATGTTTTGCTACATACCGTCTAATATGCCATTTGTGTTCTACATGATAGAACTGTACTACATGTTCCTCATTAGACTGGCAGTTAATTTTGAAGAAACGAGTCTCACCCCCTGAATGTCTTCGTTTTTATGAAAAAATGAAAGGTGAGGTGGTTTGGAGCGAAAACAAATTGTTTTAACTGGCCATATACGAGGATTTGAGTGTTTTTATGATTTTCCGGCACCGGATTTTTCGAAAACGACTTTCCTCAATATTATTGACACATAGCCCTAAAAAAAATGCTGAGAAAACCTATATCCGATGTAAAATTTTCCGGGAAAACACGATCCCGCCAGTAGTTTTGCAATATTTCATCAAGTTTTCCCGGAAAATTCGGAAAAATTGACCTGATATCAGTTAAAAATGTGTACTCCTCAATCAGAACCGAATGGAATGGAGTTAAATACAATTATTTTTATTTCTACAAATATATCCTCTTTAGAATTTGCTCTGGTTGCAATGAATAGTTGGGAAACGATTTCCCAATTTTGGTTTGGATATGGTTGTCCAGCCCAGTTGCTAACAGACGAGGTACGAAGTCATTTATTTTGAGGCATTTCTTAAATTCTGTTGGAGATGATACTTATAGGTTACATTAGGGTCTATTTTATCTTTCAAGGTATTTACTTTCTGAATCATATACACGGTGGAGACTTTAACTGAATAATTGGGTGTAATATTTTTAAAATTCGAACAGTCAATTAATTATCTAATTTAAAATTATTTATTTTAAAAAGATTTTTCCCATAAAAAAACCAAAAATTTTTTATTAACATACCCTATTCTTACTCTCCCCCATTTTAAATTACTATTTTAAATAAAAAAAGCGAACTAAAATAATTTATTCTTATTTTTATAAAAAATTTTAAAAAAACCAATTTATTAATGATATTGTACATTGTTTATTTCCAGCAATTTAAAATTTTCTAATTTCAAAAAAGAAAACATTCCGTGGTTCTGTAGATTAAAAACCACCATTTTTTTTGTGTTGCAAAAAAAAAGTAACATTTTCATGGGATTTGATACAAAAAGAAGTAACAATAACTTAACAACAAGACAACGAAATACAGAAATACAGTTGTATAAGAAAAACGTTATAACTGATACTTCGAAAACAGTCGAAGTAGAACTTTTTATATAATGTTGTCAAACTTATCTAAAAACATATATTGATGTTTGTACATATAAAAGTATAAAATTAGGAATGATAAAGACAGGAATTAAAAAAAGATTTAGACAGTATAATCATGTTTGTGATATTAAATCATCAACAGATGAACGGCAAGTGAATTTTGAACGTTGTCAAACTTACCTACAAAAAAGTACCTTGATGATGTGTTGATTCATTTTTATAGTTATAACGTTGTTTCGCTGTTGTTTCATTATCTCACTATTCATGACAAAATTTGATAAGCAACCACCAGTATACTAGGACTGTATGTTTCAGGCAGGCAACATAAAAAATGCTATATACTGCGGTTGCAATTGGCACCAAGCACCAATCCCCATACAGAAAACGCTACAAATGATGATGCTAAGAGGGAATAAAGAAGTAGTCATTACCACTGAAAATTTCTTTATCGTCGACAACAGATTAGTTTTAAGTGTAAGTATTAAAATCGCATGGAAAGTATTGTGTAATTGTCACACACAGAACCCCGGTGTTCTACTTTTTCAATAGAGAAAAATGTGGTAAAGTATCAATTAGTATCAATTAGTAGTATGTCCTTTTGTTAATTAGTCAATTTTTTTTCAGATGTTGAAGACGGCTTATTCTTTGTACACCTGGCTCCAAACAGTGACATGAGCCAAGAGAAAGACGTGGTGGATACAATATTTTCACATGATAGCTATAAATGTATCATTTTTACAAAAGAACTTATCACTTATCACCATTCTGGTGTTTTTACATTTTGAAGACTACTTTGTAACCGTTTAGTATGGACACTGTTTGCTGTATGTATAAATACTACAGTTATTTCATCACTTTCATACACAATATAATATGCAATCCAAAATATAACTTACAAGCAACGTATTGCGTGTTTTTTTTTTTCGTATCTAGATCAACTATTAAAAGTAATTTATTGCTCATATGTAGTATTGTAGGAAACAAATGGAAAACTAGAAAGTATAATCATATAGTACTATAAAAAATCAGCATTTTATAAGATGAATGTTTGTGGAATTATTAAAAAATGAAATGGCACTTTGAAGATCCTTATATAATCACTTATATTTAATTTTTATTAGAAAGTATAGCTAGATAAAATCGGCATTTTATAAGATAATGTTTGGAAATATTAAAATAGATCACTTTGAAATCCTTATATAATCACTTATACTTAATTTTTATTAGAAAGTATAGTTAGGCTATCATTACTGATTAGAATATAAAAAAAGAAACAATTTAAAAAAAGCAAAAAAAACGGCATTTTTGACAGCCAAACTTCCACAAACGGCCAAAGGAGCTAAAAGCAACATTATACCTTTATGTCAGGATATCTCGAAATTTCGTTTTGTTAGGCAACTCTGTGGTTATATTTGAAAATTCACAGTTATAATACACAAGGAATACTCAAGTCAAGGTTACTCTAGTCTTTGTTTCCTGATTCTATCACCTTGGCCACCCCTGTCCAAAATTTGTAACAAATAAAAAAATTGCGGTTTACCTTTTTTGTACCTATTCATGTCCAGTTCTTTCTGAGCTGTTGCCTTTCTAAAAAATCCAAAATGGTGGACCTCAAAATGGCCATAATATGATGAAATAACGACATACAGAAAACGAAAAACACAGAAGAATGGTAAAGAGGTCCTCTAGCATCAACGAAACCAGTGTATTTTTATGTATTTAGATGCACTCAAACTAAATCTTGTATTGACCAGTGATTGAAATGAGGTGTGCATTAAGGTATTAAAAGAAAAACCATTACAATAACAGTTTTTTCAAGAAAGAGTATAATTTAAATTATTTTGGAGTTGATTGATGAAGCATTTCAGAGCACCAAGTTTGTTCACATGTTTCATTATTTTTCCTTACTATTTTCGGATCTTTGGTCATTTTATGAAGTGATAAATAATCCTTACCCCATGGAGATGGGGTATGTGCTTTCACTGCTTCAAAATGCATAAAAATACACTATTTTCGTTGATTCTAGAGGGTGTTTCTTTTTATGTTTTCGATTAATACTTCGTACCGTTATTTCAGCATATGATGGCCATAGGTCACCAGGTTTTAAGGTTCGTCATCTTAAATTTGTTAAAAGAGCGTTAGCTTAGAAAGAACTAGACATGAATACATATAAACCATAGGCGATATAGCTACCAAATAAACCAAACCGCAAATGTTTTTGTTGGTTTAAATTTTGGACAGACCGGTAGTCGACAAAGAATGGCCCATATATACTCTATGTACCAAAAGTACACGGAAATTGAAAAAAAGCACATAAATTGTTATTTATTCATCAAAATTTATTTGGTCCCCTTCATAGTGGGCTTCATCGAGTGCAATACAGTTATGCCAACGTTTAACCCAATCCTCCATACACCGCTCATATGCCGCCGAAGATATCGCCTTCAACTCCTTCAGCGAATTTTGTTTAATGGCCTCTATCGTATCAAAGCGGCCACCCCGTAGTGGCAATTTTAGTTTTGGAAATAAAAAAAATCACACGGAGCCATATCCGGTGAATACGGTGGTTGGTCGATCGTATTTATTGAGTTTTTCGCCTTATATTCGGTTACAATCGTAGACTCGGTGAGATGGCGCGTTGTCGTCGTGCAAAATCTAAGAATTTTCCTTCAACAATTCTAGCCGTTTCTGACGGATACTTTCGCGCAAACGACTCAAAAAATACTCATTAGCCGTCTGTCCTGCCGGAAGGAATTCGGAATATACCACGCCTCGATAATAAAAGAAAACCGTCCGCATCTCCTTCACTTTCGACCAACTTTGGCGAGGTTTTTTCGATTTCGGCTCATCATCATAGCGCCATTCCGATGATTGACGACTTGTTTGCATGTTGTACTCGTAGACCCATGTTTCGTCTTAAGTTGTGATGCGTTTCATGAAGTTTGGTTTACTATTGGCTCTGGAAACCATATCAAGAGCAACTTGGTTCTGATGCTCTTTTTGAAGAACATTCAGCTATTTCGGAAATAATCTCGCAGCGACGCGTTTCATGTCCAAAATATCACTCAAAATACCATAAGCAGCATTGTCGATATGTCACACTCTTGAGCCAACTCTCTAACACTCGTGGCGATTTTCAAGCACTAATGTTTTGATTTTGTCGATGTTATCGGCTGTCGTAGAGGTCGATGGCCGACCGGAGCGAGGCAAATCTTTGACGATTTCACGGCCCGCTTTGAACTCCTTATACCACTCGTAAGCCTGTGTTTTGGACATTCACAAATCACCAAATGCCGTATTTAATATTTTCAATGAATCGGCAAACGAAATTTCGTTTGCGGCTCAAAATTTTAAACAAAGGCATTATTCCACTATTTTTTCCATTGTACAATTTGCCGAGCACACTTGATGTCGTCTATTACTAACAGCTGCTGTAAACACACTGAGTGACAGATCGCGCGCTAAACAGTCTTGGTAATTGAGGAGCTTGCGTGCAAAACCGGCTATATCCATTTTTTATTTTTTTTAGGGAGAGGGCAAAAAATTATCATTTCATGACCCTTAAAGTTAGAAAAAAGAAACAAAAATACACCTCCTCTATCCAGTATACTGATTTGGTTTGATTAAGATAAAACTTATACCTTATAGTTTCCTCAAAAATTTGAAAAAAGTTTTGGAAATAGTCGGTTTTGCTTCGAAATCTTGTTAAAAGAAATAAAAACGCCTGATAAAGCTAATTAAAAAACAAAAAAATGCTTTAAAATCTAATGTAAAACGAATCAAAACTTAAAACTTATATTACATTATTAATGATAATAATAATGAGAAGAAAAAACAAAACATAAATCCTTACAACTTACTAAAGTTATGGAACATATAAAATTCAAAAACTGATATTTTATTTTGCGAACTTTTATTTTAACTTGCGATTTTATTTTAACTGAAATGTTTACTGCGATTTCTTCATGAAGGCAATCACATCCTATACCATCATCTTCTGAAGCACCAGGTCCGCTTTCCTCTGCAGCTGCTTCTTCTGTTTGAAACAAAAATTTATTGTACCATTCAAGGTCAACACGGGATTCCCAATTCTCTCCGGAATGTTCTTTCATTAGATGAAATAGACTTGACTTCTTTTTTTCCGGTATACGGTTTCTAAATTCGACTTATTTTAACTCCATACATTCACGGTCGTTTCACTTTTTTATAAGGGTTTGAGCCACATGAAATTGGTCATTATTTCTGTAGTATTCGTGTAAAGACACTGTTATTTGGGCCTACTGTTTGTTTTTTTATAAGTATGTTTTTTTCTTAATAGTAATTCTCTTGACATCAGAAATTCCTTTAATTTTTTTTCTAGATCCTTAATATTGTATAGATTCCAATCATGTCCCAATAGTTTCACATCACCTACTTCTGAATAAAATTGAATGTATTCCTCTTTGAAATTATCACGGGATTTTTCCTTAATAATCTCTCAACCCTTTTTTGTTGTTCTACACATTATGCTGTACTTTACAAATTAAAAACCTAGAACAATATTAGTATCAATAACATAACCTCTCCTTCCTGTCTTGTTGAAATCTCGTTGTGACAACGCTTTTTTCGTTTTCTGCTACTCTGGTTACCTTCCAAAACAGTAATTTCGTCGGCATCCATGATAATCCACTAATACACAATATTAGAGATACCTAATAATATTATGCAAACTAGACAAATGACAGGCAAAACAAACACACACGTCTTCATATGTGGCCGAATGAATTTGGAGGTTATAACATACGTTTTAAAACGTATCATTGAATATAGCCGGTTTTGCTTCAAAATTAGGATATAGCCCGTTATGCTTCAAAACATCACTTTTAAGTGGAATTTTAATACAGAAATAGTTGGTTTTGAACTAAAATGATTGGAGATAGTACGAAAAATAATTTTCGGTCAAATATGGATATACCCGGTTTTGGACGCAAGGTCCTCAATTAAGAAAGGGGCTACCAACCAGCAGTAAAAAACATTTTACCGATTCCTTTTAAGCGGTTCATTTAAATCCAAGTCCGGGTACTTCTTGTACGTAATTATTTACTTTCCGTTATATTTCGAGAGGTTATTATACAACCAAAACGACTGATAAATAGGCGTCTTAAGTAACTGGAGGTAAATATGCTTCCCTAAAAAATGTCTAAGCACGTAACTAAAATTTTCTAAGTAATTATCTATTGATCATGTATACCAAACTGATTTACTAACCATAAATCATTGCTTTTCAGACTGTACTAGTCCTGTTATCTGCATTATATCTTTTTATACAATTTTCAGTTACGAAAATATCGCAATGAACGACCTGCTTTCGTCACAAAAGAATTAATATATTCAAGTAATCACAACTCACTAGGCAAAACTGATTTCTAAATTATTTATAGTGCATTTTTCTTCTAGATTTACAACCGAACTGTACGCGACACGTCAATTGTAGTTATTGAATATTTCGATAATTTATATATTTAAATAATTACCTGACCCTTGCGCTTGCCACTTAGCATTTTTCATAAGATTTTGTAATAAACGGATAGTTACTGTTGCTCCATATTTTATTAACCAAAATACATATATATTAGTTTGATAAAACCAATTTTCGCAGTTTTGAAAATGCAGGACGTATTGAAACACGGTTTTTTGCTTTCTCCCTGTTACTGTTTAACTCCCATGTTGGTTCACCCCCAATTGAAAACGAACGTACCCCTTTTTCTTCTAAACATAGTTATGAACATAGTTATATTCGTGTTAAAATATTAGATTCTAAATATAATAATAGAGGGGGGAGATACGAGCTCTCGAGACCATATTCTTAGGTAGCAGGTAAGTGATTTTTTATATATTATGAAAAAAGGGGCAGAAAAAAATATGTGATAGACGGTATATTTTTTTAACAACTCTACAAAAAATGTAATTTGATAATGTACCATCAAAACCAAGAGTGGCTGAAAAAACAGTAACAATCAATAAAACTATTTCTAACGAGGTTATAGTTTTGAAACGACACTCTTATAGAAATCCTCATTGAAAATATGTGGCCATACCAGTGATCATACGAAATGTGTAAATTAAATAATGAGACATTGGGATTTTTTTATTGTTTGTTTATTCGAATTGAATTACAATTCAGTATTGTCTTCTTCAAAATAACTTCCTAGGGAAGCCACACAGCGCTAGAGACGGTTCTTCCATTCCTCATAGTGCTGGAATATATACGAGTATATTGGAATAGCCTTCAGTTGGTCGGTTACAGCCGTTTGAATGTTTTCTATGGTACCAAAATGACGTCCCTTGAGGTAATTTTTCAGTCTCGGGAACAGAAAGTCACAGGATCAAGTCCGAATGAGGCTGTGTGACAGAAATATTTTTGGCAAAAACCAAATGGCTAGGCCGTAATACAACATCCAGTTGTTCTTGATGTTTGGTCTCACACGCATGACCCATTTTCGCAGTTTTTCAAGAACCTCTCTGTAAAAGTGTGGATTTACTGTTTGGCCTGGAGGCACAAACTCTTTGTGGACAATTCCCTGGCTATCAAAAAAAGCAAATCAGCATGCATTTGATCTTCGACTGCTCATTACTACTTTCTTGGATCTTAGAGAGCTTGAAGCGTGCCATTCCATGCTTTGGCGTTTGTTTTCCGAGTCCTACTGAAACACCCAAGTCTCATCACCAGTAATAACATGTCCCATAAAATGGGAATCATTTTCAGTCGATTCCAAAAAGTCAAGACACATTTCTCTCCTGATGATCCTGATCTCTCCTTCCTACTAGAAATACTTCACCTACCTGTATCATTCATCACCACTGTCAAATTCACCACTTGCTTGAATAAAATTAGTACACTATTATTATTGCATTAATCATTTGTTGTTTTGTTTTAGTTCATCTCTCTTTTCGGCTAATGGACACATGAAAAATGTAACAACTGTGTAATAGCTAAAATTGAACTTTTCGACTTTAGATTGCAATAAATTAATTTAAGGTGTTCTATATAACCTACAATTTCGTATCCTATGGACAAAATTGCTAACCCTCATAAACTTTCTTGTAACATGGTCGATCTTTTTTATAATAATTTTTGGTCAGTTTATGTTTCGAAAAGCAGCGTAACCCTGGGTTCACAGAACAACAACTGATTGATTGAAATCATTTGCAAATCATCTGGAGTTGGTTGGTACAGGTATCCTCAAATAAATTTTTAAATTGGGAAAGATTCGTGATACATTACTCCTAATCAAAAATGTAGTAACTCAAGATTACAAAACAATAACAGCGCAGTTTGTTCAGCAATTATATAGTTTAAAATATAAAATAATTGTGTATCATCACATGTTAAAAGTTAACCTAAACAAAAAACGGAAAACATCAAAACATTTTTTTACAAGCCTATGGTTTGAGGTATAGATTTTCCCCATAATTTTTTCACACACACAATAAAAGTACGAAACAAGAAAAAGTATGTTGTTGAAAAGTGGTTGTCTTTTTTAATGTTTAACGGCGGGACGTTTAAACCTGATATGACGCACCTTAGAAAAAGGTATTAATTGATAGGTTAAAAGGTTATCTTTTTCACTTAATGGTTTTTTATACCAAATATTATTTATTTTTGTTATAACATTAATAATAAGTAATTGGTATATCATATATAACATATAATTGGTATATAAGATATTGGTATCTGGCAATAAAAGCAGTTTTTCATTTCACACCTTAAAAAATTGTCGGATAATTACATTAAAGCAAAACTTCTGACTTAAAGTTGTAAATCTAAATTTCTGACACAGGCGTACAAGCCGTATGTAACGAAATCCCAATGGCTTTTTGCTAACTTCGCTTTTATAGACCTGCACTTTTCGCAGCAGATTAAAATTCGAAACAACGACATTTTTTATGTATGGGTCATTCCATGTCACATCGACCAATGGTTGGAATCGACCCCTTTTGATTTGGATAAATTTTGGTCAGAACTTTTCTTTTATCATATAACGGAGTTCTGCCAAAGGAAAAAAAATTTAAAAAAAAATTTCGAAAGTTATGCAAAATTTAAAATTTCATTTTTCTCATTTTTCAAATTTGTTTTTCAAATATCTCGAAAACTGTTATAGTTACAAAAATGGTTCAAACTTTGTTTTAAAGGGGATACTTGGGGCTAGAGAAAAAAAATATTTCGAAAAATTTTATTCAAAAATCTTTCAATTTTGACATAAAATCGTCATACGTCAGACGTCTGACATAATATTTGTTGCTCTAATTTTTTTCTAGAGTACCTCTAACTGATCTTAAAAGATTCTGAAATTTTCAAGATGGGGATTTTTTTGTTTCAAGATACAAATTTTTGAGTTCTGAAAAAAACATTTTCTTTGGCACTCACTGAATAAAACGATAAATTTACTTTTAGTTTTTAATTTTAAGGCACAAAAATTAAATTAAAGACGTAAAAAAGCAAAAATAAAAACAATTGATAGACCGTTTTTATTTATTTGGTAATAAGTTGACAGTCATATCAGTTAAGAAGTAACACACTCTATATGTTTAGGTACTACTAAAGTTTTTTCTACTAGATAATTACTATGAACCTCTAAGGGTCTCTATTCTCTATGGTAGAGGTATCAACAATCCGTCCTTTTGCTTGTTATTATAAATCGACTGATGAGAATAAAAGTACGTATTTTTCTGGTACTTAACCAGCAGAAGTTTACGCTTTACAAGAAGTATTGATATCATTTCTCAGAAATAAAATTCGCGATATTTCTAAAATAATCTATTTTTCTGATGGCGCTGCATCTCAATACAAGAATCGTTATATTTAGTCAATTTGTTATATCATGTAGAGTGGCGGTTGGTGATATTGTCCTATCAAAACGCGGATTTTTAGTATGTTATTTAGAAAGGATTTATACCCTTTCAAAAAATTTAAACGCAGGCGGGGGGGGGGGAAAAAAAAAAAGGGGGAAAAAAAAGGGGGGGTATTTAAAAAAAAAAAAAAAAAAAAAAGAGGGAATTTTTTCTTGTTTGGCCATTTTATTTATTTAATTTTAAGGACTTTTTTCCCATTAAATTTTTGTCAATTTGTTATATTTTTTAAATAAAAAAAAAAAAAAATAAAAAAAAAAAACACGGAATATTTGAGGACACCGGGGGGATTCCCGGGTTTTTGGAAAATTTTTTGGGGAGTTTGTTGAAGATTTTTTCAACGGTAAATCCTTAAGTGGGAGGGGAAAAATTCACCTAAAGAGGGAAGTGGGCGCCATTGGGTGCTTTGTTATGAAGGGTATGGCGGATGAAACTATCAGCAACTGTCATGAAGAAGACTTTCAAATACAAGCCGAATGGCACTATTTTGCAACTTCTCATGGGAAAGTGATGGTTTGGGTCGATTAATCAAGCGATTAGTTAGCCGAGCCAATCTCCAACTTCCAATTAATCAACAAATCCAGATATTCAATGGTAAATAAATATTCAAGGCCATTTTGTCTCAGATGAACAAATTCGTAGCACAGAAAAAAACTGAGTAACAAGTTCGAAACCTTTATAAGGAATCCCCGGATAACTCGAATCTTTTTTTTTAGTAATTCATATAAACCTTTCATCTAAAAATTTCTATTTCATTATTATATCTACTTTCAGATTGAGAAAAAGAAGTGGAAAGTCAACATCAGAGCAAGGGACCACAAAAAAACGATCATTCTAAGATAATCATATAGAATTTAAAATTAAAATGCTACTGAAAAACAAAAACGTTCTATCAATTGTTTTTATTTTTACTTTTTTTACGTCTTTATTTTAATTTTTTGTGCCTTAAAATTAAGAATTTAGAAGAAAATTAATCATTTAATAAAATCGTTGTTTTATTCAGTGAGTGCCAAAGAACTCAAAAATGTATCTTTTGAAAGAAAAAAATCCCCATCTTGAAAATTTCAGAATCTCTCAATATCAGTTAAAGGTACTCTAGAAAATTAGAACAAAACATTTTGTCAGGCGTCCATTTTTACGATTTTTTTGATTTTCAAAATCTTGCAAAAAAGCGATTATTGGAAAAAGAATTCGAATTATTTTTTTTCTGTAGCCCAACGTATACCCTTTAAAACAAAGTTTGAACCATTTTTGTAACTGTAATAGTTTTCGAGATATTTGAAAAACTAATTTGAAAAATGATAAAAATTGTGAAAATTTTGAATTTTGCATAACTCACGAAAAATTTTTTTTAATTGTTTTCCTTTGGCGGAACTCCGTGTTCTGACCAAAATTCATCCAAATCAAAAGGGGTCGATTCCAACCATTAGTCGATTTGACATGGAATGACCCGTGTGTATGTACAAATTTTGGAAATGTTACTTAAATCATTCATGAGATTCACGAGCAATTGTTGTATTTTTATTTATATTGTTGTTGTATTTTTAGTTTATTACTATTAATACCAATTAAAACAAACATTTTTTTTCCAGATGTTGAAGATGACTTATTCTTTATACACGTGGCTCCACACACTTACATGAACAAAGGAGAAAACGCGTTGTATGGAAATATTTTCACACAGCAGTTAGAAACCTAGAATATTCTATTTTAGAATAATGTGCCGTCACTTATCTAGAATATTTTAACATAATTCAATTCTATACATATCTTCACATTTTGTAAATACTTTGTGATCCCACCTGACCACTCTATTGCCTTTTGAATTTAAATTATCGCTATATTCAGATTCAATTGACTCAATAATACCTGTATTTAAATTTAATCGAAACAGAAAATGCCAGAGACTTTAGGTCATATTTACTACGTTTGAAGGTACGGTTCTGTTATCCTCTCACTTACACAAGTCAGTGTGAAGAGAATGCAAGAGGCAATTAAACTCCTTTTTAAGCACCTCGTTCTCGTTGGATGTTACCGAAAAATAAACTTACCGGTTGTTGCACTAAACCTAATAGTCAATATTTACATAATCGTGATGTTAATTTTAAATATATTACTTGAGGGAGAACTGAGAGCTCTTGAAGGATTAACGGTAAATATTATGGTAAGTGCCCAAATTACTGAAATAATAACTCTATACTACATGTATGTTTCGTTTTTATAATTTGACAAGTTATTGCGAGATTATTATTGAAATTAGAAAATAGTTCTTCAGACAAAAGTTTTGCATTATATTTTATAACCCGATGTGAGGAGAAACAATTGAACATCAGAAACCATAAGACTGAACCACGGTTGTTTTTTTTTTAACGGAATACCCTATATATTATTAAATATTCTGATTCCTCGAATTTTTCCCGTTTCAAAAATATATACCTAACATATCTATGTTTGCTTTGGCAAGTCGCGACATAATTCTATTTCAAAACCAATAAAAAATTTCAAACTATCCACAATTTGACAAGTTATTACGAGTAAATTGTTGAAATTAGAAAACAGTTCTTCACACAAAAAGTTTTGCATTTGATTTTATAACCCGAGGTGAGGAGAAACAATTGAACATCAGAAACCATAAAACTGAACCATGGTTATGTTTTTTTTTAACGGAATACCCTATATATTATTAAATATTCTGATTCCTCGAATTTTTCCCGTTTCAAAAATATATAACATATCTATGTTTGCTTTTGCAAGTCGCGACATAATTCCATTTCAAAACCAATAAAAAACTCCAAATCTATCACACAATTTGACAAGTTATTACGATTAAATTGTTGAACCCGATACGAGGATAAACAGCTCTTCAAACAATAAGCTTTTTCATTAGATTTTAAACCCAATGTGAGGAGAAACAATTGAACATCAGAGGGCTAAGACTGAACCACGGTTATATTTTATTTATAACGGAATTCCCTTTATATTTTAAATATTCTGAAAATTGTGAAATATTTTTTTCATTAAAAAAATTCCGTATTTTCTACGTCTAAAAATTTAATAACCTATCTCCCGGAATAGTATTTCAGGCTTTTTGGCGACGTCCTAACTTCGACACAATACCATTCCATTAGTCATATGCAATCTCCAGGTTATTGGACTACCTGACCAGCTAGCTAATGGGCTTGCAGCTCTTCGCCGAGAAAGCAGTTCCCCACAAGCAAATATTTATTAGATTTTTTAGCATAAATTTAATCTATGAATTTAAATACTACTTCAGATATATACAATAACGTATATGAGCTTTAGAAAAACTGAAACTCTTTTTTAACTAGAAATAAGATATACCACAGTTACGGTTTTTTAAATGGAATGCCATACATATTATTAAACGAAAAAGAGGGTATATGGAGAACATTTCAGTGGAGAGAAAGGTTGAAAAACCACTCTTAATATTTTAACAATGAAGATAGAAACACAGTAGGTATTTATATTTTAACTGGATGTAAAATACCTAACTGACTTTCATTTTTGCCACGTACATATACATACATAATTAGTGTGCTAGCTCCATTTTACAAATAACAGCCCACGATCAACTTCCACGCAATAATTATCTTATTTTTTCTCTCGAAGTTCTAAGCAAAGGCCTACGCCTACCGTCAATCATACTCACGTTTCAATAACTTCTACATCTAAATAATTCTGCGGCTTGTGACCTACCCTTTTCAATAGGACTATTTCAAATTTGTTTTGTTCTTCAAAGTTACGTATTCCAGTACCAGAAAATTTCAAGAGGCATGTAAACAGAACAATATGTACTCTTTATAATTGGAGTTCACACCAAACAAAAAATAAAATTACCAATTGTTATACTAAAGGGGGAGGGTCAATTTGACAAACTGACCTCGAATCCGGAATCAGCGACCTTGAAATGACCCTAAGAGGAGGGTGGGGTTGGTTCTGTTTGTGGTCGAATCGACTCTAAATTGACCCTAGACTGTTAAAAAACATTTTCTTTTTTTGTTTTGCCTAATTTGAGGGGGGCCGAAAACCAGCGTTAGTGACCCTCTCCTTTGATAGATGGTGTCTATATAATTGTATAGTTCATTTAAACATTATGTTTGAAGGATATCTATGAGCTATATACAATTTGCATACCATTTATACAAATGTGATCACTTTAAAACCTTATTATAATCTTAAGAACCAAATCAAACGATTTATCAGAATTTCACTCTTTCTTCATGATTGCAAAATGATGCTACATATTAAAATAAAAGTATGCTTCACATTTATAGAGCTAATGGTTTTTAATTTAATGTTTGTATTTTAACTGCACAAATAAAACAAAATAGTGAAACAACAAGCAGATTTTTGCAAAATGCATGTCAAATGAGTTAACGAGTTGTAATACTCCTTTTGTTTTTTTCCTAAAAAAAACTCTCTCGTGATAAAATAAAATATATTCTGTGATACAGTCTGTTTTATTGTTTTTAATTTTTTTTAAAATCCGTATAAATACTTCTTCATACGTAAGCAAATAATCTGCATATTTTACTTGTGCCATTCCATGTTTATTTTACAGCTTCAGAACAAATCATATTATTTATTTTCAGATTACGACTCAGTACTTCGTAGTGATATTCAAAAAACAAGCTATCTTCACTCTCCTAAAAGACTTGGAATCCTTCTGGACCTTAGAGGAAAACGTGAATGACCAAAGAGTAATCCAGGTTACACGTTATCTAAAAAAATATCTTGAAATACTTCAGGTTCATAACTATCGCTGCGTATGTTACGTATACTGTCAAACTCTTATTCACAAAGAGTTCATTTCTCTACTCTTACACGGTACCCCAAATGCCTTTCGTATGTTCCTCGGCCATAGAAATGTGCTATATGGTTTTGGGTATAAATCAATATATATCTTTCTATATGACAATTGTTACTATTATCTGTATGACTATAGCCCAATTTCGATGTATCAGTATCAAAATAGAAGAACTGAATATTGAAGGAATAACAAACGAAGCTGATGTTGCGGAGTGTGCAAACTGCTTGAAAGGTTGCATAGTTCACCACATATTTTTTAATAGAGTAAGTAATTTTCTGTTGAACTTTTACGATTACCTGTTTGTTTAAAAAAAATATATTGCTAGACTAAATTATTTAATAGAAAATTGCGTCATATATCTTCCTTATTTTAAGTTTTAAGTAACGTTACCATACGCCGTCGCAACACATAGGCAGCATGTTGTAGGGGTTGCCTCAATTTGATTTGATTGCAGTAGTCCTGTGACAGCTGAAGCTGTTGTACAACCTCTGCCATACGCAATACTTGATTGTTGAGTAGTCTATTGCAAATATACGAAAATATAGTAGTTAATTTTGTATATTATACGTATTATGTGTACACCTCTGTGATGTGTTTCGTTTCGGCCAACTTTAATTATACGTTACTGGCTTAGATTAATCAAGTATTTTACACGTTTACGCACTACTGCATAATAGTAAAATTTGTTTATAACTGCCATTAAGAGGGACTTTAATTTGAGGTGCCTTGAGTCCCAAAACTATTCGGTATTTGTAAGAAAGTGTGTTAAAAGAATTTTTACATCTAGTGTTAAAAATACTTTTAACACTAGCTTTAAAATTTTTACTATTATTTGTTGGTAATGGTCACGTTGCTTAGTTAACGATTTCATTATATATGCAAAAACCAAGCTTGTTTCAAAATCAAAAATGAATTTATTAAGAGACATTTGTGTTAATAGTGATTTTATTTTGCTTGTGAAGAATACATAACTTTTAATAGGTATACCATAAAGAATTATTTTTGAAACCCATGCAAAACATAATTTATTTTGCGCTCTTTTAAAAATACATACCTATAAAGGTAAATACATACCTATTTATGTCACCTGAAGGTATTGTGGAATATTTTTTGACTTTTTAGTGGCTAGAAAATATTATTAAAATCTATTTTCCTACACTCATGAGGCAAATCTGTAATCCGGTGCGAAAATTTTTCAAATTCTTTACTGTTACGCCAAAAATAATTTCGACACGAATTGAAACGAATGTTCTATAGATAAAACGTGTTTTGCTTGCAGGACTGTCAATAAATTAAATAAATTTCTGTCTCGACAACTTGCAATAGTCGTCGGAATAACGACATTCTCTCTGTGCATGACTGCATATAACTTATCATCCCCGTAAGTATCGTATTAAACTGCTGCATTAGGACCATAAAACTCAATGAACATCAATAACAATTAATTCGCTATTGCACACCAATATCACATAGTGTGAGCACTTTCTACTTCGGTCAGGTGGAGACTTCCATCTGCTCTGCTGGAACTGTGCTGCTCTTTAGTTACTTTCTTGAAATAGTTCAAATAATGTCCTATAAATTTCAGCCTTGTAAAAACCAAACGTTACCTAACGAACACCCCCACCCCCCCCACACGACAACTTCATGATTACCTGGCAAGTATTTGCAGCCGATGAAATCGCCAAGCACCACCATGATTCGCCATGCCACGCCATGCCACGCCATGCCACGCCACCATGAGTCGCCAAGCACCATTTTTCGATGAGTGCATATACATGAGCTTGTTTCAAAAACTATGCTGCAACTCTTGACGTTATCTTATTGAAACATTGGTTCCATCATCCCCCATAAATATGGCACTGCAACTGGTTATAAAACGTCGGCTATGTGATTGGCTGCATTCAAATGAATAGGTACATTTAACGAAACTAACATTGGGTGTTTTTACTCAAATCAGTATATACGTTTCTTTACGTTTGACACATGGACATACTACGTCCGTTTATGTTAACAAAAAAATAAAATGGTGAATAGGTGGGGTTATGGTAAAGGATAATCTTATTGGAAAGTGGGCGCGTCCGATCATTACGTCACAGAGCCATTATCCAATAAGATTATCGTTAACCATAACCACACCTATTGGCCATTTTACCATTTGTTAACATCAACGGAAGCACTCTGTATTTTATACACCTAGGTGGATAGGTGATAGGTTCCACCAACGAGATGTTACGAGCCCAAGCTCAGAATGGTTCAGCCACCTAACATTATTAATTTATGAAATTTGGAAAAATTACTAAGATATCGATGGAAGGTATCGATAAAATCGTCTTAACTTTATTAAAATATAGACTTTCAACTTACAGTAAATGAAAACTCTCTTCAGTATATGTATTGTGTTACCACGAAACTGACGTGTTGTATTAAACCGAGACATATACCGAATAAATGAACAAATATCTGTCGCGTCTTAATTATTTTCCAATTTGCAAGCAAAATACCTCGTGGTAAATCTCTTGGTAAGGATTTGGGCTTATCTATAATTGATGCCCATGCAAATGGTATTTCGGCACGTAGAATACTTTTTTCTTGCTCAAATTAGAAGCACATTCTTTAATAAAATTAAAATAATTCTACAGAATTTATTTGAATTCGCAATTACTTCAGGTTTCGTAATTTGGTGATGTCTAGTTGAAAATGTTAGGCGGCCGAAATATTTTGACCCTGACCTTGTATTTGAACAATCATCACCCAGATACTATTTGAACCTTAGGGTAATTCTGCGAGAGCATTAGAAGCGAATATGTACAGTTTATTTTTTGGAGATGCTCTGAGCATTGAAAAACGGTCCTGTTTTAGAAAATCATCTGCAACAGAACTTCTGCGGCTTTTTACTACGATCTGGGGAATGGGTACCTGTTTGTTCTTAAGTGTGCTCTATCCGGCGCAGATGCTTGTAGATGAGGTATATACAGTTTTAATGCAAACTCCCTTTAAATCATTGTTCTGTATGGGCAAGATGGTTTGAACACCTTGGCAGTCCTTCATACCGTTTGAAGTTTTACAAAACACATACACCTAAGGCTCCCACACACGATCAAATTGGCTTGACAAACATGACTTGTCAAACGTGCTTGTCAAACCTGGTTCGACGTTTAGCTTTTGCACCAACACGTTCAAACGTGATTTTTGAATGTCTATCCAACAAGCTTCAGTTTCAAGTAGTTGCTAGTTGAGTTAGGTTGGTCGTAATCAATCATAAAATAGATTTTAATCTACTTAGTGATATTTATTGCCTGATGAAGAAGAGTAAAGCAGCCAAGAGAGAGCGAAGCTGCAGAAAGAACAGGAGGTCCGTGTGGACTAAACAGTGGCTAATAAAAAGAGGTACTTATGGCCACGTTAACCTCTTGAATGCACCCCTCAAGACTGGCACAACTACATGAGGATGGACGAGGAAACATATTCATATTTTCTCTCTCTAGTTGCTCCAAAAATAAAAAAAGATGATACAGTCATGAGGAGTTCAATTTCCGCCCAGGAACGATTAACTACACGTCTGCGTTTTCTGGCAACAGGTAGATGCTATGAGGTTCGTATAATCTTCGGCCCCTTTACCAGATCTTATGGAGCTCAACACTTTGTTGTGTTCCTTTCTCCAAGAAGTTTGCAATGAATTGACTTTGCTTTTCACATCAGAAACAGTAGCGTTGGGTTCAATTTCTTATAACTTGGAGAGGAGGTTTTTGCGCGCAGCATTCTTCTTGCCGCGGTTACTGTACTCTTTACTTTTCACACACCAGATTTCAGGAAATGATTGATATAGTTCTACGAACTCACTCACTAAAATCTTGGTCTACGAGCTGGGGTCCATAGTTCTGATGAGAACAGTACTCGTGACTGTTGGAGCTTGAACACAGACAGAATACTTAAATCTCAGGCAGAAGACTATGTGAAATACAGAAATCCGCTCTGTGAATCGCAGAAAAACTAATCGCAAATGTATGTACATGACAAGCACGTTTGACAAGCCATATTTGTCAAATTTGATTGTGTGTGGGGGCCTTAACAGCAGAATAAACAATCAATATACCTCTATAAAGTGATTAAACTAGATAAATGACTAATACTAACTTTTTTTGTCTCAATGTCTTGAAAACTCACGAATAATCGAAAACACAAAACAAAAATAATCAAACAAAGAATACTAAAACATAATGTTAATGGTAGCTCCAAAAATGTTTCAAATGAAGCTACCCCCACGGCCTCAGTTTTTGTAAAATCGAAAATGGAAAACAATCAATAACAAAAAGTAATGCTCATATTATATTGAATTAGGTGGCGTATGTTATGGTTTCCAAAATTATAACTAGGGGTTCAAAAATTCTTGAAAAATGTTCGTAACATATTAATAAATATTTTGTATCATCCGAGTCACAAAAAATAAAAGAATATTTTTTTATATAGGCAGCCGGAATTGGATGCGCCATATACTGCAACTGTGCTTGGTACAAGGCTCCCATCTCTATACAGAAGATGTTGCACATGATGCTTATGAGAAGCCAAAAAGACGTTAACATTTCATCTGAAAATGTTTTAATATTCAACAATAAAACAATTGTAAAGGCAAGTATCGCACTGTTAACAATATTTTGACAAAATGAAGCGTTTTATCATGAATACATACACAATTCTCTTCAAAGTTAGACTCCTCCGACCGACCACGACCTACAGCATAGAAGTTCACTCCCATTATTTCAAACATATTATACAACTTTTTGTCAGACTCCAAACATAGGATAGTTGCTCTTTAGTATCTATACTAGCTTTTGGTTTTCCCTTTCCAAAAATTTTAACCATCAGAATTATTAAGTTCATTTTGTTGGCGTGTCACACGAACAGCCTTTTAATCTTCCTTTGATCAGAATCTTTATATTCCTTGATCTACTAGACTCATGCATCTCTTTAGACGGTAGTATTCCGTTAATAGACCTATTACACAGCCCCACAAAAATAAAAAAAATTGGAACTGCTATCGAGACAACTGTATCCCTATGTAATTTTCGACGTTGAATCCGAATCCGAAGTAAAAAAAATCGTACACCCGGAAAATCAACCCCTAGCACAAAAAAAACAGTCCCTAAATGGGGTAAAAGTGACTTAACGCTTCACGAATAGTCTTAAATCTCAAGAAACAGTTCGTGAAAGCACTTGATAATGAAGGCGAATGCTTCTAATACTTGAAGCTAAAATTTCCTGAAATTTCTGACGCAAAATGAAATGCGGGAATTTTCGATGGACCGCAGATTCGAAAAGTTATGAAAGATGATTTTTTCATAACTAAACTGATTCAAGTTGAGAAAAATGCGTGGCTAAGTTTTAAAAAAGTAGTACATGATTTTCTGGGAAATAAAAGAGATAAAAATTATAAAAAAAATGTTGCAGCAATTATTAAAAATTTCAAATCTTTAGGGTGCAATATGAACTTGAAACTTCATTTTCTCGATTCCCATCTTGATTATTTCCCAGAAAATTTAGACGACTACAGTGAAGAGTAGAGTGAACGCTTTCACCAAGATATATCAGAAATGGAAAAAATGTACCAAGGAAGATGGGACGAACACATGATTTCTGATGGTCCTTAAAAAAGAGACGTCTGAAAAACATAAACGGCAGTCGGTCAGAAGATCATTCGAAAACAAATCCAAAAGACATTACAAAAATAAAAAAAAACGGATTAAATCAAGACTTAGGGTAAATTTTTGCTACTTCATAATATGGATACTTTTCAAGTACGTTGTCAAAGATTCTTGTTAAATATGAAAATGTAAATGTTTTAAGCTTTTCTAAAATATACCGCAACTATTTTTTGAATTTCTTGTTATGAGGACTAATTTTCACCCTCTCATGGGGACGTCACTGAATGACTTTGATGCAATGCAAGTATTCACTTCCAAACTGCAGTGATGCATACCTTTAGCCAATTTTTAGCATGATGAAAAAAAATTTTCCCCGATTTTACTTGTAATTTCAATTTAGGGGTGGTTTCTGCCACTCTATGGGAGTAGATTTTGAATATCGCATTGGAACTAATGCAGTTACTCACTTTTTTCCAAAAAAAACTGGGCATCGTAAGCTTTTTTTTTTGCAATAACTGCGTTTTTTAAGTTTCCCGTTGTATGAGGGGTAGTTTTCACCCACTCATGGGGGTGATTTTCAATAGAAAGTAGTGTTAACTCTGTATTTCTGCGTTATATACGTGAATGTTTATATTTAATTAGAATTTTTTGAAATTTAAGGCTATTCGTGAAGCGTTAAGTCATTTTTACCTGTTTAGGGAGTGTTTTTTAGCTCTAAAGGTTGATTTTGGGGGTGTAAGAATTTTTTGACTTAGGAATCGGATTCAGCGTCGAAAATTACATAGGGATTTATTTGTCTCGATATCAGTTCCATGTTTTTTGTGGGGCTTATGTGGTTATTAGTCCTATGACTTGTATATGGCCCAACAGTTCTTACAAACTGTTTCACCGACCTTTGGCCTGGAGAGTTTATTATTAGGACTGCAGAAGCTTTCTATGGCTCATTATCATCCTATGTGTATTAAGGTCTCTATATAGTCCCATACTATGGTAGTTTTGAAATCCTCTCCATGAAGTTGATTCAGTACTGATTCAGTGCTTAGCAGTTCCTTGCTTTGTTATCTTTATATACCAGATTGAAATACGACCACATCAGCCTGAAATTCTGTTGCACATATCTTATATATTCCTATACGTAGCAAAATATTAGTCATTTTCTGTACGTTTCGATATAATATGGTCTGTGGCCATTCTCAAAATGGTGATTGTCTTCACTTCAATCCTAGGACTTGCTGAGCACTCTTAGTGTGCACTCTGTGTTTCACAATACAGTTTTGAGTTTTCTCGACAAAAGTTCTTATTAAGTTACATTTTATAAATAACAATACTCTACAAACTGCATTGTTATTAATTTCACTTTATTAATTACTAATTACTAACTGTTATTAATTTCAGATGTTGAAAACAGCCTACTCTTTTCTACACATTTCTGCAGACAATATCATGAACACAGAGAAATAATTATAGTAATAATAGTATTGTTGAGAATCAATGTTTATTATATCATAAATATGAACACCATAAGTTCGCTGAATTATCCACAATTTTAGGAAAATGTGCACGAATATAATTTGGGTCAAAAAATGGGACGAGTGATTTTGGTAAACAAGCACTTTTTTTGCATACAACTGTAGTATTTAAGAAAAATTAAAAAAACACACCGTAAATGGTAGATTTTGTTAACTTTATTTAGCAAGACATATAGACATATAGTTAATATACTCTTTTAAATAGTACTAGTATTAAATATACTTGCATATAAAAGTTGTTGCATTTGAGGTGTACAATCACCACCCAGCGTTTGTACACTTTATAACCGTCACCCTGTATATGGTTTTCTTTTGCTTACGTCAGTAGTCTGTATTAGGTTTAACAAAGTTACAGCTGAAGATTTCTTAATCGTTAACAACGGATTAGTTTTAAGGGTAAGTATTTACTAGAAATACTTCACCTACCTGCATTTAAACACTGTCAAATCTTCACCGCTTCCTTAAATAAAATTAGTACACTACTATTACTGCAGTAATCATTTGTTGTTTTGTTTTAGTTCATCTCTCTTTTTTGTCTAATGGAAACACGAAAAATTTAACATCTGTGTAATAGCTAAAATTGAACTTTTCAACTTTATATTGCGATAAATTCTTTTAAGATGTATTCTGTATCAACCTAGAATTTCGTATCTTTGAGTATACTTGTACCAGCCAGCTCCAGACGATTTGAGAATGGTTTCAATCAATCAATTGTTGTTCTGTGAACCAAGGGTTACGCTGCCTTGCGAAACATAAACTGACCAAAAATTATGATAAAAAAGATCGACCATGTTACAAGAAAGGTTATCCTGATTGGCAATCTTGTGTATAAATGTATATTTATACATAACATTGTGTATAAATGTATATTTATATACAGAACAACAATTGATTGATTGAAACCATTCTCAAATCGTCTGGAGCTGGCTGGTACAAGTATACTCAAAGAAATTTTTATATTGGGAAAGGTTCATGATACATTACTCCTAATCAAAAATGTAGTAACTCAAGATTACAAAACACGAACAACGTAATTTTTCAGCAAGTATATCGTTAGTTTAAAGTATAAAATAATTGTATAGCATCACATGTAAAAATTAACCTAAACAAAAAACCGAAAAAACAGAGCATTTTTACAAGCTTGTGGTATAGAATTTTCCCCCTATTTTTTTTCACACACACAAGAAAGATACGCAGCAAGATATGTTGTTGAAAATTGCCTTTTTATTTATTTATTTATTTAATTTGTTTGTTAACGATCCGATAAAATAGTGAAAATAGTGAAGTTTCTAAAGTTGTAGATCTAAAGTTGTAAATCTAAATTTCTGAGGCAGGCGCACAAGCCATACGTAACGAAATGCCAATGGCTTTTTGCTAGCTTCGCTTTTATAGACCTGCATTTTTCGCAGCAGATTAAACTTCGAAACAACGACATTTTTTCGATGTATGTATGTGTATGTACAATTTATATAAATGTTGCTTATTGCTAAATCATTCATGACATTCACGAGCTTGTACGTGCACGTTGTACACTGATTTTTACGTTTTTTCCAGATGTTGAAGACGGCTTATTCTTTATACACGTGGTTCCAAACACTTACATGAACGAAGAAGAACACCTGCTGTATGGAAATATTTTCACACAGCAATTAGAAACCTAGAATATTTTTTGGACTAATGAGTTGTCAATTATATAGAATAGTTTAACATAATTCAATTCTATATATATTTTCACATTTTGTAAATACTTCTTTGTGATCCCACCTAACCCCTCTACTACCGTCTGAATTTATATTATCACTATACAATAATTTCGTCACCTTTATACACACTGTAGGTACCATGTAAGTAATAGAATATAAAACTGCAAAGCAACAGCTGTGTGTTTTTCGAACTTTCAATAGAGTAAAGACCTTTTTATAGTTCATGATTAATATTCTAAAAAAAATTAATGAGAATTATCAAAAATTAAAATATTTAAGATTTTTGACCCTTTCAAAAACCTTTATTACTTTAATAATTTTTAAAGCCTGTTATTCTGTAGATATAATAGTTCTTGTTTGTGTTTTACATTTGTTACATATGTATATAGATTAGACTGTATCAAAAAAATCGACTATTTTTTTTTCAATTACTCTGAAAATATTGTTCATGATGTCGAAAAAATGAAGCTGTGAAAATATCAGCTCTTAATTTTAATATTTAGGGGTGACTTATCGCGATTATCCATTTCCCATTTAATTAATATGGGAAACATTTTCTTTTTCAAGCTTTGGAATTTTGTAACTCTTCAACCCATTATCAGACTGATACGAGCAAGACATATTCTTGTAGGGAATTGAACGCACTACAAACGTCTCTTATACTTTTTTGATAAATCTAGTCTTTCAAAAGTTATTTAAGGTTAAAGTTGGACTCACCAGAATTTTTTAAGTATTTTCACTTTTTTGGTGAATCTGTCAAACTAACTGCAAAATTTTTACTTTAAATTATCTTTTTCAGAGTCTTTTTGAAATTCTGAGAGTATCCTCAGTCCATTTGATCGGTAGTTTTGTCCAAAAATCCTTGATTTAGACGCGAAAATTGATATTTCTTATCTATAATTTTCTTTTTTACATTAATTATATCTAAATCTACGTTAAAATCATAATTATAAATTGTTTTTGTTTAAGAATATTTTTTTAAACTATCTAATTATTGAAATTCAATCTCACCAAAATTGATAACTCATAATATTCAGTATGGATACAAGAGCGTCTAAATCAAGGATTTTTTGGACAACACTACCGATCAAATGGACTGAGGATACTCTCAGAATTTCAAAAAGCCTCTGAAAAAGATAATTTAAGGCAAAAATTTTTCAATTAATTTGAAAGATTCACCAAAAAAAGTGAGTCCAACTTTAACCTTAAATAACTTTTGAAAGACTTGATTTATCAAAAAATTATAAGAGACGTTTTTTTGTAGTACGTTCAATTCCCTACAAGAATATGTCTTGGTCTTATTAGTCTGATATAATCGGTTGAAGAGTTACAAAATTCCAAAGCTTGAAAAAAAAGGGTTTCCCATGTCAATTAAATTGGAAATGGAAAATCGCGATGAGTCACCTCTTTAATATTAAAATTAAGAGGTGATATTTTCACAGGCTCATTTTTTCGACATCCTGAACAATATTTTCAGAGTAATTTAAAAAAAAAATAGTCGATTTTTTTGATACAGTCTAATATAGATAGAACTGCCAATGTTCGTAACTTACCACCTTATATAACACTAATAACGGCATTGATTAAGCCATGAAGAAGAAGAAATAAGTCTCCGAAACGTTGGCAAAAATCAAATAGTTGTTTATTCCCGTACCTAAAATCCATTAAACCAAAAACTAATAAAGAAGAATGTCGCCAAATTCCCCACAGATTCAAAGTAATATTTTGATTTTCTACCGGTGAGATACTTTCATCCCGCTAGATAAAAATAAAATAAGTACAGTTGTTTCAGTAGAAAGATTATACAATAATGACAAATATAGAATGTAGCGTATTACTAAACTTTTCTTTTGCAATTTATCAAAAATTATCTCACGTCTAGAAAACCATGCAGAAGCTAGGAATAAAAAAGGATAGGATACAGTTACTACGTAAAACACCATTTGAAATACCACGTATGTTCGAGTTCTATTCTATAATTAACGTACCCTTTTTATATAACTTTTCAACTAACTATTTTACAAACTTTTCAACGCGATAATGACGCAATAATTCCTGTATTTAAATTTAATCGAAACATAGTATTTCACATCAAACTGCCAGAGACTTTAGTACATTAATACGTTTGAAGGTACATTTCTGTTATCTTCTCACTTACATATATATCAGTGTGAAGAAAATGCAAGAGGCACTTAAACACATTTTCAAGTACCTCCTTGTTGTTGGATGTCACTCCAAACGAAAAATAAACTTACCAGTTGTTGCACTAAACCTAATATTTACTGTTTATGTACTCGTTATGTTAGTTTTAAATGCATTACTTGAGGGAGATCTGAGAGCTCTTGAGGGATTAACGATAAACATTATGGTGAGTGCCCAAATTATTGAAATAATAACTCTGTACAATTTACAAAGCACTTTAAACTTAAATCAAGACAACTCTAGACTTAGGCATTAAGTTTATGGGTATTTTTGAAAATCAGCTTATGTGTATATATACACTCTGCTCGCATATAAAATCGTATACAAACTGCTCGTCAAAATTAGCGTAATACTTTTAAATTAGCTCCATTTGCGTTTTATTCGAGTTAGAGATATGGAATTTTAAATTTTCGGTAGCCTATAGGGTAGGTTCGAATGCCCCAAAGGCGCTACGTTCTGACCTAAACAGTTCAGCGTCCACACCCGTAAAATAAAAAAACAACCCCATGTCGAAATTTAAATTCGCAAATTCTCTGTTGAGCGAATCTATTAATCTTAATGCTACCTAAAAAATTGGTGCGGTGTGCCCCTACTCGCTTTCAGCCTTTGACAACCCAAGCACTCTTTCAAGCAACACCTACTCCGAATTACAAATAAAAAATTTACGTAATAAAAGCTATTAGATGGTATCGAGGCCGTTTTTAACTCAGTTTGCATCCGATTTGGAGTATCAGTATGGATTCCGAAAAAACGTTTATTTCTTCAAGACAAAATTGATGTGATTGAGACTGGCGAACAACATAGTTTGAGTAACGGAGAACTTGTGGAGAAATTTAGTGTTCGAAAAAATCAAGTTAGCTATATATTAAAGAATAAAAATTAAAAAACTCTTCGAGAAAACTGGAAATCTCGAACAAAAAAGGATATTTCCAAAGACTGCTGATTTGGTCATTTATGAAGCAGTTTTTATTCAACCTTTGACCAGGCCATCATTCAAAACTTTAAAGTCACTAATAGAAGCATGTTCAAAGGCTTTTGACATTAATGGACACGCGAGAGTCGCTAGAAATGGTGGAGAAAAACATTATTGTAGTCAATGTATTAATATGGATTTCAGCGGCATGGAAGAAAGTATCGCCTGTAACGGTAAAAAACTGTTTCGTGAAGTGTTGCTTTGATAATGTGAGTGTGACATAGAAGACAATACACCATTAGAGTTTTTATTTTACTCTTACTGACGTCAATTTAGGAACATATTCATTAATTGATATTAATAATAACTGAAAATCCAAATGTTTGCCAAATTTTTCCAATGACTAATTTTCTAGAAAATTTTTTATTTTTTACAATTTTCTACACAGTGCTATTCTACAAAATTTCGCGAGTTAGAAATGTATATTCGATCGGATGGCCTTGAGGTAGTCCAATATTTTGTCTTCCTTCTTGTAGTCCGTTGTCTGTTGGCCGATTGAGGTCTCCTAATAATTTGGCCATCAATCGCCATCAGATCTTGTAATAGCGCGCGCACCACATTCTTGCTTTTTTCGGCAATTCCAATGTACGCTATTGTGCAGAAAGTGACCTTTACCCGTTGATTTAATTAATTCAGCCTTAATGACGGCAACAGAAACGGATTACGGAAGACTAATATGACTTCAGAGATTTCAAATGTGACAGATTTCAAAAACATTTGACAGTAGAAGTAGAATGTTTATTGAAACCGAAAATATAATTTTTTGATATTACTGGGAAATAAAGTTTTCGGGAAAACGAATTATTGGGAAATACGGCAATAGGGAAAAAACGGATTAGGACTTGTGACCTACTACTGTTTATATTATCGATTGCATTGAAGAAGTCAGCGATCCAATCAAAACTGAGGTTGAAGGAGAGGAACTTGTACCTAGTATTACAAGTATTTCAGAGGCACATAAAATATTAAAAGAATATTGAAAACTATTTTTTATGTTCTAGCAATTTAAACATCGTTAAGAATATTTTTCAAGCTCTTCTTGAATACGAATTAGAAATATTTAACAATAAAATGATACATGCAAAACAAACGCTCATTATATGTTATTTCAAATAAGCTAGATTTTCCTCGATTGTAATGTAGTATTGTAGGTGTATTGTGCTTTTTTTTTTGTTTTTTGTTTTTATTTTATTTTTGAATCAAGTAGGGATGTAATGCAATCAGTGGCGGTTGGTGATATTTCAGTTAGACATATCTTGAAAACGACGCATGTGACCCACTTCACTTTTTAGGTGATAACTATACACCTCTTACAGAAAGGATTAATAGTGAAATACCGTCAGCAAAATTTGCAAACAAATTTTCAAAAACACTGCAGAACACCCTGGGACCTCAGTAACGCTCTGTGGAATATTTGCAGTATATTTTTTTCATGATCTAGAAACAAATATAAGGAAAGGTTTTTCGATTTGTTACAATATATTTTTTTTTTCAAAAAGTTATGGCCATTTTAATTTTGGGAAACAAAACGTTCCTATAAAATTCTGTGGTATTAGTAATATATTTCTTCACACTTATTATGTTTCTTAAAATTAATATATTGTGTTTCACGTGTCATATGCATACAGTATGTCTCAAAAATAATTGCAAATTAGTCCACTTGCTAAGTGCTTTTTGCATTCCTCTCACAACCCCTATCACCTTTACGCGCCATGTCGCTTGAATATAGCTAGTGATAAGACTTTTTTTCCAACCTAAATTCTGTTTTAACCGGAAGTCAACTAACTTTTATTTATTGAATAAAACCATGGATATTTTTAGCTTATATCATTCACCTTAAAATTATCTTTCCGACCATAAATCACAGTGGTAGATATTTGTTTTTTTTTTTACTGTCAGTTAAAAAGCGTTCAGAAACCGGCATTCATAGTTGCGAGATCAAGGTTGAAAAACAACTCGCAGTTTAACAATCAATATAGGAATACAGTATTTTTATTTTAATAGGCTGTAAAGTACCTAACTGTCTTTCATTCTTGTCACGTATAGTTAGCGTGCTCTCTTCAATTTAATCAACTTAAATTCAATAATTATATTAATTTTTCTCTCAAAGTTCTGAACAAAGGCTACGCATCACGTCAATCACACTTAAAAGTTTCAATAACTTCTATATAAATAATTCCGACGCTTGTAACCCTGGGTAGGTTGTAAGCGCCAACAAAACTATTTAAAAATCGTTTTGTTCTTCAGAGTTACGTATTCCGGTATCACAAAAATGCAAGAGGCATTTAAATAGAACAATGTGTACCTCTTTATGGTTGGGAGTTCACCCAAGCAAATAATGAAATTACCAATTGTTATACTAAATTTGGTAGTCGGTGTCTACATATTTGTAGAGTTGATTTAAACATTATGTTTGAAGGAGGTCTACGAGCTCTGGAATGAGTACCATTTTGGTAAATACGAGGTGTTTTTTTATTCGAATAGACACAGCGCTGGAAACGGTTCTTCCATTTCTCATAGCAGTGCTGGAACTCATATACCGGAATAGCCTTCAGCTGGTCGGTTACTGCAGTTTGAATGTTTTCTATGGTGCCAAAATA
The DNA here is from genome assembly GCA_029963805.1 of Aromia moschata. Classification (NCBI taxonomy): domain Eukaryota; kingdom Metazoa; phylum Arthropoda; class Insecta; order Coleoptera; family Cerambycidae; genus Aromia; species Aromia moschata. The sequence goes on along the minus strand of JAPWTK010000052.1, from coordinate 2,022,890 downwards.
GCGTTCCTTGAGGTGATTTTAAATCTTGGGAAGAGAAAAAAGTCACAAGGATTCAATTCAAGCGAATAAGAAGACTGCGGAGCCACAAGAATGTTTTTACTGACTAAAAACTCGTTTACTGAAATGGCTGTGTGACAAGGCGCATTGTCGTGAAGCAATATCCAGTTGTTCTTGATGTTTGGTCTCACACGCATGACCCTTTTTCGAAGTTTTTCAAGAACCTCTCTGTGAAAGTATTGATTTACTGTTTGGCCTGAAGGCACAAATTCTTTGTTGACAATTCCCTGGCTATCAATAAAGCAAATCAGCATTCACTTGATCTTCGACTTGCTCATTCTTGCTTTTTTGGGTCTTGGAGAGCTTGAAGTGTGCCATTCCATGCTTTGGCGCTTGGTTTCTGGGTCGTACTCACACACCCAAGTCTCATCACCAGTATGACACATTCCATAAAATGCGGATCATTTTCAATCCATTCCAAAAAGTCAAGACACCTTTCTCTCATGATGTCCTTTTGTTCCCGCGTAAGGTTTTTTGGAACTATTTTTTGCGCAGATTTTTCACATCCCCAATTCGTTAGTTAAAATCTGATGAACAATGGTGTGATTCAAATTTAACTCTTCCCCCGATCTTTCTTGTCGTTAGCCGACGATCTGAACCTACAAAATCCCGTATTCTATCGACATTTTCATCGGTTGTTGAAGATGAAGGTCTTCTGCTGCGTGGTTCATCTTCAATCGACTCACTTCCTTCTGAGAATGCCTTAAACCACTGAAAACCTGGGCTATTAAAAAAACACTTCTTAGGCGTGTTGAAGTTTTCCAAAAGTATCCGTTGCGATGTGTCTAAGTCTGAAGCAAAACGTGACAGCACACCGTTGCTCAAAATTAATGTTACTCATTTTTTGAAAATGCACTAGAAAAAACCGGTTTATGAAAACAGTCACAAAGAACAAACAAATGACTCTAACAAGTTCAAACTAAAAAGTATTGCTATATCGGACGCTACGTTGCCAGTCTCATTACTTAATTTACACACCTCGTACATAGTTTGCCCTTCTGTTCCTCTATACAATTTGCATATATCGCTTGTGTCATTATGTGTTTATTTTAGACATTTCGAACGAATCCAATTAAGATTTGTTTTCAGGGTGCCACTCAGTACAGCGTACTCATATTCAAAAGAGAAGCTATCTTCACTCTGCTAAAAGACCTGAAATCCTTTGAGCCCTTAGAAGAAAACATGGATGACCAAAGAGTAATCCAGGTTACACGTTATCTAAAAAACGTCTTCAAATACTTGATATTCCTAAGTATCGCTGCATTTATAATATATACCATCAAGTTCCTATTCACGAAGAATTCATTGTTCTGGTGTTACACGATACCCCAAATACCTGTCAAATGCTCCTCTGCCATAGAACTATGTTATATGTTCTTTTGCTATATCTCAATATGTATCTTTCAATATGATAACTGTTAGTATCATCTGTATGACTGTAGTCCACTTTCGATGTATCAATATCAAAATAGAAAAGCTGAAGATTGAAGAAATAACAAACGAAGCTGACGTTGAGGAATGTGCAAACTATTTGAAAGTTTGCATATCTCATCACATATTTTTAATGCAGTAAGTAACATTCTGTTGGACTTATACGATGACGTGTTTATTATTAAAATTAGATTAACTGTTTAATGGCAAATAGTAACTTTTAATACCACTTATACCACACTTATACAATAAACAACTAATTTCAAAACCCATGCAAAAAAATCCATTTTACACTATTTTAAAAAAGGAGGTATACACATACCTATTTATGCCACTTGAAGGTATTGAGGAATATGTTTTTGGCGTTAATACCTAGGAGATGTTATAAGAATTCATTTTCGCAAACTCGTAAGGCAGTATTTACACTGTTGATTCCTTTTTTAGTATTATGAGTTTCTCTACTGATGCACCAAAATAATTTTGACACGAATTTAAAAGGATTTTATATAGATAAAACGTGTTTTGCTTTCAGAGCCGTTAATAAATTAAACAAAGTTATGTCTCGACAACTTGCAATCTTGGTCGGAATAACGACGTTGTTTATGTGTATGAGTTCATATAACATATCATATCCGTAAGTATTGTATCGTCCACTATTAAATTGATAAGTAGGAGCACAAAACTCACGGACATCAATAATAATTAATTCGCTATTGCACATACGACGTAGTGTGAGCACTTTATATTCACCTAACTGTGACTTCCAGACTTATTATTTTCTTGAAATAGTTCAAAGAATCAACCAACGAGATGCTACGAGCCCAGGGTGATAATAGCCATCCTCCTTTTCAGCCACGTAACATTTTCAACTAGACATTGTCAAATTATGAAATCAGGAACAACTACTAAAAATTCCGATAAAACCATCTTAACTTTATAAAAATATTCTAAGACAGTACCATTACACAAACAACTAAACCAAGAACTCTAAACGTTGATAGTTCTTGCCTTAGGAACTTTACAGTTCTCATCCTAATTTATAATAGTTTTAAGTTTTTGGTTTAAAGTTTTTTGTCTCAGTTTATGTTAGGTTAAGAATTCTTAGTGTAAAGCTCTTGGTGTAAAGCTCTTGCCTTAGATTATGTCAGGTTTCAAATTTTTAGTTAAAGCTTTTAATTTATTTATTTTGGATTTTGGGCGTTTTTTTTATTATGTCGAAATTCCTCAGTGATCGGCTAATTCTGACCTCAAATTCGGCCTCAGCGCCCCAAAATACATATGGAAATGGTGGTCAACTAGTTAAAGCTTTTTATTTACTTGTTTGGGATTTTTCGGGCATTCTTAAGGTGTTTTTTTGAGGTTAGGAAAAATGCAAGAGCTAATCGGAAAAAAAACGGACATAGGATTCGTGTTTAGCTGGTCAAAATGCATGGGAGTACATAGTTCTTCCTTCTAGTACTCGACTTTTCTGTCCTATTTTTCTGTTTGCAAGCAAAATCCTTCATTGTAAATCTCTTGCAATTAATACGGATTTGGGCTTGTTTGTCATTGATGCCCATTCAAGGGGTATTTCGACACGTGAAATATTTTTGCTCGCTCAAATTAAAAGCCCATACTTTAATAAAATTAAAACAATTCTATAATTTTGCAATTACTACAGATTTCATAATTTGATGATGTTTACTTGAAAATGTTAGGCGGCCGAACTATTTTGAGCGTGGGCTCGTATTTGAACAATGCTATTTAAACCTTAGGATTTCAGCTGAACGTTTGAAAACACTTTTGTTTTAGAAATTTAACCACAACAGAATTTCTGCGCATAACCTTAACGATGGGGGGAGCAAGTACCGTTTTTTTCATAACTGTCCTTTATCCGGCGCAGATGTTATTAGATGAGGTATGTACAGTTTTAATGCAAACTCTCTCTAAATCGTTGTTCTGTATGGGCTTATAAGCAGCCCATTCACCTTGAAGACCTTGCTGGTCCTTCTATTCATTTGAGGTTTGACAAAACACAAACTCTTGTCAAACAAGTCAACGGCGAGCCGATTAAAAACCATCGCCGAAGCAATGTTGCTATTATCGAATAACGACAAGAAAATAAAAATGAAAATATAGACGAAAGAGTTTTTTTGGTCGGGAGGGGAAACATTTCCTTTCACTTGTCAGTTAGTTTTTCATAAGTACTATTGCAAATATTCCTATTTGAGAAGACTGAAATCACAGGCAGAAGACTATGTGAAACACAGAAATCACTTTATTTGATGGTTGAAGGTTCGACTGTTTGAAGCTCCCCACACGATCAAATTTGCTTGTTAAACCTCGAGTTGGCATACACATTTTCTAACAGAGCCTGAAAACCTTCAAACACACCTTCAAACCGTCAAATATGAACCCCCACACTATCAAATTTGCATGACAAACACGTTTGACAGGCCATATTTGTAAAGCCAATTTGGCGTGTGGGGAATAACTAACAGAAGAACAAACATAAACAATCAATATGAGTTTATATGGGTCATTGTCATCAAATCGTCTTATTTTCAGTGGCATGATGAATACGCAAAAACTTGTGCTGTCTATGTCTGGTTGATAAATGGGGTTATTGGATTTATTATAATATAAGGAAGATTTTCTTAGTTGGGCTCCAGCAGATATGCCAGCAAACGGCAACTGCTACCGATTTTTGTATACTCATATACCAGGGTAATGACATAGTGGGTTCTCAGGAGCAGGGTAATTACAAAGCAATAGAAACGGCATACATTATTTAAAATTAATCGATAAGGGAACTTATTATATACTCGTATTTATTTATTCAGATCAACAATTGAAAGAAAACATTTTAACAATTTAATATTAATAATAATAATAATAGAAAGGAACGAAATGAACCCCGTCTTTTGGAATTTATCTCCTCTTGGTTGGTCATCATTACCCTTGTATATGAGTATACAAAAATCGGTCGCAGTTGCCGTTTGCTGCCATATATGCTGGAGCGCAACTAAGAAAATCTTCCTTATAATATATAAATCCATTAACCCCATTTATCAACTATACAGCACAAGTTTTTGCGTTTTCATCATGCAACTGAAAATAAGACGATTTGATGACAATGACCCATATATTGATTAAGACGAACAACGAACTTTTTTGTGTCAATGTCTCAAAAATTCACAAATAATCGAAAACAAATAACAAAAGTAATCCAACAAATAATAGCAAAATATGATATTAATGGTAGACACAAAATTGTTTCAAATGAAGTTACCCCTCCGTCGCCTCAGTTTTTTTTAAAATCGAAAATGGAAAACAAGCAATAACAAAAAGTAATACTCGTATTATATCGAATTAGGTGCGGTATGTTATTGTTTATAAAATCATAACTGGGTGTTAAAAAATTCTTGAAATTTTTCCGTGCCATATTGATAAATATTTTTGTCATTCGTTACAAAAAAAAAAAAAAAATGAAAAAAAAACTGTTTTTTGTTATAGGCAGCCAATATTGGACACGCCATTTACTGCAACTGTGCTTGGTACAAGGCTCCCATCTCTATACAGAAGATGTTGCACATGATGCTTATGAGAAGCCAAAAAGACGTTAACATTTCAGCTGAAAATGTTTTAGTATTCAACAATACAACAATTGTAATGGCAAGTATCGCACTGTTAACAATATTTTGACAAAAGGAAGCGTTTTATCATGAATACATACAATTCCCTTCAAAGTTAGACTTCTCCGACCTACCACGACCTACAGCATAGAAGTTCACTCCCATTATTTCAAACATATTATCCAACTTTTGTCAGACCAAACATAGGATAGACTAGCTTTTGGTTTTCCCTTTCCAAAAATTTTAACCATCAGAATTATTAAGTTCATTTTGTCACACGAACAGCCTTTTCATCTTCCTTTGATCAGAATCTTTATATTCCTTGATCTACTAGGCTCATACATCTATTTAGCCGGTAGTATTCCTTTAGTAGACTTATTACACAGCCCCACAAAAATAAAAAAAAAAATAGAACTGCTATCGAGACAATTGTAACCCTATGAAATTTTCGACGCTGAATCCGAATCCGGAGTCAAAAAAAATTGCACACCCTGAAAATCAACCCCTAACTCTAAAAAACACTTCCTAAACGGGGTAAAAATGACTTAACGCTTCACGAATAGTCTTAAATCTCAAGAAACAGTTCGTGAAAGCACTTGATAATGAAGGCGAATGCTTCTAATACTTGAAGCTAAAATTTCCTGCAATTTCTGACGCAAAATTAAAGCGGGAATTTTCGATGGACCGCAGATTCGAAAAGTTATGAAAGATGATTTTTTCATAACTAAACTGATTCAAGTTGAGAAAAATGCGTGGCCCTCTCATGGAGATGTCACTGAATGACTTTGATGCAATGCAAGTATTCACCTCCAAACTGCAGTGCTGCATATCTTTAGCCAATTTTTAGCATGGTAACAAAATTTTTCCCCGATTTTACTTGTAATTTAAATTTAGGGGTGGTTACCGCCGCTCTATGGGAGTCGATTTTGAGCATCGCATTGGAACTAATGCAGTTACTCACTTTTTCCAAAAAAAAAAAAAAAACTGGGCATCGTAAGTTTCCCGTTGTATGAGGGGTAGTTTTCACCCACTCACGGGTGTGATTTTCAATAGAAAGTAGTGTTAACTCTGTGTTTCTGCGTTATATACTTGAATGTTTATATTTAATTAGAATTATTGAGATTTAAGACTAGTCGTGAAGCGTTAAGTCATTTTTACCTTGTTTCGGGAGTGTTTTTTTAGCTCTAGAGGTTGAATTTGGGGTGTACGATTATTTTTGACTACGGATTCGGATTCAGCGTCAAAAATTACATAGGGACACAATTGTCTCGATAGCAGTTCAATTTTTTTTGTTTCGCCGACCTTTGTCCTGGAGAGTTTATTATTAGGGCTGCAGAAGCTTTCCATGGCTCATTATCTTCCTATGTGTATTAAGGTCTCTATATAGTTCCATACTATGGTAGTTTTTGAAATCTCCTCCATGAATTTGGTTGATTCAGTACTCCTTGACTGCTTAGCAGTTCCTTGCCTTGTTATCTCTATATGCCATATTGAAATACGACCACATCACCCTGAAATTCTGTTGCACATATCTTATGTATTCCTATACGTGGCAAGATATTTATATTAGTCCCTTTCTGTACATTTCGGTAGAATATTGTCTGTGTCCATTCCCAAAATGGTGTCTGCCTTCACTTCAGTCCTAGGACTTGCTGAGCACTCTTCGTGCTGTGTTTCACAATACAGTTTTGAGTTTTCTCGACAAAAACTCTTATTAAGTTACATTTTATAAATAACCGTGCTCTACAAACTGCATTGTTATTAATTTCAATATATTAATTTTAATTAGTAATTACTAACTGTTATTAATTTCAGATGTTTAAAACAGCCTACTCTTTCTACACATTTCTGCAGACAATATCATGAACACAGAAAAATAATTATAGTAATAATAGTCTTGTTGAGAATCGATGTTTATTACATCATAAATATGAACACCATAAGTTAACTGAATTATTCACTATTTTAGGAAAATGTGCACGAATTAAATAGGGTTAAAAAAAGGGACGAGTGATTTTGGTACACTTTTTTTGCATACAACTGTAGTATTTAAAAAAATAAAAAAAACACACCGTAAATGATTAATTTTGTTAACTTTAGCTAGCAAAGACATATAGACATAGTTAATATACGCTTTTAAATAGTACTAGTATTAAATATACTTGCATATAAAAATTGTTGCATTTGAGGGTGTACAATCACCACCCAGCGTTTGTACACTTTATCACCAGTCCCCTGTATATGTTTTTTTTTGCTTACGTCAGTAGTCTGTATTAGGTTTAACAAAGTTACAGTTGAAGATTTCTGAATCGTTAACAACGGATTAGTTTTAAATGTAAGTATTTACTAGAAATACCTCACCTACCTGCATTTAAACACTGTCAAATCTTCACCACTTCCTTAAATAAAATTAGTACACTACTTTACTGCAGTAATCATTTGTTGTTTTGTTTTAGTTCATCTCTCTTTTTGTCTAATGGAAACACGAAAAATTTAACATCTGTGTAATAGCTAAATTTGAAATTTTCAACTTTATATTGCGATAAATTCTTTTAAGATGTGTTCTGTATCAACCTATAATTTCGTATCATACATGTATAGACAAAATTGCTAATCAGGATAACCTTTCTTGTAACATGGTCGATCTTTTTTTATAATCATTTTTTGGTCAGTTTATGTTTCGAAAGGCAGCGTAACCCTGGGTTCACAGAACAACAACTGATGATTGAAACCATTCTCAAATCGTCTGGAGCTGGCTGGTACAAGTATCCTCAAAGAAATTTTAAATTGGGAAAGGTTCATGTTACATTACTCCTAATTAAAAATATAGTACAAAACACGAAAAGCGCAATTTTCCAGCAAGTCTGTATTTCATTAGTTTAAACTATAAAAGAATTGTATAGCATCACATGCTAAAAACACAGGCCCACAAAAAAATTGACTATGGATAAGAACATAGTTTTTCTCTGTATTTTATCTCTGTAGCACGTCAGGATCAAGGTCATTTCAAGATCAAATCGCGAAATAAAGGCTTAAAAGAGAATAAACCCATACATCTTTATGTTTCTGGGGACGCTGAATCCAAGTCCGGCTGGCAATAAAAGCAGTTTTTCACTTCACACCTTAAAAAATTGTCGGATAATTACATTAAAACCAAACTTCTGATCTAAAGTTGTAAATCTAAATTTCTGACGCAGGCGCACAAGCCGTACGTAACGAAATACCAATGGCTTTTTGCTAGTTTTTCTCTTTTATAGACCTGCATTTTTCGCAGCAGATTAAAGTTCGAAACAATGGCGTTTTTTCAATGTATGTAAGTTATAGGTCATAGCCCCGTTTTTATCACTGGAAATATGACGCCTTTATCTACGATAAACTTTAACATGTAAGCATCTATCTCGGCGTACCCGCCAAGTCTTTTTTAATTATTATTAAGTTAGTTAGTTGTTCTTTTAGCACTTGACGTGTTTAGAGCTAAACTAAGAAACCTCGTCGGGTTTTTGCAGACCGTCTGTCTCTCTGTAAGTTCCCAAAAACCGTGTAACTTAAACGATTGAATAAAGTCTTTGTATTCAAGTGTTTTTACCATATGAAAATCCTTTTTAAAAATTGTGTTAACCGAACCGAAACGTCAACTTGTATGTGTATGTACAATTTTAGAAATGTTGCTTATTGCTAAAATATTCATGACATTCACGAGCTTGTACGTGCACGTTGTATACTGATTTTTAGTTTATTCCTATTAGTGCCAATTTAAAATAAACGTTTTTTCCAGGTGCTGAAGAGGGCTTATTCTTTATACACGTGGTTCCAAACACTTACATGAACGAAGAAGAAAACGTGCTGTATGGAAATATTTTCACACAGCAGTTAGAAACCTAGAATATTTTTTAGAATAATGAGTTGTCAATTATATAGAATAGTTTAACATAATTCAATTCTATACATATTTTCACATTTTGTAAATACTTCTTTGTGATCCCACCTAACCACTCTACTACCGTCTGAATTTATATTATCACTATACAATAATTTCGTCACCTTTATTACACACTGTAGGTACTACATAAGTAATAGAATATACAACTTCAAAGCAACAACTGTGTATTTTTCGTACTTTCAGTAGAGTAAAAACCTTTTTATAGTTCATGATTAATGTTCTAAAAAAAATTAATGGGAATTATCAAAAATCAAAATATTACAGGCTTTAAATATTATTACTTTAATGATTTTTAAAGCCTGTTATTCTGTAGATATAATAGTTCTTTGTTATTGTGTATACATTTGTTACATATGTATATAGATAGAACTGCCAATGTTCGTAACTTACCACTTTATATGACACTAATAACGGCATTAATTAAGAAACAGTTGTTTCAGTAGAAAAAATTATACAATAATGACAAGTATAGAATGTAGTGTATTACTAAAGTTTTCTTTGCAATTTATCAAAAATTATCTCACGTTTAAAAAACCATGCAGAAGCTAGGAAAAAAAAGGATAGGATACAGTTACTACGTAAAACACCATTTAAAATACCACGTATGTTCGAGTTCTATTCAATAATTAACGTGCCCTTTTTATATAACTTTTCAACTAAGTATTTTACAAACTCTTCAACGAGATAATGACCCAATAATTCCTGTATTTAAATTTAATCGAAACATAATATTTCACATCAAAATGCCAGAGACTTTAAGATATTTAAACATTAATACGTTTGAAGGTATATTTCTGTTATCCTCTCACTTACATATATGTCAGTGTGAAGAAAATGCAAGAGACACTTAAACATATTTTCAGGTACCTCCTTCTCGTTGGATGTCATCCCAAACGAAAAATAAACTTACCAGTTGTTGCACTAAACCTAATATTTAGTGTTTACGTACTCGTTATGTTAATTTTAAATATATTACTTGAGGGAGATCTGAGAGCTCTTGAGGGATTAACGATAAACATTATGGTGAGTGCCCAAATTATTGAAATAATAACTCTGTACAATTTACAAAGCACTTTAAACTTAAATCAAGACAACTCTAGACTTAGGCATTAAGTTTATGGGTATTTTTTGAAAATCAGCTTATGTGCATACACGTTGGAGACTTTAACTGGAATATATTCGCTAGCGGGGTGGTGAATGATTTTTTCAAAAAAATTCCCGAGACACGTCAACTTTTAAATGTATTTACCTACATTTTGCAAGTAATATGAAAAATATAGCCCTTCAGGGGTGGCTGAAACCACCCTCGACATGATTTTTTCAAATTCAACCCTATGGCTTGTGACCCCTCTTTGTAAAGAGGAATCGAACGCACTGATCAAATTTTAATTTTTAGTATGTTTGTAGGGTTGCATACAATTAAAACAATTTAAAAATTAAATTTATTTTCAACGTAACAATTGTTCAAATTGTGCACCATTCACTTGTTGGCAGCATCCCAGTCTGTGGTAGGTTTCGTCCCTTACATTATGCAACATTTGCGGTGTTATTTTTCCGATTTCCTCTCTTATCCTTTCCTGCAGATCTGCTATGTTGTTGGGTTTCTGAATGTAAACCCTACTTTTAAGATGTCCCCACAAAAAGAAATCCAGTGGTGTAAGATCTGGAGATCTTGCTGGCCACTCAATATTACCTCGCCTCCCAATCCACCTACCGGGAAAAATTCTGTCCAGACACTGACGAACAATGGCAGCATAGTGTGGTGGGGCCCCATCTTGCTGAAACCATAACCTCTCGTCGGTCAAGTTAGGTTTAAGGGGTTTGGAAATAAATGACATAGCACTGGCATTAGTTCGCGCTGGTGTAAACGCAAGTATCTTGCTCCATTAAGAGTGTCATCAAAGAAAAATGGTCCTTCAATTCTATCTTGTATTATTCCGGCCCACACATTCGTTTTCTGTGGGCGCTGAGTATGAAGTTCCCTCATCCAATGGGGGTTCTCTTCAGCCCAGTAACGACAATTTTGGCGATTTACGTGCCCATTTAGTGTAAAAATAGTCTCGTCAGAAAAACTATCCACTCTAAAGATAACTGGTTTTGATCAATACAAGTCATCAATAAATCGCAAAATTCCACTTGTCGTGGAATTGTATCGAGGCCGTTTTTAACTCAGTTTGCATCCGATTTGGAGTATCAGTATGGATTCCGAAAAAAGAAAACGTTTATCTCTTCAAGACAAAATTGATGTGATTGAGACTGCCGAACAACATAGTTTGAGTAACCGAGAACTCGTGGAGAAATTTAGTGTTCGAAAAAAATCAAGTTAGCTATACATTGAAGAATAAAAAACTCTTCGAGAAAACTGGAGATCTGGAACAAAAAAGGATATTTCCAAAGACTGCTGATTTGATGAAGCAGGTTTTATTCAACCTTTGGACCAGGGCATCATTCAAAACTTTAAAGTCACTTATAGAAGCATGTTCAAAGGCTTTTGGCATTAATGGACAAGGAAGAGTCGCTAGAAATGGTGGGAAAAAACATTATGGTAGTCAATGCATTAATATGGATTTCAGCGGCTTGGAAGAAAGTATCGCCTGTAACGATAAAAAACTGTTTCGTAAAGTGTTGCTTTGATAATGTGAATGTGACATAGAAGACAATATACCATTAGCGTTTTTATTTTCCTCTTACTGACGTCAATTTAGGAACAAATTCATTAATTGATAGTAAGAATAACTGAAAATCCAAATGTTTATATTGAATGGTGGACGCATTTCCCAATCCGAATTTTCCAATCCATATTTCCCAAGCCGAAATTCCCAAGGTCTATTTTACCCAAAGACAGTTTTTCCCAATGTCTAATTTTAGAAAATTTTGATTTTTTACAATTCCTACACAGTGCTGTTCTAAAAAATTTCGCGAGTTAGAAATGTATATTCGATCCGATGGCCTTGAGATAGTCCAATATTTTGTCTTCCTTCTTGTAGTCATCATATTTAGCCACTATATTAAAAATCATCTCGTCAATCCGTTGTCTGTTGGCCGATTGAGGTCTCTTAAGAGTTTGGCCATCAATCGCCAGCAGATCTTGTAATAGCGTGCATTCTTTCTTTTTTCGGCAATTCCAATATACGCTATTGTGCATACAGTGACCTTTTCCCTTGATTTAATTAATTCAGCCATAACGACAGCAACAGAAACGTTTTACGGAAGACTAATGTGACTAATTTCAAAATGTGACATATTTCAAAAACATTTGACAGTAAAAGTAGAATGTTTATTGAAACAGAAAAATATAATTTTTTTATCAAAAGGAAAATTGAACAATTGGAGGAAAAAATAATCGGAAAATAAAGCAATTGGGAACAGGCGTTGTGAAATAAAGCATTTGGGAAAAATAATTACTGGGAAATAAAGTTTTTGGGAAAAATAATTATTGGGAAATATGGCAATTGGAAAAAACGGATTGGGAAATGTGACCCACTACTGTTTATATTATCGATTGCATTGAAGAAGTCAGCGAACCAATCAAAAATGAGGTTGAAGAAGAGGAACTTGCAACTAGTATTACAAGTATTTCAGAGGCACATAAAATATTGAAAGAATCTTGAAAACTATTTTTTAAGTTCTAGCAATTTAAACATCGTTAAGAATATTTCTCAAGCTGTTGAATACGAATTAGAAATATTTAACAATAAAATGATACATTCAGAACAAACGCCCATTATATATTATTTCAAATAAGCTATATTTTTTCTCGATTGTAATGTAGTAATGTTTTTTTTTTTGTTTTTTTTGTTTTTATTTTATTTTTGAATCAAGTAGGGATGTAATGCAATGTGTTTTATTTTGATAATATGCAAATTTCTTCAAGATATTTGTATTTTCTTTTCATTTTCCTACCTCTAACTAACGGACACCTCTATATACCGGACATTTAGGATTCCCCTTGAATATCCGCTATTGGGTTATACTGTATTAGTAAGATATTTCTTCACACTTACTCAACTATACAAACATTTGTTGTGGTTCACGTGTCATATACACGGTATGCCTCAAAAATAATTCCAAATTAGTCCACTTGCTAAGTGCTTTTGCATTCCTCTCACAACCCCTATCACCTTTACGCGCCATGTCGCTTGAATATAGCTAGTGATAATACTTTTTCCAACCTAAATTCTGTTTTAACCGGAAGTCAACTTACTTTTATTTATTGAATAAAACCATGGATATTTTTAGCTTATATCATTCACCATAAAATTATCTTCCCAACCATAAATCGCAGTAGTAGATATTTGTTTTTTTTTTTTTTAGTCAGTTAAAAAGCGTTCATAAACCGGCATTCATAGTTGCGAGAGCAAGGTTGAAAAACAACTCAATAAGCAATATTTTAACAATCACTATAGGAATACAGTATTTTTATTTTAATAGTCTGTAAAGTACCTAACTGACTTTCATTATTGTCACGTATAGTTAGTGTGCTCTCTTCAATTTAATCAACTTCCATTCAATAATTATATTAATTTTTCTCTCAAAGTTCTGAACAAAGGTTACACCTCACATCAATCACACTTAAAAGTTTCAATAACTGCTATATAAATAATTCCGACGCTTGTAACCCTGGGTAGGTTGTAAGCGTCAACAAAACTATTTAAAATTCGTTTTGTTCTTCAGAGTTACGTATTCCGGTATCACAAAAATGCAAGAGGCATTTGAACAGAACAATGGGTACCTCTTTATGGTTGGGAGGAAACTGCTGCGTGGTTCATCTTCAATCGACTCACTTCCTTCTGAGAATGCCTTAAACCGCTGAAACCCTGATCTCTTAAAAAACACTCTCCGTCTCCGTAGGCGTTTCCAAAGTTTTCCAAAAGTATCCGTTGCGATGTGTCCAAGTCTGAAGCAAAACGTAATAGCACTGAAAACCGTAGCTCAAAATTAATGTCGCTCATTTTTAAAACGCACAAGAAAAAGTGCATTGCATATTAACCTACCGCCCTTCCAATCCCGCCTTCGCAGTATTGCTAGATTGGACGCTACGTTGCCAGTCTCATTACTTAATTTACACACCTCGTACATAGTTTGCCCTTCTGTTCCTCTATACAATTTGCATATATCGCTTGTGTCATTTTGTGTTTATTTTAGACATTTTGAACGAATCCAATTATTTGTTTTCAGGCTGCCACTCAGTACAGCGTACTCATATTCAAAAGAGAAGTTATCTCCACTCTGCTAAAAAGACCTGAAATCCTTTGAGCCCTTAGAGGAAAACATGGATGACCAAAGAGTAATCCAGGTTACACGTTATCTGAAAAACGTCTTCAAATACTTGAAATTCCTAATTATCGCTGCATATATAATATATACCATGAAATTCCTATTGACGAAGAGTTCATTGCTCTGGTGTTACACGATACCCCAAATACCTGTCACGTGCTCCTCTGCCATAGAACTATGTTATATGTTCTTTGCTATAAATCAATATGTATCTTTCAATATGATAACTGTTAGTATCATCTGTATGACTGTAGTCCACTTTCGATGTATCAATATCAAAATAGAAAAGCTGAAGATTGAAGAAATAACAAACGAAGCTGACATTGCGGACTGTGAAAACTATTTGAAAGTTTGCATATCTCATCACATATTTTTAATGCAGTAAGTAACTTTCTGTTGACTTATACGATGACGTGCTTATTAAAATTAGATTAACTGTTTAATAGCAAATAGTAACTTTTAATACCACTTATACCACACTTATACAATAAACATTTTACATTATTTTACACTGTTGATTTCTTTTTTTAATATTTTGAATTTCTCTACTGATGCACCAAAATAATTTTGACACGAATTTAAAAGGATTTCATATAGATAAAACGTGTTTTGCTTTCAGAGCCGTTAATAAATTAAATAAACTTATGTCTCGACAACTTGCAATCTTGGTCGGAATAACGACGTTGTTTATGTGTATGAGTTCATATAACTTATCATATCCGTAAGTATTGTATCGTCCACTATTAAATTTATAAGTAGGAGCAAAAAACTCATGGACTCAATAACAATTAATTCGCTATTGCACATACGACGTAGTGTGAGCATTTTATATTCGCCTGACTGACTTGTTATTTTCTTGAAATAGTTCAAAAGATCAACCAACGAGATGCTACGAGCCCAGTGTGATAATAGCCATCCTCCTTTTCAGCCACCTAACATTTTCAACTAGACATTATCAAATTATGAAATCAGGAACAATTACTAAAAATACCGATAAAACCATCTTAACTTTATAAAAATATTCTAAGACAGTACCTTTACACAAAGAATTAAATCAAGAACTCTAAACCTTGATAGTTCTTGCCTTAGGAACTTTACAGTTCTCATCCTAATTTATAATAGTTTTAAGTTTTTGGTTTAAAATTTTGTCTCAATTTATGTTAGGTTAAGAATTCTTAGTGTAAAGCTCTTGGTATAAAGCTCTTGCCTTAGATTATGTCAGGTTTCAAATTTTTAGTTAAAGCTTTTAATTTATTTATTTTGGATTTTGGGCGTTTTTTTTTTTTGATTATGTCAAAATTCCTCACTGATCGGCTAATTCTGACCTCAAATTCGGCCTCAGCGCCCCAAAAATACATATGGAAATGGTGGTCAACTAGTTAAAGCTTTTTATTTACTTGTTTGAGATTTTTCGGGCATTGTTAAGGTGTTTTTTGAGGTTAGGAAAAATGCAAGAGCTAATCGGAAAAAAAACGGACATAGGATTCGTGTTTAGCTGGTCAAAATGCATGGGAGTACATAGTTCTTCCTTCTAGTACTCGACTTTTCTGTCCTATTTTTTCTGTTTGCAAGCAAAATCCTTCATTGTAAATCTCTTGCAATTAATACGGATTTGGGCTTGTTTGTCATTGATGCCCATTCAAGGAGTATTTCGACACGTGAAATATTTTTGCTCGCTCAAATTAAAAGCCCATACTTTAATAAAATTAAAACAATTCTATAATTTTATTTCGCAATTACTACAGATTTCATATTTTGATGATGTTTACTTGAAAATGTTAGGCGGCCGAACTATTTTGAGCTTGGGCTCGTATTTGAACAATGCTATTTAAACCTTAGGATTTCAGCTGAACGTTTGAAGGCACTTTTGTTTTAGAAATTTAACCACAACAGAATTTCTGCGCATAACCTTAACGATGGGGGGAGCAAGTACCGTTTTTTCATAACTGTCCTTTATCCGGCGCAGATGTTATTAGATGAGGTATGTACAGTTTTAATGCAAACTCTCTCTAAATCGTTGTTCTGTATGGGCTTATAAGCATCCCATTCACCTTCAAGACCTTGACGGTCCTTCTAATCATTTGAGGTTTGACAAAACACAAACTCTTGTCAAACAAGTCAACGGCGAACCGGTTAAAAACCATCGCCGAAGCAATGTTCGGCTGTTTGAAGTTCCCCCACACGATCAAATTTGCTTGTTAAACCTCGAGTTGGCAAACACATTTTCTAACAGAGCCTGAAAACCTTCAAACACACCTTCAAACCGTCAAATATGAACCCCCACACTACCAAATTTGCATGACAAACACGTTTGACAGGCCATGTTTGTCAAAGCCAATTTGGCGTGTGGGGAATAACTAACAGAAGAACAAACATAAACAATCAATATGACTTTATATGGGTCATTGTCATCAAATCGTCTTATTTTCAGTTGCATGATAAAAACGCAAAAACTTGTGCTGTCTGTCTGGTTGATAAATGGGGTTATCGAATTTATTATAATATAAGGAAGATTTTCTTAGTTGGGCTCCAGCAGATATGCCAGCAAACGGCAACTGCTACCGATTTTTGTATACTCATATACCAGGGTAATGACATAGTGGGTTCTCAGGAGCAGGGTAATGACAAAGCAATAGAAACGGCATACATTATTGAAAATTAATCGATAAGGGAACTTATTATATACTCGTATTTATTTATTCAGATCAACAATTGAAAGAAAACATTTTAACAATTTAATATTAATAATAATAATAATCATCGAAAGGAACGAAATGAACCACGTCTTTTGGAATTTATCTCCTCTTGGTTGGTCATCATTACCCTGGTATATGAGTATACAAAAATCGGTCGCAGTTGCCGTTTGCTGCCATATATGCTGGAGCGCAACTAAGAAAATCTTCCTTTTAATATATAAATCCATTAACCCCATTTATCAACTATACAGCGCAAGTTTTTGCGTCTTCATCATGCAACTGAAAATAAGACGATTTGATGACAATGACCCATATATTGAATAAGACGAACAACGAACTTTTTTGTCTCAATGTCTGAAAAATTCACAAATAATCGAAAACAAACAACAAAAATAATCCAAAAAATAATAGCAAAATATGATGTTAATGGTAGACACAAAATTGTTTCAAATGAAGTTACCCCTCCGTCACCTCAGTTTTTATAAAATCGAAAATGGAAAACAAGCAATGACAAAAAGTAATACTCGTATTATATTGAATTAGGTTCGGTATGTTATTGTTTATAAAATAATAACTAGGGATTCAACATTTCTTGAAATTTTTTCCGTGCCATATTGATAAATGTTTTTGTCATTCGAGTTACAAAGAAAAAAAAACATGTTTTTTGTTATAGGCAGCCAATATGGGATCCGCCATATACTGCAACTGTGCTTGGTACAAGGCTCCCATCTCTTTACAGAAGTTGTTGCAGATGATGCTTTTGAGAAGCCAAAAAGATGTTAACATATCAGCTGATAATATAATAGTATTCAACAATACAACAATTTTAATGGCAAGTATCACACTGTCAATAATGTTTTGATAAAGCGAAGCGTTTTATCATGAATACGTACCTATTCACTCAAATTTAGACTTCTTTATTTGGAATTTCCTTATAGTTATGGACTATTCTCTATTCTTCCGTGTGATATTGTGAAATGTGAAAATTTCTATACATTTCGGTACAATATTGTCCGTGTCCATTCCCTAAATGTTGTCTGCCTTCACTTCAATCCTAGGTCTTGCTGAGCACTCTTAATGCCCTCTGTTTCACAACACAGTTTTGAATTTCCACCACGAAAACTCTTAATTACATTCTATACACAACCGTACTCTACAAATTGCATTGTTATTAATTTCACTTTACTAGTTACTAATTACTAACTGTTATTAATTTCAGATGTTTAAAACAGCCTACTCTTTCTACGCATTTCTGCAGACAATATCATGAACACAGAGAAACAATTATAATAATAATAGTATTGTAGAGAATCGATGTTTCATCATAAACATGAACACCATAAGTTCACTGAATTATCCACCATTTTAGGAAAATGTACACGAATACAGTTGGGTCAAAAAAGGAACGAGTGATTTTGGTACACAAGCACTTTTTTGCATGCAAACGTAGTATTTAAGAAAAAAATAAAAAACCACACCGTAAATCGTTAGTTTTGTTAACTTTAGCTAGCCAGATATATACAGATACATAAAGTTTATACATACTTTTAAATAATAATAGTATTAAATACATATATATGTTTTTCTTTTGCTTACATCAGTAGTCTGTATTAGGTTTAACACATGTATGTATATCTATATCATTAAGACCATACAATATACATTTCAGTATATTAGACTTCACTGACACTCTTTACTGATATAGTAAAAATAAAGAAAACAGAAAAAATGTTGACAACGTATAAATAAGGTCTAAAAAACTTCGGAACACTTTTATGTAGATCTAAAAAGAAAAAAAGTAAAAAAAGAAGCCAATTCACATACAAGTCAGAAAAAAAGAACGATTGCTATGTTTACTTGCGATATCACACGTTTTAATATTGAATACAAATTTTATGCCAAAAAGAGGAGGTTGTTCATTGATGAAGAAGGCCAGAGGAATAATGTTTCCCATGAAATACATGTCCTTAGAAAATGCAGACAATTGGTTCACCTGACTAGTTCCTATTCCTGTTTATTCTTTTACAATTTTTCTAAGTATAAACTTTTGCATTGTAAACTTAAATACATATATAAAACCTTAATTTTGTATATTAAAATCAATTTTAGCTATACAACATTTGAAAGTAGGGGTCTTGTAATGTGTATTAAACAGATGTATCCCTTCAAATTTAGGCAACCAGTAATAGTCGAATTCAACCTTGAAACAAACCTGGAGAGAACCTGGTATATTTTAATACATACAGTGAAGGTACCTTTTTTCTGACTAATCTAACACTTTTTTTATTTAAATGCTTCTATGAGAATAAATATTTATTTTATAGGGTATTAAAAAATAATAAACAGTTAAACATGTGGTTAACACAAAAATATTTCAAATTATATTCGAAGAACAATTTATAACTTTCTGTTATGAAGGTATAAGAAGGTATACAAAGTACTCTGATGCGAAGGTTCTTGCTAAGAAATAAATGAGTAAAACAAGTTTTTTAAAAATTCGACACAACATTTATTTACTGGAAAACTGCAAGATATGAAGAATATATACAAAATTGTTGTTCATTCCTTACAGCTAAAATACAATTATATTTATGTACAAAAATATAATAGAACGGATCCTTACAATCTAATTCAATTTGCGAAGAAGACTTATGAACAAAAGAACAATTTGTGAGATCAGTCTTCAACATAACAAAAATAAAATTTGTACCAACTACAAACCATCGACAGCTATTAAATATTAATAAGTACTGGCTTCACTTTGATTCAACAAACATTTATTACAATGTCCTGACTAGCAAAAGAATCGAAAATATATACAAAATTATACAAAATATACAACACTTATTCACAAGTAAGTTCTGTAAGTTTCGTATTTGGTCACACTGAAAGTGTCCACTAATGTAACACTATGTTACACCATAGTCACGTTTCTCCTCTTTTTCTCTCCGGAGTTTACGGAGCTCATGGAACCTTGCAAGCTGGGATTAAAGGGGGCCAAAGGTTCATTCCTCTGCATACTTTGGTATATGGGGTGGGCCTGCTGCATGGGGGCCTGGTGAACGCCATAAATGCTATAATTCACTGGATATCCATTACCATTAAACGCAGGCAGTGGTGGCACGGGCGGGGGCAGATGACCTTGAGGATAAGTATCTTGCATCTGGTGCCCGTTCATGCTCACGTGGTCCATACTTTGCCCGTTAACAGACATATGATCACCATTCATGAGCATCTCCTGATGAATCATCTGTTCCTGCTCCAAAACGCTTCCATCCATTGGACTGTGTCGTCTCTCGTGCTCGTGAAGAAGTTGAGAGGCACTCCAGGAGTTATAGGGACTGAGAATTGGCTGATTTCTGTTAATGGTGTTAGAAATTACGCTTACGCCTGCATATGCGTCGCGTTGTTGCTGATGCATCTGCTGCTGTTTCAATTCCTCGATCAGTTGCTGCTCCTGTTGATTAACTAGCGAGTAACGTTTTTTCGTATCGTCTTCATAACCATAATTACTCACTGGAACTCCAACTTGGTGGGGGTCCGGAACATCGGCGCCAACGTAACTCTGACTTAGCCCTTGTGAAGTATTTTGAGGGGAACTGGGGACTATGGTGATGGCGGAGCTCAAATTATCTTTCTTAATAGCGTTCGCTTTGCTAGAGTTCTTTTGGTTTTCTCTGGCCTTTCTTTTAATGACGCAAAAGTAGCAATACAGTATCAAAAGCACCACAAGCAAGATAATCCCTATAACTACGGGCAAGATAAGCTCCAGTCCGACAGGCATTGATTTGGCGACGCTTGGACCGATCGAGTCTGCTCCAGCAGCATTCGTATTACTAGGCCAGAAGGATTGTTCGTTTGATGAATACGTTGGAGGTACCGTCGATGGTAGAGGTGGTGACAGCACTAGAACTCTCACCCAATTAGAAATCGTTCCAGAGAATTCATTAGTAACTTTAGGGTAAGCCTTGATAGCAAAATACAAAGGCTTATCCAGTAGATCCTTATTCTGGCTCATATCCAAAGTAAAAGTCGTTTCGGATCCCGGTGCCAAGGGGAAAGGCTGGCCGTTCTCCCATACAACTGCTGAAGTTTCAAATTTGTCCATGATGTCCAAGACGGACGTAGCGTAACGTATTTCATAACGTGAAACTGTACTTCCGCCCATGTCAGGGGATGTCCACGACAGTCGGCCCTCATATCATCTGGAATGACTTCCACTCTGAGGTCACCGATACGGCCCACAGTGGCTTGACTCGCCGACTGAATTTCTTCGGAAGTTACCATGACGGTTACTTTTGGCAGAACCCGTTGGAATGGGGATATCGGTTGGACTCCGTTGGCAGTTATGGTGCTTCCACAGCAAGGTTTGTCATCTGGAAAACAAATTATTTTAGTAAAATATAATATAGATAGTCTAGGGTGTCCCTTAAATTTTAAGTTCGATATATTTTTACGCATACCTTCTTAAAACTTTCGTAATAACCCAATATTGTCTAGAAAAAAAATATTAGCCCGTTTTATAAGCGATAACCCGTGCCAACTTGCGATTTAAACTTGTCCATACAAGTTGTGCGGGTAATACGCTGCGACCTGTAACTACGTGTTTAATTTGTCATTTCATTCGTGATTTTTAAGACTGTTAGTGTGCTATTGTTGATTGCATAAATATGTCGGTGGAATTACGGAGTGATAAACAAAATGTTTTCCTTATCGGAGTACCTAACTATCAAATAAATGGTGCAAAATTACCATCTAATCGACAAGTTCTCGCTGCATTATTTTACAATATTCGCGAAGTCAAGCTGACTGTCAGTGAAAGTGCAAATCTTGTGATTAGAGAGATATCCCAATTAGATATTTTGGGAAAAAGCAAGAATTCCCACAAAGGCATTTCCGAACTGCGTGAAGAAACTTGTTGGTTTATATCATGTTTGGAGAGAACTGCAAAAAAATTGTAAGACAACTCAGGACACGATCAAGATCCGTGAAAATAATTTTAAAATTAACCTTGATAACTTATTTGATATTGCACATGCTGATGCTTTTGAGATAATGAAAATAGAGGAAGACAACGTATTTTTAAGGAAACAGAGAGAGCCATGTCGACCGGGATGCTTAGGTGGTGTGGACAAAAAATTGGCGGAGAAAGAAGAAAGAGTAAGGCAAAGACGATTAGAAGAGGAGGAAAGGAATGTAAGACAAAGAGAGTTATTGGCTATTGCATCTACTTCTACCTCAAATAACTTGAAGTGTCCAGAAGATTCGGACAAAGAACAGATTTTGAAGTCTGAACTCAGCTTGCCAGACGTTCCCTGCCCTGAAAAAAGTTCAAAAAGAGGTAGAAAGAATATTATAACGCCTAAACTTGTCACAGTGTTAGATCGCTGTCAGTTAAGCATACGAGACTCCGTTTATATTCTTCATGCGGTCGTAGCAGCGCTTGGTCTGAGCAGCGATGATTTCGCTACTAACAAATCCTCGATTCAGCGAATTCGTACTCAGAAAAGAAAAACCAGGGCAGAAGCAATAAAAACTGACTTTCAAAACAAGGTACCTGACGTAGTCACAGTCCATTGGGATGGAAAACTATTACCCGGATTGGATGTACGAAGTTCAAAAGAAGAAAGTTTGCCCATTATTGCTTCATTTGACGATAAAGAACAGCTTCTTGCAGTGCCAAAACTAGAGAGTTCTTCTGGAAAACATCAAGTTAAAGCCGTCTCAACTGCTCTCTTTGACTGGAACCTTCATAATAGATAATAATAATAATAATAATATTTTATTATTTCCTTTTAGATACATACACTGTATATAGGATACGTCATACAAAACAACATAGATAAAATAGTATACAATAGTATAAGAATATAAATTATATCAAGTACATAAAACATATCACAGATAATTTAGTCCACATTTGTTTTTTTATCATAGCATAGATAAAATAGTAAATAATAATATAGAAATAGTAATAATAACAAAGGGTACATAGAATATAATATCAATAGAGTTCAAATAATGTGCTGCGATACAACAGCTTCGAATACTGGTCGTTTCAATGGAGCTTGTGCTGTTTTGGAGCAGACATTAGAAAGAGAATTGTTGCTTTTCGCTTGTCGTCATCATGTTTATAAATTGGTCCTAAAAACAGTCTTCGAAACCAAGATAAAGCAAATTACTAGTAGCCCAGATATTCCAATCTTCAAAAATTTCAGAGACAATTGGAAAAACATCAACTCCAGTGACATTGAACTATCTCTTGATTTCGTAAAAGATCATATTGCCGAGACAAATATTACATCTTTGTTAATGCTTTATAAGGCAGAACTGGAGAAAGGTTTTATAAGAGACGATTACCGCGAATTGGTTGAACTGTGCGTAGTGTTTTTGGGAGGAGATACAGAGAAGAAATTAAAACTCAGGCCCTCCGGAACTATGCATCAGGCACGATGGATGGCGAAAGCGATCTATTCTTTAAAAATATGTTTGCTTCAGTCACAATTCAGAATGACTGCAAAAGACAAAAAGGCCCTAAAAGAAGTTTGCTTATTTATCGTCACCTTGTATGTTAAACCTTGGCTCGAATGCACAGTGGCGACTAAAGCACCTAACCAAGATTTGTGCTTCTTGAAATCATTAAAAGAGTACGAAAGAGTTGACGCAACCATTTCTAAAGCTGCTATAAGTAAGTTTAGCCATCACTTGTGGTATTTATGTGAAGAGACAGTCCTTCTGTCACTTTTTGATGATAGCCAAATTAAGATGAAAATGATTGCCAACTTTAACAGGGATAAAAACTCAGATTTTGGCAAACGCTATGACCCATCGAAGGAAGAAGTGACACAAAAGTTGTTTGGTAAGCTAAAAAAAAGCATTTTTTTTACATTTGTTGTTGTTTTATGTTTTACTATTTAACTTTTTTTTTTTCAGATAAAATGCTGGATGATTTTGTATCGGAGAAGAGCAAACAATTTCTATCTCGACTGCAGATCGACAACAGTTTTCTTCAGGAAGATGTATCTTCCTGGCATCGAAGCTGCTTTTTGGAAGCTAAAAGAAGAGTAAGTCATTTGAAGGTTGTAAGACACTGCTGAAAGGGCTGTTAAATTAAGCAAGATATTAACGGACTTATCACGGCAGAAGAAGAGCAAAAACAATTCTTATTTCCTGTGTCAGGAAGATAGAAATTTGTATCCGGACTGTAAAAAAAACTACACTAAAGAGAAGTTACCCTGGCTGATTGTTATAATTTTATGTTTTAGAATAAAGATTACTGTTTATCTTATTTTATTTTAACTCTTATTCACTTAATTTGTTGCATTTATATTAGTTTTATAGGAGACCGAAATATCAGGACAAAACACGATTTTAAATAAACTTTGAGGCTCAGTCGGCACGGGTTCTGATCATGCTAGGAAGCTGAAATTTCATATTTGAGTATGTTTTAGCATTTATAAAAAATGTAGAGGCTATGCATATCGATTAAAAAAAAATAAAAAAAAATTGTCATATAACACTCTAATAGATACACAAAAACTGCATTACCACTATTTCTTGAAGATTCAGTCCAAGTGTAAGCAGTGTTTCCATTATCGGTGACCACTACCTCGAAGGTGTACAAACCGGGACCCCATTCGGATGCGCTGAAGTATCTAGTGTACACTCCGTCACCCTTAGTGATATCCGGATCGCCAGCTCCGGTATCTAAAAGTTCCACCTTAGTTTTGTGAGCAGCTGAACCGTTGATCTCGGGTTTGGTGATCGTCACTTCGACTTTGGCGCCTAGGATAGGTAGTTCCCCATATTTGACATCAGCTAGCAATATCAAAGGCTCCATAGGTGAATTTCTGTGCATTCGCAAGTTAGCCCGCACAACTGGTACGAACGGTGAACGCGGAGTTGCCATTACTTGCAAGAAGTGGGGTTGTGGATTTCCCGGATAAGGTTCTACGATATAAGTCCACGTACCAGTCTGAAACAAGAAAAACAGATTTCGAAAAAAGTCTCATCTCGAAAAATTTAATTATACCGCACAACTTTGTATGATATAATTAACAATATGTAACAATCTTATACTGACTCATCTGATTTTGTTTTGTATGACGATAATATGCTTACCTCAGAGATGTTTGCGTTCAAAGTGATCATCTTGAAATCAATGAATTTGTCATTTCTACTGGCGAAAGTCTGATGGCTTGGACTGATGAGTCTGACACCTTTGATAAGCGGAGTAATGACGTTATATGTGTAAAACGTAAACTGAGCCGGTTCTCCCATGCTTTGGTCCAACATGAAGCTCCCAGTAACCGACGTCCTACCGTCGTCATTGATTTCTCTACGATGGATTTCCATTGGTAAATCTGACGGACTTCCTGAGTAGAACTTGGTGATGATGTCGTACAGAACATTGTGCAATTCGAAATAGGTAGACAAGAGAGTTGTTTCAACATTTAACTTCTGTTCGAAGACTGTATAATCCGCTCCACCGGTCTCTTGGGCTAGCAAACTCAAAGTTGTCGGTCTTACAATGTCGGGATAGTTGACGGTGGCTACTCTAATCTTAGATTTCTTCAGATCTTTGAGAGTAGATATCAGATCATCACTTACGTTCATGCCAGGAGCTATAACAACAATTACGCTACTGGCAGGCCCGTGAGTTCTCGAACGTTCGTTTAACATTTTCATCGCTTCCTTAAGAGAACAATGCAGACAACCGGGTTGCATACTTTCACTAGGAGTATAGGGCAAAGCAGAGTAAAACTTATCCCTGTTACTATTTCCAAACCTATCGTTACTACCGCTTCTTGCTGGTACGATATGCAAGGCCCTGGTGGGTTCCACTGAATCGGCAAGGACCATCCCCATTTCGCTGTTTTCAGGTAACGAGTAGATGGCCCATTGCCTCAGGGCCAGCCTGAGGTAGCTCC
This sequence comes from Aromia moschata, assembly GCA_029963805.1. Classification (NCBI taxonomy): domain Eukaryota; kingdom Metazoa; phylum Arthropoda; class Insecta; order Coleoptera; family Cerambycidae; genus Aromia; species Aromia moschata. The sequence continues at coordinate 1,996,945 of JAPWTK010000052.1, read as the reverse complement.
AGGACTCTCGCTGCATCATGTCTTTGGTGTTTTCAATGACGAAAACGTACCGGGTCAAGTTCTGCTTCTTGTAGACGATCCTAGGCGTGGTGTCCGTGATTTGGTTGCCGTTCCCGTTGTTCTGGGGTTGTTCGTGGCGAAGTCCTTGTGATTGATGATGACGTCCAAGACGCTGCGCCTCTGGCAGATGGAGTTGTGTTTAGTCGGCGCCAAGCGGTCGTGGTTTCCCTCGTCGCAGAACATGGAAACGGACGGCGCCTCCGCCGCGAACATTATGGAAGAACGGGCGTTTTCGTCTACCATCTTGGTCGTGTTGTACACAGCGTTCGGTTGTGCTGAGCAGATGCTGAAACGAAACGATGACATTAAACAAACAGTACTACAGGGAATAAAAAAACGGTCAAGGGCAATGATGACAATTTTAACTTACCCGTTGTCGCGTATGGGCAAATCGGAGCACCCCGTGACCTTGGCTTGTTTGGTCTGATCATCATAGAAGCACATCGGGTATATGGGATCGTTGTAGTAGCCCTGTTCTTCAAACACACCATAGCGATACATGGCGAACTCTTTGATCAAGGAACGAGCTGCAACAAAGATGCTAACATCACACAGAGAACATGAAACCATCATCAATGAACATCGAGTGTACCTAATCCTACTTTATTGTCAAATAATAGTACGCTTGTAGTAAATAAATACTTAGTAAATACTTAAGTAAAATAACAATGATCATTTATGTATCTGAGAAATAAATATGATGCGTTTGGTGCTAAAAAATTACATGGTGGTTACAAATGAATACTTATGAAAAATATGGCGTAACTAATTTTTCTCGTTTAAATCTGAACGTATGGAATTTTGAAGCTCTTAAACATATTTATATATTTATGTTCTCTTTAAATTTTCTTGTTATTATGTTATTCATTACCATGTTAGAGTAGAGACCGCATTTTTCCCTTATTAGAAGAGAAACACGCTATTTGGTTCATCTGCAACTATAAATAAATAGTCGGAGTCTTTTATGTCTTTAGAAATTTCTTCTTTAAATACCCTTTTTGAAAATTAATAGTTGCATTTTCCAGATGGTCTTTTAGAGCAACGGTCAACTCAGTACTAAAGTTGGTTAATCCGTGAAGAACTTCGGAATTAAAGGAAGACGCGGACTCATCATGTCATATCTTCTCAATGCAAATTCAAACGCTCCACAAAAGCCTTTCATCTCAACTTTGGCAAAAATCGGCTACAGAATAGTTCTGCTGTTAAATTTTGCACCAAATTCATCTCTATATACAATGATACGCACACAGTGACACACTGGAAAAGCGATACTCTCTACATGGCGGCGGAATGAGAACTGAGTGAATACGTGGCGTGTTTTTAACGACAATTATTACGAGTGAAATTTAAAAATCGATGATAGTTACTCACCCAGCGTGGCATCTTTCTTGATTAACTCCTCGTACCCCAAGTAGATCTGGTCCCCGGGCTGGCCACATCCCAGCGACTGTTGCGTCCATATCTTTCCCCTCGCTGGGCTACCGGGCAAGACCGTGACGTCGGAAGACTCGCCGGAAGCAGAAAGGACGGCCGTCGACACGCAAGAGTCGGGCCACGACGGGGGAAGTAGAACAGTTGCCGATCGCAAGAAGGCACGGCTGTCTAGAGCGGAAAAGAGGTATTGGGACGCACTAGTGAGGGTTGCCTGCAAAAAAAAAGACTTCGGTTAGTTTTGAACGAGTATTGGGAACATTATATTATAATTTGACCTTTATTTAGTTTAAAATTGTTATAAAAACATTGTTTATTATTAGGTATTATACGATTATTATTATTATAGGAACACAGAAGCACTCTTGAAGTTATGGCCTGTGTAATGAAATGTTTCAGGGCCAATTTCAAATTTCTTTCAGGCGAAGCCGCCATATTTGTATCACTTTGTTTATAACTTTCTTCACGCATAGGGCAAATATGATGCATTTCCTCTAGAGTATTCCAAATCTCGGTGAGTGTATACTACAATTAAAACAATGCATTACACTGTCAATGGTTTTCTTTGTATATTTTCCGTTCAAGCATGTGCATACCTCTTACCGGCAAGATGAGTTTTAGTTTAGTAACACTTAAGGACGATAATTTTCCACTCATCAAACCGTGTAACGTACCTCAAGTCTGTTCAATTTTGTGGAAATTAACGCATAAAATTTACTATTACAGCTCTTTTCAATAATGCCGATTTGCCTTGATTAAATAAGCGAAGAGTATTATACAGGTTGTCCGTGAGTCGAAAGAAATTTGATTAAGTGGTTGTTGTATAAAAAATCTAGTTTGGTGGCAAGTATGTTGGGTAAGTTTACAAAGTATTATATACATATATTTTTTTTAATATAACGGTGAAAAAGTATTAATGTTGTAGCAAATGGGAGGAGCTGGATATTGATCAGAGCAGAGTTGTTTTTCTTATTTTTTTTGTTACTATTTTTACGTATTTAAAAATTTAAAAAAAGCTTAAAAAATACAAAAAAGTATTATTCTGGTGAGACAATTAAAAAAAAAATGAGATAAAAGTTGCCCAAAATTTCGCGATGCATGTTTGTAAAATATTTCTAATCATACAGTTCCCCAATTTCATGTGATTGCTACACAACTACATTATTTTAAATTAAATACCCTGTACATTTTTACATTTTTAAATACCCCACTAAATTTTTGGATACCCCACTATATTTTGTATGACTATAAATATGCACCGTATAATTTTGGGTAATTTTTATTTAAAACATGTTTTTCTTAAATTTACCAAACAGAGTTAGGGAAAAAAACAATCTTATTATTAGTTGGAGCACCCGGTATATTTTATGTCTTAAGTTTTTTTTTTAAAAAAAACTTAATAGGTTACAACTATTTGAATTTTTTTTCGATTCTTTTTTATTGGCTTAAATAACGTAAAAACAACCCAAAAATTATATCCAATAGCAACCATGGTCCAAAAAATTTTTTAAATGACCCTTACAGCTAAATTTCCGAATTAATTTCTGATGCTCCGAAACGCTTTTGAACGCTTGGCGCGTTTATAGTAGTAGTTTGGAGTCGCTTAGCTCAGTCAGTGCTTTTATAAACGTTACTCATACTAAGTATAGATGGCGCTGGTACAGGTGTACTAAAATTTACTCAAGTGATCAGTCTATACCTGCATAACCTTTATACCTTTCAAAACTTTAAACGCGATTATCTCAAAACCATGTTTTTCAACACGGCCTTACAAATAACTTCTGCAATTTTCATCCGATCGACTTGAAATCGTAACTGTAGCTTCTTAGATAGATTTTAAAGAGAAGTACACACGATAATTAAGATTGATTATCAATTACGTTTTTTATAAACGTTTAAATGTCAATATTTTTGGTAAAAAAAAATGAAAAAGTTTAAATTCACGTCAATTTGCGAAAAATGTTTTTTTTTTCATAATCGCGTGTACTTCTCTGCTTTAAGTTTAATAAAGGCTATGAAAAAAAAATTTATCCTATGTGCAAATGGAAAAGTTTTATGCGTAAGGCCGCAGACCTCCTAAAAAGAGTCAAGAAAAAGTTAAAAAAAATAGTTTTATACACCTTTTGATATGTTTAATAAATCCTGAAAATTCTATTTTGATTGTTCAATTGAATCATTAAAAAAATCCCAAAAAAAGTTAACCCCTTAAATGAAACCTCCGCTGTTCCGTCACCAATGGAGCACACTGTATACCCATCAATAAAATCCGTGTCTATTAATAGATGCTAGTCTATTCACAACCGAGTGACGCCAAAGAATGATAGGAAATCGTCTGTAATCTTCGGAAAAAAAACAATCGAACATTTTTTTAAGATACTGCGATTTCTAAAACGCGAATTTGTTTCCTCCAATCAAAGATCGCGCGCGTGATTGTTCTTTTTCGGTTTCATGCCGTGTCCTCTTGCCATTGTCGATTTTACATCCTCGTAACCTTCCACGCCACGATTCCAATTCGCCCCGAGCCATTGTTAATAGAGAATTACACAAGCGGCAGTAGTGTATCTACCGATGTTTTTCATGCAAAAATGCACAGAGGCCTTGAAATTAATTATTGCGCATTCTTTATACATCTTCTTAATGCATTATTATGGCGATTGCGTCCCACGAATCGCGTTGCGTCATAATTATTTCGCGGATATTACCTCCGGCACGTAGATAGGTGACGCTTCGCCTGTTTGCCGAGCGCTGGAAATATTTTTAATAATTTCTACGCGCGAAAACACATTATAATCGCATTAATAAGCGGAATAAAGGCGATAACAACAGCGTATACTCGACGTTCCGAACAATAAACTTACGTTATCATGGGGGCAAGCGACACAGTTGCAGGCCCAGGGTCGAAAGAGGGAAAAATACCTTTTAATTTGAAAGAAAACGATAATATATTGGTTACGACTCAATAACAATTTTGTTTTTGACATAATACTATGTACAAAAAGTGTCCGGAAATTGTAAAAAAATCACATAAATTGTTATTTATTCATCAAAATTTATTTTATCCCTTTCAAAGTAGGCTCCATCGAGTGCAATGGCCGCTCATAGGCCGCCGAAAATATCGCCTTCAGCTCCTTCAGCGAATTTTGTTTGGTGGCCTCTATCGTTTATAAGCGGCGACCCCGTAGTGACAATTTTAGTTTTGGAAATAAAAAAAACACTCGGAGCCAAATCCGGTGAATACGGTGGTTGTTCCATCGTATTTATTGAGTTTTTAACCTTATATTCGGTCACAATCGTAGCTCGATGAGATGGTGCGTTGTCGCCGTGCAAAATCCAAGAATTTTCCTTCTACAATTCCGGCTGTTTCTGACGGATACTTTCACGCAAACCCCTCGAAATGCATCACCAAGAAGGTTCACGCGGTTTTTTCGGTTTCGGCTCATCATCATAGCACCTTTCCGATGATTGACGACTTGTTTGCATGTCGTACTCGTAGACCCATGTTTCGTCTCCAGTTATGATGCGTTTCATGAAATTTGTTCACTATTGGCTCTGGAAACCATGTCAAGAGCAACCTGCTTCTGATGATCTTTTTGAAGAACATTCTGCTCTTTCGGAACCAGTTTCGCAACGACGCGTTTCATGCCCAAAACATCACTCTAAATACCATGAGCTGACGATATGTCGATATGTCACACTCTTGAGCCAATAACCTAACACTCATGTGACGATGTTTCAAACACTAATATTTAGATTTTGTCGATGTTATCGGCTGTCCGGAGCGAGGTAAATCTTCGACGATTTCAAGGTCCGCTTTGAACTCCTTATACCACACGTAAACATGTGTTTTGGACATACACGAATCACCAAAGGCCTTATTTAACATTTTCAATGAATCGGCACACGAAATTTCGTTTGCGGCACAACATTTTAAACAAACGCATTGTTCCACTATTTTTTCCAGTGTACAATTCGCCCAGCATACTTGAGGTTGTCTATTACTAACAGCTGCTGTAAACACACTGAGTGACAGATCGCGCTCCAAACAGGCTTTGAAATGGAAGGGGCTTACCAACCTGAAAAAAACATTTTACTAATTATTTCAATTTACTAAAGTAAACTACTATTTCATCTTTCCTAAATTTCCCAGGTTAACAACAAAATGTTTTGTATAGGAATAGTTGTATACCACCCCAAGCCGGCCCTGTATTTAACGTCATTGCAACCGCGTCTCCAGCCTCTAGTTATAACCATTTAGGTACAAATGATTCACCATAAATGCCCCCCTGTAGCTTAATTATTTCTGGACTCATCGAAAATTCAAACTAATAATAATTCAGTAGGACCTCTTTAATCAAAACACACGTTAGTCTGAACAACCAAATCATCAAATTATAATTCGAACGCTACCTCGGTAATTCGAACGCTGACAAGGAAAGACTCGCCCATCTCGAATCGCAACCAGTGTTTAAATTACTGACTGCTGTTTTTCAAATATTGAAAATTGCGACCCTCTAAATATTATTTCCGTCAGATCCTTTTTAAAATCCGCAGAAATCCACTGAATATAAAATTTCAAGAATATGTAAATTTAATTCCATGTATCTTTTATCTATGTATACAAGAAAACCACCAACTATAATAAACCCTATAGTAACAATAAGAATAAACAAACGAAAAAGATATTGACTTAAAGTTTTTTTAACAAAAATCTCGTTCTTACTACAGTCAAATAAATTTTCATAACAAACAAAACTTTCATTAACACACAAATTCGTTAAAGCATCATTTTAAAAAATTATCGACCAAAAATGATATTTTCTGCCAAAAAAAATTCTTAATCCGCAAAAAATTCAGTTGGTGTTGAACATATATTCATTAATCCAAAAGATTCGATAATCCCAATAGGGTTTGGTTAATGCTTCTTAATTTTATGAAGTAACCACTCCCATAGATTAGGCATATATACTTACTACATTGTGTCTAAGACCTGACGAAACAATGTAGGTATCTCAAGTCTGAAAAAAAACTATTTCCATATTGTGAATTAATTTAGTATTTTCGGTTGTTTGTATAGTAAGAACGGTATATTTTGTAGGACTGATTCGTTCCACACTGATGAACATGCAAAAGGTGATTTCTATAAGTATGTTACAAATTTTATTAATCAAATCTCCACATGTTCTGTTCTAAAACGATAATTTGATATAGTCTAGTTAGGATATTACTTCGTAGGTAATCAAATAGAAAAAAAATCTTATTACGATAAAGTACTCTAACGTACTGCGAGTGAGTTTTTTGTATGGTTTCCGTACGTTGCACGGACCTACAAATAGCGCTTCAGACACTGGCGTACTAAAAATAACCGCGGAGGCTTTTCTTGTATTCAATACATTAGGTAATCACCGACAATCTAAAATGGCGTGTTTGAATTTGGTCGTGACTGCTTTCCACGATTTGTTCGTCTTCTGTTTTCTGCAACTGAATGCCGATTTAAACTGTTTTAAATTCTATGCCGTGAGTGAAAAACCAGTGTGTATTCTTCACGAAAAATATGAATCCATGCCACCTTCAAGAATGTTCATTACATTCAGTCAAAAAAAAATAAAAGAACCCACGTTCTTGTGGTTTGATAAGTATACCGTATGTATTCTTAAATTAGTAGCCAGGCAAGAAAAAGAAAGGTTAGAATAAAAGAAGATGTAATTGCCACACCTAACAGGCACTTCGCACTCAGCGGGCGGGTCAGTGGTGACGTAGTGAGGCGACGCGCATTTGTTGTCGATTTTATACCCTCACTGTTTCAATGAGAATCAAGCCCCCGTATGGTGGAGGCCAAAGATTGGAGTGGGAGCAGTTCGCTGTGACTTGTGTTACGTCACGACAACATCAGCATCTGTCTCACTTAATGAACCTCTCTCTTTACATTTGGCAAATAGAATTTAATTCAGATGCATACCATTCATTGTAATAGTAAAGATACGCTTTTATGTAAACTGGTACTGGAGTGTGACTGAAACCTTCTAAAGCAACAAAAACAACGTTTTTGAAAACATTTGACGACAACATTTCTGAAAAGAACAACATTCTAAAACTAAATACATACTTTTAAACAGTTTTAATCACCACCTTACGATTCTAATATGGTTGGTGAAATAAATGCGTTCATTACAGTGTAGTTTCGATGTTGTACTAAATGACTAATTTGACTATTTTTGAATTATAAATAGTAAACAAAATAATAACATGATTCAAATCAAGTATCTACGTCTGTAATTAATTTAATTCTCAGGATAAGAAAATATCAATCAGTATTTTAATAGTCAGTCACTGATTTTCACTTTTTTTATTAGAAGAAAAATTTGAGTTCTAGTAGATGATACAGTTATTTACCAACTCGAAAAGCATGAAATTAATAATTTTACATTCTCATTGTTGTTTACTGTCGGGCTGATATCGTTATTTTATTACGCTACTACTCTGAATATACCTACATACTTAAACAAAAAACTTAATTAGGTATTTTAAAACATTTTTTAGTAGCCCCTATTGTTAGGCCAGCTTTATCATCTTTACTATTTCACGTAATTACAGTCTTTGCTGGTTTCACATATTACTTCGGTCAATTGAAAACGAAAGAAAAAATCGTACGCATAGGTAAAATGAGTAAAAGTTCACTTTCTAACGAAGTCATACGTCACAAGAAAAAACGCGTGCTGATTAAAAATCTGTTTGCTTTTACGTTACGTAGCCTTCACATAGAATGTCACACAGATTGTTTGAAGGATATACAGGGTGTGCTCAGGGCCGGATGCATGGCGCCCACACATTGAGGGCCTCCACAAACCTTGGATTCAAAAATTTAATAACGATAAAAAAAATTATTTTCAAGAAAGTAATGAGTAATGAAATATATCCAAACAAGGGATATTTTCATCCTATGTCGAATTTATTCATTGGTGAAATTTAGTCTTAATGGTGGCCATTGCAGCGGAGAACGTTCATTTTCTAAAATGAAAATTATTACAAATAGGCTGCGTACGACGATGACGCAAAAACGTCTAGCATATCTGTCAGTGCTCAGTATAGACAGTGATTTGCTTCGAGAAATGGACTTCGAAGAAATCATTAATGATTTTGCACGTAAAAAAATGCACGTAAAGTGTCTTTCACTTAAATATAGTAAGCCTATCAACTGTTCCCCGATCATCACTCGTCAGAAAGTAATAACGCATTTTAGGGAATTACAAAAAAATAGTATATATCTTAATAGTGGAAATTTGTTTTTTTAAATGTAAAAATAAAATTATCGATGGATATTTTTTTATTGAAAGGGCCTCCACTTTCTTCATTGCCCCGAGCCCCGACACCCCTGCATCCGGCCTTGGGTGTGCTGTATAATACCATAATATTACAATAGCAATTGAACAATTGCAGAAGTTATGGTTTCCGGAAGTTGAAGTATCCACCCTATAATAAGATCTAGCACAGAGATTTCAATATTTCCCCTAATTTAGAAAAACAGTTACGAGAACGACAAGGATGAGATTTTCATCTGACGATGACCTAAAAGGTGCTATTGATTATTTTAGGGATGTACTAAATATATTTTTTAAAGATAAATATTAAAATATTTTTTTTAAAGAATTTCCTTATTAACAAATGTTAAATAAGATTATTGTAACCAATTCTTAGATGTTGAAGTATCATAAAATATTTGTATAATTATTCTCTGCTTTATCGTTAACACTGATTAATTTGTTTTTGTCAGTCTCATTTTGGGCTAGACAACATATTTTAAGCGATGTACCCTTTTAAATCTACTTAAAATGTAGGTATCTTTATGTTTACCCTACATATTTTCTCAAGACCTTTACAACTTGTTTCATATAGGTACCTATATGTATATATTTCCGATTTCTCGTTGTTACTTATTTTATTTGCTAGCAGTCACCTAAATGGTTTTTGCAATTTATTTTAGATATTATTTTTTTAAGGATACTTTTAATTTCAAATTTGTATAAATACAATCGATCCGACAGATATCCTGAAGCGGTTTGTACTTCACAAGAACGTTTTAAAAATGGACAATTCTTCGCCGTTTTTTACTAACCAGAGGCGCAACATTATGGTTTTAATTTTAACCAGCAAATATTAAAATAACTTATCAAATAAATTGCTCGACACTAATTTCAACATATTCTCTGGAATTTTTTGCTTGTCCCTAATACTCATGAACTTTCTTGAACCACGGTAGAACTTCGTGATCAGGGTGTCCTGTTACTGTGGGACAAAAATATATTCCGAATTTCCATTATTTCTGGATAATCTTAGATTCTGTAAAACGTATACCTACAGTATATCCCCGGATCGGGTTTAAAAGAGGGAAAATTTTATGTTTTTGATTTCTCAGAAAAAGTCACTCTTGATGATTTGCCCTGCTTGATTTCAAACCCCCAAATCACAAATTACTTTTTATATAACTCAAACGGTTCTCGAGATAATACCATTTTTTTTTCATAATTTGGACTTTTAAAGTCCAAAAAGTAAATAATTTTAGTAGGCGGATTTCATTGCAAGATAACACGGACAACTGCTGACAACTAATAAGTCAGTATAACTTCAAATCGAATCTTCGTCATTTTGCTACTATTTATATGCTATAATGTTGACTCTAGAACAAGGAATTTATTTGATTCAATGCTACGAAACTGGGGAAGAGTGCTATCGTGTTTAATTTAACGAAAAATACCCGGAAGTTAGCATTTCTAATGTCGGAGCGAAGAAGTTGGTGAAAAATTTCTTAGAAGCAGGCTCTGTTTTAGACATCAAAAAATAAAGAAAAAAATGATTGAATGAAGATGATGCTGCTTCAGTTGTTGCCCTCCATTCCGTGAGAGAAGCTCCAATATTATCACTTAGAAGAAGTGCAATTGAAACTGAAATAAGTAAATCGCATTTACAGAGAATTTTCAAGCAGAACCGGATTTTACCATTTAAACCAAAATTCAGGCACACATTAGGCGAGGGTTATGAAGCCAAATATATGGATTTTTGTTTGGAGATGGGAAACAGAGTTTTAAATGACGTAGGATTTCATAAGCGAATTTTGTTCTCCGATGAATCTCCTTATTCAACAAACGGCGTCGTTTCCTCTCAGCATTACCGGTATTGGAGTGAAACAAATCCCCACTTTACTATTTCTTGTCGAAGACACTATTTCAAAAAAGTTAATGTGTGGTGTGCGGTTTCATATACAAATGGCATTATTGGTCCATATTTTTTCAAAGAAAATTTAAATCGTAATACATATTTGGAGATGCTACAAAATTTTTTAATAGATAAACTTGATGAACTTCCCTTCAAGTTATCGAACGATAATGTTTTTCCAATAAGATGGGTGCCCTGCTCAGCATGCCGTTACTGTCCGTAATTGGTCCAATTCCGAGAAATCCAAAAATTGGACTTCTATCTATGGGGACGTTTAAAGCAAATTGTTTATAGTGAACCACTAGAAAATGATGAAGAGCAATTAAAAACAAGGATTCAAAATGCAGTCAAGTCCTTGTCAATTGAGGAAATTAGAAATAGTTTTAACGAATTTAGAGCTCGAATTGAAATTTGTTCAGAAAAAGGAGGAGCATTATTTGAATAAAAAAATTCTGGTTTAGTTTTGATTTCATTTTATAATCAGTTGTTTAATTCAGTGATTAAAACATGAGACTAAGTAATTGAGTTTATATAGTATATAATATCCTAGACAACGAAATTATTGGGTTAAATCCGCCAACTAGAATTACTTATAAAATTTTGTGAAAGCCCAAATTATGCAGAAAAATGGAATTATCTCGAGAACCGTTTGAGTTATATAAAAAAGTAATTTGCGTTTTGGGGTTTGAAATCAAGCAGGGCAAATCATCAAGAGTGACTTTTCTGAGAAATCAAAAAACACAACATTTTTTCCTCTATTAAACTCGATCCGGGAACATACTGTATATGCATATGAGTAACTCGTATTTACTTAGAATTATGATACACCCACGTCCAGACATGCTAATTTTCTAGTAACGCTATAAGAACATTATTCGCATTCCTAAAAACAGTGAATCAGGAATACAAATATACAAGTCACCATATTGCACGGTCACCATTTTTAATATATACGACGTGTACGTTACGCTCTGAGAAAATGGTTTCGTCCTAAATCTAACGCGTTTCGGAGGGAAGAGGATATCCCTAACCACACGAGTAAGAAGCGTTATTCGTTTGCTAAAACGAGACGGAAAAAATGAAGAATCGTGGGATTGTTAATAATCAAATATAACCTTGTGAAGCCTATCCCTCAATTCGTATGCAGGCGATAAACGATGAGTAAACAAACGCTGTTTGCTTTCGATTGTTCAAAACACAGCAACTATGATTTTTGTGGCTGCACCGGAATTACTGAAAGTGCGTCGTTCACACGGTTCGTGTTCTGATCTGGCGTTGATATCGCCACGAAAAACGAGCTAGGAATGAGGGGAGGAGGGGCGGTAATTATGTATTTCTCGATAAATGATGACTAAAGTCGCGGGGGCCGTAAATTATGCGTATTTTCGTTTGCGAGGTAGTATTTTATTTCATCGGGACCTGTCAAGCGTTTGGTTCTTAAGTTCATCGGAGTTAAATGTTACACAAACACATTATAATCATCTCTTGTATCTTTTATTGTTGGAAGGTCGATGTAGTGACTACTGTGTTTTGCATCTTTTATTCCCCCAAGGCATAGGTGTAAATTAAGGCCAGTAGCGTAGATGCAATAGGATTACAACCCATTGGAGCATAAGGTTTTATAAACATGTATACATTTTTTATTATCCGTATATAATATTATATGTATCAAAGAGACATGGGTACTAGGTAAGGTTTTTAGGTAATAGAAATAATTATAACCTCTAAATACCTACGGTTACGCTAAAGTTCCTACTACATTTTTAGAGTTATACAGGGTGTTTCGCATAAGAACCGACACAGAGCAGGGGCATGTAGGCGAACTTAAAATATGGTGATTTTACGCAACTTACCTTTATACTAAGTTTCACCCCTGAGAAGTTATAGGTGTTCAAAATGGGGTTTCAAATTTAGAAAAAAATCAATATCTCAGTTATACTTAAACTTAGAAAAACCAAATTTGGTAGACGTTGTGAGTGTACCAAGAGCATTGATGGACAGTAAGTAGAGTTCAATTGAAGCATTTTAAAGAGTTGATTAGCGATGATGCACCATTACAATGTGACAGAATTTTTTTACCCGTTGACGGACTTAAAACATTTTCATTTTTATTTTATGGGAAATTTAATTCCAAAACTTTTTCTTACTCTTGTTATTTTTCAAAAAATTTTTCGTGTTCAAGAAAAATTCGAATAACTAAAAACACCTATTTCAGCAGTGTTATTTAAAATCATCGTAAATTCAAAAGTTGGCTATGAAATTAGACGTCAAACTTGACAATCAGGAAAAAAGTTACTTAATATTAGTTAATTGTTTGCTGAGTGTTTTGAAAATGGCCGGAAAGTTTTCATTTTGCGAACAAGTTGACATGCTATTAGTGTTAGGTTTCTGTGAAGGAAACTGCAGAAGAAGTGTTGAAGAATATCGGAGAAGATTTCCTAATCGTGTGATCCCCCATAGAGAAACATTTTCCACACAACCGTTTGGAAAACCCATTTTTCCAAACATGTTGAGAGACGGGCTCGAGAAACACGCAAGTTTTTCAGTAGCACTCGAGAACATGCTATTGCAATCAAAGCACAAGACGAAGAACTGATTTTGAACACAATTGAAGATGAACCACATATCAGTACTAGAATTTTATCTCGACAAAATGGTATATACAAAAATCTGTGCACCGAGTTATCAGACGTAATCTACTACACCCATATCATATTCAAAAAGTGCAAGAATTGTTACCCGAAAATTTGGTTAAACGAGTAACTTTCTGTCAGTTTATTTTACATCTAGATAGTCATTTTCAAAAGAAAATTCTCTTTACTGATGAAGCTTGTTTCACCCGCAAAGGTATTATAAATCTACATAACTATCATGAGTACTCCGATGTAAACCCTCATCCAGTAACTCGACATTTCCAACGCGAGTTTAAAATAAATGTTTGGATTGGTGTTATTGATCGGTATTTAATTGGTCCAGTCATTTTACCGAATCGACTAAATGGTGAAACTTATTTAGAATTTCTCCAAAATACTCTCCCGGATTTACTTGGTGACGAGGTGCCACAACGACTGGAACATTGGTTTATACATGATGGAACACCGCCTCATTTTAGTATTACCGTTAGATACTTTTTAAACCACCAGTATCCAAATAAATGGATTGGACGAGGAAATAATTGCCCACAAGTTTGGCCTCCACGATCACCAGACCTCAACAAATGTGACTTCTTTCTTTGGGGGACGTTAAAAGAATTTGTGTATTCCTTGCCAGTTGCGTCCCGAGCAGAACAGAAAAAATTGGCGGTTATTGGAAAGAGTAGACTTCAATTTTCGACAAAGAATAAAATGCCTGAGAGAAAACGGTGAACGATGAAGAAAATCATTTTGAACAATTTCTATAACTTATCAGTGCAAATCTGTTATTTCTGTTGTTTAAGTTGTTTGTTTTTCTATTAAATTATTCTTATTCCAACTTGGGGGTTGATTATCAAATTTGACGTCTAATTTCATAGCCAACTTTTGAATTTTCTATGATTTTAAATAACACTGCTGAAATAGGCGTTTTTAGTGTTTCGATTTTTTTCTTGAAAACGACAAAGTTTTTTGAAAAATAGCAAGAGTAAGAAAAGTTTTAGAATTAAAATCCCTATAAAATAAAATGAAATTTTTTTTAGTCCGCCAACGGGTTAAAAAATTCTGTCACATTTTAATGGTGCATCATCCCTGTCGATTAATGCTCTTGGTACACTCACAACGTCTACAAATTTTGGTTTTTCTAAGTTCAAGTATAACTGAGATATTGATTTTTTTCGAAATTTGAAACCCCACTTTGATGGCCTATAACTTCTCAGGGGTGCAACTTAGTATAAAGGTAAGTTGCGTTAAATCACCATATTTTAGGTTCCCCTACATACCTCTGCTGTGTGTCGGTTCTTATGCGAAACACCCTGTATGTATTTTAAATTTGATAAAAAAATAAACAAGTAGATAAATAAAAAAAAACTCGAATTACAAGAAAAATACATACACCAGGTTTATACAGTGTGTCCCCTTTTTCGATGGAATTGCATTGATTGATTTAATAGATGCTTTTAAACTTTAAAAGATATGAGGTGGCTAATAACGTTTGTTTTTCAGGTTTTTTCGTAAACTGCTGAAAATTTTGTGTGTCTTAAGATGTAAGCCTCATAATATTGATGGTATCACATAAATTGTACAATGTTTTCTTTCCTTTATCAATTTAATCGACGCCATATCCACTACGGTCTAGTCACCAAAGTAACTCCATCGAAAAAGTGAACACTCTGTATCAACGGAATGTATAAGTAATAATAATGCGTAAGGGATGATAATATTTACTCTTGCATTGTTTATTTATTATACAAAACCCAGAAAAATCACTTTTATAGGAATGATTTTAGCAGGTGGTGGAATTTGATATTCTCGTATTTCTATACGAGCTCATCAAACTTAAGAAAAAAAAATGTAAAAAACGTCTGCCTCACCAGATTATCTTGGAAGCAGTTTGCAAAATATTTGCGAAATATTTTTTTTATAATCGTCAAGTAAATATGTACAAAGTCTTATACATTTGTGTGTTTTTTTAAATTTCGAGATCTTAAAAATTATGGCAAATCGAACTGCTGTATCTAAGTAAAATGAAAAGTTCGCAAAAACACAGGAATAAAAAGTTTTTATTTTCACCTAACAATTGTACAAAAAATGATAATATTTTGCGGGTCGTTTCCAAGAACTTCTGGTGAGGCAGGGGTTTTTTTTATTATTTTTTTTTCGCAAATTTCAATTGAAGTTTTTTTTGGTTATTAATATACGCAAAACATATATGAAGGGGTTAGAATAAAAAGGGTATAAGTAACATTTTCATTGTTTGAAGATATTTGAGCTTAAAGTTAAGTAACTATATAAAAGTAAGAAAAATACTTAAGTAAAATCTAATTTTATTTTGATTAATTAAAAAATGGCAGAATTTTTAGTTCAAAAGTTTAGTTTAGGATAATACTCATATTTTTCAAAAAAAAAAAAGCACTTATACCCTTTTTATTCCAAACATTTTTTTTAATAAAGTAAAAATAAAACAAGAATATGTGCAAAAATAAACTTTATTCCCAAAATTAAGAAAACAATAAGCAAATTTATTCACTACTGTCAGAATCAGAGTTCAGTATAGGTATATCGTCCACGTTGTCGTCAAGCTCAGAATCCGTATCACCGAAATAAGCATCATTCTGTGTATTTTTTTAACGTAGAAGCAGTGGTTTTGAAAGTTTCACTTCCTTTTTTTCTTGCCTTTGGTTTTAGTTTTCGTAGTTCCATGCTTCTGACCTTTATAACAGCTATGATATACAGGTGGTATTTATTCTAGAAGTGTTTGCAAATTTTTCCATTTTTCTACTGAAATATTAATAGGGTTTTCATTCAACTTTGAGCAAAATATCTTCTGCAAATCTCTTGGTGGTCGGCCATTACCCAAAAAGGGCACTGGTATGTTGTAAAAGTAAAATCATCATCAATAGTATTCTTAAACTGGAAAGCATATGTCTCGGAACATTTTGTAAATTTGAAGTGAGAAATATTCCTGAAGTTTAAGTTTTATTGTTTATGTCCTTTTTTGGATCGCCTATTGTGGCATTGAGATGAGCAACTGAATAAAAATCTTCTTTTCTCATATCATGTAACTTGAAGTGTTTAGGAGCTAATTCTATTACATTACTCCAATCTTGTGGTATAAATACTTGTGGAAATTTCCTTTTATATTTCTCTATTAGTGCTGTCACACTCCATGTATGTGTGGCCCGGCTCCAAAAATTTATGGTGTATTTCTTCGAGTTAAATAACTTATTTTTTAAATTTAGCGTTCATCAGATTTTATTGGTTTTATTATAACATAATGATATATATCACACAGCAACTTACCTTCAGCACTTTCTATTTCTTCATTACTTTCCATTACGTGTTTATATAGAAAAGAATAAATAGGTATTATTGGATCAGTTGAAACCCAGTAATTGTTTAGTATATTGTGGGTTGGAATAAAAAGGGTACATTTGCATTTGTATCCTTTTTATGCCAACAAAATCTGGACTTTCGTTTACCATATTTTTCTACAACGCAATAGATGTCGCTAAATGTATTTAAAATCATTTGCACCATTTATATCCCAATAAATAGGCTAAATCTCACCTATAAGAAAATTCAGTTATCCCATAATTTTAAAAAATTGTACTTATACCCTTTTTATTCTAACCCCTTCATATATTAGTAACTTACTAAAATACGAGAATGTCAAATTCCAACACTGGCTTTTGTGTGTGTTTTTTTTAATCAGGTAAGTAGGTCCCGAGAAATATATTTATGTATTTGTAGACTTCATTTTTCAACAAAAATTGGTGTACACTAGATTTGACTAGTGTCGTTTTGCTTAAAAAAATCTCATAGCATTTTCTCAATTTTGGACACCTTAAAAAAAAATAAAAACTTAAAAAAAATAGTCAATCAAAACAGACGGCCTTGGATTGAAGATGTCAAGTATATTATCCTGTTCAAAAATACGTTTTTTTGTGCCCTACATTTTACCACAAAATAATTCAAATAGGATAATAAATAAAAATATTACAAAGGTGTTCTGGATCTTAATAGGCCACACTGTATGAATATAAGTATAACAAGGACAACAAGTACATCGTAAATATTCGGTTTTTTGCAAAAATCCACAATTCTTCTTTAGAATCTAAGGAGCGTGGCATAAAAAGTCTTGTTCTTTTCTAAATTCTAAAATAAAAAAAAATGTTATGGAACCATAACAAATGTTTAATGTACAGTAAACAGAAAGGCTTCCCATTCTTAAAAATAAAGTTGGTTTCCACAACAACCAAACGCTAAAAGACAAAATTATTTCATGCTGATAGAAACGTGGCAAGTAAATTGATGAAAATCTTTTATTCAGGACACCTTGTCACGAGGTTATTAAAACGTTACAGGCATTATGCGCGACTTCTTTGCCACGCTGCATATAAAAACGTTGAACAAAAGTCAAGAGGCAAAAACTGAACAAAGAAGAAACAATTGCCAGTTATACGAAAAAATCCGAAACCATAGTGAACATCCTATGGAAGCTTCATCCGAGTCATTACCATTGGTATATGTATTTCTCGATGTCACGCTTGTGGTCTTCAGTTTCTGTGTCTAATCTGTCGATTCCACCGGTTCAGTTGAGCTAAATAACGGACCTGGCTAGAAACGTTATGATTTTCGTTAGACCCGCTAGGTCGCGGCTAAAAAAAATATTTTCTTCAATTTTTTCACTAAAGAGCATGAAAGTAGGCGAGTTTTACGCTTCGTGTAATCGTCATTATTAAATAATGTTTTTTCTGGAACTAAGAAACGACGTCTTTTGTTCGATTTTTTACCGTCGAAGCTGTTACGTGTTCACTGAACTCGAAAATTGCCCTAAATAAAGTATGATGTCTTCCCAGCGAGCAAGAAATACTATCGACGAATTACACGAAACCGAATAAAAAAAGGAATCTTCTTGGAGTTTACAAATCGTTGCGTATTTTGCCGTGTCGCGTAAATAAATCTGACTGTTTACGTGATCAAATTTTCACACCGCTTCAAAACATTTCGCAAAAACCGCACTAGGCATCTCTCGTGTTGTCATTTTTATTTACTCTTGTTAAAATTCTAACGTTTTATACTGTGAGTCAAGATTCATTTCTGACGTTACTCTATATGCCAAATTTTGCTCTAAATACTATCCAAAATAATATCGAGTACCTGTGGCATAGCCACAGGAGAGGATATACGAAGTGTGTAAATTAAGTAATGAAACTGACTCTTTTTATTTTTTTTTTAGAATAGAATTACAATTCAGTATTGTCTCCTTCAAAATAACTTCCTAGGGAAGCCACACAGCACTGGAGACGGTTCTTTCACTTCTCATAGCAGTGCTGGAACTCATATACTGAAATAACCTTCAACTGGTCGGTTACAGCCGTTTGAATGTTTCTCAGGGTCCCAAAACGACGTCCCTTGAGATGATTTTCCAATCTCGGGAAGAGAAAAGAGTCACAAGGACTCAAGTCAGGCGAATAAGAAAGTTGAGGAGCCACAGAAATGTGGATTCTTGCTTTTTTGGTCCTTGGAGAGCTTGAAGTGTCTAGAGTGGGTCATTCCATGCTTTGGTACTTGATTTCCGGATGAGTACGACACTCATACACCTAAGTCTCATCACCAGTAATGACACGTTCCATAAAATGAGGATCATTTTCAATCGATTCCAAAAGTCAAGGCACCTTTCTCTCCTGATGTCCGTTTGTTCCGGCGAAAGGTTTTTTGGAACCATTTTTGCACAGATTTTTCTCATCCCCAATTCGATAGTCAAAATCTGATGAAGAGTTTTGTGATTCAAATTTAACTCTTCCCCGATCATTCTTGTCGTCAACCGACGATCTAAACGCACAAGAGCCCGTATTTTACTAACAATTTCATCTCTCGAAGATGAAGTACTTCCACTGCGTGGTTCATCTTCAATCAACTCTCTTCCTTCTGAGAATCCTTAAACCACCGAAAAACCCGAAAAACCTGGGCTCTTGAAAAAGCACTATCTCCGTAGGCGTGTTGAAGTTTTGTAAAAGTATTCGTTGCGCTGTGTCCAAGTCTGAAGCAAAACCTGATAGCACACAGTTGCTCAAAATTAATGTCACTCATTTTTAAAACGCACTTCACAACGATAGCTATTTCACATATTTTATTACATAAATAAAATGTCAGTTTTAATTACAACCCTTTGTTTTTTATAATCAAGTATGTATATTATCCATACACATATAAATACCAGTAGATTTCTAAACTGTGGAAATATATCCTAGACACATGTTTGCCATCTCATCAACTTTTACTTTTCATAGGCATTAATTAATATTATTGCTCTATGAGAATGTACCAGGCCATTCATAAGGCATTTTTCAATAACGTAATCACATCGAATTTCTCGATATACGTGTGAACCGTGAGTTCTTTGAAGGTTGAACATAGTCACGACTTTTAAAAATGACCAACGCTGAGGATCAGTACTCGAAATATTCCAACAGAGACGACGTAATTACAAAATTATATGGTAATGCGATGTTTCGTGAATTTTGCGCAGGTAGATGTGAAAACCTATCGCTGAAAACCGTAAATAAATATTAAATCCTTTCTAAAGTTCTTGGACTCATATTACAGGGAAATAAAGTATCTTAAAAAAATTTAAAAAAAAATCGAAACTCCCATCCTTACTATAGTTTTTCGTAATTATGAGAAAAATATTTTACATTACCTAATATATTAGAATATTTATATAAATACAAGACCATCAATTCTGAAATTCCTAAGTGGACAACGTCATTTCAAAAGGAAATATCAAGTTTTATTTAATTTTTTTGCCCAAAACAACTTGATGTTTGTGTCAAATAATTATTCCACAAAATTAATTATCTCCCATGCCTATTATCAAGCCAGGACAATTGGGAATTCCACTAGCCGCCACTGCTATGTTGTTGTTTTTTTCTGTATCGTGTAGGTGTAATAAAAACGTGATACGAACATCCAAATCCTCTATATTCGCTCCTCGCAGCTTTAAATCGATTAAAGAAGCCATAATAATCGTAGATACCCGTGTATATAAAATGCAGCGAGAACGAAATATAATCCCATGACATGCCGACGTAACTTAACGTAAACAAACTGATAGTCCTGATAATTTTATTTAGAACTTATGTTTGAATCCCCTGAGAGCCAATTACACGCAAAAGCTCGCAATACAAAACGTTTATAGCCCGATTATGCATATTTTCGCAGTAAGTATCGTGTTTCGGAAAGATCCACATAGGAGTGTCTAGTCTTGGGCGCGACCAAACAAACTCGAACTGAATTATTTCTCCTGATGTGCTAAACGACCACGAATGAAAAGTTTAATACCTGTCTGGCCCTAAAATCAGGTGCGGTGCACGATAAAAGGGCATATGGCGTTTCCCACGCAGGTTACAGACCTACCTATTATATATTTATGGATCTGCAGCCCTGTTCCCACATTTTTCCCTATTGTCATGTGTAACCCTAAAAGCGGAATATTTTAAATTAGATGTGGATTTATAAATAAAATGTTGATCTGGTTTCTAAAAAATTCATACTTTTCAAAATGGATCAACATGTTACATCTGTAGTAACAAATTATAAATCCACCATTAAATTGAAACTGTTCTAATTATTAAAATGTTTATTTGTATTGTTATTTGTTAAGCGAAAAAAAAGAAATATGAAAGTTGGGAACAAATAGAATTTAATTCAATTTTTGAGATCAACCAGAGGGTAGGTTTTTTATTATAGGAGGTGTGTAAATTAAGTAATGAGACTGATTTTTTTAATTTTTTTTATTCGAATAAAATTACTTCAAAATAACTTCCTTGGGAAGCCACACAGCGGTGGAGGCGGTTTTTTTTTTTTTTTTTTCTTCTGGGAGCCGTCCTTGTGGAGGCGGTTCTTCCATTCCCAATGTTTTCTATGGTCCCAAAATGACGTCCCTTGAGGTGATTTTTCAATCTCGGGAAGAGGAAAAAGTTACAAGGACTCAAGTCAAACGAATAAGGAGGCTGAGGAGCCACAGGAATGTTTTTACTGGCTAAAAACTCGTTTACTGAAATGGCTGTGTGACAAGGCGCATTGTCGTGATGCAACATCCAGTTGTTCTTGATGTTTGGTCTCACACGCATGACCCTTTTTCGAAGTTTTTCAAGAACCTCTCTGTAAAAGTATTGATTTACTGTTTGGCCTGGAGGCACAACCTCTTTGTGAACAATCCTCTGGCTATCAAAAAAGCAAAAATCAGCATGCATTTGATCTTCGACTTGCTAATTCTTATTTTCTTTTTGGGTCTTGGAGAGCTTGAAGCGTGTCATTCCATGCCTTGGCGCTTGGTTTCCTGGTTGTACTCAAACACCCAAGTCTCATCACCAGTAATGACACGTTCCATAAAATGGGGATCATTTTCAATAGATTCTAAA
The DNA here is from genome assembly GCA_029963805.1 of Aromia moschata. Classification (NCBI taxonomy): domain Eukaryota; kingdom Metazoa; phylum Arthropoda; class Insecta; order Coleoptera; family Cerambycidae; genus Aromia; species Aromia moschata. Next base: position 1,975,188 of record JAPWTK010000052.1, on the reverse strand, counting down.
AAGTCAACACACCTGATATCCTTTTTCGCTGTATCCAAGTCAGATAGCACAGCGTTGCTCAAAATTAAAGTCACTCATTTTTAAAACGCACTAGAAAAAAACGGTTTACGAAAACAGTCACATGGAATAAACAAATGACTCTAACAAGTTGAAACTTGTACTGAAAGGGTACCGCCCGTCCAAGTCCCGCCTCCACAGTGTTGCTAGATTGGGCGCTGCGTCGCCAGTCTCATTACTTAATTTACACACCTCGTATATGTAAGTATCACTTGAAAACTTAATTTTAAAAATATTTAGGCAGGTGTTAAACTTTACAGTATATTTTCAGCTGATACGAACATTTGAAGAAGTAAGCATGATGACAATGGTAATGTTAACATGCGAAATGATACGTCTACATCCTGTTAACGACACGTTTGCCAATTGAACAATGGAATTTGATCAAAGATTTATTAACCAAACAGAAAAAAAAGTCGCCCATGTAACATTTACAACAGAAATTATATTGCAGCAATATTTTAGCAATAACAAATTTTCGGCTAGCTTCAAAATCCGTTCCCACACTTGACGAAACCCTGAGGTGTTTTTTTAATCTAGATGAAATTCTTGTGTCGTCACATTTGTACAAAATATCTTTAAAAACTGGTCCACGACGGTGTAGTACCGTGAAACCCATTAAGAGGAAACAAAGTGCGCTATATTTCCTTGAGAATTGGCGTTAATTAATTAATTAAAAAATTCAAATTCCCCGCATAACCGTCAGAACAACGGGCACAAGTCGATCATGTGATGATTTTTGTACCGTTTCTTTCTAGAGTAAAATTCAGGTAACATTGAGGGGGCAGAAAAACTCTGATATGTTTTCTTATGTACGTTGAAATATGATTTTAAATACTATTGTCCAGGGTTATGCACATACTGACACATAAGTACTTAATGAACTTAATGAAATAAAAAAGAAATCCAAATTCATACAATATTCAGTTTAAGAGAGTTTTTTTTTTTAAGTCTTGGCTCATACATTGAGCTGACCAACCAAACCATATTAACAAAAAATGAGTTTTTTTTAACTCGGTTTTAATCGGAATTGAATGTATTATACAGTCATTTATTTAAGCACTGCGTATCTTTAATCTATTATTTTTGTTATTGGAAAGTAGTGTAAGTTGATTTGTTTGTTTTGAAATGCGTGTTTTTGGTTAGTACATTTGTTTATATAATAATATAATATTATAAGTATATTAATATTATATACATGTAATAATGTATATATTTTTAATACTCTTTTTTTCAGATTTACCTGATTGTTCAATATGTGTGTTGAATGTAAATTACAAATTTCAAATCATTTGGATAATAATATATTGCGAGGAAAATTCCTGAATGAAATTTGAATTGCTACACAAAACTTTTTGATACTCAGAAATCTTCATACAAAGAGTTCGAATGACATTGTTTTCTATGATCGCATAAACACTAACACTTGATGTATTTACAATGCTTTACTAGCATTTACAAAGATTATTATAATAACGTATTCCATTTTCAAGAGACCACGTCGGACAGAACAGCCACCAAAACAAAAAGAATAACTACAACGCACTAACTACCATGACATTACAATCTTTCTATGAATACCTTATATTCGTTAAAATGTAATAACGTTTTTGCCGCGGTTCTTATTAAGAAAGTCACAATATAATTTTACGCCACGTTACGATCCTCGACGTTAAGCAAAGAAAAAAAACCCGGCTGAGTTTCCTCGCGATACTCAGCGCCAAGTGGGACTCGTATTGTTTCGTGACATTTGACCTCTGCTATGTGCCAGTCACGGCAAGTACTTGTGTATGCGATACACGAGGATCAAAGTCATCAAGACACTACAAGGGAGGTTTTTTCGATATAAACGACTTAAATTGAAATAAAAACAATCGATAAGTATGTTAAGGTTAAGGCTAAAATGTGGGACTATATAACCCTTCGCGGTGACATCTTTAGGTATATGTGACTCACCCTCTACTTATATTTCACCCAGCAGGTTCAAACTTTCGATATATTCAATTAGTTAACGGTCCATCCAAGTCCTTTAGGAAGAGTTGTCGTTGATCGAATAATGTAAACCTAGTATTTATTAGAATCAGACAGGTGCACAAGATACTCGTATCTCCTGCAGTTTCATCATCTCCCAGGCACATACGAGGTGTGTAAATTAAGTAATGAGACTGGCAACGTAGCGCCCGATCTAGCAACACTGCGGAGACGGGACTTGGAAGGGCGGTAGATTAACATGTAATGCACTTTCAGTACAAGTTTGAACTTGTTAGAGTAATTTGTTTGCTCTTTGAGACTGTTTTCGTAAACCGGTTTTATCTAGTGCGTTTTAAAAAAGAGTGCCGATAATTTTGAGCAACGCTGTGCTATCAGACTTGGATACAGCGCGAAAGGACATCAGGTGTGTTGACTTTTTAGAATCTATTGAAAATGATCCCCATTTTATGGACGTGACATTACTGATGATGAGACTTGGGTGTTTGAGTACGACCCGGAAACTAAGCTCCACAGCATGGAATGGCAAACTTCAAGCTCTTCAAGACCCAAAAACGCAAGACTGAGCAAGTCAAAGATCAAATGCATGCTGATTTGCTTTTTTGACAGCCAGGGAATAGTCCACAAAGAGTCTGTGCCTCCAGACAAAACAGTAAATCAACATTTTTGCAGAAAGGTTCTTGAAAAATTTCGAAAAAAAGGTCATGCGTGTGAGACCAAACATTAAGAACAACTGTATGTTGCATCACGACAATGTGCCTTGTCACATAGCCATTTCAGTAAACGAGTTTTTAGCTAGTAAAACACTCGTGTGGCACTCAAGTTATTCGCCTAACTTGAATCCTTGTGACTTTTTTCTCTTCCCGAGATTGAAAAATCACCTCAAGGGACGTCATTTTGGGACCATTGAAAACATTCAAACGGCTTTAACCGACCAGTTGAAGGCTATTCCAGTATATGAGTTCCATCATTGCTATGAGGAATGGAAGAACCGTCTCCACCGCTGTGTGGCTTGCCAAGAAAGTTATTTTGAAGGAGACAATATTGAATTGTAATTCTATTCGAATAAAAAAATTAAAAAAAGTCTCATTACTTAATTTACACATCTCGTACATCATTCTGCATTTCCTACTAAGCCCAGTTTGCCAGTCTTTACATTCAATTTATTTCGTTACTAGATTCTGATCCGTAAATTTTATTAAAAGTCATCTCTGGCCAAGGAATTGGCTATTTTATTGCCATCTCTATCCAAGTCGCCAAATACTTGATTTTGTATTATAAATTTGATGTTACCAAAGAAAAAACATTATTAAAATGCAAATAAAGATGCGCTTCACTTTGCAGGAGACATTTCGAGGCTGTTTCGCCGAACCCATAAATGTGTCAGGTAGTCGGAAAGGCCGGCAGCACGGCGGACGGAAAACAGTGGATATTAATTTACACGTAGAGCTTCGTTTTAATAACGGCAAAAAAACGAAGATGTAACTCTATCCGGGACTCGTAGCACTCGACAAAGACCATCTGGGGGTCCCACAAGGAGCCCGGAGAAGTATTAAAAGTGCAACTTGAGGGGAAAGCGTTTAAAAGATGACGCGGTGTCGGATTTCGATTAACTTTTATATTTGGGCGACGACGTTAGAAATTAAGAAACGCTGTTGTGCCGTCGAGGGGTCATTGATGGATCGTCAATTTATATTCAATTAATTAGACGAGTCTTCATCGTTATGCAAATAGTTGGGTTCGGTTCAATTTGTGGATCCACTAACGCTCCTACGGAAGTAGGCTAACGTCACAGAATATATACAGTTCACGAGGTGTATCTACTAGATATAGACCAAGATGTATCTGTTTTGATATATGGTAGTTTGTAATTTATATCCGTCAGGAAAATTTGTTTATAAGAAAATGTAAAAAAATTCTAAAACATCTGTATTTTTCTTTTTCTTTAGATCATAGATGATCATTTTAGAAAAAATCGAAAAGTAAAAAAAATGTTATTAAATTATACATTAGGTGTGATAGGTTAGACATTAAAAATTGAGTTAATTAGAAATTTTTTAGTTAGTTTGAGTTTATTAGAGAACTTTTTCAACTGTCGCATATGGAAATTATTATTCCTTATGATATTCCAGAGGCATTCCAATAAAAAATTAGGGATCATTTGGAAAAAGTCCAAGCCAAAACAGATACCTCATCGTCTAATAAGACCACCACAAAAATTGCTAGTTTTATACCACGTACCCTAAACTCCTGGTTATAGAAGCGGTTGAAGCTTGAGAAAAACTTATGACACAGTGGCAAGAAACCTTAGCTTCAAATTCCGATGACACGCATCGAGTGATTCTTTAATTTTACTTTTAAATAATAAACATACCTAATTGTTCCCCAGTAATGTTACCAGGTTAATGAATAGTGATTGTGTGTTTCAAAAAACCATCATGTTTATTTATATGTCAAATGTTTCAGACCTTCTTCAAATATTTTATGAATTCATTCAATCCCAAGTGAATATTCATTATTACATTTACTGAAAGAGAATCCATAATGTATCCACTTATCTGCGCTACTGTCTCGCTGATCAAACTCCGACACCGATAAATTAGCATTCGGCACAGTTAGAATCATGCGGAAGACATAAAACAATATTGACTCCACGTAGACGCAATTTCTAAGTCTCGTATGGAGATGCGCAATTCGTGTGAACAAATCTCTCGGATACCTAAGAGACCTTCGAAGCAACCTACTTTCTACAGAAGCGTGAGGATCGTCTGTGAATATGTGCCTTACCGAGTATTCAATGTATTTCAATTTTTTCACAGCAATCCTCAAATAAGTTTAAGTTCAGTTTTAAGAGACGACGAGACTTCTTACAGTACCAAATGCTACAATTCAAACACAAAAAATACTTGTATATGGTGTAGTCCATGCCAACTGGACATGGCCAAAAAAATTATCGCTCAAACTTCGGGAATATATTCGTCTATGTGTGCCCGAATCTCAAGAAAAAAAATTTAACCCATTTGGGCACTCCGTTCCCGAGTTATGATTTTTTTATATTGGAACAAACGCGAATTTTTAAATATCTTGATTATTTCGATAATTCATAACTCTGATCACGTACAACGAATCGAGATTTCCATACAGGTTCTTTGCGAAAATTTCCCGTTCTTTCCAATGAAAATATCTAAAAAAATGAATTGGTCCATTTTAGACCATTTTTTTTGGACTTTTAATTTTAAATTGGCCAAAAATGACCTTAGCCCCAAACAGGGACCGTCTTCTAACATGGCGCATTCGATTCCCCGTCCAAAATATTACGCGCAACCAAGTTTTTAGGATGGACGGTCTCAATTTGCCCAAATACTATAATTTAATCATTTTTGGACGAAAAATCGATTTTTACACAATGGATATTTCTCAGCGCTTTTATCGCGGGAAAATGTTAGGATTGATCGTAATTGATCGTAAAGTCTGATCATACAAAATAATTATGAAAATGATGAAGAAAAAAAAATCCTGGTTCAATAAATCCATTTCTCCTTCAAAATCCTTTTTTTTTTTCAATTTTTTTTTTCATGCATTTCTCTGCCCCTGTTCCCATGCATAATTCAAAATGTATCGCAAATATTTAATATACGATCAATCCTAACATTTTCCCGCGATAAAAGCGCTGAGAAATGCCCATTTTGTAAAAATCTATTTTTTCGTCCAAAAATGATTAAAAGATGGTATTTGGGCAATTTGAGACCATCCACCCTAAAAACTTGGTTGCTTGTAACATTTTGGACGAAGAATCGAATGCGCCAAGTTAGAAGACGATCCATTTGGGGCTAAGGTCATTTTTGGCCAATTTAAAAATTCAAAGTCCAAAAAATGGTCTAAAATGGACCAATTCTCTTTTTAGATATTTTCATTGGAAAGAACGGGAAATTTCCGCAAAGAACCTGTATGGAAATCTCAATTTGTTGTACTTGACCAGAGTTATGAATTATCAAAGTAATCAATTTTTTTAAAAATCGCGTTTGTTCCAATATTTAAAAAATCAATAACTCGGGAACGGAGTGCCCAAATGGGCTAAAAAAACTTTGAGATTCGGGCACACATAGACGAACATATTCCCGAAGTTTGAGCGATAATTTTTTGGCCATGTCCAGTTGGCATGGACTACATCATGTACATGCAGGATATTTAAACAAATTTGAAAATATTAGTGAGTACCATTTTTTTTGCATTAATTCGGTTATTGATATCCTGAATTCTTTTGAACGATGGATAACTTTTTATTGCACTTAATTAGTCACTAACAATATTTTTTGTAACCCGTTTTTTAATAAGTGACTTTTTTGTCGCGAGTTAACTCATTTTTGGTGGAAAGCCCTTAAACTAAAATACATTATAACTTGAAATTTATATGTAGGTTTCTATTATCCCTGAATCGGTAATATTTTTGTTAGCAAAACTTCTTTCTTCTTCAAAATTCTTAGTAATAATTTAGGCCATTTAACAAGGAGACTGTGGAACTTTCAGGCAAAGGCATCAATTTCTCTTTTATTTGAAAGTTTTGGTTTCAATGGCATGGTCGATTGACATAAACTTTACATTTTAAATACCCCCACAGAAAAAAATATAAGGTATATATGTAGATGCGAGAAGCGCACTGGCCATTCAATTACCTGTTCTGGCTATCCAGCGCCCTGAAAATTATGCATTTAAATACTCAATGATGGCTACCCAAATGATGGTATGAGAACCAACGAGGGTTCTGACTTGACCAGTAAGGCCGTTATGTCGATTGACAACACCGTTTAAATTGAATGTAGCTTCATCTCAAAAAAGGATATTTCTTGTGAAGTTCAGAATTGCAGTTTTCATCATGCTTTCACAAAATTCACCTATCGAAGTCATTCTTACTTAAGAACAAGTGTAACTGTGGTAAATATGAAAAGTAGTTGCCCTGAAAAGACCCTGAAAGATTGGATTTTTTTCGCTCACTGAGTTGTATTTTTAGGTCTCCCTGATTTTGCAGAATCCTTAACGCTACCAGTTACTTGAAATTTCTTTGCCAGTCTACGGGTTGTCATTTAAAAACATAAAGTTGGTCTCATTTATATTCAGGACAATTTTTCATATACAAAGTTATTAAAAAGTTCAAAGTATAGACATTATTCGCGATTTTTTTGCCACGCTGTATACTATTTTTATAGTAGGTATATACAGGGTGTTTCGCATAAGAACCGACACAGAGCAGGGGCATGTAGGGGAACCTAAAATATGGTGATTTAACGCAACTTACCTTTATACTAAGTTGCACCCCTGAGAAGTTATAGGCCTTCAAAGTGGGGTTTTAAATTTCGAAAAAAATCAATATCTCAGTTGTACTTGAACTTAGAAAAACCAAATTTGGTAGACGTTGTGAGTGTACCAAGGGCATTAAACGACAGTAAGTAGAGTTAAATTTATGCATTTTAAAGAGTTGATTAGGGATGATGCACCATTAAAATGTGGCAGAATTTTTTAACCCGTTAACGGACTTACAAAATTTTCATTTTACATTATGAGGAATTTAATTCTAAAACCTTTCTTACTCTTCTTATTTTTCAAAAAACTTTGTCGTTTTCAAGAAAAACTCGAATAACTAAAAACACCTATTTCTGCAGTGTTATTTAAAATCATCGAAAATTCAAAAGTCGGCTATGAAATTAGACGTCAAAGTTGACAATCAACCAACAAGTTGGAATAAGAATAATTTAATAGAAAAACAAAGAACTTAAACAACAGAAATAACAGGTTTGCACTGATAAGTTATAGAAATTGTTCAAAATGATCACCGTTTTCTCTTAGGCATAAATTTATTCTTAGTTGAAAATTGAAGTCTACTCTTTCCAATAACCGCTGATTGTTTCTAATGACATTACATTTATCTATAATGCGATTCCACAATTCTGCTCGGGACGCAACTGGCGAGGCATACACAAATTCTTTTAACGTCCCTCAAAAAAAGAAGTCACATTTGTTGAGGTCTAGTGATCGTGGAGGCCAAACTTGTAGGCAATTATTTCCTCGTCCAATCCATTTATTTGGATACTGGTGGTTTAAAAAGTCTCTAACCATAATACTAAAATGAGGCGGTGCTCCATCATGCATAAACCAATGTTCCAGTCTGAGTTGTAGTGGCACCTCGTCAAGTAAATCCGGGAGTGTATTTTGGAGAAATTTTAAATAAGTTTCACTATTTAGTCGATTTGGTAAAATAACTGGAGCAATTAAATACCGATCAATAACACCAATCCAAACATTTATTTTAAACTCGCGTTGGAGATGTTGAGGAGTTATTGAATGAGGGTTTACATCCGGAATACTCATGATAGTTATGTAGATTTGTAATACCTCTGCGAGTGAAACAAGCTTCATCAGTAAAGAGAATTTTCTTTTGAAAATGATGTAAATGATGTGTGAATTTGTAAATTTTGTAAATGATGTAAAATAATCTGACAGAAAGTCAGACTCGTTTAACAAATCTTCCGGTAACAATTCTTGCACTTTTTGAATATGATATAGGTGTAGTAGATTACGTCTGATAACTCAGTGCACAGAAGTTTGCGATATACCAGTTTGAGATAAATTTCTAGTACTGATATGTGGTTCATCTTCAAATTGTGTTCAAAATCAGTTCTTCGTCTTGTACCCTGATTGCAATAGAACGTTCTCGAGTGCTACTGAAAAACCTGCCTGTTTCTTGAGCCCGTCTTTCAACATTGGAAAATGTTTCTCTATGGAGATCATACGATTAGAAAATCTTCTTCGATATTCTTCAACACTTCTTCTGTATTTCCTTCACAGGAAACCTGACACTAATAGCATGTAAACTTGTTCGCTAAATGAAAACTTTCCGGCCATTTTCAAAACACTCAGCGAACAATTAACTAAAATTAAGTAACTTTTTTCCTGATTGTCAAGTTTGACGTCTAATTTCATAGCCAACTTTTGAATTTTCGATGATTTTAAATAACACTGCTCAAATAAGTGTTTTTAGTTATTCGAGTTTTTCTTGAAAACGACAAAGTTTTTTGAAAAATAAAAAAGAGTAAGAAAAGTTTTAGAATTAAATTCCTCATAATGTAAAATGAAAATGTTTTAAGTCCGCCAACGAGTTAAAAAATTCTGTCAAATTTTAATGGTGCATCATCCCTAATCAACCCTTTAAAATGCTTCAATTGAACTCTACTTACTGTCGATGTAATGCACTTGGTACATTCACAACGTCTACCAAATTTGGTTTTTCTAAGTTCAAGTATAACTGAGATATTGATTTTTTCGAAATTTAAAACCCCATTTTGAAGGCCTATAATTTCTCAGGGGTGCAACTTAGTATAAAGGTAAGTTGCGTTAAATCACCATATTTTAGGTTCCCCTACATGCCCCTGCTCTGTGTCGGTTCTTATGCGAAACACCCTGTATATCACAACTTTAGGATCACCCAAGAACCCCCAGGCTCCCTCCCTCTCCATAATTAAATTTAATAATTTCCCTCTGCCAAACCTTTACCTCCGAAACAAGAACTCTCTTTGCATCCAACAATTCTTCCCGCAACTTTTCAATTTGCGTCCGTAACCAATCTTTTCCGTCCGAGAAATGGCCGCGGGCCCTTCGCTCTCCTCCCGACCTCAAACGGCCGCGCCCTTTGGCGGCCCTAATCCCTAAAACATCGCCGTTCTTTCCTCCCAAATTGCTCGAGCGAATTTAAACGGATCGCCTTTGATATGCAAACCTGTGCATACATCTACGCATAAATTACGGCCGAAAGGGCATTCCCACACGTACGCCCGCCCTTCGAAATTTAATTAGAGACCTGCGCTAACAGAGATTAGGGGTGCATATCATAATGCAGCCCTTTTGTTCATAGGAATTTAATTGTTTGAGCGGTACGGGACCGGGTACGGGCAATTTGGGACTTTGGATGTAATTTGGTGGATAATTAATAAGGGCTCTCTGCGATGTAGTCGCGTAAGGGTGGCCCTACTATTCATATTTTATCTTTAGGTGAAACGATTTTCTTGTCGTTTAATAGAATAAGCGAATTGTTTGTAGATACTATCTTGGTTTCATTTGGCAAAGTGTGGGGGAAGGTTCTGTCGATAGACGGTATCTCGGGGTTGTTGATCTTTTACATTTAGATTTTAATTAGATGCGGGAGTGTCTCAGGGTTTTTTTTTAATTAAATTTGTGCCTACGTCGGTATCACTGGGTAATTGCAAAACGCAAATTTTTATTGAATATTTAATCGTTTAGGTATGCATTCGTATTTCAGATCGTTGTCAGTATATTCGTATTTCAGATCCTTCGAGATGTAACGTTAGCACGTTTCTAAATATGACGTATCAACAGCTTTTTAAACTAATGATTTCGACCCTAAACTCTAAACGTTTTAGTTCATTTTAAGCTTGGTTACCATCGTTTTCATGTTGCTAACTATTAGTAATACTAAATACGGTGATAGTTAAGTAATCTTGTCTACTAGAAATAAATATAGTTTATTTACTGATGTTTATTCCAAAGAGATACAGGCCCTTTTTACTTCCCAAATCATAATTATTAAGCAAAAACAATTTATAATTATGATTTTAACTTAGATTTAGATATAATTAATGCAGAAAAGAAAATTATAGATAAGAAATATCAAGTTTGCTAATAAAAATTAATATTTAAAATGATCATATCAAATACAAGCGTCTAAAGCAAGGATTTTTGGACAAAACTACCGATCAAATGGTTGTCTGATAATCGGTTGAAGAGTTACAAAATTACAAATCTTGAAAAAAAAAGTTTCCCATGTTAATTAAATGGGAAATGGAAAATCGCGATGAGTCACCTCTTAATATTAAAATTAAGAGCCTATATTTTCACAGGCTCAATTTTTCGACATCCTGAACAATATTTTCAGAGTAATTTTTTGAAAAAAAAAATAGTCGATTTTTTGATAGTCTATTGGGTCATATGTCGTAAGTCAAAGACGGCCATGATGATGCGAACATAGCGCGTAATTTAATTCTTACTTATTGCATATTGTTAACTATGAAATAATTCATAGATTATCCTTGACTGCCTTTCAAACTCAGTACTGTAAGAATTGAAAACATTGTGTAAGGTATGAGGATAATCATTTATTTCATTATTTTTTTCTATAATCCTAGCTAAGATGCACTAAATAAGGCTATTAATTTGAAAAATTGTGTTTTTAAGATGAGGCCATAAAAAAAGTCGCATGGAGTACTTAATATGAGCATAATCTTGTTGGAAATTCATGGTTGATATTTAAATTAATGAATCTATCTTGACAAAATTCCCTCAAAGAGATCACAGTTTCTGTTGCAGCGTGAACTCTAGTGCCATGTTGAAAATACCCGTGTTGTACATATACACCGATTTTCTGTAGATGTAAAGGGGATTCGGGAAACCGCTTCTCATAGTTTGACAGTTCATGTGACCCATTCAGGTGAAAGCAAGCTTCATCTGAAAAATTGATTAGAACCCTCCTCATTAGTATTGTTTAAATACAACTCGCAAAATGTCATCCTATGTAGCCTAGCACTAAAAGTTCTTGGTGACAAACTAAGTGGTATGGGAAAAAGTGCAGGTTCTTATTTCTGTCTTCTTCTTTTCTTCCTAGTACCTAACAAACACTATCTTATAGAACTAATGCCGAAACTCTTCTAAACGATCTTAAATATTTCCACTCGCCCTCGAAGTCCAATTCGAAAATAAAAGTGTTGTGTTCCTGTGAAGACATAATCTTCTCAAAAGGAATTATTTCAAGTATTACGTGTTAATTCTACTTGTAAAATAAAATAAAAAAGAATGACGGATAGTTGGCGCTAGAAGATGAACAATTTTTTTTCATGAGAAAAAAGGGGTGGTAATTCCCACGAACCTACCCTGCGCATTCCGAAAAGACAGAAAACAAAACCAAACCGTCGAGGTACACCAACCATTAGCTCCACATTTTAGCCGACGACGAGCGACTCCGCGCTCGTGAAAGTAAGAAGGTACGTCGCGACCTTTAATTAAGCAAAAAAAAAAGTACTAACGGTCGAAAGGTTAAGATTACGACAGGTCGGCCGGGTGTGCGGTAATTGGCCGGGATGGGAGAGAAGATGCGCCTCGGAGAGCCGGAGAGCGTATGTTTATTTACATTTGCGCTCGCCCGAGAGGCGAACATTAAAAAAATTCCCTCGCCAGTCACGAGAAACGTCTATTTCTCACGGCTCGACGCGCCAGCACTCGAACGGTTAATTTCGTATAAGTCATTAGGCTTTCGTAATTTCTGATAGCCGGAGACGTGCAGTGTGGTTCCGTCGATTTTCAGAAGCGTTACAATCGGGGACGGTCCTCCTATTACAATCACAATAATTACGTGCTTATACTTTGGCACAAGATGCACAATGAGGCCAAATCCTCATATTTCTGGCCAAAAACCAAAAAAACATATTTTGCCCTATTATATCAATTATATATACATGTGACCCCGCATGCAAAAGGGACCTAGTGTGTCAAATTATGTAAATTCTTGTTTATATAAATTACTGTGGGAAAAACCCAAGACTTATGTGAGGATAGGTACCTAGTGTGTCAAAAATTTGTATTTTCAACTGATTTCTGGTTCTTTCTACTACATTGTATTCCTTTAGACCAAGAGCGTAGCCAGAGGAGGGGGGCGATGTGGGCGATCGCCCCACCCCCCAAAAGGGTCAAGTAAAAACCAAAATACTCGGGGGATTGCGGTTGCGGTTGCCGTTGCCTCCACTGACCTTTTTTTTTTTGGCTTTTTTTGTTTAATCTGCATTGCCCCCCCCCCCACTGGACTGGACTGGGAAAGAAAACCAACAAAACCATTAGATAGAACATTTATGTGGAAAAATGTACAGGTAGGTACAGCTATTTACATCTTGGTGTTCGCTGACTTCTTATTCCTTACAGCACGGGTTTTAGAACTTTCTAACTTCGAACTTTCCTCGGATGCACAATTGAGTCGATTATGTTAAAAACCTACTAAACAGTTTGGAACCTCCCGAGTTGACTGGCAGTGTTAATTTTCGTGGAAACCCGATAAAAACAAGCTAAATCTGAACGTGAAAAGTCCATTACGTCCAAAAAGTTAACGACTGTAGGAACGAGCGAAACGGAGTGAGACGAGAAGGAAGGTAATAACAAAGGATAGCAAACTTTGAACGCGTTTTTCCACTATTCGTGTTTTGACACACTAGGTCCCTGTTTGCATGCGTGGTCACATATGATTCTGATAGCTAAATCCCGGTAGATTCCAAATTTGATATTGTTATTGGCGCTAAATTTTACCCTTAGCCGTTACCACCACAAAAATGTACCTTCTCTCCAACCTCTTCGCCCATTAAAAAAATTGACATCGGAATCAATGTCGTTTAAAATGTTAAAAGAGATAAATTCTCTAAAAACCATTCCGATTCACCCTTACCCCCTCCACCCTGTCTTTATGTTTTCCATCCCCTTCGTGTCGCACGTTTTGTGAAGTTTTTTCTCTTTTCCCTCCATTTCGGGCTCATGTTCTTATTTCGTGTTATTTATAGAAAGTGATTAGTAACTTGAAGGCTTTAAATTATATATGTTTAAATTATTTATATAATAATAGATAACTTTAAATCTTATCTGTCTAAATTTAGTTTAGACACATTTTTCCAGCTACAATCGCATTCTAGACCTCTGAATTTCAAAGACAACAATAATCAATACTTATTTGGCACCAACAAATTGAACTGACACTCTGATTCTGAACATCGTTACTAAAAAACTTCATCAAAATAATTATCAACTACTTGAGTTAGTAATACACATATCACATATGTATTTATAGTTTTCATGGGACTATTTGTCATGTTCTAAAAATTACTGAACAATAAAAAGCTTCTGTCGTCTTTTGACAGATTAGATAAAACATGGCCTAATTACTTTTAAATGTATTTAAAATGTTAGTTACGGTTTACTATGATATCAACTTTGTTATCTCAGAAAGAATGTGTACCGACTAGCTAATAGTGGACCTAGCTAAAGGTAAAAAATGACAGAGAATTGACTCGTTTAATATCCCTGTTTATTATTACAGGCACAATAAACATTTAAGTTGAAAAAATAAGTAAACTGTAAAAAAAAATTGAAGGATTTTAATTTGAAATCAAACAGAAAAATAGAATGTACAATGACGTGACCGAATATAATTTACCAAGCAAATTAAAAAAAGAGTGATGGATACTCAAAATATTTACATTTCTACATCAACATTTCGATTTATTTTTCAATATATTCTTCAGAACTCGTGTAAAATATTCAAAGTTGTAAGTGAATGTAAATAATAAGAAAATATATGTATACCAATCAAAAATAGCGTACGAATATAGAATTATATTAAAAAAAAAACTATATACACAAAGGATGACTATCAGACATAAAAAAATGTTTTTTTTGTAAACAAATGCAATTAGGAACAAAGTGAAGCATTAATTACACTGAATTTTTACATTTTATATACCCACCAAATTAAAAAAAAATGTCATTAATTACTAACTGAAATTTAAAAAAATCGATTCGATTAAGAAATTTTGTTTTCTGTTAAATCGTAGCTGTCACAATACTAACTTTTGAAAATCAGTGTTTTATGTTTGTGATTAGCAAAAAACGTTGTAACAGGGCGATTAATAAGTAATGGTACGTAGCTTGGACTCGGGATAATTGAAATGGTATTATTGGACATGGTATACTGGACTTAGTATGACCGAACTAAGGTAATAATTTTAGCTAAATCACATTATTTTAACCTCAAAAAGGTATTACTTCATATGTGTACTATTATTCATGAATCACCCTGTATAGTGATAACTTCTTCAAAGGCCACCAATCCACGATTACTTCCTGATTCACGGAGTACGTTTAGTCTGTTGAATAAACAGTATGCGTATTCATTTCCTACTATTGAGCGAATCCTCGGCTATTTAACAGTGCACTGGCCTAGAAACGCGATAGAAACGTGGCTTATGAATCTCGACGAGCCTTCGTAAACATGACTTTCACATCATCTTTAACTTTAATGGGCTCGCGGCGATTCTCATTGTGTAATTCGATGAAGAGCCAATATCGTCATGGTCGTTTTATGCAGCAATGTTGCACTTACTGCACAGAGAAATGTGTTTCTTCGTATCTTCGTATATTTATGTGGTGTTATAAGTTATAAATATACTTGCCAAGAGTATTTCTTTATGCTAAACGCATGTTCTTTAACGTAAAAAATTGTATTTTGACAAACGAATGTTTATCAGTTTCAAAGAAACTTTTTTCTTTGTGTAGGGTTTAGTACAAAGTAATAATCAATTAGATTGGCCAATGAGAGTGTTCAATCGACGGTAATATTTTTCAGTTCTGTTTTTATTTGATTATAGACTAAGCTATTTTTTCTTCAGATTCTCTACGGAGTTCTATATACAAGTAAATGTTTCTTGTAGATTCCATGTACATACAAGTATGTATGTATGTATGTGTTAGACAACATTCTATAAATAATGAGTTATATTGAAATGTGTAGACAAAATAATATTCTTATGTTCCTGTCAAAAAATGTGGTAATGTTTGTTTTTAAACATGTTTTTCTTGTATCTACATTTGGATATTTGAAGGTTTTAACTCTGCTGAACGAAAATTAGCTTCGTGATTTGATGGCTACAACGACACCGTTACTGCCACGAAGTTTTGTTGCTGGGTCGGAGGTCAACAAAAGGCAGCGGGAATCGCGACTTATCTTTGACACTACTTTGCATTTTAAAGAGTTGTTTAACACAGATGTAGCTTGTTGATAATTTGTACTGTGTCCTAAAATAGCCGTTGAAAAGGTTCTATATTTATATTCATATATATATATATATATATATATATATATATATTATATATATATACTGCAATAACTGAGTGTCTATAGAAAAAGTACATTTGTCACTTAATAACAAAAGTAATATAAAATGAAGAAATTATATAAAAAGATGGAAAAAATTATATCTAGATATGTAAATATCTTCCGAAAAAAAAAACGGTCGAAGTATGTTACCTTGGAGCGCTTTTTACACTTTTCCTTTTACTAATTGATTTTTAAAAATTAGATTAATAGTCGGTGCTTGCTAAGTTTTTGCCTAAAAATTCTTCCTTCGAAGTACAGAAACCAATAAAATAAAACCCAAACTATAACAACTCATTTAATGTTTTACACGTTTTGGCAGATTTTCGGAAGCAGAAACTCTAGTACACTTTTACGAAGGGTTTCGGTTTAAAACGTATATTTGAGGTTATGTAACATCATAAAGTATTTCGATTTCACAAAACTAGTAACAGCATCGAAAACTATGATTATCTCTCTCTCTAAAATCAATTCTGAATCGTAAAGATATATTTTTTTTATTGAGATATGACAATTTAAAGTGTGTGTCACCGATCTACTCAAATGCAAGCCAAAACCAGAGTGCAACTCTTTGAGTGTATTTTTCTAAATACTGTTGAATTCCCTGTAAAATGCTACTTAAAGACTGACCTTGATGTTCGTCAAAAATCTTACCGTGCATTCGCAATCAGAAACTATATAATTAAAAACTTTATAACAAAATTTGTGTCCGCCATATTGGATCCGACATTTTGAATTTTTAGAATCGGACAGTGGATCTGTAGTCAACGACCTTGAAAATGCTTGACAATAATTCAACAGTATTTAGAAAAATCCACTCAAAGAGGTACCTTGTACTCTGGTTTTGGCTTACATTTGAGTAGATCGGCGAGACACAAACTTCAAATTGTCATATCTCGGTGAAAAAAGATATCTGGACGATTCAAAATTTATTTTAAAAAAGAAGAATCATACTATTAGATGCTATTACAAGTTCTGTGAAAACAAAATACCTTATGAGGTTACTTAACCTCAAATATGCCAAAAACCAGTGTTTCAGTGTTTTTTGCACTTTTAGGTTAGGATATCCTGGAGTGGGTAATGAAACCTTCGGCGTAGAAAAAAAAACTGGACGTTTTCCACGAAACACCGAACTACCACACTTTTCTCGACGCGCGTTTCGCCAACCAAGTTGGCATCTTAGAATCTGGCAGGAGGAGATTAAACCTGAGTTTTAACCTTCTCCTGAAGATGCCGACCTGGTTGGCGAAACGTGCGTCGAGAAAAGTGTAGTAGTTCGGTGTTTCGTGGAAAACGTCCAGTTTTTTTTTTTTTTTTTAGGTTAGGATATAGCATACTAGAGTTTCTGCTTCCTGACCCTTGTTGACCTGTGTTATTAACGAAGCACTCACAAATTATATCAAAATAAAGAAGGTATTTATTTAAGTCACTGTTGTTATAAAGAATTTTTTTTATTATAATTTATGTTTGTGAGTGTCCTTATCAAATAGTATCTAATATGAATGATGACCCACAATTTACCAACATGTCGCTACAACTGCCTACAACAACACTACGTAAAACACAAATAGGCGTGTCATTTTCCTAAAACCTCTCCTAATGGGCAATTGTGCTCATTCTGGCCATTCAAATATTTGAGTTACAAAACAAAACACGAACGAAAACGCTTCTTCCGCCATCTAGATAACGGTCGTACGTTCATCGAGGTGGAATTTTAAGGCAAAGCCAACTACGCGATAAATACTTAAGTAAAAAAAATATATAAACCGTCTGTATACTTAAGATAGAACCGTCTCTTTCGAGGAAGCATTAAAATGTTTAAAGCCAGCGTAGATTATTAAAGTGAGAGTGGTGCTTATCGGGCCTCCAAGAATTTTAAAAGCTCCGCGTCGAATATGAGCAATACACTTTCGTGAAGTGATGATAAACAGTAGGGGTTCTGAAAATAAATCCCAAAACATCGGTAAACATCGGCGTTTGTAGCAAAAAAAAAGAAGCTCGGAACGCTTGTAAAAATAAATTCTTCTTAACCCTGTCGCTCAAGTCAAACAGAGACCCAACCTTATAACATAAATATTTGTACAAGTCGCAAAAAATCTTGGTTTACTTTGACGGTGTTGACAAAATTCTCGAGGCCTACACACTGGCTACAGCACAGTGGTCGTCAGTCGTAATAAATTCTGGCTTCAGAATGTTTGCGTGCCTGCGTGTAAAACTCCATAAGAGTCTCCCGCGTTCCTGCGCCGACAAGAATAGGGATAGCGTACTACTGCGCATACGCGGGCTGTGGAGAATGTTAGGGAAGGGGTCTATGCCGTATGTAGCACGGGAACGAAATACATGAGTATATAATGTACAAAGCTCTTAACAAATACGGTTTATACTTTCATTATCACAGAGTTGTATTGTGCTGAGCCCTGCATTTCCGGACACATTCGACCTTGAAGAATATGGTACTTCAGTACATTGGGGCAGCCACAGGTCGGGGCAGGGGGCCAACCCAAGTCATCCATATACTTCAAATCAAATCCGGATATTCAGCGGATGATAGAACTTATTTCTTGTAAACTTGTTAATGGTTTTAACAAAATTCGTATCAGAATTAGTGAATATTTAATTATACTAATTTAAAGAGATACCCTTTTTGTGGGGGAAAATTTGGCCCGGGGGGGAGAGGGGAGGGGGGGGGGAAAAAAAGAGGGGGGGAAAACCCCACCAATAAGGGGGGGGGGGGGGGGGGGGGGGGGGGGGGGGGGGGGGGGGGGGGGAAAAAAAGGGGGGGGGGGGGGGGGGGGGGGTTTTTTAAAGGGGAGGGGGGGGGGGGGGGAAAAAAAGGGGGGAAAAAAAAAAAAAAAAAAAAAAAAAGGGGAAAAAAAAAAAAAAAAAAAAACGGGAAAACTGGAAAAAATGAAGTTTTGGTTGGGGGGGGTAGGGAAAAATAAAAAACCGAGGTATTTTTTTCAACATTAGACACAATTAGATTTAAACTAAAGAACTAAATTAATTGTTCTTACAGCGGTTAATAATATATACATATATGAAAGTGTCTAATTTAGAGCTGATTTTGGTGAAACAAAATGGAAGGTAAATTTCGTAATTAACTTGTGTAATATTTAAGATGCGGTAAGGAAAATGATTTATGTCAAACTTATTCGTTATATAGAGAATTTAATGTGAAGGAATTATAGATTATATGAAAATGAATATAAACAGAATCGAATTTTTTAAATAACCTCTTAAATTTAAATAATACACAACATTTAAAACAGAACAAACAGAATAATCTCAGTATTAAATAAAAATATAAGTAGTTAAGTACGCGAATTGTTAATTAACACGTGTTTCAATTATTTTATTTTAACTGTCGTGACCATAATAATAATAATAATACTTATTATTGTTGACAAAATATTACAAAAGCCCTTCAAAAATACGTATTTTAACTACCTTATAATCAAATCTGTCTTAAATGAACATCTTATTTTTTTTTAATTGTAGACAGATTCAATTTTTTTTGCAAACTTTATTTTTAGTACAAAAATGTTTATAGGCAATTCAGTTGTAATTCTAAGAGCACAGACAAAACTGAAAAGACTTAAAAAAAACTGTTATCATTTGGGTCATTAGTTATGTATTATTACGCCAAAAAATATTTCTATAGAAAGCACCACACCAGACCTATTACGAGTATGTAATGAAAAAAAATCGTTAAAAAATACATAGGTATTGATATTTCATTTGTCTTTTATTTATTGTATTGATTTTAATAAATTTTACAGACAATTGAGATGAAAAAAGTTATGGAACTATTGTATCAACATCAAGCGGCACAATATGCTAACCGAAAAACTGTCAATTTACTATTACACCTATATCTCTTCTGTAAGACCTAATAATGTTTTTCACAATCTAATAACGTTCGAGTTCAGTAACTTCTTATCTAAAAAGCCATTGGGGCTGTTTCGAAACATATTTGTCTTGTTCGTTAAACATCGTACTTGCCAACAGAAGAAATTTCATGTATGTATATCGAACCCGATTTAATGCCAGAAGCTCGGCTGGCTTCGTAAGCAACAACGGTTGTCGCCGATTTTGCATTACAAATTTGATACACGACGTAAATAAACAAACGAATAGATGGATCGCCTCAGCGCCTACCATAATCGTAGTTAAATATTTAAATAGGCATTCAAGCTAGATGTCGGCAAAGGAACTTATCGAAATTTAGTATTTAAATTAGTTAAGAGTGTCTGCTATTTAATTTACATTTGTTGACTATAGTCTTCAGAATTCATACCTATACAAGAATAGTAACGCCCATAAAACTACGAAGAAAACTTTCGTTAAAATTACGATGGGTTACCGCAAGGACTGCATTTTGGCCCATTGTTTTTATTCAAGTATTAGTAACTATTTGGAAGGGAACGTAAAAACTGAGAGATATAAACCAAACTCAGTTCACATATATACTTACAATATCTATTTTAAGGCGTTACTGTATATTAACTATAAATTAACTATTTCATAGTCATTTCGAATATCTGTTGGTGTCAGACACTAATGGATAATCATTACTGTTATGTACTTATTTACAGCACTTGTCAGTTTACGCTTATTTACATTTATATTTGTGCCTGTCAGATTTGGTTTTGTTATAATGTTCTCTCACATTTTTTAAGAATAGCTAACCAAATGAGTTGTCATCAAAAGTTTAGTTTTAGTTGTCATCAAAATATTGGTAATTATGTGGACAAAAATACTACCTTACTGCTAATATGAAATATATAAACAAATTCCCAGATCGAGATTTATTACACACAGTGGCTGTTTCCTGCAAAAGTAGCAAGAAAAATAGACAAAACAATGACAAAAAGAACAAATAAACATTTGAGATAATAAACAATAAAGTTGATGGGACACACATGACTAGTGAGAAATGTGAGAAAAAAAGACTGACTAAATAGCAAGGGAAATAATTTGTATAGAATACCTGCACAAAATTGAGCTACTTTTGAAAATGTTTTTAGTTGTTTACGCGTCACAAAAATACAAAACATATCAACGTATAACAACATATAAATTCGGAATAAGTATAGCTTAAGTAATAAATATTCGTGATAACAATCTAGAACAAAACGTAATAATAATCAGGAAAAAACAATTGCAAACGTATTGCAATACAGATCGAAAAATTACGTGTGTACCTATATATGATAATATAAAATAGTAGGTACTAACAACTGCAGTAAATGTTAAGACAATTAAAACTTCGTGATAACAACTAGGTTCAAATATGTTTACGTGTACAGGACAATTTAAAGAAACTATTAAAATTTTATTTTTCAGTCATCAATGTCATTCGGTTCCCATAATTCATCATTCAAAATAAGTAAAGCACACATATGTAGAATAATAAGAATAATTATTACCCTGGAAGTGATGAACGTAGTAATGATTATAATACGGACAACATTTGATTATATATGATCAGTGACAATAATTCTGTATCCACTACTTTCTTCAAATAGAAATTTCGTTAAGGAATATATTATATCTTAGCTGGGTCATAAACATCCAAAACATTCAAAAACTGTTCTTAATTGGGCATTTAACCTGATCCATAACTTTTATAGATTGTTATCTTAACACATTATTTTTTGCTTGCTAACATAATTCAATTTTAATTGGCCAGTTCGTAGGTATTTTGTTTCAAATAATATTGTTTAAGAGTGTAGCAAAACCCAACTATTTTTTTTTTATATATATATAATTGATTACGTGAAGAAATTGGTAGATATATAATCGACGACCAAACTCTTTACTTAATGCTGTTCGACTTACCTCGAGCTTTTCTATGATAGCCGTGCACTCCCGCTGTGGTACAGTATCTGCTATTTTGACCACCAAATCCTCGTACGCGCCATTCTTCAATTCCAAACAACCACTCGCTACCAAGAGGGTGGCGAAAATCGTCAATCTCATCATCTTCAGCAACGCTTTCCGCACGTCAAAGTCCAAATCAGAAGAAACTCAACGTCCTCACTCTAAGAACAACTGCATGTCCCTTTAAAAAAAAACGTCTCTTTCTACTGTAAAAATCCTAGTGATATTCAAGCGCAACACTAAATCACTATCCGGATCCCACGAAACACTGTTATGTGTCCTATCGATTCGGCCCGTAACCAAGGCGACCATAAACAAGTGAATAACAACAAAAGTCCTGATTGTCCGTTGCGGTCTCGTGAACAGTTGCCGGCACCGGAAGAGGTGAGGTGATTCCGTGTTCGTCGACTGCACGCTCCAAACTACTGCGATGGACTGATGGTCGGCGTGACTGGCGTGAGTATCTGGAAGGATTCACGCCACGAGGTCGAATACTCCCACTCTCCGGAACGTGCGGATGCACTTTAATGCATTTTGCAGTAAACCACCGAGTTTTGTGTAAGCTGGTAGCCGGTGCCCGAAGGGATTTTGCCCCCACCACGCGTGTGTCGGCGGTTGCATAAGAGCGCTCCGGGAAGACGCGGGACGCCGACGATTTCAACGATGGACTTTGGAAATTGTGATGTTTTGAATTCGGTAAAGAAAGAAGCGTTCAGATGGACAGTTTTAAATGGGAAATGTAGATTCTTCCCGTAAACTTCGATCAAACGCAATTCAAAATTCGCAAATGAACATGGGAGCCGCATAATATTTTAGGGGGTAATTACCAGACCTAGTTAGAAGTATAGTAGCTTCTAAAAATTCAAATGAAACTGAAAAAAATGTTTCAAAAATTTGGCGCACCACCATAAAATCCTAGAAAAGAGCTACAAAATATTTGTGATTTATTTTCATAATCTCCAAATATATCTATTTTTTAATAGATGTATAATACAAAATACGTCTATTTGTATTTTTTAATTTCAAGTTCTGGAAAGGTTATGGTAATCTGAATTATTATTTCATCCCAGCATTTCGTTTTTGAGAATGTGCAGTAGCTGCATCTCTAGGCAAAATGAAATTTTTTCCTAGATTTTCAAACATTTTGCAAGCCGTTTCTAAGATGTAGGTAATTTTTGAGAGAATCTCTCAAAAACCTTCATTACTATAGTAATTTTTAAAGTGTATTGTCCTATTAATAGTGTTTTGTTTTTATCTTTATACATTTACTATATATGTATATAGACAGTACCGCCAATGTTTGTAACGTACCACCTTACATGACAACAATAACAACATTGATTGAGCCCTGATGAAGGAGAAATAAAGCTCCGATACGTTGGCAAAAAGCGAATAGTTGTTATTTATTCCTGGACCTAATCCAACCAAACAAAAAAGAAAACTAATAAACCTAAAATGTTTAAAATCCTGTATTGTGTAATGATAGCAAAAACTTTTTTCATAGAACATGAAAGGTTTAAAAAAAATAAAAACAAAACATTAACAAAACCTAAATATTAGCGCATATTCCTCCTCCAAGCAATCGCATTCATTTCTTATACCATCCGTCTTTACATAGCAGCTTCCTGTACCATTCAAAATTTTGGTCACTTTCCCACTCTTTTTCGAAACTATTTTTCCATTTCCCACTCTTTTCCAAGCACGTGGAGAAGATACGATGCCGCCCGATGGCGAAGGCAATAATGACCTTGCATATTTTTATTCTCCTGAGATAATCCTGGTGCCACCTATTATTTTACATAGAAGTTACAAATTTTCTGGATTTATTCGGTTTTGAGCTAAAAGTGGATTTATTCGTTGTTGCTCGAAAACATCGATTTCAACACTGAATTTTACAAGGATTTATTCTGTTTTGCTTTGGAACAGGTAGTTTATAAGGTGCAATTTAACAAACTCAGTTGAAATCCGCCGCTAACTCAATTTTCATAAAAAGTGGATTTATTTGGTTTTGCTCCAAACCTCCTCACTTGTTTTTGTCAATGAGAAATGGTTTCCAAACTGTGTCCCTCGCTTCAGGTCAGTATTAATTGCAAGGCCCTTAATTAACACCATGTGTGAGTCAATAAATAAAAAACGCTGCCGAAATACACTTCCCAGTCCCCGCTCCTACGCTAAAATTAACCCTAGTTGTACAGCACCGCGTGCATGTAACACACGATACCCTCGAACGACGTAGAAAAAAGGGGGAAAACTAGTCTAGGGCCCGGCCTTCTTGACTGTCGCTGTTCTATGTACGTCCGATATGTTAGTACATACTTAACATACCCATAAGGACCTAATTTATTTCTTTCACGGTTCTCACTGTGGTCCTGTTGGCTCTATGCGTTTATTTCAGTTAAGTAGGTAAATATTTGAACGATTTTCTCAAAGCTTAGGAATACAAACGAGTAGAGTAAGGTTTGGTTCATTCACTAGGTCGGTTCGGATTCTATCTGTCGACTAATTTATAGACAGGCGGTGTAAAAGAATATTTGAAGCTTTTTTAGATTTGCTGACACTTTAAAAACCTGTGCTAACTGTGTACTAAAGTAATCATTTTTTCTGATCTGTTTGACGATTAACCCTATGTCTGTTTAAAAATATTTGCTGATTTAGTTTTCATGTAATGACATGTTTTATTTTAGCGAAACTCATAAAATGACTAATTTAGTTAACCAACCAGTTTAGACATAAATTTTCCGACTTGCCATGGTACATTATCCCAAAGTACAGTTGTCAAAATAGAGAAACAGTTCAGAGCACTGAGATATAAAAGGCCAATTAAAAAACACGGTTCTTCTTTGGAAAAACAGAAAAACCCGATTACCTCAACTCGACATATTGAGAATAATGTTAGCCATCAAGCCTCCAATTCATGAGTTGGATGAAGATGACTTTGATAGTAGACTTGCATGTGAATTTTGCGAACAAATGATGCAAAGAATGGATAACAACGTCATAACAATAGAACAGAAATACGACATGCATTTTCTGATGAAGCAACGTTTACACTTAATGGACTTCAAAAATTCCTCGTTGGATGAGCGAGATGCATACCCAAACACCCGAAATGATAAGTGTTTGGACAGGTATAATAGGACACAACATTGTTGACCCATTTTTTTTGTATGAAATTTTAAACTATACAGGTTACGTGACTCTTCTTCAAAATCGAATAATTCCGTCACTAAGAAACCTGAATCCCACCAGAAGAAATCCAACAATACCAGCAGACACAATTTATGGTTTCAACAAGATGGAACACCGCCGCATTACCATGTTAGTGTTCATCAGTCATGGGGCACGGGGAGCCGAGTGGGTTAAAGCATCGTCTTTCCAGTCGCGATACCTCTGTGCGCGTTGTTCGAGTCCCGGCCGGGGAAGACGATTTTTAATTGTCTCGCTTTCTCTGTCAGGGCTTGATATGCAACCACTAATACACTAGTGTATAGGTGTGGATGCATAGATGCCAATCCAACCGCACATGCCATAGATTTGGTAATGTTCTGAGTTTTCTGGGTTTCCTCAGAACTGTAAAGCAAATGCGTTAAAAAAAAAACAAATAAAATGCAAAAAAAAACGAAATAATCTTAAGTCGCTCCCAGTGCGCCATGGCAAATAATAATAATAGCCACTCCTTCCCGCACAGATCCCTGAGAGGGACCTAAGGGGTTACTCTTCGGAGTAATTATAGGGTGAGTATTATAATTATTATATTATTATCAGTACTTTAGTTGCTCTACTGTTTTTAAATCGTTGCATTGGATAGCGATGGCCGTTAGAATGGCCTGCAAGGTCACCAGACCTTAATCCCCTATATTTGTTCTTGTGGGGATATCTTAAGGCTACCATTTACAAAACAAAGCCACAAGATGTAGATGAATTAAAGAGACAGATTAGAGTGTTGTCATGATTTACCTTTAACATGTGCTCCGAGGATGATCCCGGTGGATGAAGAAGCCAAATTTGTTGAACAGACCAGAATGCATGCGTCTAGTCGTTAACATATGACAACACGCTCGTTTACCATCTTATACCACACTGAAGAGTTCGTCTAAGATCAAAATCCGGATCTGTGAGTTCTGATGGTGAATGACAATGAACGGAGACTCATAAAATACGTCTGACTGGAATATTTTGTGTAACTTGCATATGTATTTTTGAGGTAGAACTTGCTTCTTTGTAAAATGTAATGCAAAACAGCAGCAGGTGATAAGAAACTGTACGTGGAAGTATTGATTTCTTCGGCAGCTGTTTTTTTATAAGAGCATATTACAGTACTTACGTTACAGACATGTCAAAGCGGAAAATTACCTCGCGAAATAAAGTAAAAATAGATAACGCGACAGTAACTTGATCCGGTCGTAATGCCCGTTTTCAGCGAAGCAATCAATCATGGGCGGCACGCTCAATAAATTAAACAAGTTCCTCTCGATGTAAACACGATACCGCTCCTAAGAGGCAGCCACGAATCAAGCGATTTTATTCATACTTTACGGCCATATACGCCGACCGGGGAAAAACTAGTCAGGCTTTTCAAAAGGGAAACCGAAGAAACGGACGGCGACCGCTCACGCGGAAAGCACGTAGAGTCTTCTGTCGCTTGCTTTAATTAATTACGAAACAAAAGGTTGTCGTCTCGGCCGCCCGCGATGTATGGTTATATTGAACGCCGCCGCCTACGAGAGCGCGAGGCAGATTGAGACGAGTTTTGTTAACGAGGCTTGGACGTACGCGTTGGAGAAAGCAAACAGCTCCTTAAAATTTTAATTTGCGCTCTGCGGGAGGCCCGAAAGATGGGGATGTTGGACATAACGTCTTAACGTAACAATTGTTTGTTCAATATGGACGTATTTTTATTAATATTTATTGCCACTTCGTTTGATGGAAACTTGTTCAATTACGATGACTTGTGAAGGTATGAAACACGAAAAACAGTAGTCACTAGTTAAAGTTCAATCGAGTAAGTTGAATTAATTTTCTTGGCACGATTTTCTACTCTTCAAATTGTTACTCATAGGATCACTAGCTATGTTTCTGAAAACTTGTCATTCTTGTAGATAGTAGACAGTCACTACTAGCTCTAAAGAACTACATAATAATGACAGGATCAGGAAAGGAATGTCATCAGGCACTTTCGAATGCAACTTTCACAAACAATGTTTTTGAAAGACAATCCCAGAGACAACAAGGGAGCTGATAGGTTGGTGAGGAAAGCATCCAACCATAGCATTTTCGACCCGAACCCTTATAGCTCTTACACACTAATTCTGAACCTCTTACACAATAATTCCACAAATTAAAGGATACACCCATACGAATCATTGGATGAAACGGGCAACTTGCTAGGAAAATAGCTATTGAGGTACGTACCCCAGCAGTGATACCAATGGTGTACTTGGTGAAGACCAATACGAATCTTCGTTTTGTAACAGGCATTCTCACTGGACATTGGCAGCTGTGAAAACATCTCCACAACTTGAAGCTAAGAGATACAGCTCTTTGTAGCGACTGTCATCAAGAAGAGAATCCATACTTAGTGAACGTTGGCCTTCTTTGGCCAATATAAGGGAGATCACTCTAAGCAATGTCGTCACCTCTTTGAAAGCATTAGGATAGCTGACGGCTTAGATAAGTTGAATTCCCAAGGGAGGAAGCAAAAAGGGCCTTGTGACGCAAGTGCTAGGGCCTTCTGAAGGGAATCAAAATCCTGAATAAGGGAACCAATTGATAACACTAACATTTTAATAAACTTCAAAGTAACAAATTCCCTGAAAAAAGAACCAATTCACCCAAGAACGCCTTGCTTGACCCTAAATTCGCATGCAAAGCCAAAGGACCCAATGTATTATTCTCATTTGATAAATCTCATTAAAAGGATTCGTAGTACTAA
Source organism: Aromia moschata (assembly GCA_029963805.1). Taxonomy (NCBI): domain Eukaryota; kingdom Metazoa; phylum Arthropoda; class Insecta; order Coleoptera; family Cerambycidae; genus Aromia; species Aromia moschata. The sequence continues at coordinate 1,947,361 of JAPWTK010000052.1, read as the reverse complement.
AATGTCTTATCCACAAAAAAAAGTCATTATCCTGGATATTGACCTTAGTATCTCTGTGTATTTTTCGACGCTGGATTCGAATCCAACCTCGAAAAAGTCAATACACCCTCAAAATTTTGAGATACAGTGCTAAACGCCTCTAAAATAGTGTAACATCAACCTTGATATAATATGATGACAAGAAGTACGTGCAGAAATTACTCCTGATGTAAAACCATTAGTTTGCGTCTCTAGGTTGGTTATTTTAGATATAACTATTGTCATGACAAGAAGTTTATTCTAAGGATGAAAATTGAGTAAAATAGAGGTTGAAAGGGGTAAGAAATAAAAATTTGACAAAATACGCAATGTTGTATTCCAAGAATATATTTCTGGGGTTTTCGAGGTTGCTGATTTCAAGTTTCAACATGCCAAAAGCAGGAAATTTACCCTAGAAGTGAAAATAGAGTATAACAAGGATTGAAGGGGTTGCGAAAATGTTTATGTGACAAATTACACAACTTTTATTCCAAAATTATATTTCCTGGGGTTCTGGAGGTTGCTGATTTCAAATTTTAACATGTACATAGCATGAAATTTGTTTCAAGTGTGAACATTGCGCAAAATAGAGGTTTGAAAGGGATGCAAAACATTGATTAAACAATATATGCAACTTTTACGCCGAAAGTCTGTTTCCAGAGGTTTTGAGGTTGCTACTTTCAAATCTCAATATGCCAAGAACAGAATATTTTTGTGGACAATATCCAGGATCATGACTTTTTTTGTGCAGCTGTGTAATGATTGAGAATTAAAGTATCAGACTCTCGTTTCACTTCCAGCGGCGTCGACCAACTCTCCCGTCATTTATCGTGAATTACCGCTCGGCCTCGGGTCGGATCACGGAAGAGAGTTTTCACCTGTTGTGTCCGCAGGTAGTTGTAACTATTCCGCCCGAATAGATGTACCTGTACGAAATGAATTAAAATTTGTTGGTAATAATGATTGATTAGATAATGAGGTCCATAATTCTGTCGTAGTTCCTAAAGTACTCATGCAATAAAACCGCGATTGGAAATGTACGGCCAGGACGTCCTTGCATCCTCATTGCGACTACTGGATTTTCTGTAATATTTCACTCGTTTCATTCCATAAAACGCGAATGAATAAATAATCTTTTTACGGTCGATAAATAATTCACTCTATATTACCGCCAACATATTTGGCGTCCGCCCCTGAAACCGTGCATAATTCGTGGAGTTAATGCAGTTACACGTACAGTGGTCATGTTACTTGGCTTTATCGTTATTATGTATGTTGTCGTTAGTAGCTGAAGGGCAGTAATCTATCGATACGTGGGAATCATATGGCCCCGTGCTTTGTTATTACACTTTAGAGCGTATATCTCTGCCCACGAGTCGGCATTCTATACGTGACGGCTCCGGCGATAAATCCCGAATTATAGAAAAATCTCAGCCGCAGCACGCGATGCAGGGCATTGTGGGAAGTGCGGAACGAAATTGATACGAGTAAATACGAAAACGTCCATTAGGCGTCAGAATTTAAGAAGCCAGCGCCCCTGCGAAAACTTTTGGAACTAATTATTGTGCCTTTTTTTAACAAGTCTTGCGTCTATTTATGCTTTTCTTTTCACTAAAATGCACCACGGAAACTTGATGTTTTCTGTCTTCAGGAAATATATGAAATGTTAAATTGGGGTCACTTTCCGCGGCCCCGGCCGGGGGGGGGGGGGGGTTGGGTTTTAAAAAAAGGGTGTTTTTTTTTTTTTGTAAAAAAAACCAAAAAAAGACCCCGGGGGGGGGGGGGGGGGGGGGGCCCGGGAAAGGGGGGCAAATGGGAAAAAAAAAAGATACTTTACTTAAAGGTGGTAAGAAAGGGGGTTTGGGGGCGCTTATAACGAATTTCGTGGAGGTATTAAAAAAAAACCAAACGGCGGCTATTAAATACTAAAAAGTCTATAAATCCTATTTTTTATTGATTTTATGTTTAATTTTGTACACATAACGAATGTTTACAAAGTCGCTGGTTAGTAATCTGAAAAGTCAAAAAAAAAAAAAAAAAAAAACAAATATCGGCTACGAAATACTAAAAAACGTCTATAAACCGTTGGTTTTATTTAATTTATGTGAAACGTGGAATTTAAAGGTTATCGGGGTCGAAATACGAATCTGAAAAAAAATATTTGGCAGATGTAAAAGAATACAAAATTTCTAAAATCCATGGTTTTTATTTATTTTATGAAAAAACTTGTGACAAATAAATTAAGAAATAGGTACAATACAAAGTCGAATGTTAAAAATAAATTTGTGTTTAATAGCAGCTAGCGGCAGCTAATTTTTATAAATTTTGTTACATAATAATATAAACTTTAATTTAAAATTTGTTTCACTGCGGGAATCCGTAGGACTTTTAACTTTTCTCTATTTTTCTGAAACTATTGCACACAAATTTTCATTATTTTACACTTCAAACATTGCGTTACTGTTAATTTATATTTATTTGTTATAGTTTTTGACAAATACGATAATAAACTACATTTTTCCATTTAAAACATCCATTTCGATCAACTTTACGATTTTCTACGAATTTTTGAATATTACACTTGAACAGTCGGACCTGGCTATTTTGGTTTTCTTTTCCTTTTTTTATAAGGTATATTAAATCCCTATAAAACTTTTCTTTGTTGGTTGTTTATACTTTATTTTTCACGTATATCTTTCTTCCCTCTATTTTTATATTTTATATACATTTTATAAAAATTAGATTTTTTTAATTAATTTTGATAAGACTTAAAATCAATTTTTTAATTAATATCATGCCCCACGCCATCATCACTTTCAGATACATTTCAATTTGTTTGGTTCATACGAAAAGATTTTTTCCTAAAATGCATTCTGATAATCCAGGTTTTAAGTAATACTCCTGTCAACAGGTCAAACCTATCTAGTCGATTTGAGTCTTAACTTTGAAACTAAATTTATACTCGGGCCGGCGAAGAGATAGTATTCATAAATAATAATCCATATACGCTAACTGCCTGATTGGCTGTTACAAAAACTTTGCTCGACATTTTTTGCATCATTTTTAAATACGTATGTGTCAGTTGTCATGGTCAGAATAAAAGTATTGCACTGTATAGCACAAGTACAAGTCTTTATGTTCACGAGTACTATATATATATTGGTCAACCCGAGTACAGTAGAAAGTTTTGAAAGTTTTTTTGAACTTTGCATTTTGTAGCTTCATTTGAGTCATCAATTCCAATCCTTAATTTAAATGGAATAATGAACAATGTAGTTTTAATGAAATAAAGTAACGTATCACTGTTAAGTGGATCAGTGGACACCAAGGCCACGAAGGGAACGAAAGAGCAGACTTTCTCGCAAAGAAAGGGACTGAGGTTCCACTGATATGACCTGAACCCACCTGTAGTTTGTCCTGTCGAACAGTCAGGAGCGCCATAAAGGACCTATTAAGAGAAAAACATATTTCTCAGTGGGCGGAAGTTCCCGGTTTGAGACAATCGCTGATGTTCACTGACGAACCATCCGGGGGTAACACAAAAGATCTTATAAAACTGAGTAGAGCTGATATGGACAATGGGACGGTTTAAATGACAATATCCACTCATGCGACATCTCACCATAATTGGGGTAAAAAATGATCCCGATTGTAGAAGGTGTGGAGAGGAGGAAGAAACCCCCTTTCCACATATTATGCGAACGGTCAACACTGGCAGCTGTTAAGCATTCGAACTTTGGGGTTACAACAATAAAACCAAAAGAAGTAACAGAAGAAACTCCAAAAGAAACTGTTCTTAATTTTTTTAAGGAAACAGGACTAATTGATTGACTAGCCTGTGAGGGCACAATAAGCATCGCCTTAAATGCACAGGGCTCGTACATACCCCATAGGTAATTGTAAGGTGACTATGAATATACATATAGGCAGCAGCAAAAGTATTCACAAAAAGGTTGCTTAAATTCTGATAATAAATATATACTACAATAAATACTACAATAGGTAGTGATTTTTTTGCATCTGATAGAATGACAGCTTGTGACATTCAGCGTCTCATAAGCCCAAGTTAAATGTGATATGTCGACTGTGTGAAAAAATATCGCTAAAAAAGTAATATTGCGATGCTTTCAAAAAATCATGAATAACTCTAAAAATATTAAGTACTTCTCAAAGCTCTTGGACTCATATTAAGGGGAAATCTTCCCAGGGAGTATCCTGGGACGTATCTGACTAACTGAGCCATATTGGAAAAAAATCATAGGCATGAAAAATAGCTAAAGTTGAACAGTTGAAAAAATTCAAAACTCTACCATCCTATAATTTTCATAAAAATCACTCTAATGAAATTTTAATAAAACACATGGTGTTCCAAAGGAATATTAGACCTCAAAATAGCTCAGATAATCAAACAGATAATCTGAAGATTACCCTTTAATATGAGTCCAAGAACTTTGACAAGGATTTAATATTTTCAAGGTTATTCACGGTTTTTTGAAAACATCGCAATTTAACTTTGTCTTGAAATTATTGTAATTGCATTTTGTGTCGTTTTTTGAGTACATATATTGTTCGAAATATGTATATAACATTTGATTTTATATGATTTATATGAAGTCCTATTTATAGGTTTATTTTTTCTCGAAGTATACTGATTTCATTACTCACATAAGTAAATACATTTAATACATAATTATGTATTAAAAGTATTTACTTATCTTAAAGTCTGTTCTCAACAATTCGTTAAAATATGCATAGACATGACTGGGTGCAACACCCTTTTCCACTTCCAGGTAACGTATATCGCAAGATCTCAACCAACTAGTAGTGCATTGCGCAGATAACTTATCTACCTCCTGCGAGCGTCTAAATATCGAGGCTGATCCTAAATCTCGCGAGTACGGAGGCATCCGAACAATACTAATAGATTTCTACTGTTTCCAGCTATCATGGTTGATGGAATCTCGGCGTGCCCTGTATGATAACAACGTCCGGTCCGCGTTCCGGACGGTGGCGACTCACCGGAACCGCTGCCTATGACCGTGTCTATTTGTGTACCCTATACAGAAATGTACGTAAAATACCTTACAGAAGATTTATTGTAAAACTAAAATTGACGACGTCTCACCACGGTGGGCATACGAGGTGTGTAAATTAAGTAACGATACTGACAATGTAGCGCCCGATCTAGCAACACTGCGGAGACAAGACTTGGAAGAGTGGTAGGTTAACATGTAATGACCTTCAATACAAGTTTGAACTTGTTAGAGTCATTTGTCTGTTCTTTGTAACTGTTTTCGTAAACCGTTTTTTTCTAGTGCGTTTTAAAGATGAGTGACATTAATTTTGAGCAACGGTGTGCTATCAGGTTTTGCTTCAAACAGAGTCCAGGTTTTTTTGGTGGTTTAATGATGTATTAAATGATGCACAACACGGTTTTAGGAAGAACAGAAACACGCATTCGGCTGTTCTACGCTTTATTAATAAATTATACATGTCGTTGGACGAAAACAAAAAATGTCTAGTTTTATTTATGGACCTAAGCAAGGCCTTCGACATTGTTAATCATGATTTACTCAAAGAAAAATTGCAAAACTATGGTCTGAGGGGGAATGTAAATAAATGGCTAACATCATATCTCTATGATAGAAAGCAGGTAGTTGATGTAAGCAATGTTTATTAGATTAAGGAGGTTAAAATCAATATTGGAGTACCGCAAGGCTCCATTTTAGGACCACTAATGTTTCTAATATTTGTAAATGACCTACCTGAAGTAGAAAGCTGTGAAAATAACCTAACTATGTTTGCAGACGATAATACTTATTTGTGTAGTGAAAACTCTGCTACAGATGCATGCACAGAAATGCGAAGATTAATCGCCTGCTTAAAAAAATGGTTTGATAATAATAAACTATGTCTATATACTACAAAAATTGTCTTCATAAATTTTACACCGCGAACATCAATTATTAATGAAAGTTACCTATTAAAAATTAATACAAAATCGATAGCTCAAGTACAAAATAAAAAATTTCTGGGATTGAGTATTGATAACATGCTGAGCTGGGACGTTCACATAGAAAATGTATGTAAAAAACTTTCGTCATTGTGTTATTCTCTATCAAGACTAAAATGTATTAGCAATGAATTTACTTTACTGTCATTTTATCATGCACAATTTTCATCCCGACTAAGGTATGGAATTATATTTTGGGGCACATCTAGTCACTTACATAGAGTTTTCAAAGCACAAAAAAGAGGAATTAGAACAATAGCTGGTATATCCCAAAGCACATCGTGCAAACCTTATTTTAATAAATTTAAACTACTGCCCGTAGCTTGCATATTGATCTATGAATTACTAATATATGTAAAAAATAATCTAGATGCATTCACATTAACTGGTGACTTTCATAATTAAGAAACAAGATCGAGAGCCTTATTAGCAATTCCTGAACACAGGCTGTAATTGTATGAAAAAAGTCCTAAGTATATCGGTATTAAATTATATAACAAATTAACCCCTGAATTAAAAAATATTAGAAATATCAAATCTTTCAAAAAACAATTACAAACGTTTTTATTAAACAATGTTTTCTATAGTGTGTCCGATTTTCTTAATTTTTGATATTATTTTAACTTCCCATTTAATAAATTATGTTAATGTATATTACTGTAGTCATTAAATTGCTGTATCATTTTATTTTATTTTAATATGGATCACTCGTTAATGCTTATTATTTTACAATAATGATTGTTCACTTTTATTATATTTAACTGTGTCTATGTACTTGTAAAATTAAAAGTGTTTTTGACTTTTCCTATACTATGTAACATAGTCAATTGGAATAAATTTTATTATGATTACTATTATTATTAAGGCATTCTCAGAAGGAAATATTAAAATAATCACGCAGCGAAAGGCCTTCATCTTCAAGAACCGATAAAAATGTCGATAGAATACGGGATCTGGTGCGTTCAAATCGTCGGTTGACGATAAGAATGATCGGGAAAGTTAAAGAACAATGTTAAAAAAATGGATTTTTGGCCCCTCAAGACAAAAGCATGAAACTAGTATTTTTATGGTAATTTTTGGATGCTGAATACCAATCATTTATTCATTTTGTCCAAAAATGACGGGAACGCCCTCTAACCAACCCCTGTATGAGGGTGAAATAGTAGTAAATGGTTTGTTTGTGCAATTTATTATTTGTGTACTAGTTTGAATAATATAATTTATGTTTTATTGAAACAACTTTAATCAACTTTAATTAACATTTAGCTTTTTATTGAAAGGTGTAACTTGGCGCTTTTTCGACAACTTTGTACTGAAATTATTCTCGCAAATGAAATGACTTTTTTAGGTCTATGTAAGAGATGCTTAACCAATTCTTTTTCTTGCCGTCTGATTAAAGTTGTTTCAATAAAAAATAAATTATATTATTCAAACTAGTATACAAATAATAAATTGCACAAACAAAACATTTATCCCTTTTTCACCCCCATACAGAAGTTGGTCAGAGGGTGTTCCCGTCATTTTTGGGCAAAATAAATAAATGATTCGTATTCAGCACCCAAAAATTGGTATAAAAATGCTAGTTTCATGCTTTTGTCTTGAGGGACCAAAAAAAGCCGTTTTTTAACATTGTTCTTTCAATCCAAACATCATGTACAACTGGATGTTGCATCACGACAATGCGCCTTGCCACACAGCCATTTCAGTAAAACGACTAAACGAGCCAGTAAAAACATTCCTGTGGCTCCTCAGCCTCCTTATTCGCCTGACTTGAGTCCTTGGACTATTTTCTCTTCCCAAGATTGAAAAATCACCTCAAGGGACGTCATTTTGGGACCATAGAAAACATTCAAACGGCTGTAACCGACCAACTGAAGGCTATTGCAATACATGAGTTCCATTTTAATTTTATAGGAACATTCTGTTTCCCAAAATTAAAATGACCATAACTTTTGAAAAAAAAAATTTTGTAACAAATCGAAAAACCTCTCCTTATATTTGTTTCTAGATTATGAAAAAAAAATGTACTGCAAATATTCCACAGAGCGTTACTGAGATCCCAGGGAGGGCTCCAGTTTTTTTGAAATTTTTTTCGCAAACTTTGTAGACGGTTTTTTCACTATAAATCCTTTCTGTAAGAGGTATATAGTCATCACCTAAAAAGTGAAGTGGGTCCCATGCGTCGTTTTCAAGATATGGCTAACTGAAATATCACCAACCGCCACTGAGTTATATCTGTCTTATTCTATCCTTCACTTAGTGCTTACTTCCTTTCCTTTCTCTTGGGTGGCTACTAATTTAGAAATACATATGTATACATATTTATTTACATGCTCTCGTATTTTAAAAATACAATTTGGAACAGAATGTATCAATATTTTAAGGCAAGTTTAAATATTTACACTTACTGTTAAACAAAATATTCATTTTTTAAATTACACAGAATCGTCAACTTCTAACTTATATAAAAAAATTATATACATAATGGTGGGATCTAACGTTTTTGCTTTAAATAATGCATACGTTTAAGTTTAGTATAAACTGTTTATACCTCAGTAGATTTTATTTATCATCAATTTAAACGGCATTCTATATAGCATTCATTTATTATCGCTATGATTATGTAATACCAAGGATAATAAGAAGCTTGCTTGTAACAGGTTCGTTTAAATATCAAGTTACTAAAACAATTACTGGTGACAATAAACACAAGATAACTAATGTTGCTCGTTACTAGGTACGTAATTTAATTCTTGGAAGGCATGTTTGAAGTCGATTCGTATTATTTGTGGTGAGGAATACCTTCTGTACATAAAAATGTTCTTTACCTCAATGTTCTTTTAGAACAAAAAAAATTATGTTCGTTGAACACTTTTTAACAGGTCAATATATAATTATTCAATATTAATTTTGAATTAAAAATTAATAACAAGAAAACTTCAGTGACAGTAATATTTTTTTGCAATTTTTAGAAGAATGGGTTTCAATATGTTGAATTAAACTCTTTAAGAAACACCCTGTATATAAGTGGAAATATTTCTTATTGACACTTTTACATACGAAATTTCATATTTTGACAATCTTCGGGATTTATCTAAAACGAAATTAAAAAATATTTTTTATTTTGTACACTTACCAATTGAATCTCAATAACAAATGGAATTGTTTATAATGTTTCTATACGTTTAATATGTCCAACTGTATTTTACTGGTTGTTTTGTACATGGATAAATTCTTAAGAATTCCCGCCTCCATTATTTTGAGAGTTACACAAGTTTTTTTATTTTGCAGGGGCAATTTATTTTTTCTGAAATTTCAGAATAGGTACGCTATGAGAGAAGCAATTGAAATAAAAATGTAATAGGTGTTTAATTAACATTTTTTTAATGAAATTCTCAGTAATTTTTCCCATTTGTACGTACGCCTTCATATATTTTTTTTCAATTGTTTTTACTGCACATACATATTAGTACTGAACGAAAAAAAATTGTTATTCCTTTAAAAATATGTGTTCACAACTTTAAAAATAACGTATGACCAAGGGGGTGGACATTCTTACGAACCCACCCTTTACAAATACTGCAGGAGTCCTGATACCTGATGAAGTTGGAATCTCTAGGTGCAAATATCACACATGTATCTGAGAATATATCAGAATACACACATTATTCAATAAATATTCTTAAACGGTGTCACGAAACTCAGAACAAAATAAGATTATAATATTCAAATTCGTATTGTGGAGCGTCTTTACATTTGATGGCAACCTTTTCAGAAATAAAATTTATTTGCATGGAAATATCTGTAATAAAAAGTCGTCTGCGTCCACTTTTTCTGAAGACCAGACGTTCCAAAGAGGCGAACGATGAAGAATGCAATCAAAAACTCCGAATGTCCCTTTTCAAATTTATGATTTATGGATACTAAACTTAAGCGTAAGATAGGTACCTACAAGTTTTTCTACTGACTCATACTCCGGTTGAACACAAAAGGCCACTTAAATCTAAAGCTTATAACGTCGAATTATTATTTACGGTTTAAGACAGGTAGGTAGTATATACTTTACTTACTTATCTGTGTAATCAGTGTGAAACAAAGCTGCTATAAAACAAGGAGGTATGTTTCGCTATTAAGTGAGGCCTTTGAAGTCTTCTCCTTACTGTTACTAACGCGGGCTAAATTGGAATCTTTTCTTTGGCAGTTGTGGATCGGATGAATGAAAACAAAAAGCCTTTAAGAAAGTTTATGGGGTAGTATACCATAGGATAATTATATTTCAGTAAATTAGTAGGTAAGGATGTTTAAGAGGATACTAGAGACCCTAAAATAAACTGTGTTCTGCTTCCCCTACTATATCTACGATAGACGATCTTAAAGAGAGAAGAGAACTAAACTAGTTTGGCAACGCCCTAACCCTCTTTCGCTGGTTGCTTGGTCACAAGGTTTACAACAACTGTCAGGGATGTGTGAATAATTTTTTTATTCAATTTACTTTTATTGTACCATTAAGACATTAAATTGTGTGCATAATATAACGCGTAAGTTTAATATCAAGCTATTTATTGAAAATAGGACTGGACAAGTATTTGGAGTATTAAATACAAATTATCCTCATTTTTTTTTTTATATAAAGTATTTTAATTCTGGCACATTATTATATTTTTTTACCAAATATTGTAATATCTTTACATTAACTCTGAAATACAAACCTTACTTTACCTATTTCGATTTAGAATGGAAATAGTACCGACTGTGTATATATTATGGCTTGGATACAACAATGAAGTGAAATACAGAACAACAACTATATTTTTAGTGATTTTAAAATGAAATTCTCCAAATTATTTATATAATATTATTTATGGTTTTCTCAACTTTGCCGTATATCTCTTCTTCATTTGTTACGTCTATAATTTTTTTTTTGTTCTTTTTTTTATTTTTGTGTACATTTTATTATTTGTGACACTGGAGTCTTATCTTCAGTTTTTTTTTCTTAATATTCAAGTCTTTTTTTTAAGCTTTCCTTTTCACCAAATTTATACACCATGGAATCTTGCCATTTTCTTCCTTCGATAAAATATTTTAAATATTAAATGGAAGTCCTGTTTAATCTAGGATTAACAGCGAGGTACACACCAATACTGATTCATTATAAATTTTAATTTTTAATGGTACAATACACAAATAGACGGACTGTTCTATAAACAATGCACAGTAATTAGTTTGTTGAGCGACCACCAGATAGCGTAAATGAATTATATTGAATTCCCTATACCTGACATATTAAAAGAATAACACCAAGACAAACACTAGTTTAAATTTATGAATAATTTACTTATTAACCAAGAAGTATGTAGAGTATTTTTCCATTTTTAGATTCACGTTCAACTGGACTATCCACAAATATAATTATTTAATTGTATACTAAAAAAGAAACAAAGCACAATACAAACTTGTGTGAGATAAGATTGAAACGGTGTTATATTAATAATAAATTAAAGTACCTTACAACCACTATGTTTGTACTGTACGTACCTAGCAGTCCCTATATATTTCCTTATTCATTAAATCTGAAATTGTAAAAATTGAACCCTTTCACAGAGCAGGTGTTACCGCAAATATATAAAACTTATGAATATGGCAAGGGTCTATGATATTTTCAAGGATATGGGTAGATACAACCCTGAATACAACTGAGCTGATACTTTATTATTATGAACCCTATCGTGGGAATATTATTAGGCGCATGAGCTGTATTCTTATACATACATATGTGCATACCTACAAGGTGCCTCTTTGAAAAGCACACAATCAAATGTAGATGATGGGACATATTTTCGTGAGATACCTAGCTGGAAGAAAACAATTTAAAACACATTTTATTTAAATAGTACGTGGAACAAAATGAAAGCAGACGAATCAAATTTAAACCAAAAAAAAAAAACGTCAACACGTTTTGTAATTTTTCTGTAAGTACATTTGATCATGTTAATTTAAATTTTGTGTATTTATAAACGTATAAATTTTAAATAATATGCAGAGTTGGGTAACGATTACTGATTTAAATAAAAAAAATTGTGATTTCTAAGGTCCTTTTTATTTTTTTCTTAGTGCACAGAATAAATTTCTAACGTCAACTTGACGCCCATTTTTTTTTAAATATACGTCTTGAAGCGTACTTTCAAGATGTTGGAGTCAGAATTCCGAGAATTTCGAAGCGGCAACGCTAAAACAATATATCCGGCGCGTCAAAAAAAGTAGTCGCGTAGAAAACGTTATAAAACCGGCCCAAATTAATATTTTTCAAAATCTCAAAAAGTCTCGCAAACTTGAAGAGATTTATGATTTTTCTAGACCAACCCGGTCTATATCATACAATAAACAAAGAAATGACGTCGTTGTTAATTAAGGCTTACAAAAAAAATCGATCGTTAGTTACTCTAAAATTTATTAACGGATAGAGCTGAAATTTTTTTGTAACACTACAAATTGCAGTCCCCTCCAAGAAATTTCATGATCTTAGTCGCCCTACTTTCGAAGTAAAAAAATAGTGAAAAAAGCACTTTTTCAAATTCAGCAGTCATTTGCAAGTTAACAATAGCACTTGGAGACTTCGAGTTGGGCTAAAAATTTTGGAAATTCAATAGGCTACAACTTCTTAAATGCATATCATAATCATAACATAGTATAAAACAAAGTCGCTTCCCGCTGTCTGTCCGTCCCTATGTATGCTTAGATCTTTAAAACAACGCAACGGATTTTGATGCGGTTTTTTTTAATAGATAGAGTGATTCAAGAGGAAGGTTTATATGTATAATACATGCATAATATAGTAGAGAAACACTGATAATTTTAGAGGTTTCTAATGTGATGTCGTAAATAAACACTTTTTTTGCGCTTACATTGCAAACGCTGGCTGAACCCGACGAGATAGATCAAAATAATGGCTACAGTATTGTACACCTTTATAAGGTCTACAAAAAAGTCCATGGTATATGTCTACTCTTTACTTTTTACGAGAAATATTGGCTTATTTACGAAGCGATTTTAAGCAATACAGCATTAATCCTTATCTAATTAGGTACCTTAAATACATTGTGCATTTAATATAGATCAATATGGCCCTTTACAGCATGTAATTTAAATTAATATTTTCGAAGATATTACAGATTTAAAATACAGGGACATAGCGGTTGCGGCGGTACCGGCCGGCGGCGCGTGCCTATAGATAGCGCGTCGAAGGCCTGCGTTTTTTTTATTAGATAGAGTGATTCAAGAGGAAGGTTTATATGTATAATACATGCATAATATAGTAGAGAAACAATGATAATTTAAGAGGTTTCTAATGTGATGTCGTAAACCGTGCGAAGCCGGGGCGGTTCGCTAGTGCTATATAAAATATGCCAAGGAACGGAGATATAAGCGAATGTGAAAAAAAAGAAGTTTTTTCCTCACAAATTGTTAATTTAAAAAATTAGCAGACGGTTTCAGCTCTACGGACCCCGCGCATTGTGTTCTACGCAAAAGAAATACATAGGAGACCGTCAAAACTAGCCCTATATGTTTCAAGAACACATAAAAGTCTCATGCCTAGTGGACTAATAGACGAAACATCGATGCCAAGATTAAATACGATACGAAACGAGCACGCATTCGCGAAGACGCGATCCGAGCATATTACAGAAGCCTGTGCTTCGCGTTACACGGTAGTTAATGACATAATAATAAATTATTAACCTGTATAACTAGGTGCCCGCAACAGCTATCGATTACTCGCCTCGCACCCGATTATCAATTATTTATCCGAAGCGATATTATAGCAGTGTTGTAAACAACCGACGATCTAATTGTTCGTTCGGTAATGACGTACGTATGTGTTCGATGCGAGGGTCATGATTAACGATTATACACCTGTCATTCGCACGCCAAACGTACAACTGCCGCCACCCTTCCGTGACAAATTTTATTTCCTCCGTGCGTAAACAGTGAAAGCTTCATGAAAAAAGTCATACGGAAACGCCTAGATTGGATGTTTTGTGGCGTTTTGATAGAATGTCGGTATGCAATGAGTTAGTGAAATGCGTAAAGACTTACTTTGTGACTTTTAGCGAAATGATTTTGTGTGTAAAATAGGTTAGGGTTAGGTTTTTTTGTATGGAGTAGAATGGTGGTGGAAATTACATATGTAGAAAATAAATTACTAATAATTTTTCCCACAACTTTTTTTTTCAAAAAAAGAAACAGCTAATTTTTTTACTTTTTCTATCAAATTAACATATATCGTCCATGAATTAATCAGAGATAAGCTTTTGTTTTCCGAAAAACTAGACGGTTATAAAATAAAGCCTTCTTTAAATTCAATTTTCACGAAAACGGTTGACGTTTCGATTTTTGAACAAAAATAAGAAGAAAAATGTTTTTATTTTTTAATTATCTTCAATATCGTGTAAGATAAGATATTTTGTCCGGTCTAAGAATTGTGGCCCAAAAATCCAAAAACGAATAAAATTTAAAATTAACTACCATCCAATTTTAAGTGAGGTAGTGAATGTGATGTTTACTTGCATCCTAAGAATGAGGAATTATGTCAAAGAAACGTTTGTCTCTACACTAACGGTAAAAAATCACTAAAATCACTACATATAACGGTTTCATAAAATGTATGAAACAAAAATAAATTTAAAATGAAAAATTTGTAGTTCCGCAGGAATTTGTACTTGTACGAGGTGTATAAATTAAGTAATGATACCGATTTTTTATGGAATTTATTTATTCTTTGTGAACAATTCCCTGGCCATCAAAAAAAGCAAATTAGCATGCATTTGATCTTCGACTTGCTCATTTTTTGCTTTTTTGAGTCTTGGAAAACTTGAAGTGTTTCATTCCATGCTTTGGCGCTTTATTTCCGGGTTGTACTCAAACACCCAAGACTCATCACCCGTAATGGCACATTCCATAAAATGGGGATCATTTTCAATCGATTCCAAAAAGTCAAGACACCTTTCTCTCATGATGTCCTTTTGTTCCTGCGAAAGGTTTTTTTGAGCCATTTGTGAGCATATTTTTCTCATCCCCAATTCGTTAGTCAAAATCTGATGAACAGGGGTGTGATTCAAATTTAACTGTTCCCCTATCATTCTTGTCGTCAGCCGGCGATCTGAACGCACAAGATCCCGTATTCTATCGACATGTTCACTGGTTCTTGAAGAAAGCCTTCCGCTGTGTGGTTCATCTTCAATCGACTCTCTTCCTTCTGAGAATGCCTTAAACCACCGAAAGACCTGGGCTCTTGAAAAACCACTGTCTCCATGGGCGTGTTGAAGTTTTGCAAAAGTATCCGTTGCGCTGTATAAAAGTGTGAAGCAAAACCTGATAGGACACCGTTGCTCAAAATTAATGTCACTCATTTTAAAACGCACTAGAAAAAAAACCGTCACAAAGAACAAACAAATGACTCTAACAGATTAAAACTTGGACTGAATGTCCATTACATATTACTCTACGGGCAGTTCCAAGTTCAATCTTCGCAGTGTTGGTAGATTGAGCGCTACGTTACCAGTCTCATTACTTAATGTACACACCTCGTATATAAATAAATGGTGTTAAATCGACGTTATTTTGATCCAGAAACGCACTGTTAAATTTATGACATACCTTTATGAAATTTAGAAATACCCTGTACAAATGAGTAATCTGTGCCAGACAAAACCCAAGTATTTTCTTCGAGATTTTATTTTCCTAACAAGAACTAACGTTGTTTTTTTATACAATATCAAGCAATGATTTTTTTAATATTCTTACATTGTTTAATAAGATGCGTTGAACAAACCCAAAATTGGCTCGCCAATTCAAACGTTCTTCTTTGAAAAATTGAGACTTAAACTTGTTGTATCGCGATTTTCTGTCTGACAATTGGATTTGCAAAATAAGGGAATGTGGAATTGCGAGAAACCACACAATTTTTTTGTTGAAGCCTCTTTTCATGCACAGAAACTTGGTGTTTGGTGTACTATCACTATTAATCGAATGATGATGATTGGCTTAATTTTCTTAAATTGAAGGAAAAAATGTTTCAAACATTTCTTAAATCGGTTGGATAATGACAAAATTCCTACAATTTCCACTTATTGTGATATCAATTTCACACAATGGTAATGTTACAGAATATTTTTCATAATTACATGGTGAGCTTGAATTCATTGCATTCAGTCAATGAATTTCCTTCAAAATCCTATGACATCACATAACGTGATTTCTTTCGTTCGTGGCAGGTTAAAGAACACAAAACAAAATTTTCCAAGGTTGAGGTCAAATTTATTTAAACGCTCAACAAAAAATAAATGTGTACAACATAATTCAAAAACAAAAACAATATTTGGCAAAAGTTGGATATAGTACACACCAAAGTACAATAATTTTAGTGACCTAAACAACATTTTCTTCTGCAACGAAACATGGTTTCACCTCGGTACTTATCTGAACAGAATACGAGAACATGCAAGAAAAATTGAGCTCAATATGCCTTATACATACCTACATATGCCACAGGTTCTAGAGATGCAGGGGGAACAAAGTTGGAAGGTTCAGTATTAACTGTAAGAAAATGAAAAGTAAGAAAATGATTATTTATTTTGAGGTTTCGAGGAAATACAAGACTTCTGTAGATAAACATAGAACCTGAATCCAGGGCATACATCTCAAAGATCTCATTGAAGAAGTAAAGTTCATTAACAGAAAAATTCGAAGAGAGATCATACTATGTAGCTACAAATGTTTTACACAAAGGATGGAACCGCAAATAAAGCAGGTAAGCCACATAATAATGTTGAATTAA
This sequence comes from Aromia moschata, assembly GCA_029963805.1. NCBI lineage: Eukaryota > Metazoa > Arthropoda > Insecta > Coleoptera > Cerambycidae > Aromia > Aromia moschata. Next base: position 1,930,496 of record JAPWTK010000052.1, on the reverse strand, counting down.
ATTGTAAATAAATTCTCTCAAAAATATTAATTCTAAACAAAAATAACAATTTCATGATGTGTTCATTAATTTTCTTTTGTGTTTTAGATGTTCTTAAAGTAGTTCAGACAATCTTGTAGTAAACTGATATAGTATCATACAGAACACTCAAACTTATACATTTTTTTATCTCTGAAGGAAGATAACTTTTTCTTTTGAACGTCCAGTTAAAACAAACGACGTATCGACCATTGTTTGTTAATCTACACCTCGCCCGTGTTAACAGTTATCGAAGACACGGTTTTAAGTCCCGATTTCGACCATCTACATAGGTAAGCAGTCGATTTATCGCGCTGAATACAAATCGCGGAATTACTTCTGTCCCGATTCGTTGTTATCCGCAAAGTCACGTCATTCGATATACTTGCTCGTTTAAGGTTTGACCTTTGTCAAGGAAGCCAAATGGCCATTGTTCCGAGTTACGATGCGATATGGGTCGTAATATGCACGATCAATCGCGCTAGAAATAGCCGTTAAGTTGATAATGGTTTTCAATTTTATTGATAAGTCATGGAGTGATTTATTTACGGCAAAGACTGTGAACGTTGGCATAGTTTTAATTAAGTTGCTTAAAAAAATAGAGAGTTGCAGTTTGCACATTCCTACTTTTTTGTGAAACGAAAAACGCAGTAAACAGAATTTTCATACAAATAATTTTAATTTTTGAGATACAGTGTGAAACTGAAAAATTACACTTTTCGAACAGTCCCTCTAACTCCGTTTTCTCAGTTCGTATAAAGCAAACATACGGTTTTTTGTCAATTTAACACCCTGTATATTTTTATTTGGTTGAATTAAGTATTTTTACGAATTAAGAATTATTATTATTTTTTAACAACAAGCTCACAATTTGAAGGTTTCCAATTTTATGAACCGATTTATCAAAGGAAAATATTATCTAACAGTTATTATTATATAGTTATCTATATAATATACTATATACAGGGTGAGTCAGAAAGAAGAGATATTTTTATCTGAAGAATTTTTTTTCTGTTAAGTCATGCATAAAACAAGTCGAGAATCTAAAAGAACGCTCAATTCTACAGAGAAAAGGTACTCTTGTTTAAGTTGTCTAAATCTATCGGTTTTTAGGTTATTTGCATTTAAAAAAGTTCAATGCATTTTTGTTGATTTAAACTTTGAACACGTTGTATCTCTTAAACCAGCGACATTGGTATAAGGCATGTTGAGCTCAATCAAAATAATTTAATTATATGTGAATTTGACAAATGTTGACACAAGCCTATTTAGAAAAAATATAGCAATATCAGCGCCTGAAAAAAAATCAACAAAATACATTGAACCTTTTAAATGCAAATAACTTAAAAACCGATATATTTAGACGATCTAAACAGGAGTACCTTCTCTCTGTAGAATTGAGCGTTCTTTTAGATTCTCGACTTGTTTTATGTATGACTCAACAGATAAAAAATAATATGTTTTAATTTACCAAAATAATACGGTGAAACTAGCGCCCTCTAGGAGCAACGTCAAAATAAGCTTAAAATTCGTAATTCTCACACCAAAAAACATCAAACTCCTAATTTTCAAATTTATGCTATCAAAACATTCTTAATTATTGAGAAATTTCAGAATAAAATTTAAACTTTGAACACGCTGTATCTCTTAAACTAGAGATATTGGTATAAGGCATGTTGAGCTCAATCATAATATTTTGGTGTCTAGTAGGTATCTCCAGTTTAGTCTTGTCGTATTCTTTCTGACTCACCCTGTATGTTGTCTTAACAGTTATTATTATCAATTATATCTTAATAGTTAACTACTATAAATCATAATTTTAAGTGCCTTCGAGGGATAAGAAAAGTTTTCGAGTATGCAATTAGAGAAAATAACCAAAATAACCATCATTTTCAACAGTTTTTATAATTAAATAAGAGTAGGTAGATGTATTTTTGAATTTTCCAGAAAAAAAAAACGCAAACTCTTATCTTTAAAGACAACTATGGTGAGTTATCCCGCAAAAGTGCGGAAAATTGGCCATATTATACAGGGTGCCGCAACTTCACGTCTGACTAACAAGTTATTTTTGAACTAAAAACAAAATTGAAACGTTGGGGTTATGTAGAATTTTCCAAGGAATATAAATTTGTCCTTTTGACTTTATACAGTGTATTGTTAGAAATATATTTCCAAAAACCGCCTTTTGTCGAATTTTAGTGCGGGATAGTATTAAATCTACCTTAATATAAGAAAGAAATAATTTCAGTTTCAATAAACAAATTCAACGCTGTCTTGGTATTTGTTGTGATTTTCACGGAAAAAAATGCATGTTTTGAATCAGTTTTTGCTCACAAAAATAAATTCCTGTCTGTCCTGTTTTTACATTTCTGAAATAACTTACTACAAGCCTATAATTTTACAAAGAATTTGAATAGTTTAATAAACGAACGCACTGTTTGTGGGCTCATGATGGATGCAGAATGCTGTGACATTTCGGACAACGGAGGAATATACAACTAGCTATTGAACGCCTTACTGCCTTTACACCTGAAGTGATAGTTTGAAGTGCAATGTTTTGATAGTAAGTTATAGGTAGTACCTTTGGTTTTCCTTCAGGGCAATTTAAATGCAACCAGTTAAGTAGCCGATGTTTTAGAATTTGCTGCAGTGCCATATTTTTGGCTGCTGATTGAACCAATTTTTCCAACAAGATAACAACAGTTTTTTGAACACGCTCAAATACATTTGCCCCGGATCCCTTACCAATTGAACATGTCTTTGGACACCCTGTACAATTCAGCGACTTACTACGAAAACAATATCAACTTTAAGTTAATCCTTTATATGTGGCTGTTATTTTAAATGAAAGAAAAAAACGTAAACTCGATTAGTCGCCTCTAATTCTCGTCTCATTCTTTTGTACATGGGGAATCTTCCTCGAAATCGATCTAGACAATTCGATTGAAGAGCCGATCTGGTTGGTAATTGGTGGAATCAGTGTCAATCATATACGGTTCGCCGATCCGGGTCAAAAAGCACGCCATCCACTTCCTATTTACTGATGCGGGACGAATTTTAAAAACTATTGTTACACTTAAAACGAATCCATGTTACGTTAGAAAGTGTAGGTGCATCATACGGGTTTCCATTGCGAAAAGCGATAACTGGAATTTCAGATAATGCGAGGAAACGAAGAGAAATGCGTGAGTGAGTTCCTTATCTGAAAAAGTCTACAGTGTGGAACAAAAATATGGAAATAAACTAATAGCACTACTATAAACACCATTTTGACAAAATTCTTAGAAAAAAGTCTTATGATTTTTACTTCCACATCCACGTAGTAGAGTGAAAGTACTACAGTTATGTATACAGTAAATAAATGCTAACGTATTGTCTAGGAAAAGAACGGGTTTCAAGTTACAGTTTGAACACCACATTATTCATTCATTCATTCAGAAAATTCTCTCTGAAATGCAATGTTGGTTTTATTAATATAAACTACATATTTCATTAAATATTTGAATTATAAAAAACACATTTTTCTTTAAAAACTTTTTTTGTAAAACATTATTGAACTCGATATAAAAAAATTGATAATGATATCACATCTCGAGAAGTTGAAAAGTGATTGGAGTATTAAAAATATACATAATAAATCTATTTCAAATCACAAATTCATAGAGGTATGCGTTTTTACCAACCTTTTTATCCACACTGTATATCATTAGGTCGTAATTGCAGAAGCATGTGTAAGATAATAAAGAGCTCCTTAAAATAGTTTTTAATGAATTTAACAAAAGATTTTATCCAAAGTCGTTTCGGTTTCTTGGAAATTTTATTTCAACAACTCAGATTCCTTATCTGTGAGCTATAAACTTTCGGATATTTTTATTTGTGGTAAATTTTCGAAATATTACCCTTTTAAAACATCCCCAAAATGTTTTGAGGGTTGACAATAGAGATGCAAATAGTAAACCCCGTCACGCGGACAATTTGATAAGAAGGGTTTGGGTCAACAATTTGAGAATATTTATAAACCTGTACAAACCATTAATGAGTACTGACGACCTTCCCAGAAAATCTGTGAGTAAGAATTTTAGACAATTAGGCGTTTCACCGAAACCCTTATTTCTTCCATATTTTATCTGCATGTAGAAAGGGGTCAAAATTCTACCCCATGTGGAAATTCTAATGTTTAGTTGAATTTCTAAAGAAAATTTTACTTCTACCTCAATTTTATGGAATGACATCCTATTGTGGTATGCTATCTTATTAAATATGTATGCTGTGTAAAAAGAAATACATATGTATATTAATAAATAAATAGGTTATAGATTAATCAAAATGTGGACTGTATGCTCTTTGTCATTATTTAATTTATTTTTTAAACTGGTTATATTAACCTATACATATTATCAGTATACTGAAAAAAAATACTGTTCGCAGATGATATCTATACAGGATGATTCCTAAGTTGAGTCATATTTTTTAAAAAGCGTGTAAAATTCATAACAAATATTTTTTCCAAATACCATTTTTTAATAAACTTAAAATAAAAAAGTTTATCGCTTTTTTTGTAAATCTTTTATTCATGGTATTTTATTATCTGCAACGTTTTTGTATTCAGAATTTCGCTGCCTAAGCTTTTCTTTGAATTTAAAGGCAGTACCGGACAAATACTATTTTCGAAATTACTGATGAGGTACCTTTTTTTAGTTTTGAGGTTTTCAAAAAATATTACTTGGAAAAATGTTTGCTTTGAATAGTTCTATACGCTGTTAAAAAATGTGACTCCCTATTATCCAACACATTGCTTGTTGTCTAGAAAATGTTTTTTTTTTTTATTTCCGGGTTTTCTAAATCCTAAACATTTAATTAATTATTTTATATACCAATTTTTTTTGAACCGTTAAGTTTTTGAGACAAACTTTAAACTCTCAATCCTATAAATTCTGTAAATTTAATTTGTCTAATTGTTCCATATCCACTAGATGCCCAAATTTCAGGTTCATATATCCTCTACAGTCTTTTGTATCAATTTAAGACGTTGTGTATCTCCTACTCTGTTTAGTTAAATATTTTGAAGTTTTCTATCGACCACAAAAAAATTGGCACAAAAAGCGAACAATGCTATCATTCATTTCAACAACACGTTTTTTTTTTGTATCGCCGTCCAACAGCGACTACAGACATGCCATTTATTCGAGCATAACATTAGGCATTTCTCTTCAACGATAAATATCCCAATTAACAGGTACCCAACGTGTTCCTGACATGGTAATTTGTACACGACCAAACGAAACAAATTCATCCCACCCCTCCACTCCAGTGGCGGATTCACGCATAGAGAATACGTTCTTGGTCCGGCGAATCTTGAGGTGCTAAAATTTTAAAATTTTATTAAATTAAAGATATTTTCTTAAACACGTCCATATCTAAAATAGATCACACGGGTCATAAATTTTCGACAGGTCATTGTTCATTTAGGTCATTGGTACCATATAGATTTGAAAGGTCGTATGGGTCCTAACAGTCATACGAGATGTATAAATTAAGTAATGGGACTGTTTTTTTTAATTCCTCTTATTCGAATAGAATTACAAATCAGTATTGTCTCCTTCAAAATAAGAGAAATAAGTCACAAGGACTCAAGTCAGGCGAATAAGGAGGCTGAGGAGCAGTAGAAAAGTTTTTACTGGATAAAAACGTTTACTGAAAAAGTTGTGTGACATCCAGTTGTTCTTGATGTTTGGATTCAAATTTAACTCTTCCCGATCATTCTGTCATCACCCGACGATCTGAACGCGCAAGATCCCGTATTCTATCGATATTTTCACCGGTTCTTGAAAATGAAGGCCTTCCGCTGCGTGGTTCATCTTCAACCGATTCTCTTCCGTCTGAGAATGCCTTGAACTAACGAAAAACCTGGGCTTTTAAAAAAACACTGTTTCCGTAGGCGTGTTGAAATTTTGCAAAAGTATCCGTAGCGATGTGGCCAAGTCTGAAGCAAAACCTGATAGCACGCTATTGCTCAAAATTAATGTCACTCATTTTTAAAACGCGCTAGAAAAAACCGATTTGCAAAAACAGTCACAAAGAACAAACAAATGACTCGGACAAACTTGCACTGAAGGTGCATTACATATTAACCTACCGTCCTTCCAAGTCCCGTCTCCGTAGTATAGCTAGCTCGAGCACTATGTTGCCAGTCTCATTACGTAATTTACACACCTCGTATAAACCATAAAAATCATAACGGTCGAATCGGTCATACAAGCCATATTTTCCATAAAGGAAATATGGGTTATACAGGTCATAAATTCCATAGATATCATATAAATCATAAAGGTCATATCCAAATACAAAACAGTAGCACACTTTTAAGAACATGACCCGGTGTTCTTAGCGGTTTAAGTCAGCAGTATTTTTATATGCATGTTAAGGCTCAGAAGAAAGCTGGATCATCCACCAGCCATTTTTCTCTCTCCAAGCATATGCAAAAAGTCATATACTTATCAGAGCCAGACTGTCAAGTGTATTGGTTGCTACAAAATACTGTCAATATCCTAATAAAATCTGAAGGTGTTACATCAAATTTACAGGGAACGGCTTGAGAATGGTCAACTGCTTGTGTGTCAGTCGATATTTTCTGTACATGACGATTCGTGCCGAATACCTTCAATACGTTGTGTACTAGGACAAAAAGAAAGGATAGTAATGACAGATGTTTAAACGCATCTTTGTATTTCAGACATTTAAGATACCTTCCAACTCCAAACGTGGCACAATGTCTTGAATCTTAATTATATTCAGCAATATTTCCTAGTTATCGTTTGCCTAGAATATGTATCCGCAATTATCTTTTTAGACAGTTGTGAGTTTTAAGTTGTGAAAAGAAATTGTTTACCATCGCATCGCTGCCTAATATAATGGCATGAAGTTAGGAAGCTGCATCTATGTAAGGCAATAGTAACGTCAGCTACAACTTATGGTTCAGAATGTAAGAGAATTACTGTAAGAATATTCCTGGAGTCAGACTATGGAAAGTAATTTTCTTATCCAAATACCTCCGAGAAATCTAAAGCAAAATGTGTAACAAATTATGAGATCAAAGATTGAACAGAAAGGTATCAATAACACAGGAATTGCAGGAAGATATAAAGGCGGATATACCGTAGGACATAATTGACAAAAACACCTCTTACACTATTAACACGCGATGAAAATATAATAAATAATAAAGAATATAGGCATTCCAACGAAGAAATAAGTGTAACCCCCGCAATAGATGAAGTATACTCGTAGAAATAGATTGAAAAACTGAAAGAACCATGAAGGAATAAACTGTCTGAGTGTCTGGAACAGTTTGTCTGGAAAAGGATCTGATTGACAAACTGCTTAATTTTAACGAATCTAATATTGATACCTATGTCAATTATTACGTAGACATACATTCACAAGAGATCGTGATGATTTGAAATGAAACTGTAAAAGCACCTATCCTCACCCTGTAAGAGTGGGTATGCTGCCTATGAGGGTGGCAAAATGCTAAATCCGACCCTGGCCCGTCCTCCGAATTTTATGCTGCGGATACATTAATTGATATTTCCTGCCGCCTTTGTAGCGAATTTAATTGTATTGTTTGCACTAATTGCATTAAATCTTACGTAACTCGATCAGGAGACGCAATCAGCATCCCGACTCGTCGCCATTGTCGACGCAGAATTAGTTTTTGCGGCGGGGGTTCTAATTGCATAAAAAAAAAAGTTAAATTGGGAAGTATGTTTTCATTAGGCTGTTACGGTTGAAAAGGAAATGGAAGCTCAAAGTATAATTTCGAAATTAAGCAGATGAGAGTAATTTTGTCTATCAAAACAAATGTTTAATATAATTTACCACAAAAATGTGATACCATATTTTAACATAAATATCATTTACTTAAAACATCTCTTAGAGAGTATTTTTAAATTACGTAATTGTGTATTTATACAGTGTCCGCCATAAAGTTGGAACCATATGAGATTTTTTTAATAGTATAGTTAGATGAAAACTTTTGGTAACAATCACTTCTGCTTCCAAAATAACTTAAAATGCACCGATTCAAAGTTGACAGCTAACATCTGGCAACTGACAATTTTGTGATTTTCCAAAAAATCTTCTATTTTATAGCCTAAAAGCAGAAAATAGAAAATAGCATAAATTGTTAATATTTCGAAAAAATGCCACTAAGAAATTATGTTCCTAATGATATTTTACGCCTATATGCCGATTTTGAGCGAAACATTTTGATATCCAAAAAAAGTTTTTAATCGCTCCCGTAACTAACTGATCTGAAAACACTTAGCACACAAAGCAGTATAAAGTTTGCATCTGCAATGTATACTATGCTAATAATATTCATAGGTATCGTTGGTTCTGAATATTATTGATAAGTTTAATCCAAAAAAGTTAGGTACTGTCTGGATTGTTTTTCAATTTTCAAAAAATCACTCATTGTTTTTCAACTATTTTTTTATTAAACTTTATTTTGTTAGTACAAAAATAGTTTTAATTACAATTTGACTATCTTAACACGAAACTACTACTTAAAAATAATAAACAATAGATATCCTGGAGTGGGTACTGGAACCTTCGGCGTAGAAACAAAAAACTGGACGTTTTCCACGAAACACAGAACTACTATACTTTTTTCGAAACGCGTTTTGCCAACTAAGTTGGCATCTTCAGGAGAAGATTAAAACTCTTAAAAATTAAATCTTACTAAAACAATAAATAAATGACTTTAAAAAGGAATTTAATGTGCAAAAAATCAGTAATAGCCATGAAGCGCCATTGCAAGCTGGACAAACCTTACATCTCTGTGTGACGTCCTTCATTTTCCATTCATTTCATACGGTTTATGCAGTTTTTCTAAAGTTTTTTTGAAAAATCACAAATTTGAAAGTTGCCAGATGTTAGCTGTCAACTTTAAATTTGTACATTTTAAGTTATTTTGGAAGCAGAAGTAATTGTCACCAAAAGTTTTTATCAAACCCTAATATTAAAAAAAAAAATGGTTCCAACTTTGCGGCAGACACTGTATACACGAAGAAAAACTATTGTTTATTTATCATATTATTCATATTTTATTACTTTATTATTGAGTAAGTACCAAATTATTGAAACGCAAAGCTGGGCAATTTTCAAAAATCAGAAAAACTGTATTAAATTCAACCGTATTCCTTTGACCTTTTTACTAAACGGGAGGTTGTCATCTGGAGGCCCCAAAACAACACCATTTTCTCGATTTTTTTTTCTAATAGAGGGAAATAAATTAGACAAACTATTTGTCACTTGTTTATTTGGTATGTTATAAAGTACAAGAAACATTTTTTATTAAAAAATATTGTGACAATAATTTTTGACACGCCTTGTAACGTGACGGTCCCAAAAAAAGGTACCTTACTGTTGGCCACTCTAGCACCTGCAAAAATTATCAAAAATCAATAATCGAAAACTTTTTTATAAACTATATGAGTCTAGTTGGAGCCCCTACTAGAATCATCCATCAAAGTCAAAATTTACCAAAATGGCGGACGTTTGAATTGTTACATACAATTTTTCACGATTTTTTTCGCTCTTTAAAAAATATGCATATATCATCTTGATTGTAGTAGGGGCTCAAATGACTCAAACTTTAAAATAAAAGAAAAAGGCGATCCGTCAAGTAGTTTTTGAGAAATCTTGGCCAACAGTTTGAAAAACACGATTTTTCAGGAAACGAGTTTAAAGATTTTATCAACATTAGAGTCGTACCTTCGAATTTTTTCGGAGTCATAGCATACATGCGACATCTGGTGATACTTTTTGTAACTCTACTTACCATAGTATGGATATATGGATACTGGTACTACCCCTCGAATTCAATTTTTGACTAAAAAGGTGGGTCTCGTTTTTGTTCAGTAAATTAAAAAAAAAATATATTCGAACAAACGGTTTTGGGAATATATTCTACCTATAATTTACTAGAAAAAAATGAAAAAATAACGATTTTTTGGTCGGTCCTGAGGAGAACCTCCCCTAAAGAGCATCGTAAATTGTTGCGTTTTCAATTCCTCATGCTTTCGCGGCTATAAAGCTAATTATCACATCTTCAACAAGAATACGGCATTAGGCAGTACCCCACGTGTTCCAATCCATGCATGACTCTACCGTTCTTTTCCCATTATCCGTCCCTCGCCCCACCGAATGCGGCCACTTTTATAATAGACCTTCCGTCTGGTCCGGATGACGGACGGCCCCGGGAGTAATTCAAGGTATATTAACACAATAATAAAGTTCCTCGAGTCGCTAGCAACGTCCCCGAGATTATTTTTATAACCCGCAGACACAAAAACAGTCGAAATCGGTACGTGCCCGGTCTAAATGCGGCGCAATCTCCATCATCCCCAGTGCCTTGACTTTGTCACGTTTTGGAAACTCGAAATTCGTTCTCATCGGCGAATAGTCGTAGACGTAGAAATGGAAATTAAAACTTGTTCGATACAATGGGCGACGTTCCTCGTGATTTCTGTTGGAATCTGCATGTTGCGGCAGAAGAAGAACCAGTTTCTTTTCACTGGAGATGAGATTCTTCGGCGAGAGTGAACGTTTTCGGGTTGTTTTGTGAAATATGTACGTTTTTATGAGGTCATATATCATAAAATGAGTACAAAGGCTTACTAAATTCTTGCTTTAGATACTATGTAAACAGTGCCTTGAAAAAATATGAGACAAGGTCGAGATGGGTTACGTTTCAAGCAGTGGCGGCAGATGGAATTTGAAATTCTCGTATTTCCATAAGGAGGCATGGGATTCCCAAGATATTTTAGAGGGTAATAATTAGACATGAGTAAAAAGGTGGCGTAGCAAAAAAATCGTAGTCATAAATTTAAAAATGTATTCTAAAGAATTGCCATCTTGTCAGTCCAAGGAAACCATTTATGGCACATATTTATGCCTAACTAGCAAGTCTTACATTTTTGTTTTACATTTTACCCCTTCATTAACTGAAAATTAAATGTACTCACAATATACGAGGTGTGTAAATTAAGTAATGAGACTGGCACCGTAACTCCAGATCTAACAACACTACGGAGACGGGACGGGAAGGGCGATAGGTTAACATGTAATTCACCTTCAGTACAAGTTTTAACTTGTTAGAGTCATTTGTTTGTTCTTTGTGACCCTTTTCGTAAACCGGTTTTTTTTTGTGCGTTTTAAAAATGAGTGACATTAATTTTGAGCAACGGTGTGCTGTCAGGTTTTGCTTCAAACTTGGACACAACGCAACGGATACTTTTTGCAAAACCTCAACATGCCTACGGAGACAGTGTTTTTTTCAAGAGCCCTGTTTTTCGTTGGTTTAAGGGATTCTCAGAAGGAAGAGAGTCGATTGAAGATGAATCACGCAGCCAAGACCTTCATATTCAAAAAACAATGAAAAAATGTCAATAGAATAAATGCTCTAGTGCGTTCAGATCGTCGGTTGACGACAAAAATGATCGGGGAAGAGTTAAATTTGAATTACACAGTTCATCAGGTCATCAGTTCATCAGATTTTGACTAACGAATTGGGTATGAGAAAAACCCGCGCAAAAATGGTTCCAAAACCTTTCGCAGGAACAAAAAAGGACAAACAAAAGGACATCAGGCGAGAAAGGACTCTTGACATTTTGAAATCGATTGAAAATGATCCCCATTTTATGGAACGTGTCATTATAGGTGATGAGACTTGGGAGTTTGAGTACGACTCGGAAACCAAGTTGCAAAAACGCAAGAATGAGCAAGCCAAAGATCGAATACATGCTGATTTGCTTTTTTGATAGCCAGGGAATTATCCAAAAAGAGTTTGTGCCTCCAGGCCAAACAGTAAATCAACACTTTTACAGAGAGGTTCTTGAAAAACTTCGAAAAAAGGGCATGCGTATGTGACACCAAACATCAAAAACAACTGGATGTTGCATCACGACTACGCGCCTTGTCATACAGCCATTTGAGTAAACGAGTTTTTAGCCAGTAAAAACATTCCGGTGGCTCATTCAAACGGCTGTAACCGACCAGCTGAAGGCTATTCCAGTATATGAGTTCCAGCACTGCCATGAGGAATGGAATTAGCGTCTCCAGCGCTGCGTGGCTTCCCAAGGAAGTTATTTTCAAAGAGATGAAATACTGAATTGTAATTCTATTCGAATAAAAATATTTTAAAAAATCAGTCCCATTACTTAATTTATACACCTCGCAAGTTAATTCTCATATTTTAGGAACGTTCTTATTCTTAAGAAGAAGATTGAGAAACTTCTAAAATAGTTGAACAAAGCAAATACGAAAAAACACTATAAAAAAGACTACAATAAACGGAACTTTATAACAGGAGATAATATGCTTCATATTTTATTGCACCTTAACTTAAAGAAAACAGACTCTTCGTTTTATTACGTACACATTTTGAGGCATGATTTTACAGACTATAATGTAATCTCTATGGCTAGCCATCTTTTTTATCATTAGTTATTTTCAACGGTCATTACTAACAAAAATATATTCTTGCTGGTACCAATAAAAATTCTACAAATCTTTTACAGTCGTAAAACCGAGCTACTTTAAAATCATCACCATTCGCGAAATTACAATTGTAAATATACACACATTATAGTTGTAGTTTTCTAAAAAAATTACCATAGATCATAATCATTCAAATGCAGGCTATTTTTAATTTAACAACCCAGCTCTGCTAACCGTCGTATAATGAGGTGAAAATTATCATTAATTTACCAGCAACCCGCAACGGTTGGGGTCTTTCAAAGTCACCAGTTTACTGTAGTATTTGATAGACAAATTAGTAGGTCTATTATTCGAGAATAGGTAAGACTGTTTACATACGAGTATGAGTCGTTATTGATGACTCGTTTTTACAGGAAGTACTGGGAGTTAAAATATGGAAATTGGAAGAAAAAGGGTACGTACAGTTAGCAACGAAAGTCACCAAGTACACCCACTTTTTGAAGGTTGCTTGAATTCTATTTTTTTAATACATCATTATTTTTTCTTCTGATACGATTTCAGCTTGTGAAATGAGATGTTTTCAAAGAACTGTGAATAATCATGAAATGAAATATTTAATCATTTTCAAAGTTCTTGGACTTATATTTCAGGTAAGGAACAATTTATTTTTCAGTTAATGTGTTTTTAAAAAATGCTTTTATTTCACATAAAGACAGTTCAAATAACGTATTTAAAAACTATAATGTGATTTCACACACACGATATTTGAGGGTATGAGGCTTGAGGTGAGGGTAAATTCATATCCTGAAATGCATTTATATTACTGTGTCAACTAACTGTAGGTCCATACTGATAACTGGGAAGCCATCTGACCATGCTGGATACTTGTTCCTTACTATTTCAACTGATTAAGTGGCTGATGGCGATACTCCTGAGACGTTCTCTGCAAATACTGGCCTTCCATTTCTGACACTATCATAAACAATTTTTGTTTAACAATATGCCTATCGATTTCAGAAAACTTTCGAACTGTGCACTTTAGAGTGTCAAAAAAATAGTCTAATTCATCCTTTGCTTCAGTTTTCCTCTTCTTAATACCCTCCTCGAGAAGAAAATGCATTAACGCGCCACTTGGCGTTTGTGACTCCGGTTGTCTTTTAACGCCTTGACTTAAAAATGATGTCGTTGGAGTTACTCTTTGTGTGGAGACTTGTGCTTGCGTTGTGCTGAGGTTTGACTCATCACTTTCTAAAACAGGAACGGGAATATACACCTCTTGCGTGTCCTCAGTGTCGCTTGCTTCTACCGCATCCGTGCTTGAACTGCCAGCCAGTGAAGTTACTCTCTCTTTGTCTTTCATGTGGGGCTTGAGGAATTCAAGGGCGTCCGCATATTTATATCTCACGTCAGTGGCAGCCTGGCCAGTTGTTGTTTTAGCTTTAACAATATATTTCCTATATTGGCCTCTGATGGCTTCCCAACGGTGTTTGCACTCTTGCGGATCTGTAAATAACATACAAAACGAGTAATGGAAAGAAGTAAATTGTAGAATTGAAAATAACAGCAAAATATGCTTAATAAACGGATTTCAAAAAAACTTTTCAGCAGAATACCAATCCATTGTGAAACAAAGTAAACGGCTGTAAAATCTGTTGTACAACAAGTTGTACAACCCGAGTCGATACGACAGTTTGAGCAATAATTGTAAAGTGTGTGGTCCTGTTGTACAACTTGTCATTCGACGTGGTCGAATCGTTTTGGTAGTTTGCTGTGCTGAAAATTTTTTGTACAACCGAGTTTGGCATATGACAAATAGAATCATTGTGTCGACTTGTTGATAAAATTCCATATTGGAACTAGTCACAAGATAAATAGTCAGAAGGTAAATAAATATGTTTTTGTTAATTATATCGTTGCTTGCCAATAAATTTGTCAAATTTAAACCGATTCCCGAAAACGACACATTGATGTATTAGCAAAGAAAAGGCTTTGAAATAGATGTATCATGAATGGGGTAATTCCATCAGATTGCGTCAGAAGTTGAGGTTGCAATTGTTTACGGGACTGAACATATCAAGATGACTTGAGTGCCAAAAAAAGTGTTCTCCCCAAGGGGTGGTAAGTTTTGAAATGAACTCATACTACTACAAATCTTCACGACTGATCGATGTTCAGATCGTTTGTGTTTGTAGGCAAAATACTAAGCAACTTGTTGCACCAATTTTTTGTCCAATCTGTAGTACAAGAATTCGCACCGTCTGTGGACCATTTAAATCAAATCGGTCAAATTATGGCCGACATTTAAAAACAAAAATTTCTTTTGTGTATATTATTCAGTATTTTATTTGTTTTCTAAGCAATTTAACACTATATTTTCTAACCAATTATTAAGACGAAATTTTATATATTCGCATTAATCACAACATATGTACATGTACATGGATGTATACAGGGTGTTCATTTAAATTGTTTCTACTTACCTAACTGCAGTGTTTCTCCAATTTGTTGCCATATAGTAGATTTATGGGGCGTATCTGAATACAGTCTATGTGAAAAATCATATAGCTCACAATTTTCACGCACAAGTTCAATTAGCAATTCATCGCTCTGAGTTGAAAAAATTTTCTGCCGCACCATTTTCTACTGCGCGTCATGTATGTTGACACGTTCACACCACACGACATCTGCCCGGCATCTGCTCGGCATCGACCCGAACACGGCCCCAAGAATGCTTCCATGGCAACGCTGTTCGATGCCTGTCCGATACAGTGATGTCGGGTTTGGAATTTTTCGCCAGATCTGGGGAAATTTAATACTGTTTGGGGGAATGGGGAAACGCTTTACCAAAACTCCCAACATTTGGTAAAAGTAAGGAAATAATATCAAATACACACATTTTTGAAAAAAAAATCAAAAACTACGCTAGTATTAAATGTACTTATTATATTAACCAGCAACACAAATTACGTTAGGGTTGATCATAATTGGTAATCAGTAGAGCAAGACGCCGAGAGATACTTCCTAAATAGATACATACATATATGTGCATTTAAATAAGTTTCTTCAGATGAACCTCTGATATCACTTCCGTGAATTGTGTAATCTCGTAGGCACGTATTAAAGTAAATAAAACCAAAATCCGAAACGGGTTGTGTAATCATACTCTGGAAGGCAATCTCCATTCTAAGAACATTTTAAAAGTTCAGAACTGAATATCCGAATTTTGGGGAAAATAAGTTTAAGTTCCTGGCAACGCTGCACGCTGGTCAGATAGCGAGCGAGTTACAAGCAGGTCACATGCGCGCTTAGTGAGAACGGACGATGGAAAAACTCGTCCTAGTAAATAATGACAAACAATATTTACTGGCATAATGCCAAGCAGATGTCGATCAGATGCCTGACAATATACTCGTAGTTAAAATATGTAGGTGTTTGTTATAGTATAAATAATTGATTATATAAAAAATAGTAGTAATAGTCAATAGTTAATGTGTCAATAATAATAATCAAAGTATAATGTGATTAGTAGAATAACATGAATTAATAATGAATTATTTTTTTGTAATACACGAATATTATATTATAAATTGTATTAATATTTAATTTTTTAATTGTAAGTTTTGTTTAATCTTTTGTCACTTTCTCTTTCTGCCTGCCTAATTACAATATATTCGATAAGAACGTGTCCAGCAAAACTTTTACGTAGAAATCCCCTAAAATGCCACCCTCTAAATACACCCTAAAATTTGTTGTGGGTATCATACTATCATACGATATGTTGTGGGTATACGATAATATCAAATCACTGATTTTTATCCAGTACAGAGTCAACTTCAGTGTTTAGGATTTCCAATTTTGAAAGTGAACGACAATTGTGTTTTTTTTATATACAGTGAATCTTAGGCGAAGGGTTGCCTTACCACCTGTACATGGAACTACGCCTCTGTCCATTTCCACGTAAAAGTTCTACTGGACACGTTCTTATGAAACATGCTGTATGTACGGCTTGTTATTCTGCATATATAATAATAATAATAACACAGGCCCACAAAAAAATTTTTTTTTTGACTATTGATAAGAACACAGTTTTTTCCTGTATTTTTTGACGCTGAATCCAAATCCGGTGTCCGTTTAACCGTAACACGTCAGGATCAAGATCATTTCAAAGTCAAATCGCGAAATAAAGGTTTAAAAGAGAATAAACCCAATATCTTGCTGTTTCTGGGGTCGCTGAATCAAAATTCAGTGTCCGTTTAACCGTAGCACGTCAGGATCAAGGTCATTTCAAGGTCAAATAGCGAAATAAAGGCTTAAAAGGGAATAAACCCATATATATTTATGTTTCTGGGATCGCTGAATTAGAATCTGCTGTTATTCTTACCATATCACGTGACTTCGAAGAGCACTCCAAGGTCAAATCACTAAAACACGCATTAATGAGGCAAAGTTTGTATCTTTATGTTTTTGAAGTTGTTAATCCAAATCTGAAACCCATGATAGAATACCGTAAGTGGTCTCGTTTTCATCATGTAGGTACCTTAGGCTTAGGGAAATGTGGTTAAGGATTTTCGGTTTCGTGAATGTATTGCTATTATTTGTTAAGGTAAAAGATATGTAAGTCCGTGTATACATGTACATTAGATGAGTTGATACCAATTTTCGTAGCCACCTTTCTGAATATCGTCTAACTACATAGTAATTGAGTGTATAGTAAGTGCGTATATAAATGCATGTGTGCGTGACTGTGTGCATGTGCGTGCATATAGAATGCCTGCTGCCCCAGAGTATGCTGGAGATGGTGACCACTGCCTCAATTGAGGATGTGTAGAATAATCCATTTTCCGATTCTCTGAAGTAACGAAGCCAGCGAAGGCGCGCTGCCCAGCGGGGCGTTAGGGTGTGAGAATGATGCCGTAGTGTGTCCGACGACGAGTTGACTTTGTCCTCGTCAAAGTCGGAAAACCCTCATACTTAGACCTAGGGAGGTATGAGGGTTATCACCCTTAGGACGACGGACTCGCCTGCGATCGGAACAGGATCCCTAACGTGCGGGTTTCTTTATATATCCATGGCTTCTCCTCTTTTAAACGTTTATTTCGCGATTTGACCTTGAAATGACCTTAATCCTAACGTGCTACGGTTAAACGGACACCGGATTTGGATTCAGCGACCCCAGAAACATAATGATATATGGGTTTATTCCCTTGTAAGCCTTTATTTCGCTATTTGACCTTGAAATGACCTTTATCCTAACGTGCTACGGTTAAACGGACACCGGATTTGGATTCAGCGACCCTAAAAACACATTTATAGATACACATGGGTTTATTATCTTTTAAGCCTTTATTTCGCGATTTGACCTTGAAATGACCTTGATCCTGACGTGCTACGGTTAAACGGACACCGGATTTGGAGTCAGCGTCAAAAAATACAGGGAAAAACTATGTTCTTATCCATAGTCAAAAAAAAAATTTTTGTGGGCCTGTGTAATAATACTCACCCTATAATTACTCCGAAGAGTAACCCCTTAGGTCCTCTCAGGGACCTGTGCGGGAAGCAGTGACTATTATTTTTATTTGCCATGGCGCACTGGGAGCGACTTAAGATTATTTCGGTAACGCGTTTGCTTTACAGTTCTGAGGAAACCCAGAAAACTCAGAACATTACCAGTTACCATTAACAGTTTCTCTTTAAAGTTGGACAGTTTTTCTTTTTCTTTAAAATTGATAATCATATTTACAATGTCAAACACAGAACTATTGTTTACATTTCTAAACATCTCTTAGGTTCAGTCTTGTATCCCTGTCACTCGTATTTAGAAAATATCTGCTGCATTCTTACATAGGTACGTTCAGATATCTCCTATGTAACATTATCATTCGAAGAAAGTGTAATCGATTATTAAATGATTTTATCACAATCACCAATTCCTTATTTACTTCTCCATCCTCGGCGTATGTGGTTTTCATTAAGAGTAAGGTAAGGTAAGGTATTCATTACATAGCTACATGAACTACAATCTAAACTATTTCCTAGCCACATATAACGAAAGAAATGTCTTGAAAACATGCGATAGTTTGTTGACATACGAGGTATGTAAATTATGTAATGAGACTGGCAACGTAGCGCCCGATCTAGCAACACTGCGGAGACGGGACTTGGAAAGGCGGTAGGTTAACATGTAATGCACTTTCAGCACAAATTTGAACTTGCTAGAGTCATTGGTTTTGACTGTTTTCGTAAACCGGTTTTTTCTAATAACTCAGACTTGACACAGCACAACGGATACTTGTGCAAAACTTGAACACGCCTAAGGAGACAGTGTTTTTTTAAGACCCCAGGTTTTTCGGTGGTTTAAGGCATTCTCAGAAGAAAGATGGTTGACTGAAGATTAACCACGCAGCGGAAGGCCTTCATGAAAATGTCAAGAACCCATGAAAATGTCGATAGAATACGGGATCTTGTGCATTCAGGTCGTCGGTTGACGACAAGAATGATCGGGGAAGAGTTAAATTTGAATCACACCACTGTTCTGCGCAAAAATGGTTCCAAAAAATCTTTCGCAGGAACAAAAGGATATCAGGAGAGAAAGGTGTCTTGAATTTTTTGAATCGATTGAAAATGATCCTCATTTTATGGAACGTGTCGTTATCATGCGTGTGAGACTAAACATCAAGAACAACTGGATGTTGCATCACCACAATGTGTCTTGTCACACACCCATTTCAGATCAAAGTTTTAACCAGTAAAAACATTCCTGTGGCTCCTCGGCCTCCTTATTCGTCTGACTTGAATCCTTGTTTCCTTGTTTCCTTGAATTTGAAATCGTGTTTAGTTTTCGATGCGCCCAAGCGGAGTGTCCGTCCACTCTGTCGCCGTGTATTGGCGAGCGCGTGCCGCACCCAACGCTGTTCTTTCGCAAACAATTATGTCAACTTAATTTATGCGAAATGATGTGAAATATTTTTTTTAAGAAAGTAAAAGTCTGAGATCTATTTCGTTTAAAAATGAAGTCAATCGGACCTTATACAGCGCTGTCAGGAATTAAAAAAAAAACATATCGGCTCCTGAGATCGTGGGACCTTCATTTTTTTTTAATGCGTGTTTTGAATGGCAGTTTTCAGATATGCAACGGCCAAAAATATAAAACCAAAATTAAAAAAAGTTATTCGAAAAAAAACCGGTTCAAAAAATATACAATTCTAAAACGCATTTTTTTATGCAAAAATTAAATAAAAGCGATTTGGGTTTTTAATAGCATGAAAGTACAAGTCTTCGCGAATAAAATCAGCCCACGATCGCTTCTGTACGAGTGTTTTTGCCTCTGTAAAAGCTGATTTTTGAAAACGTCTTTTTTTTTAAATCGTTATAACTCGAAAAAATAAAACTTTTTTGCATTTTTTGAAAAAAAAGATAATTTTTCGCTTGTCTTGGGCTGTATTTCTAGTTAACAAGAAGTCTGTTCAAACACAATTGGAATTTATACAGCAAAAATACGAAAACGCGAATTTTGACGTTTTTTTTAAATTTTCTCAAATGTTTATGAACCGATTTTTTTCGTTCACATCTCATTCGACGCGCATTTTTAAGACCCACAACTTTCGGATTTAACTTTCTTGTGTAGGACTTGAAGCTTTTTTTTGATTTGCAAAAAAAACTTTCTTGACTTGCGTTGCGTTTTTTTGACTTGCGTTGCGAATTTTTTTGGTTATGTTCGCCATTAAAACTCGAGTCGCAAAAAACGCTATCTTTCTTATTATTTTTTTCTCTATACGACCATATTTTTTGTTTGCTGATAACAATTAGTGACCAATTTACATGGGGGCCTTCGCTTGTTGATTGGACTACCTCGTTCTAACAAGCACAGGTGGTGAGAGGGCCGGTCTTATTCCTTCACTACCTTCGATGCGTGTGCGGTCTCACTTCTGTTTGTCCTCTTTCATAACTGGACGATGTTGGCTTTACACACACGGTATATTTTAAAGGAATATGTGTATATTTTGAAGAATCCATGTTTTACTTCAATTCTGTTATTTCAAAAAAATATTTTCTTTTACAATACTTTCATAGTGTTTTCACCCTCGCAATTTACCGCTTTCAAATTGATAACATATCGCTGAGTGGTAGTTACTGTATGATAAAGCATCATGCCCTAACCAATATAAATCATTCAAACAATAGAAATCTCGGTGTATTCTTTTCTTATGGCGTCGATGGTACGCGTTGCTACGTGTTCTGAATCAGCCCATTTAAACAGGTGATTTTTTCCGTACCGCTTGCGCCTCCCTAGCTGGAATCCGCCCCACGCGAGGGGCATCACCCTCTGCTACTACCGACCTCGGAATGAAACTATTAAATATAAATCGAAACAAATATAATGTACGATTGATGTGTTAATATTTGATGAGGAATCGCTGGAGATTTATCACGAAAGTCAAAGTCCTGGAGGAAGTGAGCCTTTATGAAAAAAGTTTTGATGGCCCTTCTCTACTCGACGGGAAGCGTAACTTATATTAATTTTTCAGTGGAAATTGATACTTTCCAACTTGCTGCAACTTTAAACAGAACGGCATAAGTTCTTCAAATGGATGGCTCGTTTTATGAAAGCTACTTGGACTTACACGAGAATATGCTATCTAATCTATAATCCAGTAGGCAGAGAGCTAAAATCATCAAAAAGTATTCTTGCGACCTGCAGGGCAGGTTTTTACGGATCACCATGTATTTTTTCCCGTAGAATACAATGAGCGGGGTCCATAGAGCAGCATCCGTGTGGAACATTGTTTAAATAAACAATTTATGCGAACATTTTCATATTTTCGCATATAACTCCGTTCCTGTGCATTTTCGGTATATAAGGCAAATTTTCGGCAATGAAGAAAATTTTTGCCTAAAACGCGTCTTTTAAATTGTTTTGACATTTACTTTCAAGATATTTAGTCCAGAATTCCGAGATTTGCCGAGCAATAACGGTAGATGATTAATGACGTCGTGTCAAAAAAGGTGTCGCGTATTAAACGCTATAAAACTGGTCCTTTTCAATATTTTTTAAAATATCAACAACTAGAAGAGAACTAGAAGAGATTTTTGACCTTTCTAGCCTAAGCCGGTCAAAATCGTACTGAAAATAAAGAAATGGCAGTATTGTTAATTAAGGCTTCTCGAAAAATTCGATCGCTAATTACTTGTAAAATTGTTAACCGATCGAGCTGCAATTTTCAGGGTAACTTCTAGTTAGAAATACCTACTCTTTCAGCATAATAATTACTTATCTTTTCGAATAAATAAATAATTAAAAATAAGCACTTTTTCAGCTTTATTAGTCAATTGTTGGTTAACAATTACACTTAGAGACTTCCAGTCGGGCTTAAAATTTTCTAAATTTAATAAGGAAAAATTTTCTTAATGGTACCTTATATACCGAAAAAGCACAGGAACGGAGTTATATGCGAGTTATATGCGAAAATATGAAAATTTTCGCATAAATTGTCTATTTAAACAATGTTTAAACAATGTAAAAACCTGGCCTGCAGGTCGCAAGAATACATAAAACTCCCTGCTCAGGAATTTCTAGTATCTAGTATCTATGATTACTATTGCTAAATAAAAGTTCCGATAGAAGTAACATGGGGTATAAAAAAATCATAACTTTTTTAAGGGTCATTTCCTGAAAAAAAAATTGTGCCACTATACTTGGGGGATATTCCTTTATCGAAAAATATATACGACCCCTAAATTTATCCATCTTTCTAAACCGAAGTTGAGCCGTTTTTTTAATCCTTTTTTTTAGACAGAATATAACCCCAAAATTAAATTAAAGATCCCTATCAGGAGTTTGCGAGACCATCCCTAGTGCTCATTTTAATTTTGTCTTTGTACCCCCATTATTTTTTGCTATTTACCCGAAGCACCTACCTCTCAGGACCTTTCATAAGGGCAGCACCTGTTTTGAATGTCACGATTTAAAACTGCACATTTCGTTTCGTGGCCCTTTTGTGCTATACGACAGGGGGAAAAGCGCGTTGTTTTTTTTTTCTTACCCACCGTACAAAAGGAAGCGGATATGCAATATTAGGAAATATGGGCCGGGTTCCAATAATATATGTATGCTATATACATATGGGCGCACGGAGATAGGCCCTGTGGGTCGGGGGCGTCACGCGGAACGTTTTTTATTCCCATAATGTGCCACGGGAAAGGTGAGATTTTATTTTTTTGCGGAAAAGGAAGTGAGCGATTCCGCTGTAAAAACAAATTTACTAGGCCCTTGGGCACATAGGAGTGGATAATAATATATAATAATAATAATAATAAAGGTCTTTATTATCCATCTCTATATATCAAAATACAATAAGCGAAATAACTAAATAAGTAATGGATAAGGGCGAGGTTCAGATTAGCTTACTAAGTTGACTACCTGTTCAACCACCTAACCCCAAAAAGCCGCAGATGGCTAGATAGTACCAAAAAAGAATCAGTGACATACAACTGAGTAGAATAATATGTAATACAAAACATAGTTTAAAACTGTTATAAATAAGTCTGATTATTTTAATAATATATTATATGATAATGGTATAATAATTATTGGTCTGGTATAAGTAAGTTACAAAATGCTGTCAATATTTGAGATAATGTATTTCTTAAATTTATTTAATGACATTGATCTGATAGTATGGGGTAAATCATTAATCATTTTAGCCATATTGTAGGAAAATGATCGTTCATAAAATTTTGTGCGGTGCATAGGAGGTTATAGTATTTTTATATCGAATATTTATATTATGAATATCAGATCGATAACGTATTTTATTATATAAGTAAGCAGGTGTTTTGGTCAACAAGAGTTTATGAAAGAATGAAGCTGAATGGAGATATCTTCTTTGTTTCATGTTTTGCCATTTTATCAGTCCAAAGGTATGACTTATGTGTTGAAATTTACGAATACCAAATGCAAGACGTAATCAGGAGTTTTGAGGCTTTTGAATTCGACCAATATCAAATGCTGACAAACAAGGGCCATACACAATATCACAAAAATTCATATGACTTAATACCAAACAATCACAGAGCATTGCTTTTATGTTTTGACTTAGTAAATGCCTGTTTGCATATATAGCTTTCAAATTTATATAAGCTCTTTGTAAACTTTTGCCAACGTGCATTGAAAATTTTAAATTTTGATCCATTATAAGGCCCAAATTTCTAACAGAATCTTTAAATTGAATGTTATCATCATTCAAGCAAATTTTGTTATTGTATTGCTGCATAAAAACATCTCTTTCAGTGTTGTTACCAAAGACAATAAATAGCTATAGATTTAATTTTTTTTGTAAACAATGTTCTTTAGTCAGCTTGGCAAAATTATATACATCGTAATTAAAAGCCGCTATAGCCCGACAACTTTCTTCGGGATAAAATGATAAATAAAGTTGAGTATCATCTGCGAAATTGTATTCAGAACATGAAATAAAGTTTGATGGCAAGTTACAAGTATAAATTATAAATAATAGTGGTCCTAAAATCGAACCCTGAGGTACTCCGGTATTAACACCAAGAAATGCAGATATTTTGCTGTCATAAGTAACAGCCTGAACTCTGTTGGTTAAATAATTACTTAACAATTGGACAGCACTTGGTAAAAGCCCTACAAATTTTAGGATGGCATTTAAAAGAGAATGGTTTAAAGTATCGAAGGCTTTTGTAAAGTCCAGCAATACTAATAGTAAAAGTTTCTTCTCGTCAACAGCAGAACATATATCATCAGTTAAACTAAGTAATGTGGAACAACGGCTATGATTACTTTTAAAGCCAGATTGATTAGTTGGAATAATACTGTTCCTGTAAAGATCATTTAAATGATCTCGAAGTTGCAGTTCCATTACCATTTCTAATATTTTTGAGAATGTTGGGAGAATACTAATAGGTCTGACATTGTTTAGGTTAGCAGGATTTTTTGTTTTAGGTAGAGGAAGCACAAGTGCTTTTTTCCATAGATCAGGAAACACAGAATTGATCAAACAAAAATTCACTACATGGGTAATAAAGGGAAGCAAATGCAGCAAACATAATTTTATAGATAAAATATTGATTCCGTCGTATCCAGTAGCTGTACTTTTAATATTAGATATATTTTGAAGATTTCGGCTTCAGTCGTCAGTTTGAATTGAAAACTATTTGTTGTGTTTTTGACGTTGGCTCCATAAAATGAAATAAGATCATCATTAGGATCTAGGCGAGGAATAGATTGTATAAAATGATTATTAATAATATCTACATCTAATAAATCAGGAGGTAACTTGAAAGTACGTGCCAAATGAGAATTGCTTCCAGAATAAAAGATGGTATAGTATGAACCCAGAATTGTTTAATTTTTGGTATTTTTTCCTTTTTTAAAAATCACTAAATTTACGTGTATTAATCTTGAAAAATGAGTATATTTAAAGTTATTTCAGTTTAGGCTTGTATTTCTTAAAAACAATAAATCAATAATGAGAAAAAATATTACTAGATTCGAGGTTAATTAACCCCTTGTCTATCGAGAACAAAGATCCTTGTTTTTTTTTTCACTTGGCCCAAACTGCCGGAAAATCACAAATATTTGTTTTAAAAGTAAATGTTAACTCTCTCTCTCTGTTAACTCCTGACAATGTGTAAAATGTAATCAATATGTCTTTTCCTATATTTTTGGGGACGCTGCACATAATCCCGAGGTTTATTGGGTTTTATTTTACACCCAAAACAGACTAGAGCTCTAAGGATGTGACTTTTTTTTCAGTTTTTTAATAAATCTTTGTCCCCATATGCTTAAGTTATTTGCCGCATTTAAAAAGTCCTATTTTGACAAGCTGTATCATTTCTGAGATATTTTGACCCGCCGAACATGATGGTGTCAAAATTTGGGCCAAGTACTCCAAAACGCCAATATTGGGGGAAAATTGCTCCAAAAATAACTAAATTTATGACATCATCAGGAAAAACTGTTTTGATTTCTGTTCGGACTCTCAAAGTTCGTATATTATTCAGAAATTCAATTATTGAGGCGAAGATTGGAGAAGACTTTCTGACTCAGTGCGTCTAAACAAGTCGGAAATAATGTCTGAATAAAATATTCGAAAACTGTGATTTATGAAGTGATTCAACAACAAAATTTAGACTATGATAACACAGGTCTACAAAAAAAATGTTCTGTCTTTGCGATCAGGCCCATCATTTCCTATGTATTTTGATGCACTGAAACCAAATTTGGCAAAAAAAACCTCATCAATTTTCTCTCCACCCCCATATAACCCCCATAAACTCTTATAGAGGGAATTTAAAAAAAAGAATTTTACAATGGTTTTTTACAATAAATTTTTACAAATTTATTCTTGACTTCAGATTTGTGATCAGCGACCCAAAACAAAAAAATAATTTCAAAAAAAATCCTCTATAAGAGTTTATGGGGGTTATATGGGGGTGGAGAGAAAAATTGATGCGGTAGAATTTTTTTTGCCAAATTTGGTTTCAGTGCATCAAAATATATAGGAAATGATGGGTCTGATCGCAAAGACAGAACATTTTTTTTGTAGACCTGTGTAATTTGGCGTGATAATTTCATGATAATTCAGATAACACCATGATGATCAATGGGTCAAAATACGTTGGAAATTATATGTCTGGTAAAAGTAGCAAAATGTCACAAATTAAACATTCTTGGGGCAATTCCTCCCAAAATTGCCATTTCGAAGGATCTTGGCCAAATTCTGCCAATGCCATAGTGTTCACCGAGTCAAAATACGTCCAAAATGATATGTATAGTTAAAGTTGTCAAGGATTCTAAGTTCGGCAGTCATGGCACATTTCAAGAAATTAGCACATTCAAGAAAGGGTTTGGTTTGGTACCTACCAAACCAAACGTCCGCCTCTCCAGAGGATCTTGGAAACAAGGGCGTAGCCAGGGGGGCAATGTGGGCGATCGCCCCCCCCCCTCCCCAAATGGTCAAGTAAAAACCAAAATAGTCGGCGGATTGCGCTTGCCGTTGTCTCCGATGGCTTTTTTTTTATTTTTTTTTTTTGTTTAATCTGCATTGGTCGCCCGCCCCCCCCCCCCCCAAAGAAATATACTGGCTACGCCCTTGCTTGGAAACGGCTTGCCAAATATTTGTTTTTATTTTTCATGACTACCAAATTAATATAAAAACTCCAAGGATATTCAATGCCGCTTTTCGAAATATAGACCGGGCTGATATACCGGGTGTGTCAGAACCACTTAAACAGACATTATCTCGAAAATGGTTTGATATAATGAAAGAAATGTTAAATAGAAAAGTTATTATATTTAATAAGATGCATACAACCAGTTTATAATCGAATGTGCAGTAGGGTGTTTTTTTTTATCTATTTTTTTTTTTGTTTTTCAGTCCCCACTTGAAATTTTGTTGAATATGTCGAAAAAAAAATCCCTGAAAGTTACAGCCCTTAATATTAATTTTAAGTACTTTCCCAATGCGTGAAAAGATTTTCCATTTAGAATACACGTAAATCGAATTTTTTTTCAAATTTCTATAACTCAGTCGCATTTTATGCTATTACATTGGTCTTGGTCTCAATTTACTCAGAATAAAACGTTCTACAAAAGTGCCCATTGCAGCGAAAATGTAACTTATATTGGTGAGTTGGTACGGGTCGCTGAAGTTGATTTTTACCCAAAATTCTCCATTTTTTGCTGTTATCTCCGAAATTAATAATTTTACCAAAAAAATGTACCTAAATGAAAAATTTGTTGAAAATTTAATTTACTACAAGAAAGGTCCTATAGACCAAATTGCTGAGATTAATATTTCTTGAGGTATTAGACTTTGACTTGAGTAGTACAAAATAATCGAAGCAAAGTTTTCTTTGATAAAACGTAAGAGTTTGTAAGTTAAAGTCTAATATCTCAAGAAATATTAATCTCAGCAATTTGGTCTATGGGACCTTTTTTGTAGTAAATTAAATTTCCAACAAATTTTACATTTTTTTCGTAAAATTAATAATTTCGGAGATAACAGCAAAAAAAAAACGAGAATTTAGGGTAAAAATCAAATTCAGCGACCCGTACCAACTCACCAGTACAAGTTACATTTTCACTGCAATGAGCACTTTTGTAGAGTGTTTTATTCTGAGTAAATTGGAGACCAAGACAAATGTAATAGCATAAAATGCGACTGAGTTATAGAAATTTGAAAAAAAAATTCAATTTACGTGTATTCTAAATGGAAAATCTTTTTCACGCTTTGAGAAAGTACTTAAAATTAATATTAAGGGCTGTAAGTTTCAGGGATTTTTTTTTCGACGTATTCAACAAAATTTCAAGTGGGGACTGAAAAACAAAAAAATAGTTGATAAAAAAATCACCCTAATGTACAGGGTACTTAAAAAAGGTCACAGGTCATCCAACGTTAATTTTTCAAACTAAATGTTCGGTATATTTTTCCGGTTTTGAATTTTCCTTAAATTTGTGAACAACTTTTACGACCATATCCTAGACCTAGATTATACCATTTGTGAGACTTTTTTACCACAAAAAAAATGAGGTACGATGTAACATTTGTTTAATTATCATTTGATGTGTTTTTGCCTGTCGTTCTCGCAGGTAGTTTTAGCCGCTCCGCTGGAATATACATATGTATGTGTTCGCCGGCAAAATATCTCATCAGGGCACTTTCCTATATTATACACATCTGCTCTACGAAAGTGGATTAAATTTTGTCATTCTGGTAATCTATTTCATAAGGTTTAAATCTAACATCTGCTTTATAACCGTAAACATTGAATTTCATTTTTAATTTCAATCGATTGCGTTAATTACACTTTCACTTTAAACCCTCATTGTCAAGAAAAGATCTAATATAAATGTCCTCTAGTGTCAAACTAATTTTTTAAATTGAAATACTTAAATCGTTAGGGCATTGGCCTTCGCTTCCATTAGAGAAAAAACATATCGGAAATCTAGATCGCTTTATATTATTTCCAAAGTGATAAATTTAACTTTTCCGGCTTACTATATACACAACATCGAGAAACTGGGTCATAACCTCTTCTATAATTCATATGTTTTATGAGATTTACTAATATTAAATAAAGAGGTTTTATTATATAAACATTTACATCTGGTCTTTGAAGATATACAACTGCATCGAGTAAACGGTTCTGAATGTGTGACAGAGTGATGATATTTAGTGCAATATCAAGATGTGTCGCAACGGCAAAAGATGTTTGTTTTTCAAACTAACGCCATTTTCATAATAGCTTATGTTTATACGATTCGCAATATAATTTGCTAGAAGTTTTCAATTAAAACGTGACATGTTTTCGAAGCCAACAGCTGCCATATATATGTCAGTTGTTGTATATGTTACATACGAGGTGTGTTAATTAAATAATGAGATTTTTTTTATTTTTTTTTATTCGAATAGAATTACAATTCAGTATTCT
Source organism: Aromia moschata (assembly GCA_029963805.1). Lineage (NCBI taxonomy): Eukaryota > Metazoa > Arthropoda > Insecta > Coleoptera > Cerambycidae > Aromia > Aromia moschata. The sequence goes on along the minus strand of JAPWTK010000052.1, from coordinate 1,901,516 downwards.
CTCTTTCAAAATAACTTCCTTAGGAAGACACACAACGCTGGAGACGGTTCTGCAATTCCTCATAGCAGTGCTGGAACTCATGTACTGGAATAGCCTTCAGCTGGTCAGTTACAGCCGTTTGAATGTTTTTTTCTATGGTCCCAAGATGACCCCCTTGAGGTGATTTTTCAATCTCTGGAAGAGAAAAAAGTCACAAGGACTCAAGTTAATATAAGGAGGTTGAGGAGCCACAGGAACGTTTTTGCTGGTTAAAAACTCGTTTGCTGAAACGACTTTGAAAAAGATTTAATATTTTCGAAATTATTCATGATTCTTTGAAAACATCGCAATTTTACTTTTTGATCAATATCTTTTCACACAATCAACATCACCTTCACCTTGGACGTATTAGACGCACAATTTCACAAACTGCAATCCTATTAGAAGCACAAAAAAGTCAATATTGTAGTAAAAAAAGAATTTAAGTAACCTCCATATTGTTTTCTTAGTATTTAAAATTGGTTCATAAATATTTGAGAAATTTTAAATTACTTTTTTTGTATGTACGCAACAAATATTGTTTGCTTAAAGAGTGTAATAGACCCTAAAATGTATAGTTTAAAACAAAAACAAAAATAATACAAAAATTTTCACCATTGTTTTCACCAGTAATATGAGTATACCACGTGACTGACGAATTTTTTTTGCATTTGCATTCACATTGCCAGTATTTTATACATATTTATTTTTATACTCACTGAGCAATATAACAATTAAAGTAGCTCGGTAGACAATTCAACAATTTCTATGATTTTATTCACTTTATTTAGAGAAGACGTAAAGACGTCTACCTTCTTCAGAATCCGCTTACGAATTACCTATCATCAATCAAAATTTGTCTCCTCAACCGAGTAAACTTTCAATTTGTAGCGCCCATATGGCTTTATGAGACCGCCGCTTCGATCTAACCCTCTCCGTGCTAGGATCCACCTGGCTACTATTATTGCCTAGCATTAATTTCATTTATTTACGTATTATGTGCCTTGAATTAATGCGAAGACGCGTTCTAGACGTTTCTGTATATATACCCCTTTTGTCTAAGAACAACCCAAAGGCGATCCTAAGGGATGGTAAGAAGGTGGCGAGGAGAAAAGAGGACAGTAACCCTTGCAACTCTAAGAGAGGGTAGAAATTAATTTGAAATACTGAAAAAAATGTACGAAGAATTATATTAGTAGTATATATAAGTCTGCATCTCTGAAGTCTGAAATATTAAATGTTTATTAACAGCAAATTATTTGAGTCATTTGTGATATAAAAGTGGACTGTTTTGAAACAGACAGGATATATTTCATTATTTTTCAGTATTTTTCATTATTTTCCATTAATAAATATCCTCAGACTAACACAAACATAAAAAAACTACTATCAACATTTTTTTGTGCCAAGGCAAAAAAAACTGACAAGTACTTTGCTTTCATACTAACTACTAACTAAACAAACCCTACTGATTCGTGACTGCAAGTGCAAACAAAAATATATATATTCATTTTTCTGTGTGTGTAAATCTGCCTGTATATATTTGTGTATACAATAACTCTCGAATGCTTGAAGATATCAAGTCGTTATATGTATCTCAATCTTATACACAAATACATCACAATATGAACATTATTAGACATAAATACTAATGAGATGATATAAACTCATTATAGTATGGAGTCGCAGAAGTATTAGTCACTAAGATTTAGGAATTTAGTCAGTAAGGAAAAAGGGTTTAAAGGTAAACTCTTTCATTTGCTGTTTCAACAGTTACTTATTATTAAGTTATTATGGATTTAATAGACCGTTTATAGATTTAAAATCTGATATATTTTTAAACATACCTATCAGTTTTATCATGGACCAAGAACACTTTAGCTATAGTTAGCTGAATTTCATACAAAAATCCTGAATGTTGTAAAAATAGTAGATGGAAACTGTAGAAACAGTAGATACGAGTTGCAATTTTGAAAAAAAATTACACTTTATTTAAATGTAATTTTTTTAAGAGCATTTTCTTCAAAAACCGTTACCAAAATAAAGCGTACACATATTACAAGCGATTTTTTAAAAGTGTCGTAGCTTATGAAATCCAGAAAATCGCTATTCTTTCGGTCTCCTTGAGCAAAACCCCTTAACCGCTTAAAGAACATACCCGAGATAACTCGGGCGCCAGCAATTTTTAAAGGTATTGAGCATTCACATCCGAGATAAGCCGTGATAGTATAAGAATAATAGACGTATGTCCCCACAATGTTGTTAATCGGGCCAAAAACTACGCAAACTTTAGGAATGGTTCTTCATGACCTTGGACTGCAACTATCCACTATCTGAGATGAATCGAAATAATTTTAGTTTAGTCTATTGACTGGTTGGGACTACCACATTATTATATTGTTTTCAAACTACAGTATCGATACGCAGGATTGTCGCTGTCGGAAATCTACTTCAGGGACCTCTGGGAATAGCTCTAGGATATTTTTTTTCCAAATGTCATTTATAACTATTTATCTATTATAATTACTTATATATTTATTTGGAAGCCCGAGTTAACTCGGGTAATGTTATAAGTAGTTCGTGCGAGCGCGGAGTGTAACAGGACCGTAGTCAGTTTACGAATGAAAATGTTAATATGTTCACAGAAACTATGTTGCATCATAGTACATTATTAAATATTATTATTTATTACCAAGTGCAAATGTCACAGGGCCGACACTATGCATGTCCTATCCTTGACTCGTTGGCCTTCACAGCTCACAGCTGACTTGCATTACGAAAACTGCGCTAGCAATTTTAGTTATTTATGGCATGCTGTAACAGACAGTCGCCGGTATTGCATCGCGTTGATACGTTTCGTTTTTACGTGTTCGCCGTGTGTTGTATTCGCCGTGTATTTAAATAACTTTATAAATCTTAATAATTATTAGTTGTGGGGGAGAAGTGAATAAAGTGAGGTACGATGCCAAAGGTGAAAAGAAATAGACGGGAAGTATTTCAAATGTGGTTTGACAGTGATCCCGAGGGTTTTAGGGACATATGTACGTATTCAAGGAAATGACCTTTTTTTTACTGTGTGTGAACGCATTATAAATTCTTCAGATAAACTAAAGTAACAAGACATCTGAAAAGCCATGCCTCGTCCAGCGCCGACGACTCCCTATTTTTCTATGAACTTACGGAAGCCTTTGTTATAAGCAATATTCCATTAAACAAACTAGAGAACCCCAAGTTGCGTACGTTTCTAGAAAAATATATGGACCGAAAAATTCCTCATGAAAGTACTTTAAGACTTGCATATGTCGATCGGGTTTACAACAATGTAGTGACATCGATACGCGAAGACTTTGCGGACAATTTCGTGTATTTTATTATAGGCTACCGATACGTTTGTCGGGTAAGTGTTGCCACTGTTACGTGTTATCTTAATTTATATAGATATTTTATCCTTGACTTAACCGTACTATTTGGTAAAAATATTACTATGTTGCTACATAATTTATGTCAAAATATTAATATTTTCATTCGTTAACTGCCTACGGTCCTGTTACACTCCGCGCTCACACGAACTCTAGTTATATGGCATAATAAATATTGTTTTTTTTTTGGAAAACAAATAATTTTTTTGTTATTTATAGTACTAAATATAGTACTACTAAACTATAAAGCTATACTCATAGTTTTAAAAGATGAGGTTAAAAAAATGGGGCATTACGAATCTTCTTTTGCAAATATATTTGGTCGTTGAGCGAGATAGTGGGTATATTCAAATTAAATGCGTTTCTTAATAGACTACAAAGAGGATATAATTAGGGAAACGCGGAACATCTACAGTTACTTCGTACTAAACGGATTTGCTGCAAACAGTAGATTGCATAAAATTCAGGTTAATTTTAATTAAAGCTTTCTGAATTAGTTTACTGGAAGACGTTACCATGATGAATTGTAAGTATAGTTAACAAAAGTTATTTTTTATTTATTTATTTCTTTTTTATTATACCATTAATAGACAAATTGTGTCCCTTCATCTCGGAAGATTGCAATACAGTGAATAGAAGTGAGAAGACAGGTAAACAAAAAGGAAATATGTTACTTTAAGTGTTTTGATTGGCGATAATCTTATTGGTTAGTGGCTTCTGTGACGTAATGTGACAGACCACTTTCGAAAATTCCCACTCCCTTGATATATCTCCTCTTTTACTAAAACTCCCGTACTCCGTCTATCCCATGACAATTCCTTCACTCACTGTTTTGCAATTTGGTAACATCAAGGGAAACTATCAGTATGTATGTTCATAAAGTTCAATTTTGCCATGAAATACTCGTACCATTACAAATAGAAAGGAATATCTTCAGGTTCGACCGTATAATATTTAATGATTTAGGTAGAAAAATATTGGTATAAATTTAATTTTTACATCTATAAATTATATTCAGTTTGTTTTATCGTTTATATTCCTTTCTGTAAATAATAAATTTAACAAAATATTTACATTTCTTATGTATTTTACGTGACTGTTAATGTATATGTTTAATTGAGTATATAATTAAAAATATGCCGTTATGCCCATTTTATTGAGAGTTACAATAGGGACAGGCCTACTGGTATTCAGTGTAATTACACAATTATACCGGGTGTCCTAGAATGACGTTAGCCGGCGATATCTGCGTTATTTGAAAAGATACGAATGTGAACAAGAAAACTTACAAATGTCAAGAAAAACTTCGTGCTTCGTGGTGTGCTTACGTTATTAACAAAAAAGAAATACGTCAATGTAACAATTTTGACGAAAGCACAGTCATTTGGTCAGTTTCTACATATAAACGTACTTACATATAGTTACTCTACTGTTACCTTTTTGAATAAAAAGTATTGCGATAATATTTGGTTATTACTATCATCTTAGTAATACATATGTAATGTTTTTTTCTGATAACAATATACTTCAAACATGCACTAACACGTCCCAAATTAAATGATCTAAAATTCTAAAAATATTCTTCCCATATGACGCTAACTTTCATGGACACACTATATTTTTTTCACACGTTTGAGTGAGTAACAACACTAATAACTGTAGTAATTTAGATAGTGAAACATGGCAAAAAAATTGAAAAGAACTAAGGCACATTTACATATTAATATGTACCTAGCTGGTAACATATGCTTGTTGTAAATAATATGTATATTTATATTTTCGCTAGTATTGTCTGATAATGTTTTGTTTTGTTTTGCTACATTGTACATTGCTCGTTTGTACAAATTATTATGTTTGTACATATTATTACTACGTTTGTACATAGTTATGAATATATTTGGAATTTCTTGACCGTTGATCAATTAACTTGATAAACTTGTGGGATTATCGGTCCCTTTATAGTTATGTATTTACACTCAACATCCACATATCCGAACTTTTCCGTTCCGCAAACTTCCACATTTCCGAACTCTCGTCACCTCGGGATAACCGAACTGCTGGCGCATGCGCAAAGGGTTTTTCTGGCTCATTCTAGTACTTTTCTTTGTTTTTCGAGGTTTTTATGCAAATGTAATACATACATACATGTGTACATGTTAATAAAAGAACGTTTTTTTAAACAAAAAAAATGTCAGGTGCAAAGGAGAGAGTGATGCAGGTAATTATTTTGTAATTCAAAGTAAAGGTTTGTTTTATTGAACATTTTGTTGACGTAACCTATAATAATTTAAAACTGAAATGAAAAATGATGAGAAAATATGTATTTTTAAGAAAACCGTGATACAAAACAAACATTATTGTACTGTTTATTTGCAGAGAAAATAAGTAGACCTTGGAGCAAAAGCTGGATCTGATAAATCACGCAAAAAATGGTGTTAAAAATGTTAATCTATGTAAGATGTACAATATTTGTAAATCGTCAGTGGCAGAAATTCTTGGAAAAAAAGAAATTTACTTGTCGGAAGTTGAAAAAAGACGAAATTTGAGTGGACGGATTGACACAAAAAAATGCACCGGTACTTATGATACGCCATTTGAAATAAGTGTTTTCCACTGGTTTGTACAAAGAAGAACTCTTGGAGAACCTGTCTCAGGTGTGCTGCTGAGGGAGGGCGATTTCCTCTTTGCTGAATTCTGCGACAATCGAAAAGTTTGATAACAATCGCATTATCGTGTTTACATTTTTTTCTCATTTCAAATTTCGCGGTTTTTTTGTCGTCAACCAATCAGCGACAAGTTCGGTTGTGTGGAAGTACAAGTTCGGAAATATCGTGAGAAAAAAGTTCGGAAATATGGTGAGTTCGGAAATTTGGAGTTCGGATATGTGGATGTTGAGTGTATTGAAAACGGAGTTTTATTAAATAAACAGTAAAATGTGTTTTTTTGTAGTAATAGTAGAAGTTGTGTAATACACGTATATATGTATGTCAGCAGAGACTGAGTACGTACATTACCAGGTAAAATCACAGGAATCGACAAAACTTATGCGTAATATTTCAATACACAGTCGTGGCGTCACGCAAGCCTCCACCGTATAATAACGGACGTCCGAGGTGACCGGAAATAAGCTCACTAGGATTGTCACACATGAAGGATTTATTTATATGCACCTAATTGTTAATATATTTTTTATTATTATTATTTTTCATTGTGTGAAGTGATTTATTCAAAAATACTTGGGGGGGCCAATCCTAGACAGACTTCCTCCAAATATTGTATAGAAATAACAATTATAAAGCTATTACTTCATAATTCATAAACGTGTACAGCACTTTGTCATCGGTAAAATACATTCGTATTGGGTGAATATGGTATAACTCCGATACCATAATACGTATATTATAAACAGCTTATCAAATACACACTAAGAAAGAGATTTATATCCTAAATTCCAACAATTGGTTCCTTGAATCAAAAGATAAATCTCAAATATTGAAATTGAAAATAAATATTGAGGTCAACCATTAGGTACGGTACACCCAGAATAACTTTGCTCGCGAAATGGTCACAATGAACATAGTACAAGGTAGTACGGCCATACCCGAGATATAACACGATATACAGAGATATAAAGAGACATCTAAAAAAAAGTGTCATAATATCTGGCCATGAATGAGAGAGATATAAATATCGCCCATGTCGTACCTTTTCAATTATGTGAAACTTTTGACAAGTGACTGTCACAATTGTAAAATAAATAATGGCTATCATATAAGGTGACAGCTTTGACAATTAAATAAGGTTATAAATTTAAGATTATAAGAATTTATAACAGATACCTATATATCTTTTTTTACTCGGCCAACTTTGATGACGTTTTTTTTTGATGTCTCGATATAAGAGATACCCACAAACAAACAATAAGAGGCTGTACTTCTCGAATCGTTCACAGCTTCAGCTACAAAAGAAATGTGCACAATTTCAGGTTTTGTCTACCGCGATCAGGAGCAAAGCTACTGTTGCTGCACTATAGGAACCGATATTGTTGCTGTAAATCATATGAAAATTGTTATTTTCATGGGTATTTCAACATTGTCTTCAACTATGAATTTCTGTTGTGAATGGTAAATTTAATTTATCCATACTTGTTTTTCCATCACATATTGTCCTAACACGCTCTAACTGATTGTAAAATACACTGTAATTTACCTTTAACCGACAACCATGATATTCTATTTTTACCGACGAGTTCTAAGATCTTGACTATGCATATTATTATCCATACTGAATTGACTAATTTAATTAACTAATTATAGAATGATAAAGATAATTTGGTTATTAGCAGATACCCTATCTTGATTAAATATACTAAGCTATTTTGGGTATCTTGAAAGATATGATAGAATACCATTTCGGATGAGGAAAGACTTTCTTATTTTATATTTTATAGAAAAGCATAATTTATCCTACAATAATAATATAACCAAAAAAAACAAAATTCGTTAAACTGGCTCAGATATAAACATTATTTTTTAATATAAGAAAATAATTGCAACTTCCATACTAGTATATATAAAAGGCTGTATCAAGATACAAAATTTTCGACTCTTTTATTACCTCATAGTACCTATTTAGATTCGAAGTGTAATTAATAAAGTTGGCATACGCCAACACGGCACAGATAAATCGACGACGAGAAGCCAGTTTCGCGACTGATTTCATTGCAATAGTCCAGTGTCAGCTGGTGCTGTTGTACAACCTCCGCTGTTCTAATCAACCAGCTTTTCTGATTAGCGTTAATAAAATCAGAAAAACCACGTTTTTTTCTCCTTCACCTTTCTACGTTATTTTAAAATGAAAAACAAAAAAACTTAATTCAACCAACGAACTTAATCTATGGACACGTTGCGTATTTCGCAATAGTCAAAAAACTTGAAAAGCTTTCAAGTTCCCTGACTTTTGCCATCAGCCAATATTCTGGAACAGTTTACTACTAGTTTACTAATAAAAAAAATAATAATTCAACATTGCCCAAACCCACAATATGCATTACACATGATTTGGGTTTACATTTTTTTCATTCGAAAATATCTATAAAACAGTCAATAAACTATTTTTATCGGAATATATATAACAACAAATGCAACCCTTCTTAACTCCTAAACATATCGAAGAAGTCTGACAGAGGGTAGAAAACGCAGACGATAAAAAATTCATATTAATTGCGAAAACAGAACTCGGGCTCTAGGAAAGACTTCAGGACTCTAATAAATATTTAAGAGCCGGCTGATTACTTCTGTGTTTACCTTGGAGAACTTGAAAGACCCATTCACCCGAGCTGAAAAGATATTTCCTAGGGGAGTCACGTATCATAAGAGGGTGATTGACCCTGCGCAAATTTTGAGTAAATAGACGGTTCGCGCTAATTCGGAAACAAAGTCGAGAGGGAGAACAAAAGGCGAAATGCTGTTGCGGAATTCGAAATGAGAACATTGGTATCATGGCTCGTACGAATTATCATAAAATTTAATAAAACAATATCTTGATATCCATAATATATAAAGGCTGTTGGTTGGAAGACAATTAAATTGATCATCCATAGAAAAAAAATCAAATTGCAACACTGTGTACGAGGTTAACACTTTCCATTTCAGTTTAATAAAAGAGGCACTAATTGTTAATAAACAATGTACTGATTTTGTTTGTCAATTAAACTAATCTAGCTTAAAGACGAACATAATGGATTTCGAGAGGTAAACTTGGCATTCAACTTATTTCCATTGTAACTGCCATTATTTATCTGAAATTCCATGAAATTTAATAAATTATATCACTGCCAGAAACTATGCAGACGCAATCAGGAAAAAGAAATCTTCCTGTTCTTCGTATTTATTTTAAATCAACTCTGTTGATATTTTATGATACCTTCTATATTTTCTGAATCAGTCTCATGTCATTTGTTATAAAGTAACGGAAAGCAGTACTTTTACGCGTTTTTTATGTCTGAGACAACCAAAACTGAAGATTTAAAATATTATCGTTTTAAAACTAATAAAGTTATTTTGATAAAATATTTGTTTATTCTGTAATAAAATCGTTTTCTTTGTCCTAATAAATCCTTTTAATCCATTACATGAAAAAAATAATTTAAAAAATGACCAATTTTTTTGTTTTTTTTTAAACATTCTATGTTAAATTATTATTAAGATTATAAAAATGGCATTTATTTAGAATAAAATATTGTCGTTTTTTCTGCAAACAACTATTAGGTATCTAGTCAAAAAAAGTTCATTCATAACTGAAAAAAATCTTTAAACAAAAAAGTAGGAATGGGTTTAAAAAAAAGTGTTATTTTTATCGTTTATTCATTAAAATTCAACTAAAACCTAGTTATGTGAATTTTTTCAATGGAATTTATTTAATTTAGTGTTTTTATAACTATCCTTATAATTAATTAAAATAAGTTGCTTATACTTTTTGAAAATTCTGCTGGTTTTCGCAGACAAAGATTAGCAGAAAAACTGTTTAAATCGGAAAAATTGATTTCCTCTGCTTATAAAGTGCTTTTGGACGTGAAAATTTGATGCGAGTAATTGGTCATTTTTTAACTTACTCTTTCTTGATACTTTATAAGTTTTTGGGCTTAAAAGGATTTATTAGGACAAAGAAACCGATTTTTTTACAGAATAAACTTAAATATTTTATCAAAATAACTTTTTATTAGTTTCGAAACGATAATATTTTAAATCTTCAGTTTTGGTTGTCTCTGACATAAAAAATGGGTGTCTTTGAGAACTTTTTCAGCATAACTTGAACTAACTTTTTTCCAAAATTTCAGCCAATTTGACCGAAATTCAATTTCCATAAGATTTGTGCGGGGTTCTTTAAATCTATAGAAATGAGTTATCAAAATATGAAGAAATTCGATATTAAAAGTATATAAATATCTCGTAGTAATTCGTCAAAAAGTGAAAAAAATTATCACGAGGTTTAAAGTCATATAACCACCGTATTACTGCCACATCCACGTAGAGGAATAGGAAGTATAAGTAGTGTTCATTAATACATTTTTTTATACAATTTAGTTTCCTTTATATTTCATTTAATTTTGTTGTCCAATTGTTTTAAAGTGTGTTTTCTTAAATTTCAAAAAACAGTTCCAGTCCACACCTTACATTTTACAATATTTCCATACTTTGATTCTAATGAAACTAACTTTACATAAAACTCATGATTCGGATGACGGCATTCTTGTTATAAACGTATTCTCTTTGCGTAATTCAACCAACTTGGTATTCAAAGAGTCATTTCAATGAATGAATCATTTGCAGAAATATTTCCTATCATTTAAAGAGAGATTTCATTTATTAATATTCACCACAAGGTAAATTTGCATCATAATCATTGTTAATAATTTTCTATTGTTTAGTCACTTGTATTACCAAATGAATCATAGATGAGAAAATATCAGAAACAATCTACCGCAAAGTTAAATACATACAATTCCAGTAATATCTAATAAATACATTATTTTCCAGTAATCCTTACTCCAAGTCGTTACAAATATAAACAATTGGTTTTATTAATTTTAAAGGTAGGTAAAACGTAGGTTATAGACGATTTAATAATTTCGTATTTATTATTTTTAAACATACACTAAGGCCCTGATGTCTTGCTATCGTAGAAGGAATGTTTTTATTATAGTTTTTGTCCATATGATTTTTATATTAATAGTAAAAACTCCCTTATTTCCAGTCTTGGGTTTAGGTAAATAATTTACCATATCTGTGTCATAGCCTCACAAAAAACGTACACCTTTTCCACACTTGAATCTCATTTCCTAACAACCACCCCTCGCATTTCTAAAGAATCCAGAAGATTTAAAGCTGGGCCGTGTATTTACGACTAGTTTTTTACCCACCCCCGTTTCCTATTCAAAATTAAAATCTAAGTAGGTTACCGAGGACTTCCTGTATTTTTTTACTTCTTCTAATTTTTAAGAGGGTGAATTGGAACGCTGAAAACAAACATCTGCAAATAGTACGGGGTATTTCCTGTCTAATCCTCGGGATACAATTTGTACCGCTTCCCTGTTGGAAACTTAATTTATTTAAAAAAAATATGATTTATGTATTTCCTGGGTTATTAGTTCGTACAGCAGAAGGGTTCCTGGTTTCAGCTTCTTCGCCACATATGGAGTGTTCCAATATTATAGTTCCTATTCTCGCGATAAAAAAAATATGGGACTTTGCTAATGCAAAACATGCCAATGAATTAATTTCAGAAATCCTCATTTTATTTTATATGTATTCTATCGCATTTCTAAATTTAAATCCCAAGTCTACTAAAATTTTAGAAACTACACCAGAATAAGTAACTTGAATCGGTTCCAAAAAGCTTTCGAAATATTGATGTTACACACATGTTCCTGGTAGTAAATGAAAATTTTAGAGTTGGTTCTCGGCCTTCTAATCTTCTACCTCTCACCGTACAGAAAATGCATATTTATTCGGCAATCGTCCAGAAGGTACCCTCCGAGTTGCTTTTCCTTTGAGAAAATAGCACTTTTCCAGGCTAGTCCGGTCCGGGAGGTGCGTATTTCCCGGACTAGAACAGTTAGAATTACAGCATCAATGTCATTGTACTTGATAACAGATATATGTACGTGAGAAGAATGTAGTTGAATATTACAATAACAACAAAATAACGACTCACCAGTATGACATTAAAATAGTTTACATTTTACTTTTTAAAAGTTTGCATGGAGTTTGATCGCAAGTATTGTTATAAATAATGAAAAGCAGCAGTGAAAATGACCTTGAAAATGTGCCTTTTTAACGAAATTTCCTTGAAAAATCAAAGTTTATCTACAAAAACTGATAGTTTTTTAACCATTTCCTACTATAGAGGTCTTCCTAAAAAACTATACTCATAAAAAAAACATTGTCTTGAGCTATTAAACCAGTATTGTGGTTTCCACTGATACACTCAATTTTGGTTATCAACATACACCCAATTAAAATAAATAAATATATAAAAAGTTTTCATCATATTTTTTACTGTTATAAGGTGCCACGCTATTTCAACACCGCATTTCTCGGATATAGATAAGTCAAACGGGATTTTGAAGGAATAGAATACTACTGTCAGATGCCATTACGAGCTTTTTGGAGAAAAATTACTTTGTTGTGCACCATGACCTCAAATATAGCGAAAAATCGTATTTTCCGCACTGTTAAGTTACGATATCTTGAAAATCTTATGTGATGGAACAATTCTGGCCAAATGCATAATCATCACAGCACAAAAACCTTCGGAAAAGTAGGTATAGTCTGTATTTCTGGTTCAAAATTTTGTCAGCCTGTGTAGTCCTGACTAAAATATTTCCTTCTGTTGACTAAAAGTATGGAAAATACATTCAGGTACAGTAATATCTTTTGAAAATTAGATATGACACCAGCGTCTTGCGACCTATACGTTAATCTTAAAAAAAATCAAAAACTCTTGTAACTATACCTCATAAAGGAAGCATCTCCTTAATTAGAAAAGTAATATGTACAATAATTGTTGTTTGCTATTATTTAAAACATTTTTACGGCATCTACGGCATCCAGTTAACTGGTAAAAGCTGCTCACTAGAAACTCTGGCTGCCATCTAATTAATTTAATTGCAAAATCTCTCCGCTAGCTAGGCCGTTTTGCAACTGAATGTGCCATCAGGTGCGCTCCTATCTCAGCAAACTCGCTTATAAACGAAATGCTCATTATTTCCATCAAGTAGAGAGTTGTTTAGTGCTTATATATCATTCCGGCGGTGACATAAATCCTTCTTGCCTCACAGAAATTCTGAACAGTTCACCGCCTGCCGTAATAATAATAAATTTTCTGAAGAAACTGAAGAGTCGTTACGGCCCAGCGTATTATTATATTTTTATAATTACCTACCTAGTTGAAAACTAAAATCCAGGTAATCGGTCGCATCAAGGAATTGCCTTGTTAATTATGTCGTAGTTTATAGGAAGACTGAAAAAACAAGAATAGTTCCTTCCAAACGTTTAAACTTATGTTGAAGCTCTACGGTTATATCAAAGCTCGAAACTTTGTTGTTGTCAAACTTTTGAGGTAGCATCACAATTGTAAAATAAATAATACAACTCATTTTTAGTGAAGAACAGGGGCATGTTTCACTTGAAATTTATTTTATAAATGGCAAGTAAAATTAATGTACTGGATATATTCGATGAAAGCTTCAAATGAGGACTTCAGAGAAATTTTTCCAGACGCAGATATTCATTTCGACCCTTTCATACGGCCAGTACAGCGTTTCCTAAATATGGGTCGGCAAACTGGAAATGTCAATCGGAAACAAATAAGTGGCGGACCCAGAGTAATGATAGAAGAAAACGCTGAAATAGTTAGGCAAGTGATAACGGACAATCCAAGAACATCAATATCCGAGCCAACAAGTTAATCTGCTCTATACAACTTTTTGAAAAATGATTTGAGGCTCCATCCATATCGTCTATATTCCACACATGAATTTCTCAGAGCGGACGAACATCTAAGACAACAGTTCTTCCAATGGTTTATTCATTATTTTAACAATGACGTTGCTGCCTTCAAAAAAGTTATTTTTTAGTGATAAGGCTTGATTTCATCTTTCGGGCTATGTTAACTCATATAATATGAGACTTTGGAGTGTTCACAATCTTATATATTGAAACTCCACTACACCCACCAAAAATTTCAAAATTAATACTCTGCAAATAATTATAATATATAAAATGTAGGGATTATTAGGGTGGGCCAAAAAAACTTTTAATTTTTTTTTCTTTAGTTACCATGAAAATATTGTTCAAGATGACAAAAAAATAAGCCTGTCAAAAGGGCAGCTCTTAATTTTAATGTTAAGAGGTGTCTCATCGTGATTTTTGATTTTCCATTTAAATAACACGGGAATTTTTTTTTATTTTATTGCGTTCTAAAGAATTCCTATGTTGTAAAAATCTATACATATTTTTGAAGGAAATTAAACGATCTACAAAATAGGTCTGAAATGATTTTTCGCTAAGTCAACTCGTTTAAAAGTTATTCGAGGTTAAAGTTCAACCTCAAAATGGCATACGATGACCCACAATTTTTTATACTTTATCACAAAATAATGGCTCAAAAACATAAAACATCATATTTTTCGTGAGGTTCATTGAGTATTCTCTGGTAAAACATTAAATTTTTTACGAAATACCAATAATCATAAGGAAATTCTATCATTTTCTATTCTTAATTTTAAGTGGCACTCGAAATTTTTGTTTTACCTGAGTAATAACTTAAAAAAATTAATTATTTCTTACAAAATACTAGAAAAATAATAAATCTCTTATTTACACTTGTTCATTAAGTAATGTAAGATAATAAAAGCCATTTTCCAATAATTTTGCAATCAAAATATTTTTTTATATTATAACGTACTTTTTTACTATATTAGAATTAATTTTTTTTTTGTTACAATTGGGATATTTTTGACGGTGATTTTTTAACCACTTGCAATAAATATTGCATCTGTTCTTCATTTTTAGTGAGACATTTGTTGTACTTTTCTGTCAATGCAACTCCTCTCTGCTACATCGTTAACGACGCTGAGACGTTTGAAAAATTCTAGGTTCTCTTGATAGCTCTCATCATGTGTCCAAAATTCTACATTATTATCGAGAAAGTCAACGGGTAAATCAAATATTTTAAATGTAGTCAATGACTTTTTTGAAATAAAATCACCCATGCCTTTTGATAACAATGTAATTGTAAATGATGCAAAAAAGGTGGCGCTCAGATCTTGTCGATCTGAGAGCCACAGTGATTCTAGCTGTAAAATATAAGAATGGTTATAACTTCATGTTAAATTACGAATTAAAAAATATTCGACATAATAATTACTATTAAAAATTTTTACAATACTTCCAACTACATTGAAATTCTTTTTCAACGCTTTTTATTTGAATCGAGCGAAATAACATAAGTTTTTATCTACAAATTCGTAGAAGAAGAACGAAAAAAAGTCACGAAAAATATGTTTTATGTTTTTGAGCCATTTTGTGATAAAGTATAAAAAATTGTGGAAGTCATATGCCAATTGAGGTTGAACTTTAACCTTGAATAACTTGTAAACGAGTTGACTTAGCGAAAAATCATTTCAGACCTTTTTTTAGATCTTTTAATTTCCTTCAAAAATATGTATTGGTTTTTACAACACAACAATTCGTTAAAACGCAATAAAATAAAAAAAAATCCCGTGGTATTTAAATGGGAAATCAAAAATCACGATGAGACACCTCTTAACATTAGAATTAAGAGCTGCCCTTTTGACAGGCTTATTTTTTTTGTCATCTTGAACAATATTTTCATGGTAACTGAAGACAAAAAAAATAAAAGTTTTTTTGGCCCACCCTAAGAGATTATGCCTCACTTTTTTAATGTCCACTTCATTTTTTTTTTCGATACACAGTATCTAGCTGAGTTACTATGTTTACTTTCCCGAAAAGTGCAAATTACACTTACAATTAACATTTTTTTATATATTATCTTGTTCCAACACATCATGCTTTTTAATTCAGTCGCCAATATTATATAAATCAATCGATCCAAGTTTTGATCCAATTTTGACCGTCATTAGTGTAGAACATACAGCATGCTCTACAAAAGTAACGGCCTCCAAGCTTCAAACCCACAATGAGCGACAGACGGCTACAAATAGTTCTACTGTCTATCTTTGTAATTCGTCTACACTTTCCTGTATTTCGCCATTGCCATGTTTTTATTTCAATAAATCAAAAGTTTTAATTAATTTAAAAAAAAATGTAAATATAATCTTCTTCGTTTATTTGATTTTGTCTTGTTAATATTCTTGTTAAGTAATTTATCACTTGCTTTATATGTAACTCGTCCAGACTATCAGTAACTGGAAATAAAAACCTACGCATTTCGTAGTATTCCTTGTCACTATGTTCTCTCTCTAACTGCATTTCGTGAGGTTTGACGTATCTGTTAATTAGAAACACGCGCAATTAAAATGTTCCTTCAGTCCGCAGCGCTATTATAACGTTGTTCTCTTTTCGAAATGAGAGAAAATTAGAATTAACTAATCAAATTTAATTAATTGCATCCTAGAATCGTGTACCGTAAAAATTAACGAAGACGACTCTTTTTCTAATGTCTCAGGTTATTTCCTTAAAAGACTGACACTTTTGTGGAGGCAACAAGTTAACTGTAATTGTCTTTGTTTACTAAATTGTTCAGTGTAGTTTATGGTTTTCATTAATTATCGTGTAGTTCACTACAAATACCAGAGCCGCATAGTGGAGTACCTACAGAGACAATTTCTCAAAAAAAAAAAAAAAAAAAAACTCAAATAATGCAAGAATATGTGACTAAAAAATACCTCAACAAATAAAAATACTTGAGTGTATTTCTGTTGTATTTTTTCTTTCTTACACGATAAGTTTTCTTCTTGAAATCAATAAAACCGAAACAAGTAAATTATCACAAAAACAAAATCCGGCTGGTATGTACTACTGTTGGTAAATGTATTATTGCATACTGCATGAACATTATATAACCTTGCATCAGACAATTTTAAAGGACGGAAAAAGGAAGAAAGATATTAAATTTTATTTTTGTTATACTATTAACTGTAACATTAATAATAAAATGCAAGATCAGGCAGTTGGCTTGATCTGGTCATCTAATTGCAAACCACTGACTTCTTGAAAATAGACGAGTCTACTCACAAATGCAGAGTTCAGTGTGGATGACTTCTTCCATAATTTGTCTAATTTCAGACTTATCTGATGGTGGTAGACTTTTGCTTTCAAATATCCTCAAAGAAAATAATCCAGAGGCGTAAGATCAGGAGATCTGGAGGCAATTCTATTAGCCCTCTTTACTCAAGAGATTACTATAGTCAAGTTCTTGCTAGACGCTGGATTGGTAGAAGAGGACCAGTAGAATTGCCTGTGATATCACCAGATCTTGCGCCACTAGACTATTTTCTTTGAGGATATTTGATGGCAAATTTCTATACCACCAAACCACAAAGTTTAGAGAATTTAAAAAATAGAATAAATTTAAACAGATTACAGAAGAAGTTATTCACAGTGTATTCAGTAAATTCATAGACAGTATGACCTATAATCCTAAAAATAGCCTCTAAAAGTCAATGGTTGGCAATTTGAGAACCAGTTTGAGCTTATATCTAATGTTTATTGTTACAGTTGATTTTTATTAATAATGCAATGTTGAAAAACAAATAAGAAAATACGTTAATAAACAAAAAATCCATTGAAAGTGGAAAAAATCCAGTGGTCTATTAGAAAAACATAATACTAATTAAACAGTTGCTACATTTTTGTTTCAGTTGTTTTTTTGACAATATCTTTTGAAATTGTGGAAAAACTAAGTTGCCCCCGTAAACAAAATCGAATCTCTACAAATAACTGAGGAGTGGGGGTGGGAATTCTTACGAACTCACACTGTATGATATTTTTGAGACACCCTCCATTCTGCTTCTGTTAATTTACATAGATTCGGTTAATTAATTCGATTCAGGCGTTAAACATACTTGAGTACATGTCAGGAAATGTCTCGTAAATTACCAAGTAACTCAGATTCGTTCCGTAACCTTAGCATTACAACTACGCCAATTAGCACTTGTAAGTACGTTATTGCTGGTATTTTCTTCCATTTAACGGGTTTTTGAATCATATATTAAGAGTTGACGTTGAAACGGGTCAAACAGATCAGTAAACATCTTCAAATTAGGTAAATGTGAATTATATTAACGACATCCAAAAAAATAAGAATATACTTACTTATTACAAAATTTAATACAATAGGTGTTTTTGAACCCTACGTTGATTGTGTATAATAATTAAAAGGACGGGCAAATTTAAACTTAAAAAACAAGAAAATAAAATACAATTAAATTTTTGTACCTGAAAATATTCAACAATTCTTGAGGATACATTTCTTAAATTTATAGACGTAATTGTTTTCATTATTTTATCAAAATGTTTTCATTAGTTTCCTGTTTTCCAAATTAACAACATTTTTAATTTAACTTTTTATTGACAACGTATATTTTATTTGACAATTTGATAGAAGGTCCCTCTGCATATACTTCTACAAAATAAAAACCTATCACTCATCAAACAGTTTAAAGTTGTAAAACTTAAAATTCTATTAAAATAATATAAAAGCTTTAATATTATTTTTTAATAAAAATAATTTTAAAATTATATATTTAAAAGACATTTTGTCATAAACATTATAAAATAAAGAAAAAAAAAAATTTAAAAAAATATTATAAAATGAATTTTTAAAAAATATAAAAATAAAACTCTAAACAAATAAATCTTTTTAAATAAAAATGTAAAAAAGCCTTTTTAAAATAAAACTTCTTATTTTTTACAAATAAAATATTAAAGAATATAAAAAATATATAATAAAAAAAAATGTAAAAATATAAAATAAAAAAAAAAATAATAAAGGTCATTGGCAATTAATGTTAATATAAATTGGCAGCCTTGTCCAGCTTGACAATGTCCCAAATTAAAAAAAAATACTCGTTTTGAATCTTTTCTATTACTTCTGCGGCAATTCTGTTAATTTCCGATACAATCTTCTCTTTTAAATCTTCAACGTCATTTGCTTTGTTTTGTACACATTTTTAAAGCGACCCCCACAAGAAATAATATAATGGGGTAAGATCTGGAGATCTTGGAAACCACTCAAGAGCTCCTAGTATACCGATATATCTATCCGTTGGGAAATATCTAATAGAACTAATTCTGTACAGGTATTGCTGAAACTTGAAATACATATCTCGAAACTTTCCTCTTCAAGATAAAATGTCTTTCACACTCTATCCAAATCATTAACAAAATATCGAGAGACGAGAGATGTTAAGATTAAGAGAAAGACAAGAGATGTTAAGGACACAAATGTAATAAAAAAAACGCATCTTTATGAATAAAAGTTGTTCTATTTGAGGATTTTTTTCAAAATGATTTTAATTTGGAGAATATTGAATATGAGTTTTTGTAGGACTTTTGGAAAAGTTTTAAGGTTAAAGACCAGGGCCATGCTGTGTTAATAACTCAATAGTGAACAAATCTGCTGAAGCTTCTGTTTCCTGTATATCTTGATAATTGTTAGCCGCAATCTAGCCTCCGACAACCACATGTTCCTCGGTTAACCACCTTTTCACGAAATCTCGACAATTTGTCCCACTTACGCCCATGGCACCGCTGCACATGTGCATGGAACAGGAAGATCGACGAGCGGTGGTTGCAAACTCTGACCTGTTCTAAAATTCTTAAAATGAATGAGAAGGCTCCCTTTTTCCGTGCACATGACGCCACCCTCTCGAGTGCGTGTACGGGGAAGGTAATTTCGGTGTGTTGACGTAGGATCAGGGGCGAATTCAAAAATTTAGACCCAAAAGGACAATATGAATGTTTAACGATCTTTTCGCCGATATTTGTACTTGACTTTGTGGATGTGGAAATAAAATAAATTGGTTTTCAAAGTTGCACAAACGTACAAATAATAAATAACCGGATATTTTTCATAAATAACACTACCCAAAATTTTGAAAATTTTGTGCTCCTGGACAAAGAATGGTTGCTTCCGAATTTAATTTTTTCCCGCTGAAAACAAATTCGGACTCAGAATTGCTCTAACGCTTCAGGTTTTTGAGATATTCTAACCTGAAGATGCAAAAAAACACGTTTTTTTTTATATATTTGGGGTTATGTAGCAGCGCGATTTTTTTTTTTGTCAAAAAACCATGCATGGGATCTTATAGTACAAGTCCTCCTCTTTCAAATGCCATTGAGTTTGCTCGATTTCCTTTTTTTTTTTCGCCTTGATATCGCATTTTGAAATTGTCATTTTGTAATTTTTCCTATTCCTGAAAACCCATTAGGGTGACGTGTATATCAGAAGATTGTTTTTTGCTTATTAAGAAACGAAAAAAATATTTAAAAACCGAAAAGTGTTTGCACTTTTAGGTTAGAATATCTCAAAAAGTCCTAATCTAAATAAAGACGCCATTCTTTCATAAAAAAAGTTCATTCCATAGACGCTATTGTAACTTTAGTCAACTCAGGTCGGCCATATTGAATTTTCTTCGAAAAATTTTGAAAATATGACCTTCGATTCTGAACGAGCAGATCTTTTGACATAAGAAAATATTGACTTGTTACTGATTTTGAAACATTTTTTACGTTTCATAATTAAAAAAAAAACAATATTTTGATATACTCGTGTTCTTAATGAGTTGTTAGCTATAGTGAAAATCACAAACATGAATATTTCAAAATGCGATATCTCGGCGAAAAAAAGATATTTGAGCAAACTCCACGGCATTTGAAAGAGGAAGACTTGTACTTTAAAATCCCGTACATAGTATAAAAAAAACGCGGTGCTACATAATTTCAAATATGTCAAAAAATTGTGTTTTTTGCACTATTAGGTTAGAATATCTCAAAAACCTGACGTGAGCAATTCTGAGCCCGGATTTGTTTTCAGCGGGAAAATTACTTCGGAAACACCTATTCATTGTCCAGGGGCAAAATCTTGCAGGGTAGTGTAATCAAGCATTTCTCATAAACATCTAAAAAACGTTTTTAATTATGAAACATTTTCATCCCAATTTTGAGCATTGTTTTCAAGGCAGTTTTTTTTTTAATTTGAATAGTTTTAATATGTGAGAATTTCTGACGACACTGGACTTATAAAAACAACAGTCGTTTAAATGTAATTCGTAATGAAAAAAGGTTACCTTCATGACTCAGTCGTTGCACTTAATTACAATACTATTTCCATGTTATATGGGAGTGATTTATTAAAGGAACTTTAAACACGTTCCTTAAAACAACTGGAAACTCATGGTCTCTCACAACTATGGCTCCATGGGTCTAAAATTGTGCATCTACATCTTCAGCACATTGTCAACTATCGTCTGAATTAAAATAAGGTTAATTCATTGATTAGAAAATAATTAGCACCAGTTTTACTTAAAACAAGTGTGTTTACATTGACTTTATATTCAGCCAGTCGCCAAATTTTTAAATTCTAATATTTTGCCTTCATTTAAGTTCTGACCATAGCCGCAATTATATATTTTAACAATGTCGGAAAAATAAATATTTCAGAGAACTTACTCTGAAACCAAACTGTGGTGCCATTATTTGCATATATTATTTCATAAAAATTGAGAATTACTTGAAGTGTGTAGTGTGTATCTATATGCTACAAATACCTGATTCACGAAACCCCTTAAAGTTATTCTAACAGACTGCAAAAAAATGGATGTAGAATATGAGTGATTGCTTTTGACTATGAATATGAGTGATTAGAGACTGGATTTTAATTACAATTAAAAAAAATACAGATACGATTATCTAGAACAAATATATATATATAGACCATAAATAGTATCAAAAATATCGTTTCCACAAATCGATGTACCTCCCAGTTCATGAGTTCATAAATAATAATCCCAGTACTAAAATCTCGGATGCGCGTATTACATTTGTGCATTTCCGGTACTCGAAACGTAAAGAGCAGCCGTGCTCTTCATTGAAATTCTATATTGGTATTTACTGGTGCTCGGTGACTATCTGTTTCCTGTGTAAGTGTCCTCCGGCTCAGAAAATATCGAATTCTCTAACCTGTGTCTTGTCATGCACCCTGGCTGCCCCACCCCCTGCACGGCAGTTTAAATCTTGTCGTCTCATGGTAGCGCCCTACTGAATTCAGGGGTGGACTGGAAAAGTTTTTCTGTAGGAAAAATTGAATAATACATCTACTACGTTTAGTTTATAAACTACTCAGAGTATGTGACGTTTATAACAGCAAATTTAAAATTAAAATTATTAATTATGGTGTTTCCTAAGCTTCTGCACATTCTTCATGGACTCCTTGGACTCGCTTTCTTTATTCGGTACATAAGTAACCTAAAGTTTAGAGTTGAATACTCTATTGAATTTTATAAAACGAAAACCCAGATAACAATATTTTCCAGAAGTAGGAACACTGCAATTACTTTTATCTTTATTTCATTTTATATTACTTCATTCTTCATGGACTCCTTGGACGCGTTTTCTTTATTCGGTACATGAATAATATGAAGTTTAGAGTTGAATACTGGATTGAATGGTATACAACGAAGGCCCAGATAACAATATATTCCAGAAGTAGGAACAATGCAACAGAGAAAAATGGAATTGTAAATGGTAGATATTGTATTGCCATGTCAGGAATTGTACTTGATTGATGACAGTAATTTGATTTGGTGAAGATATACATACAGAATCCTTTAATACAAATTGCCTCAACTTTTTTGTTTAGAAATTTCAAAACTATAATTAGATCGATTAGTTACTTTAGTTAGTAGTTACTCATATCTATTTCATAGTCACCTTTATTGTAAAATCTGTTTGCAGGGTATCGCCACTTAAAAGTTTTTCATCATGTTGTTCATTTGGAATTAGTTGGAACCTATTTTCTATGAATTACAATTTTTTGTAATAACTATTCTAATTCTGAGAAAACATGGTATACCTTTAGTATAAGACTATATTAATTCCTGGAAATATAGTCATTTTTGTAAGTAAATGGATTTACTTTATACTTACTATTTATATCTTATCTATTACTGTCAACGTAAACAAATTTGGGAGACCAGATGACCTCCAATGCATACTAAATATACAGAACCATGTAATGTATAACATTTTCGGTAACCAACTTTCTATCTGAAACTTTTCATCATTTAGGGTATATTGTTTCGGTTAGAAACGCCCATTATAATTTCGAAGAAAACCGCAACGTAGCATACAGCGCTATTCAAATATCGGCAACGTATAATTTGACATACCTATCTGTCTAACCGAACCCTGCAATTAGGCTCGTGACAATTCACATGAAACAGAGCGGGAATAAATTACAGTGTCACGTAGAGGATGCTATCCAGATTAAAAATTAGTCGTTAGCATCGTCCGTAACTGTACGGTGAATTATTTGTGCATGAGACCTGGTTTCGGCTAATTACCAGGAAGAATCAGACTTAACATCTTAAATAAACCATGCATGATAATGAAGTAGAATGTTAGAAGGGAATGACGATTGTTAATAGTAACAATTGTAGATGAGTAGAATCTACAGAATGTAGATGTAATTTTATTTTTGAAATATTCATATTTTTGAATTTTATATTTATTGAACATAAAATAAAATTATTGCGTATGAAAGTACACATCTTTGACTATCTCTCGAATTTTTTTGCTGCCAGAAGGCGCCAAGTCGAGTTCTTATTTCGAAAATGTAAATTGCTGCCGCTGTAGCTCTGCTCCTCTTGACGATATCGACAAAAAAACAAAATTCAGAGTAAAGTAGATACTTGAACTTATGAAGTGGACCACCATTTAACTGATTTCCCGGAAAGTTGTATAAATGACGCGCTTTTTTAAACAAAGTTGAAAAAAAGGCCTTTTTCGACTTTGGAGCTCTCTTCTAGTAGCCAAATTTTTGCAATCTAAGATCAAATTGTGGTTCAGTCCATGGGGAGTTTATTTAGGAACAAAATGCCGAAAGATTTAGACCAATCGGACGTATAGATTTTTGTCAGCGATGGCAGCAAATTTTGAAAATTCATTTTTAAGAAAAACGGGTTTAATGTTTTGGGTACTATTATTTCAGTTATAATATAGCGATGTGTACGTTACAAACACAAATTTTATACTAAAATAAATATTCCAGAACAGTCTATGAATGTATAGTAAACAATAAAGATACATATGAACACCTCCAAAAAAAAAAAAACGGTTTCTATTATAATCTTAACATTTTATTATAAAAGTACCTATACAAAATGTTCTACATCTTGAGTTTTATTACAGATATTGATTTTATTACAGATTTTGAAGAAATCGCTTTTTTGAAAGTGATTTATGAGGAAGACCCCCTCGTAAATAGAAAATGTAGGGATATCAGCAAAAAATGTGTTTGAGACTATTTTTACTAAATATGACCACAAATTAACTTCGTCACAAAATGCACTGTCTCGTTATTTTGTTCCGATATTATCTAAGTACTGATTTGATTCATCATACCGTCACACAAAAAAACGGGTATTTATAGTAGTTTACACTAGCATACTCATATGTTTTTTGGATCGCTGAATCCGAATCCATAGTCTGTTTAAAACCATCGCGCTTTGAAAAACGTTCGTCCCTTGGTTCGTCCCTAACCTCATAAAATGGTTAAAACCGTCAATTTTGCCATTTATAAGGTTGAATCAAAGAGAAATATTGTGACTTTCTTTGTCATAAGATACCATTTTGGGGTCAACAGAACCCCACAAACTTATAACCCCTTACCCTCAAATGCAATAACCAAATAGCTCAAGAGTCTGTATGTATGAAAATGAAACTAGAAGCCGTGTCTGTCAGAGGTTCGAGAGCAGACAGCCTCAAACCCCATAGCCTTGATGGTCTGAGAGTCAAAATCTTCAATAACCCTCAAAGATATGGATCATTGAACTCAACAGCCCGGTAACTGCGTAAGTACTTTTTTTAGGTATTGTTTTAGCAGACAACCTTAAGCTCAATAATGACTTCAGATCTTTGACAAAACCTTTCCTTCAAACCTAATAACTCCATAATCCTGGGGGTCCGGATTTCGATATTATTAGATCTCGTCAGTGTGATATATTTAACGGCGAATAACGAATAACGAACATGTCGGTTATATCCTGATCCGAAGAGTATACTGTGGCCTTACCTTAATCAGTATAACGGTAAACTGTAAAACTCATATTAAACGAAAAAATATTTCTCATTCCTCATCATTCGCACATCAAAATCCACCGATCCGGATTTCGATCCTATGCAACATATTTAAGTTTAATTGCCGAAATTAAAGAAAGGAACATTTTTAAAAAATAGACCCTAAAATAGACATTCATGTCAGTGTTAATTAGTGACAAATGTTAGTCATTTGTTAATAGGCCATAGAGAGCTCATTTAATGTTGCTACGTACAAAAACGTGTTTTATAAAAGGCCACAGTATCGTATCTCCCGGTCACAAACCCGGTAATTTGTAATTTAATACAAGGCGTTCGCCGTCCCCGTATTATTTACCTATTAGAAAACGTTATTTTACCACACAAAACCGAGTGTCTTTTTTTCTCATGGTACGCGACACCGCAAAAAATGCTACGTGCACACGTTTTACCGCATAGTAAGAGTAACATTTAAAACACAATTTGTCATTGTTAGATATTCATGTAGCTGTCTCCTACGAATGTTTTATTAAGATCGGACATATACATACATACGTATGTATATATTAATGCTGTCCACTGTGCCAGTCATAGGTGGAACTTGAGGGAGGGGGGGGCATGGAATTGATTTTTTCACAATCATTTTTGAAAAGCAATGGAAACGTTACATAGGTATGTAGGAATATTTTTCATAGGTGGCTGGTAGAATAAAAATATTTGAAATTTCATAAAATAACATGGGACCAATAAACATTATTTATGTCTGGAAGTAATTGTTAGACTCAATTAGTAGCCAACTACAGGAAAAAGTTCTTGGTGCGAAATTTGCAAAAATAATTTTCCAAAAAATTGTATTTTTCTTATTTTTTGGTAATTTACAAAATTACAAAAATACATACCAATTTTTTTTTAATTTAGTAGGTACGTGAAGCAAATATGCCAAACCTGTTTACAAACAGCATTTTTTTGGAAAATTTGAAAGTATACTGAAATTTTGATTTTGTAAGATATTGCTATAATCCAAAAGTCGCTTAAAACAAATGTATATATACTTAATATGTTGATACAGAATTTAATTTTGCATTTAACTCTTCAACAGGAAACAAGCTAAACCAAAAAAAAAACTTAAGAACTTTAAGATTACGACATTGATCGTGACTTTTTACACACTCTGTATAACTCTGTTACTTACTAGGAATTTCCACTTTCCAAGATATAGAAAAAAATAGATATAAAGATTACGAGATTAAAAATTACTTTTCCAATTTTTCTTTGAATCTAATGTCCAATTTTAACTATCGTTAACTAGTGGGAAAAAAAATAAATAGGACTTCCAAAAAAAACTATTTGTCATTCAGTGGACGTTTCGCAAAATTTACGTGCTCTAAATCTCTACTCTACTCTAAAATAAAATATGACAAAACTTAACGTAGACAATAAAACAAACGTAATACTAAACCCAGATTAAAATAAGTAAGATAATAGATGGAATCAAGATTAGATGTTTCATACTTACAAATGACTATCTATGACTTACAATTGAATAAGTCTTTGATGTTATTGTTAGAAATAAATATAAATGAAACATTGATACAAAAAATACTAATAATCATCATCAATATAATAATAATCATCATAATATATCATGATGATTATTAGTCAGCATCATTTTCAATACAACAATGCTTCATTTATATTGATTATGTTTATGAATATTTTGACATTATATGTCTTTATTATGGGATTGCCCCTGGAAAATATTGCGATCTGCGTCATGGTTTTGCGTCACGTCACGCTTGGTAAAGATGCCTAACCTGAAGGGGCAAAATCTGGGGTAGGGAAAAACTCTATCGAGCATCATGTATGTGACGCATGACGTCATGGGTCTTGATGGTTTGCCTCTTGGGTCCTCTTTCTGGGCCCTCTTTCATAATAAAGATATAGAATGTTCCATGGCCTCACGTGCGTAGCTTCGTGAGCTATCTTTAATTTTCTAATGCGTTCTAAAAATGAGTGACATTATTTTGTATCAATGTTTCATTTATATTTATTTCTAAGAACAACATCGAATACTTATTCAATTGTAAGTCATAGATAGTCATTCGATAGCTTCACTTCATCTTAACAAACTCTCAAAGGTGGGCGTGGCCTACATTATGTCACATTACGTCACAGAAATCCCTATTCAATTATATTATCATCTAACCATAACCGCAGCTACTCACTGTTTAACTGGCTGCTAACATCAAAAGACACAGTCTGTATATTGCCATGTTTGTCAGAAATCTTCAATTTGGATATCTCCTATCTCTCTTTTTCTCACATTATTTTTATGGCACTAATTCTTTAATCTGTATATATTCAATACTTATGGAAAATTACGAAACTAAAAGGCTTACAGAGCTTCAGTGTATTATTTCTGCCCCCAATCAAATTTTTGAAATTCCGTCCATGGTAT
Source organism: Aromia moschata (assembly GCA_029963805.1). Classification (NCBI taxonomy): domain Eukaryota; kingdom Metazoa; phylum Arthropoda; class Insecta; order Coleoptera; family Cerambycidae; genus Aromia; species Aromia moschata. The sequence continues at coordinate 1,873,779 of JAPWTK010000052.1, read as the reverse complement.
CGGTTATATGTAAGACGTCCCATTAAAATTTAGAGATACCTTTCTGGGAATGTTCAACGGAGCAATTCTGTTTTATGTTAGTAGTTGCAGTATGTAATTTGGATGACTATAAATTCTCGGTTCGGTCCTATTGTGAGGGTTTTTCTTTACGTGGGCGTGCCGAAACTCTTTTGAAGCGTTTCCTGTGCCAGATCCCCCTAGAAGAGGGCACACGTGTTCGTTAAACGTACGAGGCGGGCCGAATTTTCTCGCTACTTACTTATCAACTCAAGACGAGTACTCTCAAGTATTGCGTATTCGCCCGTCGTATCATTTAGAGAAATTCGCAATGATCAGTGTTAAATTATGCAGTCTAGTACAATACAGAAACTCGATAGATGTTTTGCGAACAACACAAATAGCAAAAATAAGTCACAAAAACATTAAAACTTTTTTCTCTAAAACTGTCCCCATTTAACCATCATTCTACCTCCAGCAATAACTGAGACACCGATGCATGCATAATCAATTTGAGACAGACGGTATATGGTCGTCAAGAGAGAATATATGAAGGATACAGGGGAAGAAGGCGATTTGTCATGAATAGAGCATTTTATAGGAGAGCGTTTTTTATACTTTAAGACGTCGTAATTTCCTTTATTATAATCAGTACCATATATAGATTTGAATGTTGCTCGCTTATTGTTTTAAAAATCATTATAGTTTCAAAAATAAAAAAACTTGTATATACGTATATACGCTTTTCTGAATTTTTAAAAAAAATAACTGTGAGTGCAAAATAAAACAGTCAAGAAGGAGGAATGTCAACAAATTTGTTTTATTAAGAGTATATGTATAACTTCAAATAAAGACTACATGAAACTATTATTATTCTTTTTCGTATAAAAATACACATCAGCATTGTAAAAGAACTAACTACCCTAAATTTAATATTATCTATGTGAAACAAAAAATATATATAAAACTATTTTTAACATTTTTCTTTTGCAATTTAGTCTTTCTTTTATTAATATTCTTTTTTGCTTTTTTTTCTTCCTATGAAGATTTTTCTTCAATGTGACATGATGTTTTCTCTTATTTTCTTTTTTAAGAAGAAGGGGGTATCTTCTTCCCCTGTACCCTTCATATGTAATCGTAGGAACAACGAGGTGTGTAAATCAAGTAAAGAGACTGACGTTTTAAAATTATTTTATTCGAACAGAATTAAATTTCAGTATTATCTCCTTCAAAATAACTTCCTTGGGAAGCCACACAGCGCTGGAGACGATTCTTCAATTCCTCATAGCAGTACTGGAATTCATATACTGGAATAGCCTTCAGCTGATCGGTTACAGCCGTTTGAATGTTTTCTATAGTTCCAAAACTACGTCCCTTGCGGTGATGTTTCAATCTCGGGAAGAGAAAAACACAAGGACACAAGTCAGGCGAATAAGGAGGCTGAGGAGCTACAGTTTTTACGTAATGTTTCTGATGGCTGTGTGACAAGGCGCATTGTCGTGATGCAACATCAAGTTGTTCTTGATGTTTGGTCTTACATGCATGAACCTTTTTCGAAGTTTTTCAAGAACCTCTCTGTAAAAGTGTTGATTTACTGTTTGGCCTGGAGTCACAAACTCTTTGTGGTTTCCCTGGCTATCAAAAGAAGTAAATCAGCATGCATTTGATCTTCTATTTGCTCATTCTTGCTTTTTTGGATCTTGGAGAGCTTGTAGTGTTCCATTCCATGCTTTGGCACTTGGTTTCCGGGTCGTATTTAAACACCCAAGTGTCATCACCAGTAATGACACGTTCCATAAAATGGGGATCATTTTCAATCGATTCCAAAAAGTCAAGACACCTTTTTCTCCTGATGTCCTTTAGTTCCTGCGAAAGGTTTTTTGGAACCATTTTTGCGCAGATTTTTCTCATCCCCAATTCCTTAATCAAAATCTGATGAACAGTGATGTAATTCAAATTTAACTCTTCCTCGATCATTCTTGTCGTCAACTGACGATGTGAACGCCCAAAAGCCCGTATTCTATCGACATTTTCATCGGTTCTTGAAGCTGAAGGCCTTCCGCTGCGGGGTTCATCTTCAATCGACTTCCACTACCGAAAAACCTTGACTCTTGAAACAACACTGTCTCCGTAGGCATGTTGAAGTTTTGCAAAAGTATTCGTTGCACTGTGTCCAAGTCTGAAACAAAACCTGATAACACACCGTTGCTCAAAATTAATGTCACTCATTTTTAAAACGCACTAAAAAAACGGTTTACGAAAACAGTCACAAAGAACAAACAAATGACTCTAACAAGTTCAAACTGAAAGTGCATTACGTATTAATCTATGGCCCTTCCAAGTTCCGTCTCCGCAGTGTTGCTAGATCGGGCTCTACGTTGCCACTCTCATTAATTTACATACCTCGCACGTTCACCCTATACATACTGCCATGGTATTAGAAAAAGTGGAAATGTCTGAAATACGACAAAGTGACGTCTACTGAACCATGTTTGAAACTCCTGCAATATTCTGTAGTACACGCAAATCCTGCAATAGTACACGCTGAAAAGATAACAGGAATAATTTTGGCAAATCTAATATTCATAATCAGCAATATAAAATTACCCCAAACAGATTTCAAACTCTGTGCCGCACAATCACTGGTGTTCAGTGCAGTCAATTCATGAAAAATAAAAGAATAAAATGAAAAAAAAACTCATACTATTTGTCTATAGAAAAGTTTGAATAAACACAATTCACAAAACGCCATGTGCACATAATTTTACGGCTCCACTAGACATTACGCAATTTTTTTTATCACGCATCACGTAGAAAATTATGGTGAAAATAAAAATGTATAAACGCTGTTTCCTCAACCGTAATGCACATATTTACTCACTCTCTGTTGTAATAGTTAAACAGTAGGTAGGTATTTGTAATTTCCACTCATCTAAAACTTTACGATACCTCAAGACGTTTCACGTAACAAGGTATTGTGAAAACATGTCGCATTCAATTTTAACTCCTTCGTTATGCGAAAATACAATTACTTTACGTGCAATCGGTAATAACTAATAACACACTAGGGTTAACTTCAACCTCGTAACTCATCCTTAAGGTAACTTATGAAATAATGTTAATAGATGAAGGATATGGCTTTGTCCTACTAAACAATTTCAAACAATGGCGCTGACGGTTCAGAAGTGAATTTCAGATAAGAACTGTCGTAATTAATAATAAATGCCAAACGGTTAATAACAATAGCGTCTTAAGTCATGCGATGTAAAGAGAAAATAATGTCAGTACCAATTCTCATGGTGTCAGTTAATGGGTATAAAAATTATTGATGATAGGAGGTCTTTAATTGTTTTTTAATATTTATCGTGATGCTAAATTGAATGGTTATATACATTTAATTAGGCGTTAAAATTTATATAGACTTTATCGTTAAAAGAAAATGAGATAATAAAAGTTAGTATTTTAATGGAAAGGGTTTTAATAGAATGTATATTATAACTGTTTTATGAGAATGTACGTATGTAACTATTATTTATATGTACACACAAAAAAAATGACAATTTTTATGGACAATTTTCACATCTGAATAAAATATTCAGAATATGTGCAAAGAGATGCCAAAAGTACATATTTGCATGTGTATATAAACATAAAACTGCCATTTTTTTATATTCTAACATGTAAACAAATTTCGAGGATACCTAAAATTTTACGTAATAGAATTAAAGTCTAGAAGAACTATAGTATACATACATATTTGTTAGATATGAATCTACTGTATTATGTATATTATATCTCATGGTCTTATTCTCATAAATATTATGTTAACTAGTTGTGTCTACTTCTCACCATACTTTCCCTGCATCTAGTTCCATAATTTTATTTCTGTTTTGCATTACAAATATTTTATTACACTCTTTGAAGGGTATTGCACATCCTATGATCAAGTCGACCATATTGAGCTAAAATGGTTTTATTTTCTAACCAACATTCATTGTGTGCTTACAGCCATATCCTTTTAAGCGGTGGTATACAAGGTGATTCGTAAATAATGCGAAAACTTTTCCTTGTCGAAAATTAAGAAAGGTATTTCTTATTGAATTATTTTCAAAAGTTCTTTTAGAGTTATATCTGGTATCCGGAAAATCTATAAACGGCCAAATATCACAAAAACAATGTATTTTATAAACTAGATAATATTTCTAAATAATCCATTGCCTGATAGGGCCCAAAATATAAAACATAGCCCCCTCTTTCTTAATGTTCGACAACATAAAGTTGTTCACATTATTTACAAATCCCCCTGTATATATAGATATAACAAGAAAAATATTTTGAAGCTTAGAAGAATAATTACGTGAAACTATATAAAATGAAATTAAAGGTTGTTTTTTGAAGGTGACTGACTATTTTTTAAAGTGTTATCGCACCAAATGTAAACACTGTTTGTTATATTGTTAAAAAACGCGTTTGAACATTTTCCACTTATGTTTCCTCTCCGTCATTTTATCTACAGTTACACCCACTTTCTTGTTGGTACGTCCTGTTCGTTTTTTCCAGTACCTGTGCTGAAAATTGTATATGCATTGTATTGAACAAATTAAACTTAGCTAATAATTCTTAGCAGCAGTAGATTATAATGAACCATTAAAAAAAAATCATCAAATCTGGCTGTGAACGAGAGAGATGGAAATAGCGGAGATCTCGAAGCTCGAAGTAAAACTTTGTGGTTGTCAAACTTTTGACAAATGGCTGTCACAATTGTAAAATAAATAATGGTTGTCACATAAAGTGATATCCTTGAAAATTAAATAAAATTATTAAATTAAGATTAAAAATAGAAATACGTATTTTTTTGCTCTGCCAACTTTGACAACGTTTTTTTTTAAAAGCTCGTTATATTCCGAATCATTTTCTAGAAACAGACCTGTCTACTAAAATTGCATCCACGTCCTCAGGTCCCGCATACCCCAAACACAAAAAAAATCAAATTACCCGACCCGCTCGCAATCGGCATAAAATAACACACACACGTCTCTATTATTTTGACTAATCCCGTGTAATTTGGTGCACCCTCGCCGGTGATTAGGCCGCCCCCTGTTCCCCCCGAAACGTCAATAGACTCAAGTCATAGTCCGGTAGCCAACGACCTTTCTCCTTACGTCCGAGCGCGGTTGGATTTTGCTTTTGATATTTAGTGAGTTCAAAGAAAGTCAATAAAGTCTTTAAGTAACTACCTAGTTGCTGAATCACACCACAATATAATCGTATCTTACTCTACAGTGCTCTAATTTATTGTACTGTAGCTACTTGTATTGATTTACTTGAGTTGATTGTACGTGACTGAACTTATAGAGGTTTTTGTGGCAAAAAATATAAAATATATGAAGTGTCGGTATGCCTGTATCTCATTTTATTACGCGTAAAACTCGACGTCGTAACGGTACACCGATTGTGAGTAAAGAAACATTGTCTGACTATTTGTCGGCGCCGCAAATGTTGTCTGACTTGTCTTGAGCGACGGTTACATTACAAGTAGGTTGTTTGACGTCAATTTCTTGTATCAAAATAGACTCTTAAAATATAGTCTATACATCTATAATTGAATAATTATGTATGTTATGGATGTACGGATGTACGGTAATGTATTCACACCACCGTACATTTATCAGTGTTTTCGAATCTTTAAATACTTATAATATCAAAAATTAAACAAAAGAACGTTAATTTGGTGTTCATAAAATGTTTTTTTTTGTTTTAATTGATCCATCCAAGGATCAGATAATTGTATAAACAATGACAAAAGAATTAGCAGCGGTCAGATCACAAACGAAAAGAATATCACTGGCTCCCGGACTATCGACAGAACGCGGACGAAGTACGAGGGCTCTGAAAGGCCTCTCGGACTTCGAAATTTGTTAGAGGGCCCCCCTAATCTGCGTGGGCTCGACCGGAGTGCCTCGTGGGACAGCCGGTTTCATTGTTATTTGTATCCGAACGTCGCTGCAAGCCTGCTAGATTTACTGCGATGTAATGATGTGTTCGACTCCCTCGAGGTGAATGCCGATCGCTATCAGGAATTCGATAGAAGCGGATAGCGAGCGGTCTTAGAGTAGATGTGAGCTGGTGGTTCGGATTTTCCAGCGAGGTGATCGTCGTAAAATATCAGAACAATTTTTCATATGTGACACTAATAATATCTAATAAGATCGATATCCGGATCTGCGAGATCTAATGATGAATGACGATGCACGAGGAATCAGTCTCTCTCATCAGCTCAGTGGATTTGCTTTTAGCGTGTGCTGCCGGGAAGGCCATCTGGTAGTTGCCGACTTTGTCTAATATATTAAGTCAAATTGTTCCATTCCTGCTAACATGAATATAATTAATGCTGGTTTTGGATGACACTTTTTTTGCAAAAGTGCAAACAAATTTTTCCTCACATATACACACCATAACTTATAATTAGTAGAGTCCATATATTAATAATAGATTGGGGGGCCCGGCCTTGGGGGTTATGTAATTTTTTTTTTGGAAAAATTACAAAAAAACCCGAACACCCGGGGGTGGGCGGGGGGGGGGAAAAAATAATAAAAAAAAAAAGGGGCCTTTTTTTCCGGGAATAAACCCGGTCGGGGGGGGGGGTTTCCCCCCCTAAACAAGTTACGGCAGTGCCAAAGTTATTATTTATTATTGTTAGTATTAGTTAAACTGCGCTGGTTGATGCTTCCAGCTGCTGATGGACAGCGTCCGTCACATGTTAGTGTCGAACGTTGCATAAACAATTTTGCGCAAGTGACCTTTATTGACAGTGAACTTCGTTTTTCCGTGTGTGATAGTGTACTGACGTGACACGTAAAAACAGATATTTTGCAACGTGTAGACAAACATTAAGCTCGTGTAAGTAATAGTGTGAGTGCGCGAGAGAGACCGAGACAATTTAACATGAATTTATTCAAAATGATGATAGCGTGTAATAGTAAACGACGGATGTTAAAGGAAGGACAGAACATAGCTAACCTATTGGTTGGGGGACTGGATGAAAATGGCAAAAGCCGTGGAAGGGCATTTGATAGCTTCACATAGCAGTCTACAGTCACTATGGGACAAGGAGAACTTTGAAGTAAATAAACGCCATGTATTGCTGCTACTGTCGGATGCTACGGATGCTACACGAATGCGGATGGCAGGCGCCTAAAAAGAATATATCGGCACCCCGGAAAAAACCTCAAAAAACACATTTTTTTTGTTACATAATCACACCACAGAAATTGACATTCTCCCTCTTAGAGTCATTACAACTGTGCAGAGGGAGAATACACATGAAAAAGACGTAGGACACACAACCAAACCCTATGACAGGTGCCAATATAGGTACCTAGATAGGTGCTTTACCCACTGAGCTATCGCCGCGGTCAACCTATGTAAAAATATTGTAATTATCCTAGAGTTTTTATTAGAAACATATACATAAACTTTAAAGAAAGAAAAAGAAACATAACTTTAACGGTTTCAGTTTGACGTCAGAGTTCAAATTTGTCCCACCAAAATCTGGAGCTGCGAAACTGAAATAGCGTCACAACTTCAGTTGAGATGCGTCTGTTATTTCAAAATCTAAGGATGGTACTCAGCATAATTTGGAAATAACCGTTTGCTCTAAAAAAATTAACAGTACTATAATTACAAATAATAATAGTCAGTATGAATTGTAAAACATGAGTAATGTAATTTACTGAAAATAGCCTTTTTTGAGTTATGTCACTTTTCTTCCGGAGTGACAATATCCAGAAAATCTTGGAAATTGCTTGCAAAATTATCTTTGGTGTAGTATATGGTCCCTTTTCCAAAAATAATCGATACATTTTATAAGGAAATCTGTCCACAATTAAAAAATTATAGCTGATTTTTAATGTCATTGATTTTTATTAGATTTAGTGACTTTGAATTAAGTGCATATTTTCCAAGCAATTTTATATTATATAATAATATCCTAAAGAAAATATTCCTACGCCACCACTGAATATCTGTTGTGGAAGAACACGATGTCCCTGCGTGATGACGTATTTCATTATTTACTTGTTACACCCAGTTATACACTAATGGAAACAATTAAAGGGTCAAAAATATTTTCCGAATTTTTAGTGATTTTCAGAATGCTGTATCTCAGTGAAAAATGGTTTTATCGAGGTCTAAAAAAAAGCATTTTGAAGCTTCGAGTTTCTAGTTTTGAGATATTTTGGCAAACAATTTTTGAGAGCTACATGTTTCGCGCAATTTTAGGAAGTAGTGTGAGAAAAAAGTCCACGAGCTTGAAAAAACTTAGCCATGCTATGGACCGGATAGCTTGTTTATTCAGCTTCAATTTGCTTTTTTTAAATATCGATACGACCATTTGCTGCTGAGATATCGAACTTTTTTTAGCTATGATTAGGACATGTTTAAGCTCAAAAACCGTGACCCTTAAAAAATTCGATCAAATTCATGTCAAGGATAAAAAAATTGTCTCCTCAAAAATCGCGCAGAACATTGTAGGGGGTTTATTCCAGTTTTCAGAACTGCCCTTAGATTTTCTGTGCTACCTTTGGTTGCTGAGATATCGTCGATCAAAGACAAAAGGGTCCATTTTGATTTAAAGTTTGATATCTCAGCAGCAAATGGTAGTATCGAGATTTAAAAAAAAAAACAAATTGAAGATGAATAAACAAGCTATCCGGTCCATAGCATGGCTAAGTTAGAAACATTTTTTTCAAGCTCGTGGACTTGATGTGGAAAAAAGCAAAAAAATTCGCAAAATATTCTTTTCACACTACTTCCTAAAATTGCGCGAAACATGTAGCTCTAAAAATTTTTTTTACCGAAATATCTCAAAACTAGAAACTTAAATCTTCAAAATGCTTTTTTTTAGACCTCGATAAGACCATTTATCACTGAGATACAGCATTCTGAAAAATCACTAAAATTTCGGGAAAATGTTTTGACTAATTTTTTCCATTAGTGTATTATGATTTGTGAGTTAGCATGAACTCATTTATCCAACCTTTTAAACTTATTTTTAAACGGTGTTCACTTAGCCCGTTTTTTTTTAAATTACGGCCTTACGTCGACTAAAATCTCACAACAACGTCAACATCAGGCCGTTGCGTCGACCACCAAATGTTTTATCCTTTAACACGTCCAGGCCCACCATTTAAGATAATAACCAACAATCGACCGCTCGAGAAAAAGCCGCGAAACATTAACGCGCTTTTTATCGTGACTCGGGGTTCAGATCTGAAACGAACAAACAAAAAAAGAACGTTTTGTACGAGACGCCATTAGCGGCCGTTGGAGCGCGATGTGGCAATAATTGAACCGTGCGCGCCGTAATAAAAATCTCTACTTCCAAGGCAAAGCGTTTTAGTCCAGGCAGAGTAGATTATTTTTTAAAATAATTAGTTGCGGCACTTCCTCAACGTGATAATTAGGAGCAAAATCGTACGAATCGAATGAAAATGTTTTGGACAAAATCCGATTGTAGGATCATTGCGGAAAAATTGCAAAAAGGTGCGAAAAAAAGTTTTTTCGACTATTAGGCACGAAAAAAAATGTTGAGTAAAATACAAAAATATCACGTTATAGCGCTTGAAAAGACGAATAAAATGGTTTTTGGATCATTAAAACCGGTTGATAACTTTTTGCACAAAAAATAAAAACCGCGAAAATTAGCGATTTTTCGATGTTCAATTACTTGGTCTGTAATTATCCTAGAAATGTCTTCCGGGGCTCAAATTGTGGGGTTTTCCAACACCTATCTACAGTTATTTTTGTCAAAGAATATTAATAAGTTTTCGCGCAAATTGCAAAAAAGTAAAAACAGGTACTTTAGTAAAACGGCCCTTATTTCCACAATAATTGTCGTAGAGCAAAAATCTACGTGTTCTTGAAGACTTCTTCTACAACCATATCAAATTTGAAGTCGATCCGATAATAATAAGTACCTGACTAGCGCGTCTGAAAAATGTGCAATTTTAGAGAGCGGCAGCGTGAACGCATGAGCGAAGGGGAAGTGGCGCGGTGGTGGGAGAACTTTCTCATCCGCGGGCGCCTAGAAAACGATCGCGCGCGTTCCCCCCACCACCGCGTCCACGCCACAACAGGGGCCGTTTTACTAGAGTACTTATTTTTACTTTTTCGCAATTTGCGCAAAAAATTATGAATATTTTTTGACAAAAATTTAACTGTAAATAGGTGCTGGAAAACCCTACAATTTGAGCCCCGGTAGACATTTCTAGGATAATTACAGACCGAGTAATTGAACATCGAAAAAACGCTAATTTTCGCGGTTTTTATTTTTTTGTGCAAAAAGTTATCAACCGATTTTAATGATCCAAAAGTCATTTTATTCGTCTTTTCAAGCGCTACAACGTGATATTTTTTGTTTTTTACTCATCATTTTTTTTTTCGTGCCTAAAAGTCGAAAAAACCTTTTTTCGCTCCTTTTTGCAATTTTTTCGCAATGATCCTACAATCGGATTTTATCCAAAACGTTTTCATTCGATTTGTACGATTTTTCTCCTAATTATCACGTTGAGAAAGTGCCGCAACTAATTAATTTTTTAAAAAATCACTTTTGCTACCTCGCCTGGACTATTTATACAAGAGTAGTGAACACGCGTGCCATCGGCGCACTTGGACTGGTTTTCCACTACCCTTTCTTACGCGGACGCAGAGACACAATCTATTAATTCCTCGGATTCAGCTCTGCTCGAGCTACAGCTTAGTAGAGAACTCTAAAGAAGGATATGCGCTTTGCAACTGCACCAATGAATTGTCGTTGATGCAATTCTTTCGCCGCAACAAATTGCCGCAATGTTTTTGCATTTACCCTATGCAATTCTTGCATGACACACAATTACATGGGAATACAATCCTCAAAAACTTCTGCAATAGTTGATCGGTTTTAATGAAATTTTGTTATATAGCGTGATTCTTGCAGAATACGAGTGTGGCTATTAAATAACCGAACTATATCATAACAAAAACTAACAGAAAAAGGTCGCCAAATTCCTCACAGATATGTTATTTAGAATGTCAGCGCAAATGTTCATTCTTGATTCCTTTTGCTCGGGAGTGAGGAGTTTTGGCATCATTTTTGCGCAAACTTTGCGTATGTTGCAAATCTGGCGAACACATTCTTTGTTGATTCCTCTTATTTCAGCAAACCCTCAGATCCTTAGACAACGATCTTCGCGGATTAATTTACCCATTTTTTCAATGTTTTCATCCGTTTTTGACGTTGAGGGTCGTCCGGGGCGCGGATCGTCTTCGGTCGTTTCACGTCCCTCCTAAAACCGTTTAAACCATTCAAAAACTTGTGTGCGGGATAAACATTAATTCCCGTACACTTCTTTTAATATTGCATACGCTTCTGTAAAAGTTTTCCCAAGTTTAACCAGAAACTTGAGATTAACCCTTCGCTCCATCCAAACACGTACCATTTTTTCAACACGTCACTGATGCGTAGACTAATTCAAATGACTGCTGCAGTCACACTGAACGACCCACTGACTTGTCCAGCGAGCTCTGACTGGGAATGTATCACCAGACACAGTTCTGTTTAAACTTGTCACGACACGCTCGCAGCGCGCTGGTAGCAGCATCAGTTCGGTTATTTAATATCCACACCTTGTATATCGCATGACATAAATTATTAGAGCATGGTGAATTTGTATGGTACGCTTCGAATGGTACAGAAGACTGAACCAGACAAGAATGGTACAGTTGATGAACCAGTTTTTGTTTTTTTAAGAAAAATCCATATTTAGAACACCCTGTGAGTTGCCACAATCATGTCATTTGGTCTTTTTATCTTCATCACCGTAAAAGTTAGACAATTTTATTCAAATCATGGTAAATTCTCAAAGTTAACTGATAGGTTATACCTCTGCAATAATATTCACACCAGTCACAACACCTACATTAATTCTATAACTGATAGTCAGTGGACTGTAAGACAGAAATGTGATTACAGACATTAAACCTGTGCCCTCACAGACCTACAACGGTTCCAAATCTAATGCGAACTTATCTTCACGCATCTGAATCATCTTATCATTTCGATCATCTGAACTGGATTATAGCACAATGGGGATGTAGTTTGTCTTCCAATGAAAGCAGAATTCGTCGGTATGGCAAGGACAGGAAAAAAAGAATATACATATATCGGAGACCCAACGAGTGATTCTCTGAGTGTTATATTAAAGAATGGACCAAGTAAGTTGCATTCCAAATTCATGCATAATTTGGAATGCAACTTATGCATGACTATAGAGTAGTCACACCGCACACCGCGAGAATCGTTCTAATTTCATGGTATTTGTTACCATACAATTTTGATTAACATTTAAGATTATTTAAAACATCGCATCGTCTTCTCAATGGAAAAAAACGGTTGAAAAACAAAAAGCGAAACTTTTGACAGCTTAGATTTTCCCGTTTATTCCGTCAACACGACGATCGTTTCTTCACATTGCTTTCTTCAGACAGTAAAGATTACGACTAATTTTTACAATTCAAAATTTACTTACATACTGTCCGGAACATTGAACCTAACTGTAGCAGGTAAAGTGATAGAAGTAAATGTCATTATTATGTACCTATCAAATCAAAAAAAAACTAATAGGTACGCATCTAACATAAATGTCAAGAACATGTGCATTGAGCAATTTCAATTTGATCATTACACAATATCAAAGTCTTTTTCTTTTATTAATTTCTGAACTATCATCCATTAATCCAATTTTCTTCTAATAGCTGGGTATATGAAATGGGCTAATAAGGAATTCGTTTTCTTCTTGGATCTTCTTTTATGTTATGCTAGTCTAATGGCAAATTTTGTTCCTATCTGTCCTATACATACCTTAGGACAAGTACCACAAGTCAGCTTGTATACACCTGATTTATTTATAGACAATGTTTGTTCCTTTGCATTTTTAAAGTGTTTATTAATTTTTTAATCTATTCTGAACTCTGGAAACATGGAAGGGTGATCTTTAGAAGACCGTGGTACTTAGTATTGGTTTCCCTTGTGCTTCCTACCTTGGGAATTCAACCTATCTAGGACGCCAGTCATATTAATATATGAAAAAAGGTGACGACGTTGCTTTGGAGAATCTTCCTTATGTTAGTCAAAAATGGCTAGGCTAACGTTCACCCAGCATGGATTCTCTTGTTGATGAGACGCGGTATTTGCGTGGTGACAGCCTCTACAAAGGGGTGTTTCATTTAGCTTCAAGTTGTAGACGTATTTTTTTCAGCTGGCAATGTCCAGTGCGAGTCCCTCTTACAAAACGAAGATTCTTCCTGGTCATCGACAAATGTACCATTGCCGCTTCTTTACTGGGGTACTTAAAAGCTCCCTACCATGTTGAGAGCTGCTTGTTTCATCATATAGTTCATTACATTTGACACGGGTCTTTTCTTTAATTTGTTGAAGTATTGATGTGATAGATAGCGAATTCGTTTATTTTTTAAAGGAAGAAATAGTGTGAATTAAATTTAAAGGAAGATATTTTCTGTAATGGGTAATGTTAACTTCATAATGTATTAATACTTGTGCATACTGTTGAAGAAAAGAACAGCACACTATTATCAAGTAGTTGGTATCTAAAGACTTTCGATACAGGATATGGGACGTAAACTGTTTTCGTAATTGATACCAAAAATGGTATAATTTTTGAGGAGTCTTCCGTGCTTATTGGTTAACAGACCCCCGTATTCATTTCATTTTATGTTCATTTACCATAATGGCGCTAGGCCGATTTTCAGATATTAATTTAGTTCAAGATATTTTAGTTTAACAATTAAGATTAAAACTTGTGCATATTATTGCAGAAAAGAACAACACATTATTGTCAAGTGGTTGGTATCTAAAGACTTTCGATACAGGATATGAGACGTAAACTGTTTTCGTAACTGATACCAAAAAGGGTGTATTTTTTGAGGAGTCTTCCGTGCTAATTGGTCAACAGACCCCGTATTCATTCCATTTTATGTTCATTTACGACAATGGCGCTAGGCCGACTTTCAGATCCATTGTCTCCAGCAGACAAGCGACGGTAAATAGGAAGTCGGGGGCCCTTCCGCCTCCCCGGGGTGCCTGTCCGTCACTTGTTTCTCAGATCCCAATCTCTCCTAAGCTACCGAGACGTCAAGCCCTCAATTAGCGAGCTATCATGGCAGGCATCTGCCGATGGCACCGAATTCCATAAATACGAAACATCTGAGACGATCCTGGGATAAAGCCGTCTACTCCCTCTCCCATAAAAACAATTTCGGTCAGGTTTTCTTCTCAAAAACGACGCCGTTGATTGAGCACGGTATATCACGCCGCGCCGATAAAAATAATCGCAGCTTTTAAGAGGGCCAGACGACAGATTTTATAAGTTTACGTTAATTTCAATGTGGGAGAGAAACGAGCGTTATGTAGACCGAGTGTTAATTGAATTTCGAGAGGCAATCAGCGGTTGACATTCGTCGACGATATCTCGGTTTTTGTTATGAGTAATCTTCTAATTGGGCGCATTATATGGGAAAACGTCTACTTACCCATACAAACGGTTCTAATTGAATTTCGGGATGGGTCATGGGATTTCCAAGAGACGTCTTAACCCCTTCGAGATAGCCTATTCACATTCAGAGACGCTTTTGTGTGAAACTGAAGTGCAGGATGTAGTATAAAAAAACGTCTCTATGCCGGATTTCAATTAAAAAGATCTCTTTCTACACGCCCTCGGTCATTGAGAGTGAGCGTTTCAGACGTATGTTTACGTTTAACTAATAAAGGAATAGGATAGTTGAAATAACGGGGGGCAATCTTAAGATTGTAGTTGAGAGATCTATTTGAAAAGAAATGGACGTTTTTGTACATGCGTGCGTTCCATCGAAACAGACAATTAGGAAGTACATGGAGTATTTCCTTCGTTCTCAAAGAAGGCAGAAAAGAGATCACAATTAAGGAAAAGATATACGAGGAGGCTATTTTTTATATAATGTACCTAAGTCATGAAAACAATGACAAATCATAATGACTTTTAACGTCCTTTGGTGCCTATTTTATAAAAAAAAATGTTCCGTCCAAGTGGAGTTCAAATTGAAATATAATAATTCTGTAATTTGGACAAGGTTTGAATAGTGACAAAATGAATAAATTCCAACTCGAACACAGAATCGTTATAAAATGTTTAACTACAAAGAGAAATGGGCCGAAAATTATCTATGACCGAATACTAGGTATGGTGAGAATGCTCCATCACCATAGGTCCGTATCAAGTAAAATTCTAGTCGAAACAGCTTCGTTAAGGCCGAAACTCCTTTGAACATAACTCAAAATTTGATAGACCTCTTATGGTAAAAACACAAAAACGAAGAATTAGATTAATTAGAAATAGAATTAATATTTCGTTTATTGCATGGGAAGTTCATGTAACAAAAACAATAGTTTAGATTTTACGTTAAGATTTTGGCATGAAATAATTTGAATGTGTTAAATCGATACTCCAACTTTGTTTCGAAAATGATTTGTGAGAGATGAAACAATGGGTGTGTCATTGGGACCACTAGAACAAGAGTCAAAATGCTCTGTGTGAATGCATAGGTATGCCAGTCTGCATAAAGGCACTTCACGTTCCAAAAAGTTGATAATTATGGGGATTTACCAAAATATTTTTTTAGGAATCTTGTGTTATTGCTGTACCTAACATGGGAATAAATGATAAAAAATCATCAATACAATAGACAGTGATCGCTAAAAAGTGTGCACCAAATCAAATCAGAACGAAATCATGTTTTGAAACAGCTTTACCGTTCGATTATTAAATTAGAAAACACAGGATACTTTGAAACATATTAACTTAATAAAATAATAACTTATTCTTTCAGTTTAAGGGCTTTGATCCAAAACTGAGTTAATTCGCGACAATTTTCGCTACACGCTACAAAAAAAAGTTTTATTAATGACAAATAAGTTACCCAATAAGCACAAATAAATTATCCATCGTTCGAAAGAGTTTATATCTCACTAGGCCAGTCGGTATCTGTTTTGGGTTGGACTATTTCCGTATTATGATGCCTAATTTTTATTGGAATGCCTCTGGAATATCCTAAGAAATGATAATTTCGATATGCGCCAGTTGAAAAAGTTGTGGAACATTTGTTATTAAACAAAATGTAAAAAAATCCGCACCACTTCAAAACAAAATTGACGTGCTCAAAACACCGATGCGCTCTCAAAATCTCATTGGATTTATAACTTTAAAAGATTCTCTAGGCTCTCCCAATGAACAGATTTTAAATTTTCAACTAAAGTTCGAAAGTTTAAACGATCTTTTTACGTAAAAAAATCAGGTTACATGAGATATTTTTGAGGGCTGCTTAAAGTTTGGAGAAATCGCTTTTTTTCACAACGAGTGAATTGCAACACTATTGTGCAAAAAGTATGATATGGATTTGGATGAAATTTGGTGTGTTGTTCCAGAAGCATTTCAATAAAAATTCGATCAAATTCAAACGATCTCATTTGAAAAGAGGTACCGCCTGGTCAACAAATTGAAGGTCTCAACAGTTAAATTAAAAATAAAAAAACAGTATTAAATTTAAAAAAAATATATTATTTTCAAATTTTCAAAAAACATCATCTTTCTTCTTAGTACTAAACGATATAATTAATTAAAATCTGATAAGCAGTAACAATTTCTTTCTAAAAATATCCATTTTCTTTTAATGCAACCATTTTTTAAATTATTAAAAAGAAATTATTAAAAAAAATGATCAGATCAAGGAACCGCATTGTCATCTTAACTAAATATCGCACGGTAGAGCCAACGTGCACATATCCTCTGTTCACTCAATCTCTCTTCACAACTACTTACGTAATTTTGAAATAAACTTTTTCCAGCATTTGCTGCAAACTTTTTGGCAGTCACTGTATGGATGTAACTGTAAAAATATATATCATACATCAGTCACCTTATTCAAGACCTATTAAATTTAGATTCGTCGTCATTATTATCATGGTCATGAGAGTATTATTAGGATTGCTTCAATCTGGAGTGTGTCAGTGCCAAAATGGGTTCATCGCCGCCTAATCCGATAGTAACGACGACAGCAAAAAGTATACAAAAGAACAAAACGGGCACTAGGAAAGAGCGAAATCGGCGTGGATTGCGACCGGTTAAGAGCTTTCCGCTCCGAAGGGCCTCTATAACACCCGACAAGGACACACAATTGCCCATCTGTGACCTTTGTGCCGCGCCGGGACCGCCAGTCACACGGGTAACTAACTGGGAGCGTGCCGATGAAATCGGCGACTGTACCGCAATTATTATTTTTAGGGGGGTGATGCAGCGCCGCGGCGTTTATCCGCTGTAAATTGGTCTTCGATGATCATTCGAGGCCATTCACCATGTGTCACGACGCATACGCTTTACTACGATTTATTTTTTTTCGCTAGATAAGCAAATGAAACATTATACTTGCCCATTGTGTCTACACGCATATGGACGGTATTATGATGTAGTGCCGTGGGTAAATAAGATGAGGAAAGAGGAACACGGCCATCAATAAATAATGAAACTGGCATAGGGCACCTATTTTATGATATTATTTAACTAATACAATTTATTTCCTAACAACTAAATTCCAAAAAATATATATATAAGTACCTACATAATTATAACTTCTTCAACTTTTATTTATCAACCGTCTAACTCAATCTTATAGCACTTTCAACGAACATTAAACATAATAACAATAAACCGAAAGGCTATCAAAAAAGCATGCCATTTCATGTCCGGCGCTTGGTTTCCGGGTCGTACTCAATACCCAAGTCTCATCACCAGTTCCATAAAATGGGGATCATTTTTAATCGATTCCAAAAGGTCAAGACACCTTTCTCTTTTTATGTCCATTTGTTCCTGCGAAAGGTTTTTCGAAACCATTTTTGCGTAGATTTTTCTCATCCCCAATTCGTTACTCAAAATCTGATGAACAGTAGTGAGATTGATATTTATTCTTTTGCACAAGAGCCTGTATTCTATAGACATTTTCATCAGTTCTTGAAGATGAAGGCCTTCCGCTGCGTGGTTCACTTCGCTGGTGCTGGTCTTCAAATGACTCTCTTCCTTCTGAGAATCCCTTAAAACCACCGAAAAACCTGGGCTCTTGAAAAAACACTCTGTCATCTTCGTATGCGTGTTGAAGTTTTGCAAAAGTATCCGTTGCGCTGTGTCCAAGTCTGAAGCAAAACCTGATAGAACACCGTTGCTCAAAATTCAACTCCGCACCGTTGCTCAAATGTCACTCATTTCAAAACCCACTAAAAAAAACAGTTTACGAAAACAGTCACAAAGAACAAACAAAGGACTCTAACAAGTTCAAACTTGTACTGAAGGTGCATTACGTGTTAACCTACCGCCCTTCCAAGTCCCGTCTCCGCAGTGTTGCTAGAAAACGGGCGCTACGTGGCCAGTCTCATTACTTAATTTACACACCTCGTGTATAGGGAGATCGTAATAAATTTTTATAGAACAAAATACAGAAAGACGCAGAATAAAAAAAAACAGAACACAGAATTAAAGCAAATGACTGTCAAGCATAAGTTTGTACAAAAATTGACATAACTAGAAATGATGAGATAAAAACATAATCGTCTTGAACATAAATGAAAGGATCAAAGAAAATAGATAAATAGAAGAAGTAGATACGGAAATGTGTAGGTCGACTAAGAACGCTATGAGTATCGTAAGAGTTACAAATATTAATACTTGAAGCGAAGTAGTTAATAACAGAAAATGAGATTATTTTGTTTTGCCAGTGTCCTATATGTTATGAAAATCCAAAGGGTAACAATCTTCCACGTCATGTTAATTTAAATTCATTTGCTGAGAAGTAGACGTTAGCTGTTGAAGGTTCCGCTGCAGCGACCTGAAGTATTACTTTAGATCACTTCCAAAATGTGACGATAACCAATTCTTTGTCACAATAATATGTCCTACGTATTTAAAAAAAAAAGTGTTCTCAAGGTTTTTAACCAATGACTGAAAGTTCATTTTCATCACTCCAGAAAATGGTCCACACCAAATCCAAGGTCCACACTTCGTTAACATAAACAGAAATATATGATATAAAAGTAGAAGTTGAAATTATACACATATAAAGTCCAGTCGTTTTCGGAAGACGAGAAACGCCTTCCAAAAACGACTGGACCACCGAACATAAACAATATTCGGTGACTGAACTATATGTACGTACTGTATTTCCATTCTAAATTGAAAGTAGGTAGAAAAAAAGCAAGGTTGTCAGATATATTTTCTAAAATTGCTAAGCTCACTATACAATTATACTTCATACTTCAGTAAACTGTTAGTTCGTGACGTTCTTAGAAAGCCAGTTTGGAAATATTTTTAAAAAATACATAGATATAAATTTATTAGTTAGCATTAAAATAAAGCGTTTAAAATTGCTGGAAAAGATAATTATAAATTAAAACTTTAACTTTAATTTTCAAAGCCGCCAACTGGAATGCCGATCCAGTATACTATTGGATTGCTTTGTATTTAATACACCTTAAATACTTATTCGATCCACTGTGCCATAAATTTTGTACGACGTCGTTAAAATGATTTACGACTTTAGGCACTCAACTTGTTTAAGACGCCAGTGACGTATATTTCACCTAGGTTTATTAACATAGACAATTTTTTGAGATTGTCAGGCTAAATGAGCATTATTTACAGCAAATTATATTACAAATCTTAAGAGTTTTGTATGCAGGCTAATTTTAATCTTCTATATTGATTTGAATGAAAAAAATAATTTCACAATTTTCGAATTTATAAAAGATATGCAATGCAGATTTTTATGGAATCATAAATTTGCACCGCTTTTTTTGTTCCCCAGGCGTATTTATCATTCTCAATTTAAAATAGAAGGACTATACCTAGTTACGTTTTTTTTTACGATAGAACATATTTTTAAACGTATTCCGATGACATTGTTACAAAGCAAATTTTAGTGCTTCCGAAATACCAAAATATTCTGTATATTCTTACTAAAATCAGCGTAAAATTGAAATTTACCCAAAGCCAATCTCTTACTTAACCGCAGTTATTGTGTTTGGACATTTTTACGATATCGTTCGGAACAGACCCTCCAATTGAGTTATGAGCCCGCACTTAACGAAGCCGATGCTTATTCGGAAACAGCAAACATCGCCGACATGCTCCGGATCGCTTTTCCTCGAACTTATAAAATAATCGTTTCGGATGCTAACAAAGAGTCTCTCCGTTTACGGCCCGCTCAAGATTTCACAATATGCAAAGTCATAATTTTAGCAAAATAGCCCAGCAAGATAGCCCGGTTATTTATTGTCCCGCGAACGGGATCGTAAATTTTGATATTCATGACGTTTCCGTCTACCGCATAGTTTATACCTGGCATTTATGATGGACAATGGAAGGTAGGAGAATAAAGGCTGCGATTAAAGATAATAATAATAAAAAAAATGTTCATATATTGGGTTATGCACTTCGTCTTGTCAAGCTGAAAATTCATATACATATGTAGGCCTCAAATATGAGCTTCATTCATAGGGTTTGCTGGGTTAACATCTCCCGTTGTTTAACACATTTCTTTTCAATAAAACGAAAAACTATGAGTACGAGGTCTGTAAATTAAGTAATGAGACTGGCAACGTAGCACCCTATCAAACAACACTGCAGAGACGCGACTTGGAAGGGCGGTAGGTTAACATATAATACACATTCAGTACAAGTTAGAACTTGTTAGTCGTTTGTTCTTTGTGACTATTTTCGTAAACCGATTTTTTCCGAGGGCGTTTTAAAAATTAGTGACAGTTGTAGTGACATTTTAATTTTGAGCATACTGAATACTTTTGCAAAACTTCAACACGCCTACAGAGACAGTGTATTTTCAAGAGCCCAGGTTTAAGGCATTCTCAGAAGGAAGAAAGTCGATTGAAGATGAACCACGCAGCGGAAGGCCTTCATCTTCAAGAACCGATGAAAAGTCGATAGAATACGGGATCTTGTGCGTTCAGATCATCGGTTGACGACAAAAGTGATCGGGGAAGAGTTTAATTTGAATCACACCACTGTTCATCAGATTTTGACTAAAGAATTGGGGATGAGAAAATCTGCGCCATTTCATTAAACGAGTTTTTAGCCAGTAAAAATATTCTGTGACTCCTCGGCCTCCTTATTCACCTGACTTAAGGCCTTGTGACTTTTTTCTCTTCCCTAGATTGAAAAATCACCTCAAGGGATGTCATTTTGTTACCATAGAAAACATTAACGACTGTAACCGACCAGCTGAAGAAATGGAAGAACCATCTCCAGCACTGTGTGGCTTCCCAAGGAAGTTATTTTGAAGGAGACAATACTGAATTGTAATTCTACTCGAATAAAAAAAAACTAAAAAAAGCAATCTCATTACTTAATGTACACACCTCGTAAATGCATATTTGTGGATTGTAAAAGCAAAACTATATATGTGCGTGACCTGGAACGAAGTATTTCTGTCTTTTAGTAAGCAAATATGTAGTCTAATAAATACTGTCGGAAATATGGATGAAAGAGTCACAAGGACAGATTGCTGGATTATTTTTGAAAAAAGTATTCTGGCTCTCCTGAAACGAACTGAGAAATGTATTGAAGAATTAGGTGTTTTTTGACATCTTCTAAAGTCCAATTAACTTTTAAAACGGATACACTTTTATTTTGTGGGTTATATATTATATAACGTTGTCTATTTGTTAGTATTTATTTTTTCGTGGTCCAAAAACTCTATTATTAAATTATTGACATTTATTTTCCTAGCGTAATAGACTAATTTTGCATTAGTTTCCGGGTTTTTGTAATATGTTTATTGCTCCGTTATTTTTCATCCTAGCGAAAAACTTCTCATAACCATTGTTGTTCTAAATTCCAATATATTTCATAAAAACATATAATATACATGGTGTTCCATCAAAATAAATGTTATTTTATCGGAAAACTCTAAAACGCGAAGTTCAAACTTTTTTTTAATTGCCTCATCTTAATCAGCGTTCAAAAAACCACTGGTTTGCTAATTTAAAGGATCTGGTACCTCTAATAGTAGCATAGAACATAGATTTTCATTAATAAGTCGAATACAAAAACTAACTTTAAATTATTGCTTTATTTCGGACAGTGCAATCTCGACTAACCAGAATGGAAAATTAATGTAAATATTGTACATAAATAAACACATTCAAATAATTTATGAACATACTTATGTCCCCATAGATTCCTCTGCCTGCTTCTAGTCTTTCGACGTCCCCTTACAAATTCTTACAGGAGCCGGTAAGACAAAATCCGCTGAAAAACAACAAAACCCGTTTATTAATATTATGATAAACGGTAAAAAGCAGACGGTAGTAATCCCTTAAGTTGCCTTCAAATTACGGCATACATCAGCATCTCCGCGCACCGAACGCTTTTTATAAGCCGATTAGAGATTAAATCAAACGACATGCCGGGATTAAAGGTCCTCAATTCGGAGACGAGTTTTTGTCGTCTCAGGTATAGGAAATGAAGCAGAAACTGCGTCTAGAAAGTGCGGTGGTGAAGAAGAACGTTATCTATAGTAGAAGATTAATTAAATATGTATTAGATATATACAGTGTGGAACAGCCAAATGGAATAAATTCTGTAGTTCTAGAATTCAATTATGATGCATTTTTTTAGAAAATCCTGAGACACGTCAATTTCTAATTCTAAAATGACATCTTGCGACGTAAAAATGTCATCCCTAAATTCAACACCCTTCAGGTGACAGCTACAACCCCTATATTGGAATTAGAGGCTTGTAATAGGTACTCTATTCAAAAACTGCTATGGTTTTAAATTTTATTGCAGAAATTAACAAGAAAAAAAAGATTAGTTTCTCCAGCGTAGGAAATTCTACATTAAAAAAAACTTTAAATAACTAAACAAAAAATGAATGTCTGTAATTGCCTGAGAAAGTTAGTTGGGCAAATTTGGAAAAATATCATTGTCCCTTCTTCATTGACGGCAATTTGAATGGAGAAACTTATTTAGCGCTGCTCCAAAATAATGTTGTACCGACGATGGCAAACTTGTTCCAGCTTTGTATCCAAACCAACTTAATAAACTTGTATCCAACTTGTATCCAACTTGTATCCAAACATCCCAGCAACTTTCCAGGTAATGCAATATGGTTCCAGCAGGATGCTGCACCAGCACGTTACGAAGTCAATGTCCGGCAATATCTCCACTCAATCTTTCCAAATCACTGGATAGTTAGACGTGGTTCTGTAGACTGGCCTGCACGATCACCTGATCTCACGCCGTTAGACTTCTTCCTACGGGATATGTAAAAAGTATGGTCTACGAAACCAAACCCGACGATTTAGCTGACTTAAGAAGAAGAATAACACTTGCAATTAAGTCGATTACCCCGAAGATGTAACCTAACGTTATAAGACATTTCAAAATGCTGGAGGCATGCATTTTGAACATCTGCTGCATTAATAATGATTTGTTTTTTATTTTAATGTAACGAATTTCCTCCAGGGAAGATTTTTTTTTACATTTTATGTCTTTTTTTTGGTCGTGACAAGTCATGCGTCACGTCACGCGGTTACTACATCTGTTCGCCGGCTCGACGTATAACCTGAAGGGGAAAATCTAGGGTGGGGAAAACTTTTCGAGCAACATCGGCTTTATGTAACGCATGACGTCATGGGAACAAAGATATAGAATGTTCCTTGGCCCGTGTCTGGCTATTTCGGATTTTTCTTGTTAATTTCTGCAATAAAATTTAAAACCATAGCAGTTTTGAATAGAGAATGAAAATGCCTTTCAAATGAAGTATCACAAGCCCCTACTTCCAATTTGAAAATTTAGGGGTTGTAGCTGTCACCTGAAGGGGGTTGGATTTAGGGATGACAATTTTACGTCGCAAGATGTCATTTTAGAATTAGAAATTGACTTGTCTCAGAACTTTTTCTAAAAAAATGCATAATAATGGAGATTCTGAATTTATTCCATTTGACTGTTCCATACTGTATAGTCAACAACGTAAATGACGTGAAATGACAAAAAACAATGTACACCCACTTTTTGACGGCTGCTTAAATTCTAATATTTTTTTATACAAATCAAATTTTATATTTTACTAGAGTATTGATTTTTTTGCTTGTTAACATTGCTGACTGTAATTATAAAATATATCATAAGATTTCATCACAGTTTCGTCTGAACTCTCCTAGCATCTTCCAATAAATGCACTTTTATCAAAAAAAAAAAAGAAAAATCATTCCAAAATAGTCTTCAGAAACGAAAGTATATGAATACTTAAACGATGATATAATATCTTATATAAAAATGAAGATTTAAATGTAGTGAAACTTCCTGATTTCATAAATTTCAGTATTTCATCAATGAAATACGACTCGAAATACACAAAAAAAAAAGTTGTTTGGAAAAATAAATGAGGATTAATTATAACCATTCCATATGCTAAAAACCCACTAACACTAATTACACTAAAGCTACAAAAAATTGTACCAACTCAAACACCTCAAAGATGGAAATATTTGAAAAGTCAACAAATCCTCACGTCCTCCCTCGTTAGTATTCCATAGCAAAAACCCACTACCAATTAACAAAAAAACACATTAGTTTCTAACAAAATCACTATAAATAACGCTAAGGTTAATCAAGTACCGGCTACTTTAAATGCAAAATTTATCCTATCAACAAATTTAAATTGACGAATTTTCGGCGGATTTGGATCCAGTTAGAAGGAAACACAAGCAGAACGACTGATTTGTAGAGATGGGATCTGTGAGGAACGAGCGACATGGAGCATCCTATTCAAGATGGTGATTGACTGATCAATGGAGGCTGAGAACGCGCTTCACGACACTCTTGATTTCACGTCATGACAGTCCACTATTACATACAGACTACCAGGTGGTCATTTTAATTTGCCTTCTTGAACACTCGTCAGGAATAATCGAAAACAAATTTTGCATTTTTCAGTCAAAATATTCTCAAAAAAATATCAAAAAAAATTGAATATCTGTCTTTACATATTTACTTAAAGTCAAATAGCATAATACGTCTTATAATAAGAGGTCCTCGCTATACTTCAAAACATCTTACAATATAAAACGCTTTAAAAAATGTAATATCATAGAAAATGTCCGTAATAATATAGCTAAAGACTGAGACTTTCACAGTACCTTGACATTTTTAGTTTATTTAGAAAAGTATGTCAAAGGAACATCCTCATTTATATATCTTATATCATCTAAGTTCAGCCCTTTACATACAGTAAGAACTGCATGTTTCTTTTTATATGTAGAATATCATTTTTCCAGTGACAACTCTATCGCCTAAGTTTAATATTTAAGAAGTTTTGACAGCAAGACAAATATATATTTTTTTAATCTTATTCCTCTACTTACAAGTAATATTTATAGTCGGAAATGAGCTATTTGCCTATAAATAAAACCGTATCAACTTTCTAAAAAACTAATTTCAGTTTAGCATATGTTGAAAAAATATTTATAAAAACAAAAAATAGTTATCATATTTGATAATAATAATATCTTTTTCTTGATTCTTGTTGAAGATACAAGAATATTGCGATAAATGCACGGCAAGTAACTACCATACAACATTTCCAATTTTCTGTGAAAACTATTTTTTAGGCATCTGTATATATTATTTAAACGATTCACCCCGTACAGCCCAAACTTTCTTCAAAGTCATTCTTCAAGCCGACAATGGGCAATTCTGCTGAAAAGATGCAAATCCAGAAAATACTTCAAATCGCCAAGCGCGGCCGGTGTCATGACTAGACAACACAAATCACGCGTTGACTATCGTCGGATATCAGAATGTAAATTTTGTGGCATGTTTAGTTCATTTAATTAAAAAAATAAAAAGGGGACCTTACACCACTCAGAGCTCTCTTGATGAAGCACTGGCGGCAAGAAGACGCACCAAAGACTTTATAAACGTATCGGTTTAACAAACAAACTGATGCGTGTGTTTGTTAGTGTTCTGAAACATCAATTTTCGTTAAAACACCCCACAAGTACGATTCTTCTAAACCAGGAGGTATTTTGTACACAAAACTAAAACTTAAATTAAGACAGACAAATAATGCTGGTAATGAAAAATAACATGTGCGGGTTATTAATGTTTGGTTAAACAACAACTATTCAAAGGATGTGGGTTAAAAAGGTCTATTTTTGCTCCTAAAGAATATGTTTTTTTTCCCAAAAAAAGAATCCGTCGGCTATATTTCGAATCGTTTTGTAAAGTTTGTCGGTGTAATTTTCTTATATCCAGTATACTCATTTTGAGTCTGTTTTGTAGTATCTGACGACATAGATAGGAGTTATACTGCTGGAGTTCGTAAAACTGTGTTTAAGAAATCTCCAAAATATATTCGAGAATTTCATAACTTGTACACGGGAATTCCTGAACCACCACAACCAATTTTAACAAGACGAAGTATGTTATTAAACTCCTTGTTTTATTACGTGCTACAAGAATAAAAGTTGTAATTTCACAATTTAATTTGAAAGATGCAGAGTGTATATAGAAGACATCAATTTGCGCAGATTTACAAACAATACATAATAATTATACAGCTATAAGGCATGCAATACAATAGCTTCAAAATACATCAGTCTCGCTAATGGCATATTATAGAATACTAGCGACCCGCCCCGGCTTCGCACGGGTGCACGCGGACTTTTTTGTAGACCTTTTTAAGGTGTACAATACTGTAGTACATTATTTTGATCTATCTCGTAGGGTTCAGCCAGCGTTTGCAATATAAGCGCAAAAAAATGTGTTTATTTACGACATCACATTAGAAACCTCTAAAATTATCAGTGTTTCTCTACTATATTATGCATGTATTATACATATAAACCTTCCTCTTGAACACTCTATGTATTAAAAAACAAGCATCAAAATCCGTTGCGTAGTTTTAAACATCTAAACATACATAGGGACAGACAGACAGCGGGAAGCGACTTTGTTTTATACTATATTATGATGAAAGGATGTTGGAAAGTGTTTTACTCGGTATTTTAAGACAAAGTCCCGGCTTGGAGGTCCTCTTTCATTGTTGTTTGTCGTCAGATATAACGCACTGACGAGACCTAGTCAGGTTCAAATCCGGATCTGAGAGTTCTAACGTCGAATAATAGTGAATAGGAATTATTTTCATTCTACTCTAGTTGTCATTGACTGAAGATAACAGTATTAATATGACGATGTAATCTGGCAAAAAAAACAATTTTCCTCCCGTCTGCCAATGTGACCTTTCTAGGGTTAAATGGACGTCTACAATCTGAATAATTTACTCAGTAAACTAGCATCCCGTCAAAATTACAATTAAACCACCCTAACAAACAATTTAGTGCCGCCGCTAAGCCACGATATTACATATAGATTACTCGGGATCCCCCCGTTTTATCCCGCAATTCCCCGTTCGCGAAGCAGGGTTGTAGCCAGAGACGGCTTGCCAGGGTTGAGTAATAAAATAATAAACCTAGTAAAAATTCTACTCATTAATTTCTGCAGTGTTTGAGACCTGTCAAAGTCTATGTATCATGTGAGGCGTGTTTTCATTCATTTTATTTACAAAATTAGTTTTTTTTTGTCCAAAATTCATAATAGTAAGTAAAGAAAATTATAACTTTATTAGTTGTTTTCATTACTTACGATACTGCTTACAACTTTAAATCCAAAGTTTTTTTTTTAATTGAAGGGCCTCAAGGGGTTATTTTTTGTTTATAAAACTTATATAGGGTGATTGATTAAACCATTCATTAAAAGTATTATGAAACGCGAAAACATTAATAACTACTAGCACTAATAGTAACATAGCATCGCTAGTAGTATAATTTCCATGACATGATACTGAAAGATCAAAGGATTTATTAAAAGTTATAAGCAATTTTTTTAACATTAATAAACAATTTTAAAAGAATACTAAATAACTGAAAAATTATTAAAGAGTATACAGAATGTTAATACTGATCGATATAGAATTTAATTCTACAGCAAAATTTAAAGTAAGATTTGGGGTATTGTAAATATTTAAAAAAATTGAGTTTGGATAGTTTGAGGTTGCGTTAAATGGTAGTTCTGTTTTAAGCACCCTGTATATAACTGATAAATAGTAAAACCATCGTCGCAAAGCTTCAGGGTTCTATTAACCACCTAATCAATACCGATACCGTATTTCAAATGTTCTGGTGGTAAAGAACAAAATTTCAAAAAACCCGAAATAACTCAAAAACAGTAAAAGATAGGTAAAGGGAAACCCTTGAAAATATTCCTAAATAAGAATCGAAATATGCAATAAGAAATGCACAATATATATAAATGCATATAATGTATATTATATGATAGGTGTGAAATTTATTTTATTGAAACGATTTCTTTGCTGAAATACGGCTCAATTCCATTCATATCATATACGATAGTTTTAATACATGCCCACAAAAATTTGTACGCCTCTAACAGCCGGTTCAGCGGACTTTCTACTTTAGTCAGGTTATGCGTTCAATCTGTGCAATTACTGTGATATGGATTTTGCCTCTAGAAAACGTATGTAACAAGATAAAACAAATTCATATGTTTTAAATGATTCTTTAGGTGTTCTATATTACTTTTATACAAAATGCACTTATGATTTTGTTATATGTTAACGCCTATACTGATAATTAGTCAACATATCAACATTTGATATCTTGAGTCTTAACTTTTAAAAGTTAGATAATATGAATCAAATTTCAAACTCTGATTTATTAAGTCTATACTTTCTTTGCAGGACCTCTTACTGAAAGAGAGCTGCAAGAAGCAGCTGATAATATTAATTTAGATCAATCTGACCTTGAAGATCTTTTAATATCAGATGAAGAGGATGATAACATACTACCTCGTAATCAATCTTCCCAATTAATTGAAAATGATCTCGAATTAGTCATACCCTAGCAATGCTGAAGAAACCGAATCATGTGATGAGGAAATTGGGGAGCCAAAAAAGAAGCAGCGCGCGTTCGCCCAATGCCCCATATGAACTTCAGGAAGCAGAATGTTTTGCACACGCCAGAATTCATGAAATACAAGTACTCTCAAAAATGTCGTTCTTTGTGTAGATATCCATTGTGCAAGCAGCTAACTTTTGTTAGGTGTACAGCTTGTAAAGTTTTCTTGTGTTGCTCGGTTATAAAATAAATTTTTTTTTTCACGTTTTTTTATCTTATTATCATTTTTTGAACAGAAACGTGTATTATCAGTGATGTTTTGAAAAAATTAAGCATTCCATTCAGCGGTAGGTCTAAGGAGGTTAAGGAATGGTTTGGTTCAATCACCCTATATGGTAACAACATTTCTTACACAAAACTGTTTTATTTTGGCCCTGGTGAAAAAAATACCGAGCCCTTGTTATAATTTGGTTGACTACGACCCTGTCCCGAAGGGCACCAGCCGGTATGACACACGACCCCGTGACGAGCCCGGTAATCTCCCGGAGTGCACTCAAACCGGAGTCCCGCAGGAAACTCGCTAATTGTAACCCGTCGTAGCGAAGGGGAGGGCGTAAGGGATACCCTCCGCTACATCAAAAGGAGGTGCGCATTGTGTCTTAAATTCCCCGGGAACGGGAAGACTGAGTAAATTCAGTAATGATTAGAAAAACGCTTTGATCTTCGTAGGCCGACGCGCAGCCGGAATGTCGGTTATTGCCTCCGGGGAGGCGCGTTAATAAATCCGGAAAGTATAGTTCTGCGTAAGTGCAATCGGAAATATATTAAATTTTTGAAGGGTGCTCCGGGGTGATATGGCCTTTGTTTAGTTTCAAGCCTCGTCTGAGGAATATGGAAAGTATACAGCGCAGTATGTAGAAGGCGAAGGCGAAATTTTGGAAGGTTCCAATTCCGCAAACCTTATAGTCCAGGCGGCGTAGATTATTTTTTAAAATAATTAGTTGCGGCACTTTCTCAACATGATAATTAGGAGAAAAATGGTACGAATCGAATGAAAATGTTTTGGACAAAATCCGATTGTAGGATCATTGCGAAAAAATTTGCAAAAAGGTGCGAAAAAGAGTTTTTTTCGACTATTAGGTACGAAAAAATTTTTTGAGTAAAATACAAAAAAATATCACGTTATAGCGCTTGAAAAGACGAATAGAATGGTTTTTGGATCATTAAAATCGGTTGATAACTTTTTGCATAAAAAAAATAAAAATCGCGAAAATTAGCGATTTTTCGATGTTCAATTACTCGGTCTGTAATTATCCTAGAAATGTCTTCCTCAAATTGTAGGGATTTCCAACACCTATCTACAGTTAAATTTTTGTCAAAAAATATTCATAAGTTTTCGCGCAAATTGCGAAAAAAGTAAAAACAGGTACTTTACTAAAACTATTTCCACAATAATTGTCGTAGAGCAATATTGCAAAAAGCTACGTGGTCTTGCAGACTTCCTCTACAACCATATCAAATTTGCCGCCCGTGGATTTGTTGTTTTACCAAACTGCTCAAAATTCAGAATTTGTTGTTTTACTATACAAAAAAAAATTCACCCTCGGATTAGACAAAACCTTTAAACCCTTAACATGACTTTGGTAAACACAAAAAAAAATATACAAAAACTCTTAGGCAACTCTAAAAAAAAAAACAAATAGCAACGAGAATTTATGAAAGAAGTTGTAAATATCTGCATTTAAAAAAATGAGAGTTAACAGCTCTTGACGTCACAAGAACAACAAATTAATTTTTGTTATGCAATCTTACGATGGTTAAAGTCTAATTTCATCCCTGAAACTTTCAACTTTTTCTCATTCCTCGTTTCCAAAATAAAGGGGGGGACACTTAACAGACTCACCCTGTATAGTGTAGTATAGTATAATATAATATATTTGTTCATTGTGCATGTCACAAAATTTAAACCACAAGAAATTAAAAATAACTCTCCAATTTTCACTAATATAATTTCACAACACCAAAACATAAACACCCATCCTTAAATCGCCCTGTATGACGCCAAGTCTTTTAATACATTTCCCAAAACCATTCTATCTGGATAAAACGTGATGCCGATAAATTCCCGGATTAGATAGATCCCTCTATTAAAATTATCAACGCTCGAACATCTTTTAATAAAAAACGTCTAAAAAATAAATCGCAAATCCTCCTTAGCTAGTTCTTTTTCTTCAAACGGCTGCGGACCCCATCCCGCAGACCAGAACCGCGTAAATTCGTCCTGGCCAAGAAGAATGCCCAGATTAGTCCCTTTTATCCTTCCCATTATGCCTGTACATTATACCATCAAATTTAACCGCCGGTTGTTTAGAAAGGAACTTCCTCTGTCTATTGTTTGGGCTCTCTCTTTCCGCATGATACCTTCGCAGAGGATCAAAAAATCATATTAGTTTCGGCAAAGGCATTAAGTAAATACAGGAAGGTATTTGTGCTGATCTGTCAAAATATTGTAGTTGGTTAGGGATTGGCCTATTTATCCTGATTTACGTCTAAATTGTTCCAACGAACTAAAGATCACTTACAAATTCCACAATGCTCGTAAAGTATCTCCTATTTTTACTTTATTGTGTAGATAAAGATTTGAAAGTTTAAGCTTTGTTGTCAATCATGTATTTAAAAAAACACACATTTTATGGCTTAATAAGCTCCAGAATAAAGCTTTCGTGTCAACAAGTCAAACGAACTTTGGCAGACATTAAAAAAAGTATATATTTTCAAATAGAATTTCAGTTTCATTATGAAACAATCCTTTAATAAGTCTAATAAATTTAATAATAATATTGACGTATATACGATTTGTCCAGGTATGGACAAAAATGTATTTAATGTAAGTAGTAAAACTTTATGAATTTACTTTCATATGGGTTGGGATGTTTTGTTGCTACCGGCCTTTTCTGTGGACTTGCCGTTTTCGCCGCTTCTTTAAAAATTCATTACGACAACGCAGGACCCTTATTAACTCTCGAATGCACCCCAACAAAACGATTTCGAATTCGAGAGCCATTAACGTGCCCTTACCGGCACAATACTTACGCAAAAAATCCTCTTAATAGACCCAAAATCTACTCGAGAGCACTTATACCTTTCAGACCATAATCTTATTATCCTCTATTTTATTTGGCCAGAAAGGAGGAAACTCCTCCAATAGCCCCGGTTGCCGCATATTGCGTATCTCGACCACTATTTAGTGCCTTATTATCCCTAATGGCGTGCTTAATCTTATTAATACCCGCCGATAGCAGTGACGCGCTGTATATTATTTTTTCGGGAGTTAAACCGAAAAATTGAAAAATTCACACTTTACATAATAACCACTTAATCAGGAGATTATGATGACCTTATTCTGTTTTAAAAGTCGTTTATAGTGTTCAAGTGTGTTTTTGTTTCCTCGACGAAGGTTCCAATTCTCTTCCAATGAGAAAAAATACACAGAAAAAGGTACACAAAAAAGTCTGAGAAACTCCAATATGCTATCCTTACGTATTTTGACTACTGAATCCGAATCCGGTGTCAAAATTGACTCCACCACCCTCAGGCTTTCCCCTAGAAACGAAAATCCCCTAGAAAAGTCTTGACTGTAACTTCAGAGTTCAATTGTAACTCAGGGATAGGGAATTTCGGATTCAAATACGCAAAAGATATATTTACACGATTTTAAAGATTGTCAAGCATTGAAATATTTATTTAAACCGTAACGAAAATCTATAAAATGATTTTCATTTTTGAAACGAATTTCAGCTCCTTTTGGGAGAAAGTCCTTGTTGAGCGATCTCCAGTTACAAATATTGTTTTAGGGCTTTTTTTTTAAATAAGCAGTGAACTGCTGATTAGATTAAAACTCAAAGCTATAATTAAAATTGGAATCGGAAGATCCGGCTCTGTGAAACCCCTTTTTTGAGCTCTCCTTTGCCAGTGCATCAGCCTTCTCATTACCCGTATTGCTGCTATGACAAGGAGCCCAGCAGAGTTAAGGTACAACCTTTTGGTTGCATCTGGCCTGTTTCTGAAGTACTCATATATTGTGACTCGTATATTGTGACGTTTTCAGATAAGCCTCGAATCAACTCTTCATGACTGTAGAACCAATAGTGAAGCCTGACTGCCAGTGTAAATATAGATCCGTCTGCTATTAATATGATTCTGCATTCTGCATTCTATTGCACGCTTTGTTAATACGTGAATTTCGGCCTGGAAAACTGTGGCGTATTTGCCCAATGGTGTTGAAACACCAATGTTGAGTCGGCTTTTCTTAGTGCACAACACTAACACGAAAAAAATTGATCAAATTTTAAATTACCATAAATAAACGCCAGTAAACAAAAATCTTGGAAATCCTCGTGGCACGGCACTGGCCTATTAGCGGGCATTAAAGAATTATCGACAACGGCAACTCCGTCTCCAAACAAGTACATATTTTCCTCGAAGACCCGACTAACCAAAGGTGTTTTTCCGCATGAGTGGCCAAAGCAGATACGCTCCGTGTGCTCGATCGCAGGATGCTGCGGGATTTTCGACATAAATCTGTCGGTTGGGCCAGTCGAGATACGGATGCCAACCGAGTTTGCTAACGCTGGAAGACGGTACGTATTTATGATTTACGTGATTCCTTATGTATTGTTAGGAGAGTCACGAATTTCGATTCGGAGCATATGGATGTCGGTATGCAATATGATGATAATATTCTACACGAAATTCATGATTTTTATATTGAACGATTTCTCAGAAAAGGTTGAAACAGGACCACGAGTTTTGAATATTTGCTGACGGTTTGGATAAAATATACCTTATATTTAAAATGCCGTAACAATTTCGTCATACATCAGAAGAAAGAGTCTTTTTACATCAGAAGAAGTTGAAAATGTTATCTAGTTGAGAACAAAGTTAGTATACTAGGTGTCTACAAGTCATTCGTAAAATAAGGCATCAAAATATAATAATCAATTTTTATTAGAAACTTTCTTCCAAATTTCAGTTGAAATCTTTAGATCTAGAGTGATCTGGATTGCGTAAAACACATCAAAGCATTCTAATTTTGTCAGAAACATGTCGACAATTTCCAATATCAACAGTATCTTTTGTTTTCCAAACTAAACTGACTTACCTACCTAGAAAAACTCTGACACTGATTTTGAAGATATTTTATTTATTTTGCTATAGTTATCTAAAAGAAGTATTTTACATTTTTTATAAAAAGAAAATACCTTTGCTTTCGTTTTTTAAAACGATTTTATGTGAGTTAAAAAAAATTGGCGACTATATAGTTTGTAGGGTCTATTGTTGTTTAATAGGTAGGGTCTAATTTTAGTTGAATTATGTACGTGGTAGGTACGTATCTACCTATTGATGTATATTGCTGTAAAACCCTAATTTTCACATGTCGGCGTGTACCATTTGTGTATTTGTGTACAGACGTGACAAACCTCTTGTCTAGCCTTCCTGGTAAAAACACCTGCATAATTGATTGGTTTTCCCAAACAGACCTGCGGTTGGGTTTTCTCCTAATTCAGTTTACAACTGGTTATTGGATACTGGTTTCGGGGAACCTACATACCTAACTAGGCCTGTGTCTAATTATTAGTTTAGGGGACTTTACTTTCCGTTTGGACAGTCAGTCTCGATCAGTCCATCTTTACCGTTCACCGGCTCCAGACCGGAGTCGACCTCCGCGTTTTACCGGCTCCAGACCGTTTTTCGCCGGTCTCTCATATCTTGTAAATATGTAAATAAATAACTGTACATATAGCCGATTAAAGTGCTTTACTTACCACACCACCCTCGCCATAAGTTTATAGATTTTCGTTTTTCACTTTCTCTAAATGTAACTATATAAAGAGATTACCCGCTTTTTGCACCGAGCACGTGGAATTTGAGATTCTCGTATTTTCGTAACGGTGCATGAGAACCACA
Source organism: Aromia moschata (assembly GCA_029963805.1). Taxonomy (NCBI): domain Eukaryota; kingdom Metazoa; phylum Arthropoda; class Insecta; order Coleoptera; family Cerambycidae; genus Aromia; species Aromia moschata. The sequence goes on along the minus strand of JAPWTK010000052.1, from coordinate 1,838,750 downwards.
TTATAACTTGCGAAAAAAAAATACAAAACGTTTCGCTTCATCTAAAAATCTTAGAAACAATTTGCAAAATATTTTCAAAGTTTTTTTTATAATCACCAAGTGAGTACAAAGTCTTTTGAAAATGTGGTTTTCCTAAATCAAGAGGTAATAGTAATTTCAATTTTTATTTCATCCCAGCAATTCAACATTTTATATGTGTGTATATTTAAGAAAAAATGGAAAAAAAACACAAGCACACAAAAACACATGTGTATACATTTTTTATGTTCACTTAGTAACTGCGAAAAATATATTTCGCAAATAACTTGCAAGACGTTTCCAATGCTTCTGATGGGATAAATATGTTTTGAAATTTTCTTTTTTAGGCGCCGGGTTAGCCGCCTTCGTGTAGCATTCGTCGCATCCGACAGTAGCAGCAATACATGGCGTTTATTTACTTCAAAGTTCGCCTCGCCCCATAGTGACTGTAGACTGCTATATGAAGCTATCAAATGCCCACGGCCTTAGCCTCATCCAATCCCCCAACCACTACGTTAGCTATATTCTGCACTTTAACTTCTGTCGTCTAATATTACACGCAGCCATCATTTTGACTAAATCCATGTTAAATTTCCTCTGTCTGTCTCGCGCACTCACACCACCACTTACACGAACTTTATGTTTAGCAACATGCTGCAAAATAGATGTATGTGCCAAGTCAGTACGCTATCACACACGGTAAAACGAAGTTCACTGCCAAGATCAGTTTGGTAGTCATCACCGCAAAATTGTTTGTCAAATGTAATAAAATGTGACGGTCGCTATCCCGACATTTTTACAAACTTATTCGACGTTTCGTGCACACGAATGATGTATCGACCAGCGCAGTTTAGCTAATACTAACAATAAGTGTTAATTATTGTGTTACCGTTCGCGACTCGACCTTTGGCGCGTGCCGTAACTTGGTTAAAATGGAGCTCACAACATGGCAGATGGATTATATCCGGAATATAATGACGTTATTTGATCGATTGATCGATGATTGTACTATGTACATTAGGGTGGACCTTAATATTTTTTTTTCGATTTTTCTCAGCGGGCCGGGTGGAAATCAGTTCTGGGTATCTAAAAACTTGTGCGGGACCAAAACTCAGCAGTTTTGGTCCCGCACAACGGAAGCGTTACAGGTACGTGTACGAACATCGGACACTAGTATGTTCCAGTCCGAAATTCTCTTATAATCAATGTAAAATAACTTCAAGTTAAAGGTTCCATTATATTAAGATGATGAATTATTCGTATGATATGGAGCATTTCATACTACCGTTAAATTATGCAAGTCGATGCAGGAGAATCTATCGTTTGAGAATCAGGATTGAAAAAACAGAAAAATCGCCTTCTGCCATATACGCTCCTGAATTTTGCGTACAACTTGAAATGATCGTAACTCCGGCTCAGAGGCACCTACAGATTTCAACCGGACGTCAAATTGTAGGTGTTTACCTCTACTTTTGAATCATGATATGCTTAATTCCTCAGAGTCAGGTACAATCACCATATTAAATTATTTCGGCTTTTTTTCAAATTTTTTTAAATTTAATTTGGTGTTTTTTTCGCAATTTTTTGCTCATAATTATTTTCACTCAACGAATAAACGAAATCTGACGAGTCCATCTAATTCAGGAGGAAAAAATACATGTGAAATATATCCTTGCGACTATCAGATTTGATGATTTTCATAGTTTTTGACCGTATCGAACGTTTTCAGTGATTTTTAACATGTAAATCCAATAAGAAACTTCCGGCGCTTTGCGGCACGGGAAAAAAAGGTTCCGATCGCGGCAGTTTTGGTTTCCGCACAAATTTTTAGGTACCCAGAACTGATTTTCACACGGCCCGCTGAGAAAAAAACGAAAAAAAAATATTAAGGTCCACCCTAATGTACATATATGTATATACAGGAGTTGACAATATACTTTATTAACGTGGCACAGTATATTACAGTATAACAATAAGACCATATAACAGTACTCCAGTCGCGTTAAGACCGGTTCTGGAATCTATTATTAACCTAGTAATCACCCCCTAAAATATGATGTGGATGCCATGTTTCCGTTAGAAAATAAGAGAATTCCAAATTCCACCACCTCCACTGCTTCATTTGTTATGTTAAAATAAACTAGTGGAATTCTACAAAACTGTTTTTTTTTTTTTGTGTTTTTTACCACCTTCCGCATCACCGACTCAGCGTTTCATTTTCCGCAACTCGAAGGTAAGTATACCCACGTCTAGAGGACATCCTCGCTCACACATGCACCACGTAATCCTTCCTTTCAGCCGTCGCTGAATAGCCCGTGAACTCCGGCGACGTTCCTCTGAGAAATCCTTTCATCCATCGGGCCGAGGTATCAGGCCGGGCTCCATTATTTCTATCGGGCCGTCTATAAGAGGTTTAAATTCTTAAAAGGATGCTTCCATTCTCTCTCTACGTTTTTTTTTACGGTGAGATTAGTAAGGGTGCACATGTGGGACTCAAAGAGTTTCTACGTTTTACTCGATTTTTACGTGTCGAACGGACGGCCGTTCGGTGAAAGCGTTTAATGTGTGTCTCTGGAAGGACCTAATCCCGGCTTAGAGATAATTAGGTTTTTGTTAGGGCCGCAGCCGACGAAAGCCGTACAAAGGAGTTTGGACTGCGCGTTGACTCTATTTATTTAGCGGCGAAGTGTAGAAACGTTGGTGTATATTGGTATAATTAATAACAGAATGCGTGTGGCTCGAATATAAGATGGAACGGACGGAAGACATTGGTTCGACGTTTATTAATAGAGAAACAAATTTTAATTAATTTCGACAAGCGTCGCCTATATCAAATCAAAATAAAATTAACTTCCGTGCGGAGTGTTCCATTTCAGGCGGTTTCTTCCAATAACGAATGTTGTTATAAATTTGAGGAAAAAATATCTTAAATAAAAATTATGCGGCGTATATTTCTAAACCAAACTGCTAGTCAAAATTAGCGTGACTTTTTAAATTTTAGCGCCATTTGCGTTCTATTCGAGTTAGAGACTTGTGGTTTTTAATTTTCAGTAGCTTATAGAGTTGGTTTGAATGCCCCGAAGGCGCTACGTTGTGACTTAAACGGTTCGCCGTCCACACCCCAAAAAACAACCCCATGTCGAAATTTGAATTCGCAAGATTTGGACGGCAATTTTAGAGACCTACAAGATCGACTAAGAAGAACACTGTCGGGTGAAAACTTCATCCCGGCACACATTAAGACCACTTCAATAAGTTCTGTGTATTTGGTTGCTGTCCCATTGTTCAACCCATTTCCAAACCCCCCCCCCTAAGCCACCCCTTTGCATTTAGGCAGGGTTTTGCGTGGTTTGATCTTTGTTGGGCGAATCCATTGATCCTAATGCTGCCTAATAAATTGGTGTGGGATGGCACAACTCACTTTCACCCTTTGACCACTCAAGCACCCCTCCAGGTCACATCCACACCAACCGCCCACTCACCTCCCTTTCGTTCCGCTCCTGTAGAAGGCTGCGTGGGATGTCATTTTGTCTCGAATTCATGTCATGGCATTACTTGAAGGCTTTCGAAGTTGGCGAAACACACTGTGGATGAACGATTGAGTGCCAAAAGTGATATTCCAACTCCAAGCCACCCCCTGAAAATTTGCCGCCCTGAGGTGTTGTAAGCTGAGGTATTAGGTAGGTCTTAATGCATGGGGTGACTCAGAAAGGTTTCCTAAGAATGCATGAACTCTTTTTGGCACACCTCAAGTTGTCCGTTTCCTTCAAATCCTCTTTTGCGTCCCATATCCCTCTTTTCTTGACCACCTCCAAATATTTTTGGGTGGATGAAAATTCCTAAAAATTTAATGACATAAGACGGAATGATCCAATTTACCTTGAATGAACACCTACCATTCAAACAAAATTGCTCTTGAAAATTGAACTGCGCTATTGCGTGCGAATTTTCTTCACACAAATATTTTTATTGTGAAAATTCATTATGGCATCGAAAATTTCGCTTCATCCATAAAAAGCAACAAAATCTGATTTTTATGCAATTTTCTGGGGTATCCATTGGCGAAATCTTATACATGGAGGTCAATGTCTAGGCAATAATAATTGAACCCACTGAATGTGGTATGAGTCTAACTGCTGATATCTGAGAACACTCCAAACCAATTCATGACTAACTGCGTACAGCTTTGTAACAGTTCCCATCAGCAAGACCATGGTTGTAAACCATATTAGCCATTTAAAAAAAATATGTATTTGGATTTACTAACAGTGATCACATTTGATACAAAATATGTAAAATATGCTAATTACAAAACATATGTCAGACCGACAATATCGTGACAGACGATTACTAGATATTTTCTGTTAAACTTTATCCAAACTATGTTTCGCATTGCACAAGGTGTTTTAATGTTTTACTCGAAAACTATTAGTCTAACAAAAAAATGCAAGACATCAAAAAGTTTCTGAATAACCTGAGCTTTTCGAATCAATGCAATCAATTTCGAATCGAAGCAATTCAACCCCTTGCCAATGATGCGAGAAAACCACAAAAATATTCTTCAAACGCGACGTTCTAAGTGGACTGTACCTCCCAAATATTAAAAACACACCTTTTCCTAATTTTGCAGAAAAAAAATTACGACGCACTTCTTCAGAGGAGTATAGTGTATATATATCCTGCTGAACTCAGCAAGGGAGGATTTTAGGACTTGAGTTCCTAGGAGAAACTCTGACTTATTTTGATCAATGATTCATCTCCTCCATTTTCTATACGTACCCTGTATGCCCTGTATGCTTACGAACACTAATATAATCCTACTAATTGCTATTAATAGTCTCAACGAATGTGATGTTTAAAAATATGTGTAATCTCCTACAAAATGGTAAGTACTTGTATATCCTTATTGACTCGGACTATACTGAGCTAATAGCTATTTGCTCAAGTGTGCACGTTTGCGCATAAATCGTTATTATTTTGCTTCAATAAATAAACATAAATAAAAAGAAAAATATGCATACTATTCCTATATCGTACATATTTGCTGCCATTGCGACAGATAAGAATTATTTCCTTTCCACGCTTTGGTTTTTTATCCAGCCACTAGTGACAACTTATCTATTGTACGTATAAGCTTCTTATCGGGTATTTCTCACAACGGGCCCAAGGGGCATTTTTTCAACGACTACAACGACGAAGTATTTGTTACGTTCTTATCACTGTGTGACAATATCCGGTTGAGTGTCATGGATATTATTAATAATAAAAAATGCCTTTATATGTCTTTGAGTTATGGTTATTAATAATGGTCATTATAACTACTAATTCATAATTCTTTTATCTGCCTTGTTCCACTTAAAATGTTCTAGTTGATATGTGAAAGAAAATGAATGTGTCACATAATACTTAACTGAGACGTGCACTTTGTCCACCTTGCGAAACGTAGTGACAGATGGACGACGGGCAACGGGCACCTACGTGCAGTTCAGATAAAATCGGTGGGATACCGAGTCTGGGTACGGCTGGGCAACACCTGGAAAGTCAAAATCAACTGGACACTAAAGGGCCAGGAAGTGAAGAGACAACGAAGTATATAACGAGGAGCAGAATATAACACTTTCGTCACAAATGTCAAACGTGTATCAACAATTATCCGGAAGAAGATATTGGACGACTTCATCTAAGGCCAAACAATATCCCTGTAAATATAAATTTTCAACATTTTTCAACCAATTTCCACAGAGGATAGCCTTGAAAATACACATTTCTTGAGACTCATTTTTAACACTTTTGTGTTAAAAAACTAGTGAAATATTGAACTCCACTGGAGGAAAGTTAATTTCAAGAGCTTCATAGTACGACTCGTACCACATTTTACGCAGATTTCAAAATGTTTGTATCAACTTATTATTTTTAAGATTTGACCTACTTTAAAAGTAAAATCTTTTTTTGTATCCAAACGCCACTTTCCAATCATCAGAAGCTTTCAGTCTCTAAAAAAATCATTTTTTGGGAAAATATATTTATTTTTCCAACCTATAATTTCCGGCTAATAAACTTCAAATGTTAAAACACCCTACATTGTTCCGAATAACATTTTTCCACCCCATGTTACCCTTCTCCTAATAATATTAACCTGTACCTATTTCTATACGCCATCAGGTAAACTTCGTTGACCCGCCCTCTTAATCGTTACCCCTAATTAATGCCATCGCTAATTATACACCTCTTAAAATAATAACAGTTTTCGAAAACACGTCTCAAGACCGACGCGTACTCGCAATTAGGGGTGCCTTTCGTTTCGTCCGTTTTCGTTTCGGTATTTTAACGGTAATTATCCTGTTCCTACGGAATCGCATTAATCTCGGGCGGCCTAGTGATATAATTTTACTGTCAGCATTCTTTTGTTCGTCTGTGTTCGAGGCGGGGCGAGAGGGGCGAGCGGGGCGCGGCCGACTATGATCCTCGATCACAGTCATTATATCTCGCTGCGATGGTTCGATTATTATTTATTTCGTGGAATTACGGTGGTTTTTAATTACGCCTAATCGTCGAAATTAGGAAAATATTTTGGTTACCGCGTCATGATGTATGAGAAGGGGTAATTATATTATCCGATGTAATTTAGTGTGAAGGAACCAGGAGGCCAGAACAAAAAATCATTAAATACCAGATAACTACACTCAAACCTACATATTATAATCATTGACAGTTGGTGGCATTTGAAGTTCTGGAATCCTCATAACGGAGCTTGAGTTCTAAGGAGTTATCATTATACTAAAATCAACTTGGATTTGTTAAAAATGTATTAAAAAGAGTGTACTTCCCATAAGCTGTCAAAAAATGCTTGAAATTACTCGCCTAATAGTTTCTTAGTTAATTGCCAAATTAAGGCAAATTTCATTCAGTGATTTACGAGAAATTTTAAGGAAAAGACTCAGTATTCTGGATCCTGGAAGCGTAAGTCCTGGGTGGCCTTGAGAAGCCTGCAACACTTAGGCCCCATTGAACTCCTTGTGCTACCTCCCTTGAGAGTTCAAGAATTGGAGTATATCACATCCTTCTCCTTCCTTCATCTTTGAACCATCCGTCAAGATGTAGCTTGTCCCTTCTACGGTGGTTTCATTCTCACTTGAATTGTGAAGATTTGTTGTCAGGGACAACAACTTGTAGAAAGTATCTACTAATTCGTCATTCCACAGGCAACTCCTGGTCATACCACTGCCCACGTTTACCCGTATACCAACAGCTTTGAGGCGTACCATCGTTTTTATTGCCGTCTTAGCTAGATACATGTCTAGTAACGAGAGATAACAAAATTCTGGTAGAATAGCTTGACGGTACAGCTCCAAAAACCCTATAAAAACTATCGGGACTAAAAAACAGCAACAGTCGAGCTTGAGCTGGCCTCTTTGGGTTTGAGTTATGATTACGGTTATTGCTAACTTCAGAGAGGTTTGCAAAAAATATCTGTAGAAGTCGTCGACAATGAACAAACGCTGCTGATATGTTCATCAGAGGGTGTGTGAGAGATATAACGTTATAGGCTTAAGAAAAAAATAAATATCCTGAATCTGTTTGGTTTGATGAAGCTTTGAGTCCATAAGACACAAATAGTTGATCGGGTAGAGTGATAAGGGACATTGTAATTTGGCATACTTAAACGTTTTTAAAGGAATATATTAAAAAAAGGAAAGGTATCGTGAATTATTTGGAAAGTATAGCAATAAATAAAGGGTATTTTCGAAAGTTGGGTCGTGAAATTGACAGCCCCAACAAACTGTATAAGGACAAACAAAGTAAAACATTTATTTATGGCCTTATAATCCAGGAATTGTTATAAATCCTATAAAACTTACCACCTAAAACTAACAAACTCCTGGATTATTACTCCTTTAACGTCACATTAGTGCCTATACACATACCTGCTATAACAAATAATGAAATTTTCCCAGCAAATAGTTTGTCTAATACTTTTACTAACGTTTTCTCTCACAATTTGGATTCCGCTTACGGCAAATTCGCTGTACTTACCTAAACGTTTCTAGCGTTAGCAACCGTAATCTCGGTTTTATATTATTTTCAATATCGACTGATTCGGTAGTATTATAAAACAGAGGTAGAGGAAATGTGGTAAACGATCTCAATTGTTTTAACCGCAGCTTATTGATTTCTCACACGATTCCCGGTTTTTTTCTTCAATTCTCTCGTGGTCGAAGCGAGAATCGTACGGATGAAAGGTTTACATCGAACGAATTTAATTAACAACAATTAACACTTAATATTGGTAAAAAAAAAAGTAGGAGTGATAAAAAAGTAATGAGTCGCCGCAAGTACAATAGTTATATAGGCTATTACATAAAATGTCCGTACACATCGTTTATTGCTATTTTTTATGATTTGACGTACAGGACAATGACACTAAATTTGTGGTTACTTTGGGTTTACTGTTGAGTTTCAACAGTTCCAGGGTGAGGCGTAGACGAGTCCTGGAAGTCTGTGAGTCCGCAACAACAACTTCAGAGCATGTTGCCTGCACTATTCGGCAACCTATGAAGAATAAGAAAACACATTAATGACATTTCTTTCTAATATTTATTGGTAGAGCAAAATTATGAACATTTTATTCCTTGTTTATATTATTGTTTATATCGAAATTGTGACTACGTTTACATTATTGTTCACTAAAATGGTACTTGTCAGCAAAAAGTACAAGCTCCGTAGGTGTGAGTATTTGACAAATCTAATGTTTACGCTAAATAAACCAAAATTGCGTTCTCTGAAATAGTTTGTATTTCTTTATTTCCATCCAGTTCATGAACTAATTATAAAGGTTTTCGTACTTGAACTTTAAGTTTTTGAGGTAGTAATTGCCTGCAGCAGCAGCTACTACAATGGAAATTTCATCAGGCATTTTCAAACTCACGTTCACTGCTGATGTCTATTATTTATTACGTATTACAATAATCGCGTTGTGTACATTATATATTACAATAATCGCGACCAAACACTGATAGTTTTATTACTATTTTTGGAAATGTTGGAAGGTGCCAAGATAACTTATATGACTATAACTTCTAGGACTATTTCAGATATTTTATTATTTTAGTTTATAGACACAAATCAAAATTTCCCATATTATGATGCGTACTTTTTGAGAAACATTTTATATAGGTGCAAAACATATGAACAGTTAGCAATGCTTTGAATTATACACTTCCACGAAATAATTAATTAGGAATAACTACCACTTCAATAGACATTTCTAGAACGCTTATCTCCTCTGAAACAATAATCCGTCCCACTTCATGAAATAAAACTTCAAACCCAAATTACTCATAAGCTGAACCATGTTAATAAATCAGGTCATTGTGCTAAAATTATGTTTTCCGAGATTTGAAATAATTTTGTTCGGAACAAAGAGACTACTTGCAGACGTAGACTATAATTAAATTTGTGAATACCCAAAGACCCCAACTAATAAAAACTAATTTACATCGTATGAATACTTGTACATTCCTCCGTTGCTTAAAGACATCTTTATATATGTACATATTTATTACGTACATTTTCTAAATCGCTCGAGATACCGTAAGCATTAACGGTAAAAATACTAGATAATAATAATTCGCCATATCACAAAAATTAATTTTGGGAAATACATTTTTATTTTGTGAAAGTACGAGCCCCTCGTATAAGGCAAATATTTATTACTTACAAAATTACAATTTAAACAAAAGCACCACAAAATCTTTTGATACATAATTGGCTGTGTAATCTGAAAACAACTAGTAAGTCGGTATGAACATACGACGTGTGTAAATTAAGTAATGAGACTGGAAACGTAGCGCCCGATCTAGCAACACTGCGGAGACGGGACTTAGTTAAACGGGAAGTGTTAAATTTGAACCACGCCACTTTTGGAGATGAGAAAAATTTGTGCAAAACAGGTTCCAAAAAACATTTCGCAAGAACAAAAAGACATCAGGAGAGAAAAGTGTTTTGACTTTATGGAATCGATTGAAAATGATCCCCATTTTATGGAACGTGTCATTACTGGTGGTGGTTGGGTGTGGAGTACATGGACTTGGGTGTTTGAGTACGATCCAGAAACCAAGCGCCAAAGCATGGAATGGCACACTTCAAGCTCTCCAAAACCCAAAAAAAGCAAGAATGAGCAAGTCGAAGATCAAATGCGTGCTAATTTACTTTTTTTGATAGCCAGGGAATTGTCCACAAAGAGTTTGTGCCTCCAGGCCAAACAGTAAATCAACACTTTTACAGAGAGGTTCTTGAAACACTTCGAAAAAGGGGCATGCGTGTGAGACCAAACATCAAAAACAACTTGTCACACAGCCATTTCAGTAAATGAGTTTTTAGCCAGTTAAAACATTGATGCGGCTCCTCGGCCTCTTTATTCGCCTGACTTGAGTCCTTGTGACTTCCCGAGATTGAAAAATCATCTCAAGGAACGTCATGGGGACAAATAGAAAATGGGGACAATAGAAAACATTCCTTCGGCTGTAACCGACCAGCTGAAGGCTATTCCAGAATATGAGTTCCAGCACTGCTATGAGGAATGGAAGAACCGAATTGTATTTCTATTGCAATAAAAAAAAAATATAAAAAAAAATCAGTCTCATAACTTAATTTACACACCTCGTATTTTTTGAAACCCAGTTCATTTCTGCTACTCATAAATCTTTTCTAGTTTTGAGTCCTAAAACTAATATATGAAGAACGTATTTTTATTTTAAACAGTTAGGTTTTTATTTTAAACAGTTAACAAGAAGGTACCTAACTGTCTTTTATTTTTGACATGATTTCACAGCCAACTAAGCTTCAAAAGATTTTGGACATCGCGTCGTAAACGCCTAGACTTTCTTCAAAAAAAATGCATTTTAACTATCAGTAAACAAGCAAATGCCACCATGGTTGAAAAGATAATTTTGAGGCTAAAAAAAAATTAACTGGGTTGTATTTAAAATAAGAAAGTTGGGTCGACTTCCGACTAAACTGAAAGTTGTAAATATCCTGTAAATTTCAAAATTTTATATTAATAAATAAAGGAATTAGAGGCTGTTGTATGTCCCTTGTGTCACCCCGTTAACACCAAAGGCTCCACCTCGTTGTTTTAAACTTTGCGCAGGATAATTTTCACATATCGTTATCTGTCTACATATAATAACAATAACGGTAAGATAATACCTAATATCTCCTGTACACGAGGTGAATTTTCCAAATTCCCTAGAACGTTCCTCGAAAGCTATTCCACGTTCCAGGTTAATGTCTCCCGAACGAACGTCGTCCGCGCGTTTTCTGCAACATTTCCAGCCAGGAATGTCGCCGCATCTGCGACGGCCGGGCAGCACGCTTAATTCAATCAAGGTAAATTATAAAGTGGAGCACAATGCGAATCGTAACATTCGCGACGCACAGAGGGGCATGTTACGATTTCCCCGCTCACGTACTCGACCAGTGGCGGTGGGCTATAAGGTGCGCTGGTGCGCGCGCACTACCGACAATTTAGCATTAATAATTTTATTTAGTAATTAATGGATGCATTCTTAATTTATCGCCTTGCCGCATCCCTAGCGTTAATACCATCTCAATATTATTTGGCCGCAGCGTTACGAATCCACTAGACGCTAGGTCTCTATTTCCAACGCCACTGGTGTCCGATCGCGGCACGGGAATCGACAATACGATCGTGGATCGTGCTTCGGTGCAATACGAAAAAGCGAACGCGTATTGTTACTGCTCGCCCCTCCACAATTAGCAAAAGTAGTGGGCGAATCCTATAGATATGATGTGCGGAGTTTAAGAGCGCACGAGAGTTATCGATTAGTTTGTGAATTGTTTTCGTACACAGTTGTTTTATCGCTCACGTTTTATAAATATAAACTCGGTTTTTAGGTTAGAATGTAGTTTGAAATAATGAATTCTATTCAAAACTTATTAAAAACTCCATTCTCTAGCTTGAGTTTGGAGGAAAAAGTGCAAATTAAAACTCTAGGTAGGCCCACTCCACAAATTAATTTAAAATTAGCCATGAAAGGAAAAAATAAACAATTTGTAAGAACATTTAATAATGACTTATTTAAAAAACATTTGTGGTTAAGTGGATGCGATGTATTGAACGCAGTGTTTTGTTTTCCGTGTGTTTTGTTTGGCGGAGAAACACCTTGGACCAAAACTGGAGTAACGGATTTAAATCACATGAACGAGAAAATAAAAAAACATGCAAATTCTGCTGGACACATGAATAATGTTTTGAATTTAGCCATGCTAGGCACTGCAAATATTGCGGCAATGCTCGATTCTGCTCATCGACGAGCAGTGGCAGCACACAATGAAGCGGTTTCAAAAAAACAGGTATGTTTTAAACATTATTATTAACTGTATTCGTTTTTGTGGAAAATTTGAACTGGCCCTAGAGGACACGATGAATCGGAAACATCATCCAATACAGGCATTTTTCGTGGGTTGATTGATTTCAGTGTCGAATTAGACGAGGCTATGAAGTATCATTTACAAAACGCGGCGGCTTTTAAATGAACTTCTAATACTATACAAAACGAGCTACTTCAGTGCATGCTTGAAGTTTATCACGATGAAATAACCATTGAAATTAAAAAATCCACTTTTGTTGCTATAATAGCAGACGAAACTACAGACGTTTCTACAATTTTTCAGTTGGCTTTAATATATCGTTACATGGTGGGTGGAAAGCCTGTAGAAAGATTCTGGAGTTTTTTAAAACCAGTAGGACATGATTCAGAGTCATTGGCGGAGTGTTTAAAATGTGAACTAGACTAGATTATCGTTATTTTTATGTATGGTGCACCCCCAATCTTAGGATCACGCACCGCCACTGTACTCGACACATGTGTGTAAACTGGAACTACACCGAGAAAAGTGTATTCTCGGAAGCTCCAGTCTGCAGATTCTAGAAAAGTGAAATTTTATTAAGAGGTAAAGGGTAGTACGGTAAATTACTCAAGAGAATTGCGTGTCAAAATTGAACATCCACGGCAACCCAATGGGATGGCCTTGTTTTGATGCCCAGTTACCATGGTAACGAAAAAAAATATTTTCCTTCTAAGCATTTAGTCAATATTCTTCGTAGTGGGTGTCACATACCAACTAAACCAAGCCATATAAACAAACCGAGAAACGAAACATACATACGTCGTAGTTTAGTACTAAACATAGTCGTAGAGTTTGTATCTCGTTGTTTAACAAATTCGTTTTTTATAAAGCGAAAAATTATGGGAAATTCACACTGATGGACTGTAAAAACAAAATTAAATGTGTAAACGTAAACTGAACCCAAGCATTTCCTTTTTTAAGTAAGTAAAAATGTAATTTAACACTGTTTACTGTCTTCTAATTCGTATAAATTCTAATTCCAGAGAAGGCTTGTAACTTCTGTGCCCTCGATCGCGTTGCTACTGAATAGCGGTAAAATTGTTAATATTGTTATTTAAGTAGGCAAAAAAGGTAAAAAAAAGAAACTACTTCTTGTTAAGAAAATATTTTTAAAAGTATAAACTAGTTAGTATACTCACGAATTAAAATGAATCAATGTAATGTTTTAGAAGTGCCAGAAGAAAGTAAGTACATATTTTTTTATAACATTTTAGTTTTTTACTAGTAGTTAAGAAACTCTATTGGTATGGTAATCTATTGTATCACTTTGTGTGTTTAATTTATCTTAAGTAACAGACAACCTGGTAATACGGTAGCGTATTTTGAAAATAATAGTAAGTTGATTTGACAAACAAAACAATTGTGAAACTTTATTTACTAGGCGTTGGGCAGCTTTTCCGTCCTGTCTTTTTTACATTATTTCTATAACTAATATAAATATCTTAAATAGCTCAATTTTGTTCACAGGTAAGTGACATTAAACATGGCCGAATCTAAAAAGAAATGTAGACAATACAGTGTTTTTTATTGTTTCTTCACTCTACACCTCACTACAATTAGAAATCAGTCAAAACACATTTGAAGTTGATGAATTTTCAAATATGCAATATTAGCTAAGCAGGGGTCTACCCAAAACCGAAAAACATAGCAAGTGGTCGACGAGACAAAATAGTTTGGGAACCTCTGGTATAGACATTGCTCTTCAACATACATTATTAAAAATGGTAATTGCCACTTACAAAAAAAGAAGCGTTTATGTCACAGTGGTTTTAAACCGGAAACTACGTCACAAAATAGTAAACCATATAAATTGTTGTGTCCGATCGATTTTTTCCAAAAATTTTCCGTAACTTTTTATCGAATGTATCCACTATTTAATGATACTAGTATAATAAAACTGATACTTATCCTTCCTTCTCTGGTTATATAAGAATTATTTTCATCAGTGTAGTAAACGTTTAAATTCCCCGGGACTACGCAAGAAGTGGTAATATTTCACATTCATGGATATGCGACGCACAACCGTGTCGAAAGAACTGGAAGATGTCGTCGAGCGATTAGAGAGAACGAGCGCGTCGAATATACATTAGAAAATTCCTGCAGTTCCAGTTCTGGGTAACTATACTTCCTTATCTTTTTTGTCGGGTACTGCTGTGCGGAATTCGATACGGATCTGTTTTTTTTTTTGTAAAGCTTTGATGGATCTTATGCAACTGAACTTTGCAATTCGAAAGCACAACAACATCAACTTGCAACAAAGTGTTGCAAGTTGATAAAACAAAAACCAGAAGCATTATCAAGAGTTTCTAGTGGTCGTTTTTCTTGTTCATGGTTATTAAATTGAAGAACCAAAAGAACTTCTATCAAAATGTTAATGCAATATACCCATACATATTTGTTAGAGAATGCAGATCCTATACACCATACATAAGGTGCATATCCTAGGACGTCGCGTCATACCAAATAAAATTTAAGACCATACATTTACCTACATACATATATCTATTTCAAATTCAACATTCAACAAACATCGTCCTTCCTACTCAATCCGTAAAGTTAAAATCTCTCATACTGACCACAAATTGAATGTGCAGTAAGATGTATGTCGTATCCCCTACATTTTGAAGTACATTTTTTACAAGAATGATTTCTATCATCATATAAGTAACTCAAACTCAGCAATTGTATCATCCCATCATATTGGATAATTATTATCTGTTAAGGTACAACTCGTTAGACCTTAACCATAAATGAAATCTTCTGCAAGCATAGCTTCAAATAAACTTTAATATTTTACAAAAATTCATTCGATTCGATCAGTGGCGGCTGGTGATAAAGGGCACAGGGGCACGTGCCCAGCCCAAATTTCAATAGAAAATATTTCTTTTGTGTTAATTTACTATAAATTACTCTTACAATAATATCAATTAATTGTATACGACAAACTATTCATATTCTAATTAATATTCCTTTTATACCACAAATAATGATTTTTATCACATATATACGACAGACTATCGAAGGAGCACCGAGCCACCGTAGTCTGAATTCGCATCGAGCCACCGTAGTCACATTTCGCGCGCGTTTCTGAGGGCACACAATATCCCAGCCCTCGTTTTTAATCGGGCTTTTTCGATATGTTTGGAGACAATTTGCAACAGACAGACCGTTCGAAAATCAGCTGAACGGGTCACACTTGTTGAGTGACCTTTTTTAGTGATTGTTTATTTTCTTCGCTGAGAAGTGTGTTTTTACTGTTTTTGATTGTGAAACGTTTCAAAATGAATTCGGTGGACTTTTTATTGACTAATAAAGATATTACATACGAGATCCGAACGGAAATTAAACGGTTAGGAAGGCCGATACCCGATTTGATTATTTCCAAAACAGACGTAGGAAAATCGCGAAATTATTCACGAAATTTTAATAGTAGTGTCTACGACAGATTTAAGTTGTTATGTATCCTAAAACAAACAAACTGTTTTGTTTTATTTGTTTAGTGATGGGTGGCAATGGAATGCCGAACCATGCCGATCCATGCCGAAGTGCATGGACTCAAGAAGGGGTGAGTGATTTAAAACATTTAAATGAACGAGCTAAGAAACATGCTAGCTACAATCAAAAACATGTACATAACATCTTAGATTTTAGTGTGTTGGGAAAGGTAGACACAAGGCAACAGTTTGATAGTGCTTATCGTGAAAATATAAGACGTCACAATGAAAATGTGGATAAAAACAGACATATTTTAAACCAAATAATTAATTGTATTAAATTTTGTGAAACAAATCCGGGACTTTAATGAAAAGGCGATTAACATTTTCGTGAACAATAAGGACAGGCGAGCTGATTTCCTCTACAAATAACGGTAAGATACGTATATCAAATTTTGTTCACATGTTGCCACCCATTATTTTAATATATTTAAGCCCTCAATATTCGTGACTAAATATTATTTCAAAAAGCTACCAAATCCCAAAAATTATTATTGTGAAAGTCTATATTTTTGTATAAAAGAATTTTTCATTGAAATTCTGAAGTGTCCGTAAAACGCATGACCTTGACAATTTTAAAAATTTTCGCCTGCGGCGCCATTGGTAGCTAATAAGTAATCATACTGACACACCCTGTTGTGCCCACCCACGAGCCGCCACTGGATTCGATTAAAAAATAATTTTCTATTGCATACTTTTTAGAAGCAACTATGATACTCAAATAATCTGAGACTACGAAAGTAAAATACATAATCTGTTTTCAAAACAATAAGTATAGGTATGTTTATTTATAGATATTACTTATTTATACTTGGAGGCTTTAGATGGTGAACAATTTTAATCAAAACCAGAAATAGCCACATTACAAATTTCTTTTTATTGTGTGATTTTATCATACTTTTCAAACTTGTACCTGTTTTGGTTTAAATTCAATCTCATAAATTTGCTTATATATTTTGTTATATAAATCTGATATTTATTTACATAATTTCTTCATCAACTGGTTCCTAGTAACGTATGTACGTACCTGTAGGTATGTACTCGTATATGTAAGTACATATGTATACCAAATCAACCGTTTTTGATTTTTAACTATACGCATAAGTTACCTTTAAAATAAAGTGAACGCTGTTCACCATCACCTGTGAATTTTAATAATGACTAGTGCTCGTATATAAACAATTTATATTCAGTTGTCATAGAGAGGTAATATTTAAAAAATGCAGGACAATGATGGTTAACAACGGTATACCTTGTGGTTATAAACAATTTTATAACCTTGCTGCAGGCGCAAACAGACAGGCGAATACAAATGAATAAATAAAACATATTATTGATTGTTCTATTGAAGATATGCTCAATTATCTCGACAAAAAAATGCACGTAAAAAAACGTAAAAAGAAAACACAGTTTCTTACGGAGAGTTGCTATTATAAAAAATATCCGTAAAAGCTTATATTTTCGAAATGTGTAATTGGCTAGCTGTTTTTTTTTTAGAAATATATTAAATTAAAAATCAAATCAAAATATTGTTTATATGTATAAGCAAAAATTATTATAATTACATTAAAATTATCTGATATAATGCCAACCATCACAATTATTCAGATCGTAACACAAATCACTTTCAATTCATTTACACACTTACATAACATTGTTCGTTCCCGTCTATTTTCATTTCACAAGTACCTTCCTATTCATTCATTTTTTGCATCATATTTCCTCAAAGAAAAAAATCGAAAGGAATAAGTCGTACAAAACTCTAAAAGGCAAAACATAATTATAATACGAAGATGAAATAAGTTTTACTATTTATATACAGGGTGTCCGGTAAGAATACGAAAATATTCTAGGAGCATACAGAGGAGATAAAAATAAAGTTGTTCTTCATCTAATTTTTTCTCGTACGGTGCCCTCCTACCAAGATATCAGGTCCTAAAAAAAGTATCTTGAACGATATACAATAGACAATCAAGTCGCAAACAACGGGTATACCTGGCAAAGCTCTGGCATCGATTTTCAACCACTGTGGGAGAGTACTGCTGACCTGGACAACCAGCTTATCAACGATTAGAACATTTGGGGATCATTTTTGAAAAATGAGGCCGAGTTTTTCAGAGATCTATTTATTAGCATTGAGCTAATCGGCTAGAAATGTGTAATTAACATCATGTTTAAACTATAAAACAATGATGTAGCTACTGTTCCCGTTAACCTGTTTTTTTGTCTCCTTTTTAGTCATAATTATCACAATAGATTATCATGAAAATGCATACACCAAATCATCCACTTCCGCGTCATCGATGAAATTCTATGTTTACTAGATATATCAATCATCAGCCGCCTGTTTGTTCAGGTCTAAGACATTGTGCTGAACATCAAAAACGAACGATAAAGCCATCTCTGAGAAATTTGGCCCGATTCCTCGTGATGACCAGCTTCTGGAAGAAGATCTGAGGGTTACCCATTATCAGCGAGCTGGATGTCCAAGCCCTGAATATCATTATGAACCGCAAATTCGAATGCTAAAGCCATCCCTACGAAATTCGAGCCAATTCCTCAAATATGACCCCGGATTATACCCGTTATCGGCGACCTGTACATCCAGGTCTAAAATTAACCAAAGATTATTAGATTGTCACGTCATAAGGCTTTGTGCAAAATTTCGGCCTCATATGACAACTGAAAATGAATTAAATTAACTCGCCTTATTTGAAATCATACTTACAGTTCCAGGCCGGAAAGCCAGTATACTGGCTCGACCCATAACCGATACTTTGCCCATGGTCATTCCATGATATAAGATATATTTGTTAGGCATTTTCTGAGGGGAATCGCGAACCACAAATCCTGGCACTCTAAATGTTAAGGAGCATTTCAAAACATCAAAATATATTCATCAGTGTTGCGAATTTCAATTTTGTTCTAGAAAATATCACAGGTAAGTATAGAAAATTGGTAAAAAAAAACGTTTTTGAAACAAAAATAATATCGTTATAAAATTACAGTGCTTTGTACGTAATACATTTAACATAATGATGTTCAGTTGTTTCAGTTGTTTCCAACCTGTTAACATTCCTTTTGACATTTCGGTATATTTATTTTCGTATACCCTAATTATTGTTAAGACTCCTAATTGACCGCTCATAAAACAATGCCTGTAAGAGCTGCTTCAAGAACCTAAACCTCTGTACATTGACCTGTATTACATAGTTGTTCTAATACAGACGTTCTTCTAAATCTTCGGACTGTCCAAAGCCCGGCGATTGAGTAAATTGCATCGATTACGTGTAGTTCAGGCGCGCGATAAGTGTTGGAGGGGGTGTGGAGCGGAAGCGGGGGTGGGTTCCTCGTGGGAAAGTTTAAACGATCGTAGCGGAGAAGCTCGCCGTCGGCCTACTGCGTTAGTCGAGTACCTCGCGTGCAGGGTGTTACATATACAGGGTCCTGTAAGAATCTGGAATAAATATAAAGCTTCCAATTTAGTTTTTTCAAATAATACGCTTTTTATAACATCAATAATAATTTGTAAGGCCCATATATGCAACCAATAAATTAGTGTTTAGTAACAACCAAAAATATCAACGGATGGTCACCATTTCATCATTTTTGTACGCATGGTAGGTAACGACCTTCAAAAAAAAGTACATTACTTCTAAACGAAAATATGAAGACAACATTTGAAGATAACGTTTCAAATTTGAAGACAACTTCCTACTATCCCAATGTTCCTGAGTAATAATTCTTAAATGGCTTGTAATTTCAGTGAGTAAAGGTTAGAAAGGTAAACCTATCAAAATTTCCCATTATCAACCAGTTGAAACACTGGTACATATTAATAAAATCCACTATACAGAGTTGTAATTTCGACATCTTTAAAAAACAAACCATTTTTGCTCCTTCCCTGAAACTTTTGTTTAGCTCTCCGGCAAAGGTCAAGATGTGACTTATTCTCTTCCACACCGAATTTGTTCACTGTTATCTTCTATCCCAAAGACAATGTGTTCCATAACTGTGTACAACACCATCATACTTAGATGGTCATTTCATAAGACTCATATACAACCAATAAATTAATGTTTAGCGACAACCAAAAATATCACTATTTCATCATTTTTGTCGGACGCTGTATGTATGATAGGTAACGACCTCCACAAAAAAAGTACATCACTTCTAAAACGGAAATATGTATCAATAAAACCGTCTACAATAGCTCTACAATATTGTGAATCATCCACTTTTCAAGACAACATCACTCTCAGTCCATTTGTTTATAATATTTTCCTGGGTAGTAACACTTGAGGTTCTTGTAATTGCAATGAGTAAAGGTTAGAAATAGAACGATAAATCAAAATTAATTATCCCATTATGTACCAGTTAAACTACTGGGACGGGTAAGATCAATATACAGAGTTGAAATTTCTTTAAACGACAAAGCATTTCTGCCCATATGCTCCTTGCCTAAATGCTTTTGTTTAGCTCTCCGTGTTGTATCATTGGTCAGTCACAGGCGGCTCAAGGCGAATCTTTCATGTTAATCTCCTATCCCAAAGTCAACGTGTTCCATACCTGTATACAACACAGAGTGCATTGTGCCTATTACCCAACAGCTTTGTAATCGATTACATATTTGGCATTCTGTATAATGAGTAATTAATTTTTTCCCTCTGTTTCAACCTATATAAAAATATTAGAAAACCGCAGATGTGCCACTTAAATCCTCAAATTATGATCCTTTTTTTGATCGAGTGTTATTTTGATCTGATCAGAATTGTGTTATTTATTGCTCTTTTGAATCAAAATTCATATCTTGTGCATTCCGATTCCATCTGATACTTTTATTTACTGGTATTTATCTCCATTTGGCCAGTGGGTGCACATTAAAAAGAATATCTGTAATTTAACCACATTAAAAGGAATATATAATAACATGACCCCTCCAGACAGACGCTCAGAATCTGACAGTTTCCTAACCATACTTCATGGGAACTACTCAGTAGGTATAATCTACCACGCAATTCTTTAATACTTCTCTTGCAAAAAAACGCTCGGTATAATTTTATCCGCGATTGCACGTAGTCTCTAGCTTAGGCATTTTTTTTCTACGACTCAAATCCTTACATAATTGCCATTTCTCGAGTGCTACACAGCAACCGTGCCTCCTCGGTGATGATCCTCACGAATATCTGTGAAACAGACTGGTAATGCACTAATTATGGTAACAGAGACCCAAAGGCGCAACGATCACGAAGAGGTCAAACAACTCCGCAGACGGATCATTCTGAAATATTTGACTTTCTGAATACAATTTAGATTAAATTGAGATACCTACCCGTAGGTGCTTAGTAGTATAACCGATCTGGTTAATTCAGTATAATTTCCCACAAATTTTATTTTAATATAGATATAAAAATCGCGTATTATAATATATAAATTTGCATTTAATTTCACTAATCTACAGACAAAATGAAAAATAAAAACTGAAAATAATTCTTGGTAGTTTTTTTCAATAATATGAAACGCAGAAGTTAAAGTTGGAACTGATTAAAGTAGGTATTTTGAACAGGAGCATTATACAAGTGGTCTTAAAATTAAATCCAATGCTACAACATAATTATGTATTCATCTTCGATAACATTACTTTTAACACATTCTATATAGCCTTCCAGTAAAGTAACAACCGTATCCGAGCCATCCTCTCCTGTTCAAAGGGATTAAAATCATCTTAACAGCATATAATGCCATCCTTTAGGGTCTTTTTTGCTCGAGGAAATTTTATATAATTCGCAGTTACTACTCGTATAGGGAATTCAATATAAGCGTGACGCCACCTGGTGGTCGCTCAACAAACTAATTACTGTGCCATTGTTTATTGAAACATCCGTTGAAAACATCAAGTTTCCGTGGTGCATAAATTTAGTAAAAAGGAACGCATAAATAGATGCAAGACTTGGATATTAAAAATTAAAACTAAAGATGGGAAAGCCAGTTAGTAAATAAAACAGTTTTAGTATTTTAAGGTTAATGTAAAAACATAAGTTTTGTCTGTTTTAACCAAGGATTTAAAAAAAGCGGAATATATTTAAAAAAACTGCAGTGATTTCTTAGAAATTACTTTTGCAAAAGAACATGATGGAAGAAGTGATCATCCAAAACTCTTCGAATGACGAAAAAAATTCGCAATGAAAGATTGAAGACAGTCAGTTTGATGTCTGACGTTCAACTTAAATTAAGTATAACGATTTTTTTTTACGAAAAATACAATTTCGTAAAAAAAAACCAGATATACTTTATAGGAAATGGTTTTACTTTTTCAAAATAAACCTATCCAACCTAAAACGTGCCTTATTTTTATTCAAATCTTATTTCTATCAATACTAAAAAATCTTTTTTTTTTTTTGTTAAAGAAGGAATTTTTTTGATAAATACTATTTTAAATTAGTCAGAAAAATAAGTTACCAAACAATTGTACTTGTATATCAAGATTGAATTTATTGTTCTGAAAAATATTAATGTTAGAGTATTGAATCACCAGATTTTTTACACCTCTTGTGTTATATGAGTGTGTATCTGAATTTTTTGGATATTGGCTCAAATTTTGATGTAATAGGTACATCAGAGTTTCGGAAGTATATTCACAAGGCAAGGCACAATTCTATATTTTTTTTAAATAACTCGTGACAGTGAGCTCCAAACTAGGCGCCGCTCCGATAATAATACGAACAGTACTTTTTTTGTGGCATAAAAACATTATGACGAGAGACGTGCAGTTATGCTGTTTTTCAGCAGCGTTACAAGAGACAACATGTCTACTATTATTTATTTACAATAGAACGCGACGGCCATCAAATTTCGAGCAGAAAACAAAGCAGCGCATTAAATTGCAAGGTTTGTACTTGCAATTTTATAAACCTAGTGCACTGTGCACGCTCTCCGATTTTGATCGGCACCCGTGAACTACGTTTCTCATCGTGAACAAACTGCACGTCTCTAGCGGTAATCAAAGCGCTACACTTCAAGCGCATTGCCCTTCATTATCAAAGCCAGACTATCGGCCACCACACCGCCGATTATAAAAATAACTTGCTGTAGAGCCATAAAAGAATGTAATTACCGTAAAACAGTAAAGTGTTTCTTAGGGCTAATTATGAAAGGTAGACCGAAGATTTTTGGTCCAAAAATTCCTCTCAGCTAAGTATGGAAAAACCCTGTTTTTTACTTTTTTTTTTTCTCGGTTTTTTAACCGTCGAAAAAATCTTAAAAAATTCATGAGTACATAAAATATGATTAGTTTTATGTAAAAATTTTTCAAGCTCATTCAAGATCATTATGACCTCTAAAAAAATTATTCAAACTTTAAAAATCCCATATCTTTTAACCAAAAAAAGCTTCAGGCTCAGATTTTTTAATATGTTATATTTTTAACTGTTTTTTACTACCTCAAATTTTTCAGATTTTTTTGAGTGGTGGGGTGGGTCATGCCCAAAAGTGCGAAAAATCAATTTTTTTTGTCCGTGACACGCCTTAAAATGGATTAAAATCATTTTTATAGTGTCCTGATTTTTTTCTTGCACTAAAAGGACTCAAACGACTTCAAACAATTAAAAAATATGTTCACTAAAAATAGTAAGAAAAAAAATTCCACTTATCGAAACTAGTAGTTTTTATATTTTTTAATTGTTTGTAGTCATTTGAGTCCTTTTAGTGCAAGAAAAAAATCAGGACACTATAAAATGATGATTTTAAGCCGTTTTAAGTCGTTTCATGGACAAAAAAATTGATTTTTTGCACTTTTGGGCATGACCCACCACTCAAAAAAATCTGAAAAAATTTGAGGTAGTAAAAAACAGTTAAAATATATATAACAGTTAAGTTAATATAACATATTAAAAATCTGAGCCTGAAGCTTTTTTTCGGTTAATAGATATGAGATTTTTAAAGTTTGAATAATTTTTTTAGAAGTCATAATGACCTTAAATGAGCTTGAAAAAATTTTACTTAAAATTAATCATATTTTCTGTACTCATGAATTTTTTCAAATTTTTTCGACAGTTAAAAACCGAGAAAAAAAAATAAAACGTAAAAACAGGGTTTTCTCCATACCTAGCTGAGAGGAAAATTTTGTGGACCTAAAATTCGGTCTACCTTTCATAATTAGCCCTAAGAAACACTTTCATCATGCGAAGAAAAAAAAAAAAAAAAGGGAGGCATTTCACCATACTTATGGGGGGATACCCTTTGTGTTCTGAAGATATAAACAGAGTTTGAAAGCACCACTTTATTTACATTGTCTTACTCAAAGTCATTTATGAAAAACTCTACATCTCATAATCATGATATAATAAATAGGACTGAGGACTCTTGAACATTATATTTAGTTATACAATATTCTAAAACAAATTTCTAAAATCTTCTGTTGTCTTTCCTTTCCCCCTTAGATAAAATAAAAATTACAACAATATAAACCAGTAAATACATAACATAATGAACTGCAAATTATAGCTTTATTTCTTTTTTAGTAGAATGATTTACTTATTATAAAATATGATATTGGGGGTGTATAGAAATGTTAGTAGTATCGAGATAGATAGAGTTAGTTAGTAGATAGAGGTAGTATCGTCCCTCTTGTCGTACAGGGTTTGTCCGGAAAGTAATGTCAGTGAGCTTTGTAAAATGGTTTTTATTGGTTCTATGTGTACAAATCTTTAGAAACTTTTAAAATACATTCCTCCTGCGTCCACACATCGGTTCCAGCGGGTCTTCCACGCATCAAAAGCCGCACGGTAGTCGTTTTCCGGAATCGCCTTTAAAGCGTCGGTGCAAGCCTTCTGAATGTTTTTCACGGGCCCAAAATGCTGTCCTTTCATTGGGGTTTTGAGGCGCGGAAACAGAAAAAAGGTCTGGGGAGGGGGGGCACATCGGGGCTGTAGGGAGGCTGGGGAACAACGGTGATGCCTGCCTTGACGAGGTAATCGGCCACGAGGAAGTAGATGTGCAAAGGCGCATTGTCGTGGTGAAGCTTCCAGGATTTTGAGATGTCTGGGCTAACGCGATTCACCCTGCGTTTCAGCCGCTTCAGCACCTCGACGTAAAACTTTCCGGTTACGGTTGTCCCCTGCGGAACGAATTCATGATGGACCAATCCCCGGCAATCAAAAAAGACAATCAGCATTGTCTTGATCTTTGACCTGGACATCATGGCCTTCTTGGGGCGAGGGAAGTTCGACGTGTGCCATTCCGCACTTTGCCTCTTCGTCTCCGGATCGTATTCAAACACCCAACTTTCGTCCCCGGTAATGACGTCATCAAGGAAAGCGGGGTTGTCTTCGCAGGTGTCCAAAAGTTATTGGCAGGTTTCGACGCGCCTCGCTTTTTGATCGTCCGTTAGCACTTTTGGCACGAGCTTCGCGCACACCTTCCTCATTCCTAAAGACTCCGACACAATTTCGTGAACAATGGTTTTCGTAATGTCTAATGTTTCGGAAATTAAACGGACACTTAGACGACGGTCAGTGTTCAACAAGTCACGCACACGTTTCACATTGTCGTCGGAACTGGAGGTAGATGGCCGCCCAGCGCGGTTCTCGTCGTTGACATCTTCCCGACCTTCTGCGAAGGCCTTGCGCCACCGGAAAATTTGCCTGTCCGAAAGACAATCGACGCCGAAAGCCTTCTTCAACATTGGAATGGTTTCCGCAGCACTCTTCTCCAGTTTCACACGAAACTTGATCGCCATCCGTTGCTCAAGCGAACGTTACATTTTTTCTTGCACCGGGTCACTGTAACGACTCTCAAAGAACGAGTGATGCGACCGCTACAACGACCGGTAGCCAACTGACGCTTGTTGGATCTTGTTGCCAGTCCCCCACCACAATCCAGCACGTAAAGCCGGGCTGGCGCGTAAAGTCTCGGGAAAAAATTCATTGACATTACTTTCCGGACAAACCCTGTATTGTGGCCAGGGTGAACTAATATATATAATTGTAATGTAACACAGTATAACAGTGTCACTGATTTAAAGCAACAAAACACAATTGCTTAGAAAAACTAGTTTCAACTTCTACATTCAATAATAGACTTGTTTCCTCTTTGTTTCTAAGGGTATATGTATGTATATGCAATTCACGATAATCCAGTTCTATCTGAATGCATTGCACAATGAAAGAGCTTTAGAAATGTATTTTCATATGCATGTGAATGCAAAGTGGGTTAACGATAGTTCGGCTATTGTCACGCAATATGGAGCAACGAGCCTTTTGAAACTTTAGTTATGTTTCATTTACGTCAAGAATTCACTTTGTATAGAGGTAGGTAGATTTATCAGATAACTCCAAAACGCCCTAGATACACGTCAGCACTACCTAAAAACTATCTATAATTGAGATTCAATTTGCTTACCTTTAAAATACTGATTTTTATACGAATAGTGAATTACATCGTTCATAAAAACATAACAGTGACATGTGTCACATTTACAAGTTTAATCACTTGTTGCGAAACAAAATTGTGGAAGAAATGTGATATATGCATGTGTCTAAAATCGACATTACACATAAACATTATCTGTATAATATTTTTGCAAAAATTTAATCTGGAACTGTTTGTAATTCTTCGTGACTCGTTCACTCGTTAAGATGCAATTGTAATACTAAAAAGAAACAAATCATCGCTTTATTAACCTCAGTTTTCAATGGCTTTAAGAACAGTTTTCTTTTCTATGTTAGGTTTGGGGGATTTTTTTTTCCCCGGTTTTCGGATTCACAATGGGCCTATGTTTTGAATGTGAAGAATCTCATTACCTCAATACGCTTACAGTCAGAAAAAAACATTAAATTTTCAGCAAAAAAAAATAAAAGTAGTAAAGCACCTTGTAAATTGTGCAAAAAAATTGTTATTTTACTTAATTTATTATTAAGACTGTTTTACACACACCAATTTTTCTCACAATAAATTGTCAAGTTGACCTTCATTTCATTGGAATACGTGTAAAACAGAAATTGCACCTAATTTATTGTCCACGATAAATTGTAGAATTTAGAACTTGCTCTAATTTCTTGGCCAATAGGGGTATTTAGTAACTTTTCACATTTATTTCATTGTACCAACCTAATAAATAGATAAGCGATTTCTCTTAGGGACAAACCTATGATAATTCTTAGGTTTTAGTCATTAAGAGTTGGCAGTGTTGAAATTGGCCAATAAATTGTTACAAATATTACAAAGTGTAAACAGTTACTAAAATTGGACAATTTATTGAAAAATGAATTCTACAATTTATTGTGCAATAAATTGCTACAGTTACTCGCAAAAGTATTCGTACTTTACAGGGAATTGTAAATAACCACAATTTTCTTCTAATGGGTGTAAGCATAATTAATCATAATAAATTTAATATAAACATACATGTGTAAGTATTACATAAATTAAACTTGAACTTCCTATCATTTACTGTTTAGAAAAAAAAAATTATTCTCTATTGCAAAATCACGGGTCGCAAAAGTATTCGTACTTCAGGATTTTTTGGTGAAATTGGCCAAGTTAGTATTCGGTTGGTCCACCTTTAGCTGCGATCACAGCCTCTAAACGTTTAGGCATGCTTGCTACCAATTTTTGTGTGATATCAGGGTCCTTATTTAGCCATACATTTGTAGTTGCCTGTTTAAGAGTGTTTTTATCTTTTATTTCATAATTTCATAACTGTCTTTTCATTTCCGACCATAAATGCTCAATTGCATTTAAATCAGGGCTTTGAGGGAGTGTAATTAACTGATGGGGAGTGTTGTATGCAGTCTATTGTGAGGTCTATTGCCTCACTATATAAGCAGTGTGTTTTGTATAGTTGTCTTGTTGGAACCAATAATTATTTCCTAGATTCAATTTTGCGACAGTTAATGGCAAATTTATTTTTAATAGGTTTAAGTACGTAAATTTGGTCATAATGCCATCAATAAAAACTAAATTCCCCCATCCCACTCGCACTCATACTTCTCCACACCATCACTGAACCGCCACCATGCTTAAAAGTTGGACACAAATTTTTTCGGTTCAAACTCAGTGTTTACCTTACCCCACACTAAACGTCTGCCGTCCGACTGAAAAATGTTGAACTTACTCTCATCAGTAAATAAAAGTCGGTCCCAAAAGGTTTGATCCTTGCAAATATACTTTTTGGCAAATTTTAATCGTTTTAGACGATTTACTTTACTAATAAAGGGCGTTTTCCTAGATACCCTACCATGCAGATCGTGCTTTTTTAAAACCCGGCGGCAAGTATCTGCACTTACTTGCTTGTTTATTAAAACGATTATTACTAATGCCGCCAATTTTGGGACACTTGTAGAAAGGCATTTTTTTACTTTCACGCAATATTGCCTTCTCTTCTCGAGAAGTTAATAGTCTTGGACGGCCCTTTTGAGGCATATTGGAACGTATTTGATTTTCGTTATATCTTTTTATAATACATCGTATAGTACTTTTGCTTCTGTTCAACAAATCACCTATTTCTTTATATGATTTTCCTTCTAAATGCCACTGTTCCGCAATTTGTCTCTCCTGTGCTGTTGTTTCTGATTTACGTCCCATTATAATTAGAAATATTTTAACAGATTCACACAAGATACAGTTAGTTGTTTACATTCGTCTGAATGTATAACTGAAGTCGTAACAACTGGTGCCTCACCGTTATACCTGAGACACTGAGGTTATGCGCAGTACGAATACTTTTACTGCGTAGATATTGCCATTTTTAAAATTAGATATTTTTTTATGTATGTATTTAATGCAATATGAAGCTAAAACTTGATTTATGCGTTGCTGATATAGTGTGTTTGTAAATATATTTATTACATGAAATTTTCCTTACAGATATAAAAATACTGTTAATTTCTTTACACATAAATTCAGGGTACGAATACTTTTGCAAGTAACTGTATATGTAAAACAGTCTTTAGTTTAAAAGCATTTCTTAAAATTTCTAATTACCTAGGTAAGATTTAAAGTATCTTTATAATTTTTTCACGTTCATCCTATGCCATTCCAAAAATTCCAACTTTGCATGATGATACACAACCTCGCACTTGACAGCATCCATCTACCGTTGATGATAATCAAATTTACGCGTCATTTCCAAGAACCCACACTTTATGTGCCTTAACAGAAAACACTAGGAAGTTAACTTCGCTAAATGCCAAGCTTTTACATCATCATAATGCCCGTAGTTGGATGTTTTCAGTGTGTATTTCATTTGTAATCCGCTTCGTAACTGTGTATAGGAACCTTGATGTGTGACTTCGCGCTAAGAAGATACACACAACGCCAAAAAGTATGGTTTACAGAGACGTTCTACCGAAAATTGCGGAGTCCAGTCAATTTAGTGTCATTTTATACGCCACCACTGAATATCACAACTATTATGGAAGGGCATTGTGTTATGTGCTTATCACGTAATTAGCACATGATTCCCAATAATTTCGTCGGTTTGTAAAGCGCGATTGTTGATGACTCTTATCATTATTTGTTTGTTAGACATCAGTTACAAGTTACGCTTCTTCTTTTTCTATGCTTCGACTTTTCATTCATCTATTCTATATCATATGTAAAATCTAAGTACCTTGTTTAACATAATATCCCTGTTACAACACCAGTTAATCCTTTAACAATTCATAAATTTTAATAGTTCCATTCGGTGACACATTTACAGACTCTTCTAGAATCAATGTCCTTTAGATTTTCCTAAATCGCACGTTAAGGCGTTTTATTAATTTTGGTACTTTCAAAAAAAAATGCAGCTACTAAAGAACTGAACTGTGTTGATATATGATCTGTCTCAGAAGAAATTGCAAATAAGACAACCTGCTAAGTGGTTTTGTACTCCTTCGTCAATCGCTACCGCGTTTATGCACCACGCCACCATGTCGTTAGACAGTTAGACTGTTTCCACTAATGTAAGCAAAATAAGACTGTGACTCACCGACACCTCACCGCGTTGCGGAAACCTCTCGAGCTTTCCGCGACGCATCGAGAAAAAATGCCCAAATCATCTCGAGCCTGGCCGCTTGGAGTAAAATGGCCCAGGCCACTTCAAGGCAGTTAGTATTTTGAAATAAATAGTCCGTGCTTCGTAAAACATTCGAATATAGATTGTAAATAAATTAGTGGTTTGTTCGTAGTTGTATTTCGTTAAATAAATTGTGTTAGGCGAAAGTGCGTGTTTGAATTTTACACGCCTAACGAACCCTAAAGTGTACAAAACATGACAATATGTACATATACTATACGTAAATTTAGGTGAACTTCCTCAACATAATTTCAGGTGTGTCGTAATTTTTGCGTCGAGTTTATCTGCCCATAACGTCACGTACCGTAAAACGTACAAAAACGGCGCATTGTGCTGCGTGTGGACGGGCACGAGACAATGGGTAAAGGCTTGGCCTTATCGAGAAGTAGGTGTTATTCAAAATAGATGAAATATCGTCGATTCTGGTCATTTTGTCGCTGCGTTTTACGGGAACGGTTATTTATTGTATTAATTATTGTAGTAATTGTGTCCGATAAGGTGGAAACTGTGACCTTTTCTGACCGATTTGGAAAAAGTAAGTGAGGTCGAGCGATGAGTGTACTTGGCTTCAATATTGCCACAAAACGGAACCTCAAGAAACTTATTTGGGGCCGTACCAAAACTAGTAAACTAATGGACTCATTTTAGAAAAATTGGAAAGAGGACCAACGCATCAATGTAACTAAAACAATGATTGATAAACATAATAATAGTTTATATGTAATGCTTTTTAGCTAAATTAATGTTAAAATTACTTCTTAGAAGAAGGTTTTCGCAAAAAAAAAACATTTTTGGGACGAATAATTGATTCATCCACAAGGAAATTATTTTATTAATCAAGTAACATGTAAAGAGAGTCGAGAAATCACGGATCCTTGCAGAACCATATTAAGAAGAAGTTACAGTTGGTTGAATTAAATATTTTGGTATTTTCCTAAAAAAAAGAGCATGGGATTCATATCATATTTTGGGGACTGATTATTACACCCAAATAGAAGGCTATAATATCAACAAAAAACTTCTAATGAATCTGGCAACAATACTGCAAACTTTGAAAAATCTCTTGCTCACCAGAAAATTTTGGTAAAAGCTTGTGAGGCAGACATTTTTTTAAAGTTTCACTTGAAGTTTTTTTGCCACTATAACATTCTATTTAGGTTTTATAATCACTCCCTAAAATATGATGTGGGTCTCATGTTTCCTCACAAAAATTTGAGAATTGGTAATTCCATTAACCGTCGCGTCGTTGCTACCTACTTCCCCTTAATACGGTTCTGTTAGGGCCCGCGAATAATCATTTCACAAATTTCGACAAAAATCACAGAAAAAGCTGTTCAGGTTACATACTTTGCCTATAAGCAAGTTGACTGATAAGTTTCTTTTAACGTTTTCTTTTTTTAATTACTGGACTCTCACACTAGACCTCTCAGAACCGTCATAACGGTTGCAGAAGAGGAGGCGTCTCTTCACACTCCATACATGTCGATAAATGCAAGTCGAAAGGTTAACAGAGAACAAACGAGTATCAATAAATACGCGCTTTCGGTAAAGTCGCCTGTGGTGCAATTTGTTTTTCTATTGTCTTGTCTCGGTGTTCGTTTGTTTCATCTATCATCCTAGACTTGTGACACCGAAAAAATTTGTTCGTTTCGTTGTAAGCAATCAGGAAACTAGCATCTTCGTAAGAAAGACTATGGAACATGGGTAGATTTTCTGAATACTGACACACTCTATACATCTGTTTAGAAATAGATCCGATTTTAATAATCATTTTAAAGAGTAATTATTTTATATATACGAGGTGTGGCTATTAAATAGCCGAACTGATGATGCTACCAGCGCGCTGCGAGCGTGTCGCGACAAGTTTAAACGGAACTGTGTCTGGTGATACTTTCCCCACCTTGAGCTCGCTGGACAAGCCAGTGGGTCGCTTAGTTTGACTTGAGAAGATCGTCGTCTAAGCATCCAAGGGCTTGCTGAAATAACAGGAATCGACAAAGAATGTGTTCGCCAAATTTTGCATGATCGTTCAATAAGCGCAAAAATGGCCAAAACTCCTCACTCCCGATCAAAAGGAATCAAGAATGAACATTTGCGCTGACATTCTAAACAACATTGATACTCATCCAGGCTTGTTAGACACGGTGATTACTTGTGATGACAAGCTTCGAAAGTGTGGAAGCGGTTAAAGCAAAAGCGACGGAGGTTCTGACCCAGCTGACAGAAGCGGACTTCCAGCACTGTTTTCAACAACGGAAAAGTCGTATGGAGCGGTGTAGAGATCGCCAAGGGGGTACATTGAAGGCGAAAAAAGGGAGTACATTGAATTGCTACTGTAATTGGTAACGAAAAAAAAGTGTTATGACACCAGTCCGGTTATTTAATAGCCACAACTCTTATGTACCTTTTCCTATCCATTTTTTAATTTATAATCTTATTCCAAATATAGTCACAATATTGAGTGTTTGACTCATGTACTAAAAAAGATCAATTTTTTTTATAATTGTGTTTTTTTTAATGTTTCTTGGGACCTGTATAGTTCTTGTTTACATACAAGGTGTCACTGAAATGACTGTACAACCCTTAACCACAAATTCTTTAGGCAAAAATAAGCCAATTTAGGCAAACTTACATACAAAGTTTCTTCGTTTCGACTCTAGAGAGCGTCAAAGTTTTGTAAAGATTTTAGTTTATTTGTTTTAACTCTTATATGCTGTAACCGATTTTCATAATTTTTGGTAAGTGATTTCATGATATTAAGTGCCATTATTTGATGTCAATAAAGTGTATTTCAGAATGTAAATCTTTCTGATGTAAAATGATATAATAATTATAGAAGGGATGCTTCTGTTACCACTAAGATAGCTAGAGTTACCATTTTTTTATGAATAGCTTATCAAATATTTTCTCCTATAAAATGTTTGCCAGACGTAAGGTTCCTCTACAAAAAAAATACGATAAATTGAATTTCATTACTGACACAGTATTAATACAAGGAAAGTTTTAATTATAAATAAAACAGTGTGAATGTAATAACCAATTTAATTCCTGCAATAAATACTCAAAATGTCCTCTGTTTTTCTAAAATGTATAAGGTAACTTGTAACTGAAAAGTATCGTATTATTTTTTGTAGAGAAACGGTACATCTAACAAACATGTTACAAGAGATAAAAAATATTTTAAATAAGATAAGCTGTTCAACAAAAAATTAGCAACTATAGGCGTCAGAATTTAAGATGCCAGCGCCAGTGCGGAAAAAAATGCGAACTAACGATTGGGACATTAGCCGTTTGTTTTTACATTGCTGTTAATGTGTTTTATATTCAAGTTGCCGCTTTAATTTATTATTTATGTGTAGTATTTGATTATTTACTGCCTAAAACACTTATTGTGATCAAGGTTTACTCTTTACAAGTTGCTGGCATAATTGTAGTGATTTTCTTTTGAATTTTAGACTGATAGAAGATACCTATGGAAGATACATTTTTAGGTTGGATTGGTTTATTTTGAATAGTTTTAATAAATTCTTCAAGGTATACACGTGTTTTTTTACAAAATGGTTTAATATTTTAATTGAAAACAGTTTTAAGTAGAATGGCAGACATTAGATTGAGTATCTTGAAATATATGGAATATTTAGATGGCACTGTAAATTCAAAGTGTGTTTATGAGGGTGAACATGTTCTGAATGCAGGCATTTATCATATAAAATATATAACAAATGATGCAGGTCATTGATGACTTCATGAATTTGAAGGTTCTGCAGTGTTTTTCAATATCTTTCGTTTTTTAAAATCCTTAGCTGAACCGAAAAATAATAATGATAAATATATGTACAATAACCTTAGAAATACTAAAACTTACATCAATAAAAGGAATCATCCTCAGCAAAATGAAGAGAACAGACTCTCATAAATTTACTGACGGGCTTTCCTATCCTCAGTTTTAATATCCTTGTCAGTTTTAATAGCCTTGCGCTTGTCTATACGTTCCTTTGACCAAATTTATTTATAAGGCAAACTCGATGCTTCTCTTGTTCAAGAAATATATGAAAAGTTAATTGGGGATCCCTCTTAATCCAGGACAAACAGCGAGGTACACAACAATAGTGATTGATTATAATTATAATACTCACAAAATAACGCTAATATAATAATTTTTAATGAATACAACACAAATATAAACGGAAAACTTTCAAAACACAACGGCACTCAAATGGAAGTTTGAATAAACGATGTCCCAGTCGTTAGTTTGTTGAGCGACCACCAGGGAGCGTAACGCTCATCTTGTTTTACCTATAGCCGCCAAATAATAAAAGCAGAATCCTTCCTATAATTATTATATAATTTTATATATAATCTAAAATAAAATAATATATTTACGATCTGAAATACAATTTATTGGAATCAAGTAATGTCACACCACGAAACCACATAACGATGAAAATCGGTAACAGCTTTTAAGATGACTTTTGATGACAACAATTTATATCGATTGTTGTACTATTTTATTCCTAAATGATCCCTAAAGGGCGTCTTTGTTTACATCAACAACGAGGCCACATAAAAGACCAAACCTACTTCCAGAACTCCTAAAATTTCTAACGGGCATCTCTCACACTGCTATCTACCAATCTATAGTACCAGTTAAACGCGACTATATTTTTAAGACCCTACTTATAAACAGAATTTTTTAAACAGACCACTTTCTTTTAAAGTTGCCGCTATCACTATCTCTTGATTCCCCGAAGTCGAGGCGTTTTGGTAATAATTCGAGAACAAAGCGGAAATTCATGAATTATTTTGCTTTTATTGCCTTATCGTTTCATTAAAATTTAACAGTTGGTGCCTTGTGCTGTCCTTCACAAGAATGAACTAGTTATTTGGTCAACACGTGCAGCTCTAGATTTTTCACTTCTGCCCCGAAGGGCTCTTCTACCCTATAATATAAGAATTTGAAGTGATTATGATAATGCTACGAAGGCACCGCATTTGGCCAGGCATCACACATGCTCTACACACATTCAGAACCTTGATAGAGATCATACATTTTGTTAGTATAATTGTATAATGCATAGTTATTATAGTGCCTATTTTTATTAGATTTTTTTAAGCAGCTGCGAATACACTTATGTAGATTTTGTAATATCATTGACGATATTATATGTTGATTGATTACACAGGACCACAAAAATTTTTTTCATGTTCGGAATACTACACTATGCCTACTATTTGTTTTTTGGGTCGCTGATTACGAATCCGGGCTTACTTTTTGCTTGATCAGCTAACTTAACCTCAAAAACACTCAAAAACTCAAAAAATCGAGTTCATAAATTGAATAGCACACGGGACCTGAATTTTTAAACTTGATAGCCCCTTCAATTGAACTGAAAATCTCCGAATCCAAATTTTCAAACTCCTAACCTCTCAATCTAACCTCAAAAAAAACCCAAAAACTAAAAAAAAAGAGTCTAAAAACTCAACAGCACACTTCACCTGCATTTTTAAACTTAATAGCCCTTTTAACTGAACTCTCGAACATCAAAATCTCCGAATCCAAATCTTCAAACCCCTAAAACTAAACCCCCCAAAAACTAAGAAAAACGAGTCCAAAAACTCGACAGCATACTGGACCTAAATATTGCAAAACAATAGACTTTTCAATTTATGTCTTTAACTGATGCAAAACGAAGCCTTCAAACACTAACCCATAGCCTCTTGTCTTTGAATGATGTTGATGATATGTATCTTCAGTCGTCGTTTATAGCTAGTAAATTGGTGAATAGGATATATTGCTTCGCCAGTAACTAGCGACGTTATGTAAAAGTATCTCTAAAATCTGAAATTCCACCAACCTGAAAACAGTAATATGCTGAAGTGGATTTAGCGTTACCCATCCTGAACTACGTGGAGGTACCACTTCTCTAGGACTTGCCTGTTTAGAACAGGGGCCCCTACAATAGATACTTACAATTAGTATTAGTTTTTTCCTAGCGCCAAAGATCAAAGGTCATTCATTTATATAACTATAGATTATTTTAACTTATCGTATTTATCAATATGTATTTTTTTTTCGTTCCTGGCGTAGGTGCCCCTTACCTGTTCTAAACAGGTAAGTCCTGGAGAAGTGGTACCTCCACGTGGTCCAGGATGGGTAACGCTAAATCCACTTCAGCATATTACTGTTTTCAGGGTGGTGGAGTTTCAGATTTTAGAGGTACTTTTTCATAACGTCGCTAGTTACTGGCGAATCAATATATTCCTATTCACCAATTTATCGCTAGAAACGACGACTGAAGATACATATCATCAACATCATTCAAGGACAAGAGGCTATGGGTTACTGTTTCAAGGCTTCGTTTTGCATCAGTTAAAGACATAAATTGAAAAGTCTATTGTTTTACAATATTTAGGTCCAGTGTGCTGTTGAGTTTTTAGACTCGTTTTTCTTGGTTTTTTGGGGGGTTTAGTTTTAGGGGTTTGAAGATTTGGATTCGGAGATTTTGATGTTCGAGAGTTCAGTTAAAGGGGCTATCAAGTTTAAAAATTCAGGTGAAGTGTGCTGTTGAGTTTTTAGACTCGTTTTTTTTTTAGTTTTTGGGGGTTTTTGAGGTTAGGTTAAGAGGCTAGGAGTTGCAAGCAGATGCAATAGTTCAGTTGAAGGGGCTATCAAGTTTAAAAATTCAGGTCCCGTGTGCTATTCAATTTATGAACACGATTTTTTGAGTTTTTGAGTGTTTTTTGAGGTTAGGTTAGCTGCTCAAGCAAAAGTAAGCCCGGATTCGTAATCAGCGACCCAAAAAACAAATAGACGGCATAGTGTAGTATTCCGCACACGAAAAAAAAATTTGTGGTCCTGTGTTATTAATGTTAACATTAACTTATAGGACCTTGAAGCAAAGGCATAAAAGGAAAAAAATATTAAACTGTGGATTATATTAATTCAGCATCAAAAGAAAGTTAAAGTCACTAGAGTTTACTGTGTTATATTTTGTAATATGTTCGTCTCTGTACGAAGATTTAAATTCATTACTGGCAATTACGATAATCAAGTTTTCAAAAAATATACATACGGTCTTAATAATTATTTTATATATACAGCGTGGCAAAAAAGTCGTTCTAAACGCCTGTAACTTTTTCATAACCTTGTAAATGAAAAAATGTCCTGAATAAAAGTGGTTCGTTAGTGCATTTGCCATGTTTCTGTCAACATTAAACAATTGGGTCTTTTCAAGTCTGGTTGTTATGGAGACCAACTTTATTTTTTTAACAACCCATAAGTTTTCTATCAATATTTGACAGAGCAGCTTTTTCTCGTTACTTCACACTAAACATTGGTTACATAAAGAATGTGGTTACATATGTGGTTACATAAAGAAATTTTCTAAAAAATTATTCTATTATCTATTATCTAATTTTTGTAAAAGAATATAATTGCTACTTAATTAATTTTTTTTAAAAATAAAACAACAGAACAACAATTAGCGAATGAGGCGTTGAAAGTGACCTCCATTTTCCACTAAGCAACGCCCTAATTCCCAATTTCAGTCCCAAAGCTCTTCAATAACATTTACTAGGAAGTATTGACATACCTTTTACATTTTAAAAACCCCCACAGAAAAAAAATCTAAGGTATTTAGATCCGGGGAGCGCGCTAACCATTCAATTGTACCTTGTCTGCCTATCCAAAGTATTGAAAATTGGGCATTTGAATACTCCCTTATATTTAATGCAAAATGTGGTGGTGCCCCACCCTGTTATAACCATAGTTTTTGGTTAATAATATTGTTTTCACCCGGAAACAACAGTCTGCAAGATGGAATAATGTGATTTCTAAGCAGATCTAAATACTTTTCAGATCTAGATTCTCCAACAATGCCTGCCCAAACATGAACTTTTTGGGTATACGCATCTTGAAACCATTGAGGGTTCTAACTTGACCAGTAAAGCTATTATGTCAATTAACAACAATACCATTTAAATTGAATGTAGTTTCATCTGAAAAAGATATCAGAAAAAGATATTTCTGGATAAATTATTATTGTTATTGCATATTTCCAATATGTCTTCACAAAATTCAACCCTTCTATAGAAGTCATCCATGCTTAAATCGTGAACAAGTAGTAATTTGTATTGTAACTGACGCGAGAAAGATCAAAAGTGGTTGCCAAGACCCTGGAAGATTGGATTGGATTTTCGCGCACTGAGAGCAATATATCCAACACTTTATCTCCTCGAGTTGCAGTTCTAGGTCTACCTGATTTAGCGAAATACTTAAAATTTCTTTAGAGTCGGCTTACTGTTGAGTAGTTTATTAGAGACCTGTTGAGGTCCAATTCATTAAACAGTACACAAACTTGGTCTCTGCATGTCTCCATACCCCCTCATTATTAAGATTTCAGTTATTTTCTTCTCACTCAAGCGATCCATTATTCATTTTTAAATCGTAAAAACGCAAAAGAAATAAGCAATTATTGAACACAAATACAGAAAATAAAAATTAGTTTCAAAGAGTTAACTTTAAACGTTTTTTTTTTTGTGACAATTTCTTTATGTAACCATATCAAATGTTTAGTGTACAGTAAAGATAAAAGGCTGCTCTTTCAGATATTGAGAGAAAATCTATGGGTTGTCATTTAAAAAAATAAAGTTGGTTTCCATAACAACCAAATACGAAAATACAAAAGTATAGAGACATCCAAAAAAAAACGTCATCAAAGTTGGCCGAGAAAAAAAAAACGTATTTCTATTCTTAATCGAATTTATAACCTTATATACTTGTCAAGACTGTCACATCATATGACAGCCATTGTTTATTTTACAAATTGTGACAGTCAATTGTCAAAAGTTTGACATAACCGAAAAGCTTAGACATGACCGCTATTTCCATCTCTCTCGGTCATAGCCAGAGTTGATGACGATTTTTTTTTGGATGTCTCCATATTTTACGTTGTACAGAAACATGACAAAGCAACTGGTCAAAAACTTTTATTCGGGGCATTGTTTCATATAGGTACAAGGTTATTAAAATGTTACAGGCATTAAGCGTGACTTTTTTGCCAAGCTGTATATTATTATTGTTAATACTATTAAATATTCTTTATTTTTCACTGTATTTCACATAAATAAATTTATTGTAATTACAACTGTTTATATACCGATATAAATAAAATAGAAATTACCAATGAACAAATTTTTATCCCTGTGATATCATCAACTCTTAATAGTTTAGTCTTGATAGTCTTATGTTTGGTCTTTTGACCACCATGTATGTACGTACGCATGTAAGTTTTTGTCCATCTGAAATAAATAATTTAGACATGACTGTTTAGGTACCTACACAACAGACATACAATAGGGATTAGAACTGATGGCGTATCGTATCCTTGCTATCCATCAACTCAATTAAAACATCTCCAAAAGAGATTCGTGTGAAGGATGAGATGTCTAATGTATAAATTCTTCATCAAGGTTATCTTGATAAGCGTGAAATGAGTTATTAATTCAAAATATAAACAAAATCACACGACGATATTAAACGTGGTGAAGTGCCCGTGTAAGAAATTTCGTCGAAATATTTTTTTTATCAATTAAAAGTAATCGCTGTTTAAATTGAACTTTGGCATAGCGATTCCACAATATATCTAAAAACTAAAAGCTCTCTAATTATTTTAGTCGGACGTGTTAGAGACACAAAGCAAACATAACAATATTTTGTTTGTTGATGTCAGAACATTGGAAGATTACTCCCTTCCATTGAATATAATACTCCCTAAATACTCCATAATACTTCGAAGAATTTAAATGTGACATAGAAATAATTTTGATATCCATGTATGTAGATGTTAGTGGACTATTTAAAAAATCCGTTTTTTTATCGCTACAAAAACTATACATCTATATAACAAGGCATCCAAAAAAACCTTATTCTTAAATTTATAACCTTAATCTTACATTTGTAGACTTA
The DNA here is from genome assembly GCA_029963805.1 of Aromia moschata. Classification (NCBI taxonomy): domain Eukaryota; kingdom Metazoa; phylum Arthropoda; class Insecta; order Coleoptera; family Cerambycidae; genus Aromia; species Aromia moschata. The sequence goes on along the minus strand of JAPWTK010000052.1, from coordinate 1,798,783 downwards.
CGTACTTGTCAAAGCTGTTACATTATGTGACAGACATTATTTATTTTACAATTGTGACAGCCACTTGTCAAAGGTTTGATAACAACAAAGTTTCGCTTCGAACTTCGACGTAACCGTTATTTCCATCTTTCTCGTTCATAGCCAGATTTGATAACGTTTTTTTTTTTTGATGGCTCTTTCTTATTAAACAATCGTTGATAATTGTATAAAATACAAAAATCGTCATATAGCAATGCTGAAGAACTTCTGCCTATAACAACCTTTCTTATCTTTTTTGGACTACCACAAATTACGTCAGATATATACCTAATACACGTTCACATTTTTATATAACTTACTTGTATTATTATTGATAAATAAGTACGTCTGTCTGTATGTGAAGCTTTCCTTCTTGATGTTAAAATAGTTAAATTTATGCTGGGCCTTAATTTAAATGATTGCATTACATTTAAAAAAGGTTTATTGGTCAAAAGACGCAATTTCAATTTTAGCCATTCTGTTTAATCAGTAACAAAAACTGGAAATTGCTCGAATAACAACCACAATATATATACCTAGGATTTAGATGTACTAACGATTGACCATTGCTAAATTGAAGAACTTTCAAAAAAACGCTCACCGTGGATGCCCAAGTTAACTTTAGATAGATTAGATTAACCTGCATTTTTGGCAATTTACACAGCTACATGTATCATAAACAAATACTTAAATAAAAATATATAAAAATCAGCTACATGTATCATAAACATAAAAAAATATCATGAATAATATAAAATTATTTCCGTAGAAATTCGAAGCTTATAACATATGGAAAAAGATATTGTTGTTTTTCTATGCCCTGGAGGTTTTCTAAAACTACTACTTATATGAAGAAATCATTACTAATATTTCTTATATTAAAACACAACATTAAACAAATACTTGGGGAATTAGACCTCTCTATTATTTGAAGATTTCGGCTTTGTATTTCGAATAAATAACCTTCATCAGGGTTCAATCAATGTTGTCATGTAAGGTGGTACGTTACAAACATTGGCGGCACTGTCTATATACATATATAGTAAATGTATAAAGATAAAGACAAAACATTATTAACAGGACAATACACTTTAAAAATCATTATTATAGTAATTATTACTATAGTAATTTTTAAAGTGTATTGTCCTGTTAATAGTGTTTTGTCTTTATCGTTTATACATTTACTATATATGTAGACGTGCCAATGTTTGTAACGTACCACTTACATGACAACAATAACAACATTGATTGAGCCCTGATGAAGGAGAAATAAAGCTCCGAAACATTGGCAGAAATCGAATAGTTGTTATTTATTCCTGGACCTCATCCAACCAAACAAAAAAAAACTAATTAAACAAATACATTCAAATATTTGGTGTTGGTGTTTATGGCTTAGGACTTCGAATCTTTTAATTTCTCGTCGTATTTCTCGTGTCCGTCACATCAGCATAGCAACACTTACGTAACTCCTACACACCTATCTAATAATTATATTCAATAATCGCACTCCGAAGCGACGAAACCTCTGCCATGTTTCCTGTTCCCTATCGCCTCTTGAATCGTAATGAAAAGATTTTACTGTTGTACAGAATGGAAGCAGCAACAATAGCCAACGTGGCACGTACCATGTGGTGGCATATTGAGGTGAAACCCGATGACAGGAAGCTGGAGGGTAAGTGCCTTTTCTACGTATTGAATTTCCTAAATTCGGAACATTATTATGTATATATAGGCCTGTGTAAGTTGGAATCGGGGACACTTGCTAGATCCGGATATCCATGGTTTTATTGTCTACGTACAATTTACAAGCTATATGTTACGTTTTTGTTGAAAATATCACCACAAACAGTTTTACGATATGGCAGTAGCTAAATGAAGTTATCAAACATTTGAATGTTATACTCAAAACTAATCCTAAAACGTTATTATGTACAAAATTAAGTTTAGAATGTGACACATACATCTAGTGAGCAACGTCTACTTTTTGAAGGTTGCTTAAATTCTGATAATATTTGTTTTACAGTCTTGATTTTTTTTGCTCCTGAAAGGATTGTCCTATAAAATTCTGCGTCGAATAAACTCAAGTTTATTGTCAACATGTTGATTATGTGAAAATATATCGCTAAAACAGTCAAATTGTGAAAATATTAAATAATTTTCATAGTTCTTGGACTCACATTAAAGGAAAATCTTTACAGTATGTACCTGACCAACTGAACCATTTTGGAAAAAAATTACTAGACATGAAATAATTCTAAAGTTGAACCAAAAACATTATAAAAATTCGTAACTCTACAATCCTTACTACAATGTTCGTAAAATCACTATTCACGAAATTTCAATAAACAACAGCTAGTTCTAGAGAAACGCTAATCCGTAATGTTTTTAGAGTTATGAGTGATGTACAGAGCTTTTCTGAATTTGTATGACATTTTTTGTTCAACTTTATAAACTTTTCATGTCCAGGAAATTTTTTTTCAAAATGGCTCAGTTAGTCACACAGTTACTCTTTTTTAGGTTTTTCGATGGTTTAAGGCATTCTCAGAAGGAAGATAGTCGAATGAAGATGAACCACGCAGCGGAAGGCCTTCATCTTCAAGAACCGATAAAAATGCCGACAGAATACGAGATCTTTTCAGATCTCGTATTGTACCTTTTCAGATCTATTCAGATGTCGATAGAATACGAGATCGTTCAGATCGTCGGTTGACGACAAGAATGATCAGGGAAGAGTTAAATTTGAATCATACCACAGTTCGTCAGATTTTGACTAACGAATTGGGGAAGTGTCTTGACTTTTTAATCGATTGAAAATGATCCCCATTTTGTGAAACGTGATAAGACTTGGGTGTTTGAGTACAAACCGGAAACCAAGCGCCAAAGCATGGAATGGTACACTTCAAGCTCTCCATGGCCCAAAAAAATCAAGAATGAGCAAGTCGAAGCTCAAATGCATGCTGACTTACTTTTTTGATAGCCAGAGAATTATCCACAAAGAGTCTGTGCCTCCAGGTCAAACAGTAAATCAACACTTTTACAGAGAGTTTCTTAAAACACATCGAAAAAGGGTCATGCGTGTGAGACCAAACATCAAGAACAACTGGATGTTGCATCACGACAATGCGCCTTGTCACACAAGCCTTTTCAGTAAACAAGTTTTTAGCCAGTAAAAACATTCCTCAGCCTCCATATTCGCCTGACTTGAGTCCTTATGATTGAAAAGCCACCTTAAGGAACGGCATGCGGAGACCATAGAAAACGTTCAAATGGCTATAACCGACCAGCCGAAGGATATTCCAGTATATGAGTTCCAGCACTGCTATGAGGAATGAAAGAACCGTCTCCAGTGCTGTGTGGCTTCTCGAGGAAGTTATTTTGAAGAAAATAATACCGAATTGTACTTCTATTATAATTATACCGAGACAATACTGAATTGTAATTCTATTCGAATAAAAAAAATCAGTCTCATTACTTAATTTACACATCTCGTACACTACTTAAATGTTCAAGCTGAATATACCCGTATTCTTTTTTTTTCTGGTCTCATTAGAGAGATTGAAACGCATTCTTTGGTAAAGTTAGATGCCTTTAAGTCGCTCATATCTAGAGTATCAGATTCTCATTTCATTTCCAGCGACGTGGAACAGCTCGCCCGTCATCTATCGCGAATGACCCCTCAGCCTTGGATCGGTTTTGCCTGGTCTGATCAGGGAGGGGTTTTGCCTGGTATGTCCGCAGGTAGTTTCAGCCGTTCCTATTGAATACATATACATGTTTTATTTATTTAATATATGTACGCTCATTTTATTTTATTCCCTCACCCTACTTTGGCTCTTTCTCTGTCTTAACGCCTTCACACAGTCCCATACAAATCCTAGGTTAATCTGCGTATGAATTATTGCTTTCAACGCTGCCTGGATATCGGAAAAATGGAAATTAACTGGTTCGCAATTACCCCATACTTTATTATTATTGTTTGTGAGATATTTTTGCATACTGTTCTAGTATGTGGGTCCGCTACTTCCTTAAAAACTCCAGCCGCCAGCCGCCATTGCCACTAATGCTATCTATCCATCGTTTTTTTTTACATATTCGTCTCGGAAATAGTCGATGCACCTCTCGAAATACAATGGGCCATAATCGCCGACAATGAAAATGAATTATGGCCCAGCCGAAATGCAATAATATCTCGATGAAAACGATATATCGATTATAAAGCAACGATCGGTACGGCCGGGGACGGGAATATTTATGATAATTTTATTGTTTCGGTTCCTTGAAGTCCGTCTGTGCGCGCGCCGCTCGCGATTACCATCTCGGCGGGCAGCGGCGGCGACTCCTTGGGGGCTTAAGGGTTAGACAATCCCAAAGATATTAAAAGAATAAATTACTTCTGATTCGATTTTTCACAGCATCGCAGACCTGAACGTGTCCGGTATTGTCCAGTCATTAATGAACGACTCTTTAATAATTGCTGATATTAAAGGAGTAGTTGTTAGGCCAGCTTCGTGTCTAGTAAAAGTCCCATGGTTTTCGAGATTTTTGGATTTTACATTAGAAAAAAAAAAGTAGTCTCAAGGTCAGAAACTAAAGGTTCTCTAGGAAATATGGTGTTCTTTTGATACATATAAAAGTGTTCCTATCTTCAACCAAATCAGGTATTGAGCTGATTTTGAAAAAAAATCCTTTTCGATAGAAATAGCTTTATCAGTATTAGACAAAAGTTGAAAAGTTGGCTCAATTTAAAAAATTAATAAATAAAGTCCAGATATTTCAAAAACTATCGGATTTTTTTAAACATGAAAGTTCATTTTCTTAAAGGCCTTGAGGTCCTCCATCAGCAGTTAAATGGGTGTCCATTAATTACCGAACACCCGGTATAGGACTGCATAAGTCTAAAATTATTTTAACAATTAATTCTAAGATAACAAAACAATTTGGTTCCTCAAAATATAAACCAATATTTAATATGACAGAGGCAGCGTACTCAAAACTGTATTTTTTTCTCAGTTACTTATTTAAAGCTAGGTATTTGAATCGATGAAATTGTAAACATGTAAAACAATATATAATAATATACTATGTGATACGTAACATGATAACATGAGCTTTAAAATAACAGCTTTACATGTAAGAAAACAATTGCAATTTTATTTTATCATTTTCGAGCAAACTATGAATAAGCTATGTTATAAAACAAACTAGTACTATGTAGATACTATCAACTGAGAATAGATGGTATTACAGTTGTAACTTTTTCGCCTTCAATGTACTCCCCTTAGCGATCTCAACACCGCTCCATACTACACACCTTCGAATTTTGTCCCCTTCAGCGCCAATTTAACCTTGGCAAATAAAAAAAGTCACAGATGGCAAAGTCGGGATTCAGTATGGTGGATTATCGAACACAGTAATGCCGTATTTTGCAAAATACGCCTTCACAGACAAAGCAGAATGGGCCGGTGCATTGTCTTGGTGAATCTTCCATGATTTGGTCTTCTACAAATCGGGTCTTCGCCTTCTCACAAGCTCACGAAGCACACTTGATTGACCGTCTGATCCTCAGTAACCCCGTGAAGGTAAACAATGCCTCGAATGTCCAAAAAGACGGTCATCATCGCTTTGAATTTGGATTTGCTCATCCTGGCTTTTTTTTGCCTTGGCGAATTCAGGCTCTTCCAATGCATGGATTGGCGCTTTGTTCCGTAGTCGTAAGTAAAAAACGACGATTGATCAGAAGTAATCACCGAGTTTAACAAGCCTGGATCAGTGTCAATGTTGTTTATAATGTCAGCGCAAATGTTCATTCTTGATTCCTTTTGCTCGGGAGTGAGGAGTTTGCAAACGTTGCGTATATTGAACGATTCATGCAAAATCTGGCGAGCACATTCTTTGTCGATTGTTATTTCAGCAAGCCCTCGGATGCTTAGACGACCATCTTCGCGGATTAATTTACCAATGTTTTCAATATTTTCGTCCGTTTTTGATGTTTAGGGCCGAGCGACCCTCTGGTCTGTCCAGCGAGCTCAGGGTGGGGAAAGTATCACCAGACACAGTTCTGTTCAAACTTGTCGCGACACACTCGCAGCATCAGTTCTGATATTTAATAGCCACACCTCATACCTACTGTTGAGAGAAAATATTTTTTTGATACACACGAAAATGTATATTAAAAAACGCAGTTATATTTTGATTACAATTAAAATTAAAATTAAAATTCTTACCGACGTTAAGTCTCTGTTACATTGCTTACATATAACCACGCAAGTTACTAGAACCCCCGAATAGATTTATGACGAGCCGCCACTGTTGACGGATATAAATTTGTCGTGTAGACGTCCCATATTTTCGTAACTCGCCTTTTGTTTTAAATACCAGAAGCATAAAGCGGGCAACTGAGGATCTGAAAAAAATTCGATTCCCATCTGCCTCGAACGTTCAATTTTTTTCCGAGGATGTGTTATAATTTTATTAGTTTGTTTTGCTAGCGTGAGACGTTTTTTTTTTAAGATTTTTCACTAAAAACGGTCAAGGTGAAATATAAGTTTCACACAATTTTATAATTAAGCAGAATTAGTCAATCATTTCCATGTGTTGTCCCTTTTTCGCACACTTTTATGTAATAACCTAAAAATATATATTTTTTTTACCTTATAAGAAATATACCTAAGCAAATTAAAAACTGAATGAAAAAAATCTCATTACTGAAAAATTTAAAACAATTTGTAATCGATTTTGAAAATAAATATTTTTACTTTTATATATAATTTAATATAATAATATTAAATATTTATATTAATATTTCCACTTAAAATTGGTCCAGTAATCACATTTTAAAATAACTACATGACATTAGTACCACCCTGTATTCTTAGACATGCCTCTTTTTACTATATTTCACAACAATTCACACAACACCATCTGATACATATCTATCCAATCTTTCAACCGGAAAAAGTAACGCTATCCATTTCAACACGAAATAGGGTATCAGTGACATATCGCTTTTACTAGGGAGCATTCCGTATTTTCTACTAATGATCGCCTGAAAGAAAACGCAAAAACATGTTAATTTCACCTGATGTGACGCTTACAAATCGGCGACTAACTCGAGGTATTCACGTTTTCACTAAATGCCCTTTAAAGGTGTTAATACTCGTAGTGTAGCCCGTTTTATGGACTGTAAGAACATTAAAGTCTTTCTTGCTTTCTTTAACGACCTTTGACGTTCCGACGGAGCGCGAACATCTTTGTTAGTAATTGGTGATTTATGGGATAATAATTGCATTTTTAGAATTCCGCGTCCTTTTTGTGGAACCATGCAGTATGAATGTGGGTCTTGTGACCTGGGGGTCTAACTATGTATGTACCATATGTTTTTGGGGTCGCTGAATCCGAATCCGGGGTTTCATCCCAGCACGTCTGGGTTCGGCCATAACCTCAAAAAAAAACTCAAATTTGCTATATCCGGTAACACCACAAATCCTATGGCTCCGAAACCTCATAATCCTATAATACAACAACCCAATGACCCCACAACCCAATGACTCCATAACCCCATAACCCATAGCCACATAACCACATAACCCCATAATCACATAACCCCATAACCCTAAACCCCGATAAAAAGTTTCTGACGAGGGGGTCTGACTATGTGTATTATATGTTTTTGAGGTCGCTGAATCCTAATCCGGGGTTAGTTTCATCCAAGTACGTCTGGGTTCCGGCCATAACCTCAAAAACCACCTTCAAATTTGCTATATCCGTCAAAACCGGAGGGGGGGAAAAGGGGGGGGGAACGGAGCAAAAAAAAAAATTAAAACCAAACCGGGTTTTAGGGTTATGGGGTTATGTGATTATGGGGTTATGTGGTTATGTTCCTATGGAGTTATGGAGTTATTAGGTTGTGGGGTCAGTTGGTTATTGTATTATAGTATTATGAGGTTTCGGAGCCATAGGGTTTGTGGTTTTAACGGATATAGCAAATTTGAGGGTGTGTTTTGAAGTTATGGCCGAACCCAGACGTGCTGGGATGAAACTGACCCCGGAATCGGATTCATCGACCCCAAAAATATATAGTACACATAGTGAGACCTCCAGGTCAGAAACTTTTTTTTTGTGTGGCTGTGTTATTAATCAATTACTCAATAGTCAATTGATTACCGATTTAAAAAAACTGACCCATTTTTAATAGCTTAAGAAACACGATCTCTATAGAAACCCCTTTATCGTTCTTGGAAATAATAATTTGCGGAAAATTATCAAACTAATCGATTTATATACATTTTCTAGTTGCTTGACGCTTCATTCTACTTTTATATTGTCCATTGTTGATATTAATCCGTTTTCCTTTAGCGATGATTGCTCATTGCCAGACCTAAAATTCCGCCTCATCATCGCGTTGTAGCCGTTCCCCAGGTACCGAAATTTAATTAAATAACCTAATGACTGTGTAAAAAAAAGTTAAACGAACTAAATTGATTTTTATGGGCACTTTATATCCGAACAACCCCTTCTCAAATGAGATTTAATCGAATTATACAACACAGTGACCGAGCAAATTTATTAAAGAAAATCCTAGGACCTTCACTGAGTGCGTGTAAGTGTACAGTTTTGTGCAAAAGTAACGCAACAGTAAGTTAATTAAACTCGTTTGATAACGTTTTTTTCCCTCATTACCATTCCGTCGATTACGTTCAGTTCCAGTATTAACTGTAGACCTATTTATAATAATGATTATCATTATTATTGTGTCTTTTTATTTTCGCTTTTTTAAAAAATTCATGTACAGTATTTAATAACAACACAAAATAATAGCAGAACGCAAAAAAAATCCCCAAGCGAAATTCAAAAAGCAGTGAAATCTGTTCTTCGCGGACTGCTAATCTGCTCTTCCATTTAACTCTTAAAAGTACACAAAATGAAAGTACATTTGTAGGTACACATAATATCTTAACTGCCCAGTAAACATGAAAGTATTTTGTTCCGCCCTACTAATATGTATATTGAAAAATATAGTACATGGCGATATAAAAGAAATAAGAGGACTAGGAACTTAAGCTTAGTTTAAAGTTCATTGTTTTGCTTTTCTATTAAATTTATACCTAAGCATATGCCTTTTGAAGGTACCAACTGAAAAACATCGAACGGAATCTTCCAAATGTTTACATCATGAATATCTGTACAAAATACTCTCTTGTCAAATAAATACCTAGGTTTTAGATTTAATATTAAGGAACCAAGCAAAACTGAAGCCTGTAGAAGAAAGCAGTTTTGCATATTAAGCCCCTGTAAATCTTTTAGTTTATGTGATATACATACGTCCATACCTTCTAATTCCAAAAAATGAAACGAAAGGATGAGTTTTAAACTTTTTGTATTGTGTATCTATCTTGTGAGTCTAAACAAAAACTAAAAAGAGGAGCACAATAGTTAAATTGAGACAAGTGTTTCACAGACTGTTTAGACCTACATACTTTGCACTGACTATTATTTTCAATTACCTATTTCTGTCTTGACTGTAACCTATGACTTGCAACTTTCAGTCACCACTGATTATAATGTTACAACCGCCAAATTATTTTTCGATTCTAAGAAACTGTTTCCAGTGTCTACCCAATGTAGGCCACACCCTGGACAATCAGAGTCACTGTGAAGTAATCGTCTTTCTTTGTAAAACTTTTGTATTCACATACGGGGCGTTGCACGTTAACCAGATCCCTTTTCCGCCCAAAACTTTTTACTTAACTTAAGATATGTTTAGGGGCTCAAAAAGTTTATTTTTAAGTATACTTTGTGTTGTCATGTAACCTATTATGAAAATCCAAGATGGTGGCCCCATATGGGTCCAATGAAAGGTCAGAAATCATTGCTTTTCCAAAAAAAAAAATCGAAAAAACAAATTATTATTCAAATTTCCTGAAAATATTACAGGAAAAAGTTGCTTGATTTTTTAGCCTCCCACCAAGTTTCAACTCTAGTACAACTTCAGCTAAGATGTTTTTTTCAATTTCAACATCCCATCGAAGACTCTCAGAAAATATATAAACATCCAGTTTCTCAATCTACTACTACAGTTTTTTTTTTTACTTCATGGTAGAGAAAAAAACTGGACGTTTTCCACGAAACACCGAACTACTACACTTTTCTCGACGCGCGTTTCGCCAACCAAGTTGGCATCTTCAGGAAAAGATTAAAACTGGTTTTAATCTTCTCCTCCTGTTTCGTGGAAAACGTCCAGTTTTTTGTTTCTACGTCGAAGGTTCCAGTACCCACTCCAGGTTCATGGTAGAGATTCACATTACTAGATTTTTCTGTCTTCAGCAATATTGTTGAATTTTATTTACTTTAAGAAATAAAAACCAACTTTTTTATACATTTTTCTCACAACAAATAGTAGAATACTTGCAAGATATGTGCAAGTTATTCTGTTTGACCACATCCATCATCAATATGTGAGTAGCATCATTCAGTGTGTTCATTTATTGCAGATATAAATTTCTCAAGTATTTTGCTCCTTTCACATGCCTTGAGTTCTTGAGTTCTTTTTTTTAACTTTGCAGAATTTTTTAAAAGTTCACAATAGTTTTTAGTAAAAATGATGATATTTTTTTAGGTACAGAAAAAACTTAATCCTTATGAGAAACCTTGTTAGTCGTTGATGACAAATTTTTTAATCTCCTCCACAGATTGTCCGTACACAATGAAGCTATTGTTCGCTCCCAAATAATTTAAATATAATCAAAGCAATAACCACAATTATGTCGTGCCTTTTTATTGGAAAATCCTCAATGACGTGTCTCTATTGTGTTTTAAATTATGCACACAGTTTGCGGAATGATTTGTTGATAATGCTAACCAAATGCCTTCGTAATTATTTTTAAAAATACACTAGTTGTGGATTTTGAACAATGCCAGTACAGTTTTCAAATGAAATTGGAACCAGAAAGATTTTTTCGCTCTAACTAAAAATTGCGTGATTCTAGACGTATCAGGGCAATAGAAATTTTCTAAAATTCTTTGACCACTGTATTTCCACTCCACTACGTTGATGTGGAAGAAAAACATATGAACTATTGCTGCTACAGTCAATGAAGACAGCATTTTACCATGTTCTAAATCAACATACCATTATGTACCAATCAGTCAACTTCCGTACACCGGTTCAAACAACTTTCGTTTGTCTTCCACCACTATATTGTCACCTTTTTTGTCACCCACAAATATATTTTTGCACCTGCACCGAGAGAAATACAAATAAAACTCTTCGGCGGTTCCCATGACTATACCAGGTATTTTTCCCTTTGTATCGCGTATTCTCCAGCGTAATCTAACACTTCAGAGATGAAGTCGTGTGATTTTTACCCTTGCAGACCAGATACATTAAATTGTAGGTTGGCGCGCGCAGGGCCGTCCTTGAGGTAGAGGGCAGTAGGGGGGCCAAAAATATTAAAATAAAATACAGTAAATTATTTAATAAAGGAACATTTGGAGAACGTTTTTTACTTTTACAGGTATGGAAAACGTAAACTTGATGAATTAGTAGATTAAGTCCTGTTGCACAATTGAGCTAACCACAACCATAACCATAAGCGTAACTGTAATTTTTATGTTTTGTCCACAACAAATCTGCGTAAAATCGTGTATATTTTAAAACTCCCGCATAGGGGATTCAGTTTAGCCAATTTCACCAAATTAAACATTTTGTGTGATAAATCAGAAACGACACTGGAATTAGAAGAAATGATGGATATCGAATTGTTAACTAATATTGTAGTAATTTAGTATTAATTAGTGTTGGTTACTACTGTATTTAGGGTAATCCTTAACCCATATTTCACGAGAGTACAGACACAAGGTTGGTATAACTGGCAAACGTAATTTTAAGCGTAAAGATAAAATAATGTCATCTTTATGTTTACGGTTATTGACGATTGAAGGTCATTCTTAATGCTAATGTTAACTGAATTAGTTGTAGACAAGAACATTATTTTCATATACTCCATTTTTGTGGTTGCGGTTAATTTTACGTTTATGTTAATTGTGCAGGGGGCCTTACAGCTGAAAAATTCAATGTGCAAGGAAATAAGCCACTCCTTGAGCCGCCTGTAACGGCGGAACTGGCCAACGATACAACACGGACAGCCAAACAGAAGCATTTAAGGATGGAACGTATGAGCAGAAATGATAAGATATTAAGATATGCAAAATTTTCAACTCCGCATACATACATACATATGTTGTAGCGCACAAATTTTACACGAACATGTTATTATATTAGTTTTGGGTTACCGATTATTTTCTTGGCACATTTATGTATCTAACGAGAGACGGCGGGACACCAGACTTTGTTCATCTTCCTCACTATCACACATTCTATTATTTATCCTCTCAGGTACTTGTTCTCTTTTACTCTGAAAAATCTGGGCTGGGTGGACCAGAGACCTCTATACTTCGATTGTTTAACCACTCAATTAAAATATGAGAATGAGCCCAAATAACCATGCGTCCTTGACTCCATAAGCTGGTTTTGCAGAAGGTATTGGCCTGTATAACTGGACATTGATGGGTCATTGATCCGAAAACTGGTATGACCAGTTCAAAAGTGGAGATGACCGCGTCATGAAATGTGGGCGGGGCCTGAAAAAAGTCGTTGGTGTATAAAAGTGGTGGTGGGATGGTAAAATTGGGGTAAAGAAACAATTTAACACAGTTGATTAACCATGTTTGGATATTCAGATGCAATAGGACTTCAAGAAAAACGTTATGTTACCGAAATTACATTATTTTTAATATCATTTATAAACTATAATAATAAACGTATTTCAAACCCTTTATAGACTATATAGAACAAGTAACATTTTTTACTGCCACCTATTTCTAATATTGCTGTATCTTCTACTGTAAAAACGTTTTAAATGAAAATAAATATTACTGTATTATATGTATAATATCTGTGTACATATTAAAAATATGTTTTTATGTACCTATGTATTGAATTTAGAACATGCCAGTGAATATATTATTAAGGAAGAAGCTTGATTGGACAATAAATAATTTTTTACAAACGTTCCACTTCTAACAATTGTAGAAAACGTCGGCTAGCCCATTTTTTTTCGTGAGCGCACTTTAAGGAGAGGCCGGTCCTGTACGTATAAAACTCGTGGGTCGAAAAATGGTCACGTACGCTACAGATACGAGGACAGGTAGCCAACAAAAGTGTTAGAGATCATGCGATAAGGCTGAACCCTGCTGTTTAATAGTGCATATGAGAGATGTTATCATTTTTATATATGTATAAAAAACTGCTCGGAAAATAGAAAAAGGAAAAAGCAACTGATGTCTTACCGATGGTGCATTTATCACTTGAAATACTGCTGGAACCAATAAATTATATATGTAGGAATAAATAAATGTGCGTATCTAAAAATGTATCGTATTATCTTTGATACTAAGAAGTCGATTGAACAGTCAAAATAAATGCAATTTTATGAATAAAATAACTTCTAACAACCCGACAGTTTTCGACGAGTAGTGACAAATTATTCACATTTTTTAGTAGATTTTTCCGATTAAAGTTTGAAGTACTAGTATTAATGAAGAATTTGTTTAACACTGTAAACTTTCCAAGGCTAAAAACTAACTAATAGAAAGTGAGCCAAAAATAATGAGTAGTTAGCCAATTCATCCAAATATTCGGCAAAATCGCTTAATATGGTTTTTTTACAGTTTTCAAAATGATCTCTTTACATATACATCTCGATATTTTACTACTTTTTGTCCTAGTTTAGTTAAAAAAAATAGATTCAATTTCGAGAGTAAAAAAACGGTTAATTTGTATATTTTGAATACATAAAGGTAATATGTATTTATTTATTATTAGTCTTTTAAGCTAAATACATATGTGTATATAAATAAAAATCCAAAAAAATTATACTAAGGCATAATTAACATTTCAACTTTTCATGTAAACTTCAACTTTCAAGTAAATAATGGTAGTAAACTTAGGAGTTTACTGTCATTTTTTGAGTCTCTACATTCTGAAATTTTATCAAATAATTTGATTATAATGTCTTATGAATTAGATGGCATTTTAACTTAACACTTAACTGAATTTTTAACAAATTAAGTTACAACTTGAGAAGAATTATATAATGAACACTGTTACAATAAATAACTAAGTAGTGGTGACAACTATGAATTGTTGTCATAGCTATTTCGCAACGTCTGAATTAGTTCTTTACAAAAAGATTTGATTTATAGGGCCACACAGGCGAAATTTTTTAAATCTTATCCTTATAAAAAATCAATAGAAGAGATTTTAAATCTCTCTTCAGGTAGAAATTCGTTTCTACAAAAATAATCTACTATTGTAAATTTCTTTTAGCTAAACATCATATGAACTATGTTACAGATTTTTATCAATCCCGTCGATACCCTTTGGCCCTTCTATAGCATTTTTTAAACTGTTTATTTCAAATATACGCGTAGAAAATATAATCCCATTATATTTATATACTCCAAAAGTCCTTTCACAAAAAGAATATTCCTTTCATCCGTCTAAACGAAATATAATAGCCCCGACACAATTTCTAGACGGGGAAAACGTAAAAATAACTTCTTTCAAGACGGTTTGACAGCTGCATTCAACTGTTTGTGCACACAATGGGTACTTGATTTCTTTGCTATCGTCTTTTGTTTAATTATTATCTCTTCTTTACGACGTACGTTGTTTATTTGTTTACTTTTCAGCGGATCAGTGCCTCTAAAATGCCGTTAAAGTCTCGGACGGCTTCTGTACGGCGGCGTCGGAGACATAGGATACCGAATGTAAAAATAGTGGGAAGTAAGTAATTTTTGGTTTCGGCAGCTTGCAGATATTTTGGTCGGTTTATTTTCGGAGGGATAAACGAAAATAAGGCAAATAGTAATGGAGAAACTAGAGTTACAAAGTTTCAAAATTTACGACAAACCAAATTTACTTTTCTTATGAAGTTTTTTTTTCCACGAGCAAACATATGTTCACCTAACAGAAAACAGAATGTTGGTGGTCGAGCAAAAAAAATTAATAAAAATCTAATCAGTACAACATTTAAAAACTTACCTATTTACACACTTAAAAATACAGAGTACGGTCCTGTCGTGATCAGAATTGAGGGCATTTTCTTTAATGTTTTCCTTTATTTTTCTACTATCTATATACATACTTGAAGAAGTATAGAGACATCCAAAAAAACGTCATCAAAGTTGGCCGAGAAAAAAAAGACGTATTTATATTGTTAATCGAATTTATAACCTTATTTACTTGTCAAGACTGTCACATCATACGACAGCCATTGTTTATTTTACAAATTGTGACAGTCACTTGTCAAAAGTTTGACATAACCGAAAAGCTTAGACATGACCGCTATTTCCATCTCTCTCGTTCATAGCCAGAGTTGATGACGTTTTTTTTTTTGGACGGCTCTATACTAATTGTCTTTCTCATTGTAGCGATAATGATAGAGTTGTAGTTCCTAGCCCACAAGGAAAATAACAGAACCGTCATCAAGTATTTATATACCAGGTGTCCCATTTTAAAACATCCATATGAATTACTCTGTAGAAAAGCCGCCAATCCAAAAATGACTTTAAGAAAATGTATGACCATGTGATCCAGCATAACCTTGTACTTCTCAGACAAATGAACTCTTTCCGCGAGTAGAGATGTACACGTATACCAACATTAGCCGTAAGTCACACTATTAATTGCAGTTGTTAAGATGAATTAAGACAATAATAACCCACGGTATTTCTCTGTAGTAATTAATCATAAATTTAAGCGTTAACATCAGCTCTAAGTCGCGCGTCTTATAATTCACCAGAAAATTACCTCTATGAACCTTACTCTCATACGAAATTCTTCTAGGCGCAACCCAAACGTTATTTGTATGTAAATAAATAGTAATAAATAACGAACCAAGTAACGCCTCCTCGCCTTCCATTTTTATAGTCGTCGAGTGTTCATCTCTCGTATTTCCTCCTAGTTGATCACGAATCCTCATCTCCACCTTTTTCGTGTAAATTTCGTGTGATGCCTACTCCTCGGCAAATAATGTGCGTAAATCCACCACCGGGTGTGCGGATATTTACATAAATATATGACCACGTATTCAGAATAACAGCTTTCTTTCGCAGAATAACAATTTCATAATTATTTTAAATTATAGGTTGTGCTAAAAGTACACAAAGCTGGGAGTTATTGTATACTGTTTAAATAATAGTACTGTTGCTGTAGATAATTAATGTACTATGTTACGTTTAAGGGGTTATTCAAAAAGAACAAAAATTGATGCATTCTTGGTACCCCACACTGAAGACAGATAGTACAAGTAGAAACAAAATTCAATCGGAAGCAGCTAAATAATAAGTCAAATAATAAATTAATTAAGTATCCCAATAATTGTCCACAATTATAAAAATTCCCGAGACACGAAATGTCTTCATCCTCTATTCAAAAATGCTATGGTCTTAACTTTCTGGTAAAAATTCATCTGACTGACGAAATTCACAACAACAAACCAACGACAACTTGCTAACCAACATCATTTTGTTCTTGATAATCAGAAGACAAGCAAAAACAATTCTAGTGACGTTTTTCGATGGTATCAACAAAAAAGGAGACACATCAACTTATCAACACTCTTCAGTTAGTTGGGCATTGTTAGTTTGCATTGTTTCGGAAACATGGTTTACTTAACAGAAATGCGTAAAGTAACAATTCTTCAGATGATTCAATTCAGATTGGTTACGGAGATAGAACACGATCACAGTTCGAAGTTGTTCGCATATCCCAAGAAAAAATTTCCGATTTACCAGCTACGAGGTGCGTAAATTAAGTAATGAGATTAATGAAATATTTTTTTTAATTCATTTTATTCGAGAAGAATTACAATTCAATATTGTCTCCTTCAAAATAACTTCCTTGGAAGCCACACAGCGCTGAAGACGGTTCATCCATTCCTCATAGCAGTGCTGGAGCTCATATACTGGAATAGCCTTCAGCTGATCGGTTACAGCCGTTTGTATGTTTTCTATAGTCCAAAAATGACGTCCCTTGAGCTGATTTTTCCATCTCGGGAAGAGAAATAAGTCACAAGTACTCAAGTCAGGCGAATAAGAAGGCTGAGGAGCGACAGGAATGTTTGTATTGGCTAGAAAGTCGTTTACTGAAATGGCTGTGTGACAAGCCACATTGTCGTGATGCAACATCCAGTTGTTCTTGATGTTCGGTCTCACACGCATGACCCTTTTTCGAAGTTTATCAAGAACTTCTCTGTCAATGTCAAAGTGTTGCCTGGAGGCACAAACTCTTTGTGGACAATTCCCTGGTTATCAAAAAAGCAAATCAGCATGCATTTTACCTTCGACTTGCTGATTCTTGCTTTTTTGGGTCTTGGAGAGCTTGAAATGTGCCATTTTATGTTTTGGCACTTGGTTTCCGTACGTAAACATCCAATTCTCATCACTAGTAATGACAGATTCCATAAAATGGGGATCATTTCAATTGAATCCAAAAAGTCAAGACACCTTTCTCTCACTGTCCTTTTGTTCATGCGAAAGGTTTTTTGGAAGCATTTTTTGCGCAGATTTTACTCATCCTCAATTTGTTTGTCAAAATCTGATGAACAGTGGTGTGATTCAAATTTATCAGTCTTTGATTCAAAAAAATCGGTTCTGTGTTCTGTGATTCAAAAAAATCGGTTCTTGACGATGAAGGCCTGCGTGGTCATCTTCAATCGACTCTCTTACTTCAGAGAATGCCTTAAACCACCGAAAAACCTAAGGTCTTAAAAATGCTGTCTCCGTAGGCGTGTTGAAGTTTTTCAAAAGTATCCGTTGCGCTGTGTCCACGGCTGAAGCAAAACCTGACAAAAACTTTTTACGAAAACAGTCACAAAGAACAAACAAATGACTCTAACAAGTTGAAACTTGTACTGAAGGTGCATTACATGTTAACCTACCGGCATTCCAAGTCCCGTCTCCGCAGTGTTGCTAGATCGGGCGCTACATTGCCAGTCTCATTACTTAATTTATACACTTCGTGTATCCCAAAACTGCGATGTAGTAGCTTGTAGTACTACGACATAACATGCCATATTAAAAAGTTATCTGAAACCGCTATCAGCTATCAGGTAATACATTTTAGTTCTCAAATAAACAATTTCCGTTACAAAATACCAGTGTATTTACCCAACTTTGGGAAAATATCGTTCACTGGAACGACACATCAATTTTCAAATTCCTGCGTAATAATATTTATTCATCTTTCTATCTATCATTTCTAGACACTTTTGGATAATTACCATCCTGAAGGCTTAAAGACCTGTATCTACCCAATCTAACCTATAATTGTATAATATGTGTTCATAAATAATCCTGAGCTTTTATTCGAAAGTGACTATTAAATATTTAGGAAAACGATAATTATGTAATAGCTAAGTAGTAATCGCATCTGGTTGTATTTCAACCTAAAACTCGAAATTTTCACAATGTCAGTGTCAGTGATATGGGTTCTTTAGGACTATTATTACGCGTTGTACTATTTGATGGTAGGTAGCTATTAATATGTCTGTGGATTGATTTATATGCATACATAAAACAAGTGTTTAGATATCTGTAATTTAAAGTGACCATCCTTAAAACTACTTCATATCCTATTAATGTTTTAACAAAAACAGATAGCAACATTTTATTTATGAATTTGTTTTTGGTGAATATCTCACATCATTGGACTAAACAAGTTCAAAGTAAAAATCTACTGAAAAGATGTCGATTTGTCAAAAGTGCTAAAAAGTCTGTGAAAGGCACGAACCAATCAGAAGATTTTAAAAACTTTTAGTAGGTGGTGGAAGTATTTTTGAACAATTACTTAAAAAACGCAATTTGTGTAGGGAATTTTATTATAACGGTATAACTAAAATAAAAAACGGATAACAACATTTTTATAAATTAATTTTACATATAGAAAACAGTCCAAGAGTTTAGTGCGTCACCCTGTAAAAATCTGAAAGGACAATAAAAAAAATATAACCGAAAACTTAATGATTAAAAGCACCATTTTTATTACAAATTAAAAATAGATTCAACAAATATCACTCTGTTATTAAATTTTATGGGACCACATTTCAGTGACTTAACTCGAGGTATTATAGTATTAATATCATAAACAAATGTTATCAGTTCGTTGCCCTCAGAACGCTGAAAAGTACGGTAAAAACTAAACGGATGCCAAGTAATAAATTAAAAAGTACAAGCCAGAGTGTAATCATTTTTAAATAAAGCGAGGGTTTTATCTGAATTAGGGCAACAAGTTCAGCTCTTATCTCTGAAGACGACTCCGATTTTAGAGAAGTTGAATCGTTTATCAAGTAGTTTTGGTTGAAAGATGTTTTTCACTTTTAAAGCTCATTTAGCTCATAATGTGTTGCTGCCATACAGGGTGGTCCGTAAGTGATGATAGGAAGTGAAACAACAGGTTCATCAGGTCAAAATAACAAAGGCACAAGGATTTTTCATCGATCCAATAGGCTCTCAATAAGTCAGGCTAATAGCACGAGTTTCAGAATTTTTTTCTTTTTTTTTCAGGATTTTTTTTTCGCCATACATTTATGAGAAGTTCTATTTTCATAAATTTATGGTGTCTGAAAAAGTTTAATCTGACTGTTACGGAAAAATGTGCTGGAACTCCATCTTGCAAGAAGTGCATCGTAGACTCAATGGGAAATCATCAAAAAATATGTTTTCAAAGACAGTATTCGCAGATAACGCAACAC
This sequence comes from Aromia moschata, assembly GCA_029963805.1. Taxonomy (NCBI): domain Eukaryota; kingdom Metazoa; phylum Arthropoda; class Insecta; order Coleoptera; family Cerambycidae; genus Aromia; species Aromia moschata. The sequence goes on along the minus strand of JAPWTK010000052.1, from coordinate 1,778,951 downwards.
AGCGCTGAATAGGTACTTGAAAGCATCATTCAATAGTTCTACTTCAATCAAAGCCAGTAGACTTTTATTGTGTTTTAGTAGAATTTTTAAAGAAGTGATGATATGCAAATCAGAACATTTAATTTATGATATTTTAAAGAAACACTCTGTGTCATAGATGGTGCTCTCTATTGATATCAAACCTATAAATTTATAAATTCCACGACTGATCCAAAGAGATCGTAAAAATACTCACACACTTCTTAAAGACATAGTGGGTGTTCCATTTACAAAATGAATGTTATGTTAATTAAACAGCTGATACATACCTCTTTCAATTATTTTTCATACATAATAATCTGAAATTTCAGAAAAAATAAGTTGCCCCTGTATTTCTTTTCGTAGAGAAGGGGTGGGAATTCTCACAAAATCACCCTGTACCTATTTTCGTTATTAGCAATAGTTGGACTAAGGTAATTTTAACTGAATCAGATCTAATTATTCTGACCTGAGAAGTCTGTTGTTACGCTATGTACTAATATGAATGGATCACCCTGTATATTTAACTAAGGTTTTTCATTTCTTAGTATTTGGTGTGTAAAACCATAGAAGTTATTTGTCATTCATGAAGAATATTGGAAAAATTAAATATAATAAATCTGTCAGCATTTACAATAATATGTAAAATAGTTTAATAGTATAATAGATGGAATAATAGAGACAGTTTAGTATGTTTACACCCCTAAAAGATCGGTAATTGTTTGCCTGTTTACTGTGGACAGGGCGATTTGTGATCCAGGCACTTCATAAATCTGTCCGAAATTTCAGTCATGTCGCATCGGACCTGCGGGCACTTAATCTCCACTTTAGATCTGATACTCGAGTTCGGCCACACCACAAATACCACTCGAGAGATCGAGAGCCAATAATGAATATAAATGGGATAGAGCGGGGCGGACAGAATAATTAATAGCAAACGAGAAACTATTGAAACATTGGTCAGCACATACATATAACAATATATGTACGTATAGCAATATGAAATGTACTGTTTCATATTAGTAAAAATTATTAAGGCTTTGTTTCGTCGTTTAAACCAATTATTTTACCACTGTGAGATGAATAATGAATGAACGAAAAAGAAATGGCTTTAATATAATATGCTTGTCTAATTTTTACTTAATATTCATACGGGCGCATTTAGTATACTATTATTCCTATTTGATAGTGTTGAGACTATAAAAATAATGATAAAAAAAGAAACACTAGGTTAAAGTAATTGGTCAGTTTCCCAACATAAATTTTCTGACAACAAACATAAAATACTCTAAAAATTTTAAATTAATAAGAAGTATATTTATAACCGTCCAAGTGTTTAGATGATATTAAAACTAATAAAAATATATGTTTTATAATCTATACAATAATTGAGTTTTAATTGATTGATTTGAAATCTGGTATGTGTACAACGAAATAGATATCAAATTTTAAGTCGAAAATTTGAAAACAACTGGAAATTGTTTGCGTGAAATGGAAATCGTTTTATCTTGATTTAAATATAGAATTCGATATTAGACATAAATCTGCATTCATTGATTAAATTATATTTTATTCACTAACGGTTGAACCAAATATGGCTCCAACTTTTATTTTTAATGGCTCGTTTTTACTTGTTTTAATTTAAAATACCATTCTGAAAACAATGGCACTCGATGTCACATAATGCCATTTATTATTTTTGTTATTTAGCTTAAAGTTTTTGTTGACAGTTTAGATATTTTAAACGTTTAAATATTACAAAGAGAAATGTTTAATGTTTTCATATATTTTTTTTAAATTGGAGGACTATGGCTCATGAGGTTTTTTATACGTGCTTTTTGTTACCAACACTTTGACATAGACACTTCTATACCTACTTAATTATTATCATTTCCACCCAAATAAATGTAGACTATTATTCTTTGATACCAAAATTTAAAGGCAGAATTTACTGCTTTCTTCTTCTTTCTACCTTGAAAAAAAAATTTTTTTTTACTTATTTTAAAACAAAATACTATCAAAAACAAGTTTACAGTACTTTTTATAGCGATATTTAACTTTAAAATTGATGAATGCAAGTTTCAAGCAAGGCGCTCGAGACAGCATTTTCGACGTTTCCCTATATTTGGTTTTATTCCATGCCCCACCTTCTTTTGAACATAGACAATAGATTGAGGATGCAGGAGAAGTATAAGGAGGAGGATGGTCTTGTGTATGGCCCAGGCATGACAGATTGAACGCAAGCAGCTTTTTTTTAAATCCTAAAAACTTTAAACTCGAATTTCTCGATACCATGGTTTTTAACCTGGTTGACATGATTAAAAAAATGACTACTCAACCGATTGCTCTGATTTTTTAATATGTTGAGAAATGGAAATAGCGGTCATGTCTAAGCTTTTTCGGTTATGTCAAACTTTTGACAAGTGACTGTCACAATTTGTAAAATAAACAATGGCTGGCATATGAGGTGACAGTCTTGATAAGTAAATAAGGTTATAAATTCTATTAAGAATAGAAATACGTATTTTTTTTCTCGGCCAACTTTGATGATTTTTTTTTTGGATGGATTGTTAGCTATAGTCCGGACCAGATTCAAAAAGATAGGTAACGAATTTTACAATGTTCAGTCTTCTTTCCGGCCAAAAAAGTGTTTTTTTTAACACCGCCATTTTGTTATTTTTCGGTGAAAAGAGTTCCTTTTGATCCGGGCTATAGCGACTTTAATACTTAATAATTTGCTTTTTTTTTTTCAGATGTCCCAAAATCATGGTATTTCTTTTGAGAAGTGACCAATAAACTTTTTCTCTTGTTTTTTGTCAGATGTCCCAAAATCATGTCAACCGTCATTTTTTCTATGTTCTTTTGAGAAAATTCGTGTGACCAATAAAACCAATGTTAAAATCCAAAAAAAATATTTTTTGTAATCTTAAAGTGTGAATAAATACATAAACTGTGTCTTGATTCCTTCTCTAAAAAAATGTAAAAAACATTTTTTTTCATTGTCAAGGTAGACCCGTTAATGCCATTTCTAGTCATGAAGACGAGCTAATTTCTAGAACGACACGGTGTATTTTAAACTTGCGATAACTGTTTCAATCGCTGAAAAAAAATAAATCGCCCTCCGTACATAGAATTGCGCGTCTCGCCCCCAGTAGTAACGTATATCCAGCACGTGATATATCCGAACCGAATAGAACTGATTTGTCCCGGCAGCACCTTAAGAGCATTAGGGGGAGTTCAGATCTTATCAGATATCGGACAAAGAGCCTCAACGACGTTCGAATTTAATGCCTGAATCGGACTGTTAAATGTCTTAAGGCCGGTATTTAATTGCTCTTTTATGCCGTCTATTAGTCGATAACAGACGGGGCACTCCGATAAAGCGGCCGAAACCTAACGTTATCTTGTCTCCTGCTGCACTTTGAGGTACTGACACGACGTTATAAACAGGCTGAAATGGCCCGTTAAAACGGAGATTGTATATCTCGATTTTTAAATTATGTATCACCGAATATAATGGTTGTATACATGGAACATTCATATAGTAAGTGTACATCTTAAGCAGGAGTGCCAAAAAAATACACGCAAAGCTTTTTATTTGATCTATAGAGTCGTCCTTTTACGAGAAATGCAAAAATGTAATACTTATTCAAGGTGGTTTCCACATTATTTACTACTTTTTTAAATATTCTGTAGTGTGTTCATTTACTGTGTATAAGTCCTTCTAATTTTAATTGAAAATGATAAATACGCCTGGGGAACAAAAAAAGCGGTGCTAGTTTATGATTCCATGGGCGTGCATATATCTTTTATAAATTCGAAAATTGTGAAATAATTTTTTTCATTCAAATCAATATAGGAGATTAAAATTAGCCTGCATACAAACCTCTTAATATTTGTAATATAATTTGCTGTAAATAATGCTCATTTAGCCAGACAATCTCAAAAAATTGTCTGTGTTAATAAACCTAGCTGAAATACACGTCACTGGCGCCTTAAACACGTAGAATTTCTAAAGTCGTAAATCATTTTAATGACGTCGTAAAATTTTTATGGCACAGTGGACCGAATAAGTATTTGGATGTATTACATATAAAGCAATCCTATAGTATAATGGTCGGCATTTGCTGGTGCATTCGCGGCATCGCGTTGCCGGCTCTTCAAAATTTTCTTAAGTATAGTAACATACATAAAGTTGTTTTAATTTATAATTATTCTTCCAGCAATTTTAAACGCTTTCTAAGAACGTCACGAACTAACAGTTTACTGAAGTATAAAGTATACTTGTATAGTGCTAGTAGCTTAGCAATTTTAGAAAATATATCTGACAACCTTGCTTTTTTCTACCTATTTTCAATTTAGAATGGAAATGGTGTATGTGGATTTGTTGTACCAACAACAATACATTGTTGTTGGTTCAACATACTGTGTATCCTGGCGTGGGTACTGGAACCTTCGGCGTAAAAACAAAATAAAAACCAAAAAAAAAAAAAAAACTGGACATTTTCCACGTTTTAATTTTAATCTTCTCCTGAAGATGCCAACTTTGTTGTCGAAACGCGCGCCGTGGAAAATACTGTGTAGGTTGATTATAACCACCGTATTTGAAATTGAACGCCTTATCTATTTTTTTAATATTCACTGCTTACGATAATAAGAAAACGATAGTATGTCATTAAAAAAGTTACAGATACCGACTATTGGCTCTAGATTGGACTATTGTTCTAATCGTTTTTTTTTGTCACTTTCGTTCAATACATTGCGTCAATATGGAATCATTTGATTTCTAAAATCGATCGAGTGATTCGTTGTGATAATTTTCCGAACAGTCGCTGCTTTTGAGAACAAAAAATTGGACAAAAGAGAGTTCCTAATTTGTACCAATTTTCTATTTTTCGCCATTAATATTATGTTCGATATTTTCTTCCTAATATTTTTAAAGCAAATAATTTTTTTGAAGTGCCTTTCTATCAAATTTTGCGATACATATAAACTAGTGTTTAAAATTTTGATACAACAATGTATACAAATTTTGATATAACAAGTACCCGAATACGAGGTGTGTAAATTAAGTAATGAGAATTTTTTATTTTTTTTTTTCGAATAGAATTACTATTCAGTATTGTCTCCTTCAAAACAACTTCCTTGGAAAGCCACACACCTTCCTTAGAATAGCCTTCAGCTGGTCGGTTACAGCCGTTTGCACGTTTTCTTTTGGTCCCTTGCGATGATTTTTCAATCTCGGGAAGAGAAAAAAGTCACAAGGACACAAGTCAGGCGAATAAGGAGGCTGAGGAGCCGCAGGAATGTTTTCACTGGCTAAAAACTCGTCTACTAAATTGGCTGTGTGACAAGGCGCATTGTCGTGATGCAACATCCAGTTGTTCTTGATGTTTGGTCTCACACACATGATCCTTTTTAGAAGTTTTTCGAGAACCTCTCTGTAAAAGTGTTGATTTACTGTTTGGCCTGGAGGTACAAACTCTTTGTGAATAATTCCCTGGCTATCAAAAAAGGAAATCGGCATGCATTTGATCTTCGACTTGATCGTTCTTACTTTTTTGAGTCTTGGAGAGCTTGAAGTGCTTTCCATACTTTGACGCTTGGTTTCCGGGTCGTACTCAAACACCCAAGTCTCATCACCATTAATGACATGTTCCATAAAATGGGGATCATTTTCAATCGATTCCAAAAAGTCAAGACACCTTTCTCTTTTGATGTTCTTTTGTTCCTGCGAAAGATTTTTTGGAACCATTTTTGCGCATATTTTACTCATCCCCAATTCGTTAGTCAAAATCTGATGAACAGTATTGTGATTCAAATTTAACTCTTCCCCGATCATTCTTGTCGTCAACCGACGATCTGAACGCACAAGAACCCGTATTCTATTAACATTTTCACCGGTTCTTGAAGATGAAGCAGCCTTCCGCTGCATGGTTCTTCTTCAATCGACTCTCTTCCTTCTGGCAATGCTTTAAACCACTGAAAAACCTGGGCTCTTGAATAAACACTGTATCCGGTGGTGTGTTGAATTTTTACAAAAGTATCCGTTGCGCTGTGTCCAAGTCTGAAGCAAAACCTGATAGCACACTGTTGCTCAATAATTTTTAAAACGCACTAGAAAAAAACGGTGTATGGAAACACTTACAAAGAACAAACATATAACTCTAACAAGTTCAAACTTGTACTGAAGGTGCATTACATGTTAACCTACAGCCCTTCCAAGTCCCGTCTCCGCAGTGTTGCTAGATCGGGCGCTACGTTGCCAGTCTCATTATTTAATTTACACACCTCGTACATGAATATGGCTCATAGTTGCAAAACAAAAGGTACTATTTTAGTATATTTAAAATGTTGTTGCCTATATGTGGCACAGCAAATACAAGGAATCCAACATCCTTGATTGAACAAAAAATTTAAGCCTGAAAGTAAGCACAATTTCCGTTTTATTTATACTTTTTTCATTTTTTCCGTACGGAGGTTTGCTAAGACCAGCTCAGTACGGTATTATGCACCCTCTGACAGCCAACTTCGCCCTCTATTAATAGCACAAATAAAAATACACCGAGCACATCGACCGTTTAATTTTTGGTAGCTGGTAATCCCCAAAAAAAAAAACGAGGAATCCCATTAGCGACATGTAAGGCCCTGCGTGTGCGTCTATTAAAATTTATCTGATGCTGCACCAGCCACAAAAAGTGCAGCAGATGTTGTTATCTTGATTAATAATCGTGATGTCAACAACTTTTTTCGTTCCTTGAGTTGAGGCGTTTTTGTCGTCTCGTTAAATTATCCCTAATTAAAATTGGTGTCGGGAGGTTAGAGGGAAAGGGTGGAGAGAGATTAATTAATGGATTGAAGATTGAGATCTGGCTGATTCCTTATTTCGAAAAATTTACTTTCGGAGTTTTCGATATTTAATTTTCACCCATATAGCCATGCTGGCAACATGGTGTGGGGGGCTATATGCGTAGCAAACAGTTTCACATCATTGTGACTTAGAATGTTTTAAATCTATTTCGGCAAAACAAGTTTTTAAAAATTATATGATGGATGCCACCACTGAATTGCGTGAATATAGAAGTAATTTAATCTTTGGATATAGTAGAAAAGTATGATAATATACAAAACGGCCTACATAGGCCTTGTTGCCTTTCTCGTTTGTGTCATTACTAGGGTCCGGAAAAGTATGGTGTCACGCACTATAGAACTATATGATAACACAGCCACACGCAAAAAAAAGTTTCTGAACTGGAAGTCTCACTATGTGCTCTATATGTTTTTAGGGTCGCTGGATCCGAATCCGGGATTCAGCGATTATAGCAAATTTTAGGGTTTTTTGAGGTTATGGCCGAACCCAGACGTGCTGGGATGAAACTGACCCCAGATTCGGATTCAGCGACCTCAAAAACATATAGTACACAACACATAATGAGACCCCCAGGTCAGAAACTTTTTTTGTCTGGCTGTGTAATTAACCCATTATCGATTTCCGGATTCAGAATTGTGATTAAATGCTCTATAAAAAAAATATGACTGACTTTATGGAAAAAAGTACTGAAAATTTGACCCCGGAAATCGAAAGATCACAAACGAAAATATTAGGATAGGTGGTTTTTATTGAGTGAATTCATTAATGTCCCTTCGAGATTGACGCTCCAAAAAGGACGAAAAATTGTGTCCATTTGGGCGTTAATGGGTTAATAGCGCATATTTCTTGCCCCTTTTTACGGGAGTTTGCCACCTGCCGTAGGTATAAACGAGTCTACCGCCGCGCCGCATTGAAAACAAATTTTGATCGCGAGTGACTCGTTCGTGTCCAGTCGTTGCCATTTTATGAATAGACTGAGAAAGATGATTGAAAATTACGACGATTTTACAATAGACGGATCACATATTTTATGTATTCCTTGCAATCATCGGTATCTATTTCGTAATCGCCGAGAGTATAAGATATTTATATTCGAATATCCATCAAAAAAATATACCTAGCATTGTTACAAAAGAGGAATTTTGGTTTGATTTGTGCATAATGTTTTGCGCATGTTTCGTGGAATGTGGTCGACAATATTCACAAGACAATAAATATACGTGGCTGACAGTGGACGAATCAAAAGAATTTCGCGGTAATAAGGTGGTTAATGTTCTGATACGAATTTTAGGTGTTTCAGATATTTAACCCCTGATATTGAGAGCTAGTAAACAGGTTTACTACTAATAGAAATAATAGTAACACGGGCATTGTCCTCTGTAGACGTAAAACATAATAACGTACTGATGTTAGTGACAATAAACTGTTAGTTATACAAACAACTATGCGAAATTCGTGAAAATAATGTGCCTGGTGTGTCCTCCTCTGTCCATGTGAACTATTTGGAATGTGCACCTTTAACTTCAGTAGATGTGGAACGGTCATTTCCCTCTACAAACATATATACACGCCAAATCATTCGCGCTTAACGATATTCAATGCAGAAAGACTACTTGTCGTTTCAACGTACGCTCAAGCAATAAGAACAGTCTATATTTCTGAATGACCCAAGTAATAGGTATGTTCATACATTATTAACACATTTTTACTCCTGTCTTTTTGATCTCTCATACATCATCTTCTGTCAATAACATTACGAGTCCGGCCCTACGTTAGAGCACACGTTCCGAATCCTAGTCATTACCATGTTACTGCCATTTCATATACCTATATCATAAACCTTTAAAACAACAGCATAGCCAGATGTTATGCTCACTGATCCAAGAACCATGATACATATGAGTTGTCGTAGTTTTCATTCGATACCTTATTATTATTTAATTTCAAATTAACTACTTTACTAGTGACATTAAACAAAAAAGTGATACACACCTAGAGTCGCATCGTATTCTTTGGCTTCTAATACTTGAATCCCTTGAAAATTGCATTTTCTGCCAAAAAATAATGCATTCTTTGACATTTAAAATTAAAACCGTTAACAATCTACAAACCCTAATATCAAAGTAATTAACTACGCCTGTAGTCTGTCTTAACCACAACATTTAAGGTTAATTTACGGCAATTTTCCACGAAGAATTCCCTGATTATTACGTAATTCGTCTAGAAACATTAAACCCGAACGTCATGTTCGAAGATAAATTGGAATAGTTCACGGTATGTATATCCCTCCCTAGACCTGGTACACCGGGTACGATACTAAATTCCCAAGTCACGGTCGCATAAATAATAAACGTTATACTTTGATTCTGATTCCTTAACACTTCGGGTGGTCTGGCACAGCGCCAAGGGGTCGGCCCCATCGCAATTATCGTGTATACGTACGATGCTGTCAGTGGCGTTCGCCAATCACACTCTACAGAACAAATGGAAACACAATTACTTATACGACGAACAAGCAATAGAGTCGGAATAAATCTAAATTCCAAATGTTGCCAAATTTACTACAGAGGATTTCACCGGGAACTTGAACATAACTTTTCAAACAATGAAAGTATAAAAGAAGCCACAAAAAAAGTATACTGTTAACAAAAAATCCGGGGTGTCGCAACTCACTTCCTTTGATAAATCCATCACCCTGTATATTACTCTTTTCCTTAAAGTTGCTCTTACAATATCTAAATAAGGATTTCCAGTATGCAACTTATTGAAACAATTTCTAAAATTTGCAGCAATGTAAATTGCGTGCGAAGTTCCTCTTCGATTTACACCATCCAATTTTCCTTAAAAAATTTGGCATATAATTGCTTATTGCCATTTGAGTTGTGGTCTTTTAAATAATATCAACTGAACTGGATACAACTGGACAACGTGGAACTAAACAAAATGTTAATCATCTGGTTAGGTCAAGTTAATAGCAGTCTTTGAACGCTTTTTGAGGAAGTGGTAGTGTGGTCAATTTTAACCTTTTTTACACCTTCATTTTTGCTAGGATAACGTTTAACTCAATAGCACGAGACGCATATTAAATATAAATAACATTAACAATTAACATAAGTTGACATTAATATTCCAAGTTAAGACAAAATAGCGACAGGAGCAGTAACGAAATGTCATCAAGCATTTCCAAATGCAGCTCTCAAAATCAACATTTTTTCTTGTTGGGAGAAAGCCCATACACAATGCATAAGCAAGGAGAAGCTGGTAGTTTGGCTAGGAAAACACCCAGATGGAACATTTCTGCCCAAGTCCTCCTAACATGCTACCTATCACAGTGATGATTCAAGAAAGTAATAGTGGCGTCTGTGAGTCGGAAAAAAACCCTGAAAAAATGATCTGGATTTACCCGGATCGAGAGGGGGGAGGTATTCTCGATCCGGGTAAATCGAGATGAATATTCGTCCGACTTACAGACGCCACTATAAAGAATGCACCCATATTAAATTTCATGAACTATGGGATGAAGCAGGCAGCTTCCAACTTGGTAATGAGCTTTTAAGATACTCAGCAAAGAGGCGGCAACGGTATATCTGGCGAAGAACAGGTAGAACCTTCGTCTTGTATCAGGCATTCTCACTGAACATTGTCAGTAAGAAAACATCACAGTTTGAAGCTAAATGAAACACCCCGTTGTAGAGGCAAGAAGAGGAGACATATACTATGCGAGTGCTCCAGCATCAACAAGGAAATCCATACTGAGATTACTAGACGAACGTTGATCATAATTGACTAACATAAAGTTAATCCCCATAAGCAACGTCGTCACTTTTTTATAACATTAGGTTAGCTGATGGCCTAAATGAATTTCATGGATTCAGTTCCCAAGAGACAAAGAACGATGTGCCCAGTGGGGGCTAAGTGCCTTCTAAACGACGCCCTCCCACTATTCTAGAATCCAGAATACTCCAAATAAATTCCAAGAAATTTAAAATCCTTCAGGAAGCTGTAAAGGGTAAATTAGAACAAATGTGGGATTTAGCGTTAGGGTGTCAGACTAAAATCTACAAGAGAGAATTGGCACCTCTCTTAAGTTGTATATATCCTTTGTCTCTAAATATGTATACCTTCCGGTTATACAGTGCGCGCCTAAAGCATGGAATAAATTCAGTAAATATGACACAAAAAATGTTTTGAGAAAAAATCCTCGAACAGGTCGATTTTGTTTAATAAAAACACACATTTTTGAGAGAACGTCTATTTTCAGATGTCATTTGTTTTTGAGTAATGACGTCATCAACCTTTTTTTCAAATGAGACCCTTCCATTGTCGATTTAGCGGTATAAAAATGTTGCCACCTTACATAACAAAATTTTTGAGTAAATGACAATTGAATGTTACAAAATGAAAAATATATTTTTCACAATAAATAAACGAAAATTTCTGAAAAACACTGAACACAAATAAAACATAGCAAAAAAGTACGTTGCTAAGCAAAAAAGTTATCAGATTAAGTTTTTTGACGTATCCATGGTTTTTACTGTCAGCTAATCAGAAGATTTGTAATTAAATTATACGAAAAGGTAATGTAACGTGTTAATATTTATAAAAATTCCAATTTTAATATGGCACATTTAACTGTGACACAAAGAATTGAAATTTTGATGTTCATCGGATGTGGGAATAAGACCAGAACTCAGCAGGAGGTATGCAATTTATTTAATGCAAAATATCCAGATAACCCTATCACCTAATCCACAGTTAGTAAGTTTGAGTCCAAATTTAAAGAAACTGGCGATGTAAAAGCTCTACCAAAATCACGTCGTCCAAAAAATTACCCAAGATAAAAAGATTGACATTGTGTTATGTATGGAAGAGAACCCTCAGAGTACCTCTACACTAGTTGCCTCAGAAAATGAAGGTAGTCAGACGACAGTTCTACGTATCCTAAGGAAAGAAAACTATCATCCCTACTTTCAGCTTGTGCAAGAACTCAACGAAGACGACCCCGACCGGCGACTGCAATTCTGTGAAACTATGATGAATCTTTGTCAAACAATTGCAAATTTACACCTGCAAATATTTTTTCCGATGAAGCCACGTTTTGTCTAAACGGCACAGTGAACCGTCAAAATTGCAGGTATTGGAATCGGACGAATCCCATTAGATCATCGAAGCACATAGTCAACATCCGCAGAAATTAAATGTGTGGGCCGAAATAGTCGCAAACAGAATAATAGGGCCGTTGTTCTTTGAAGAACGCATGAGAAAGATATCTGGAGTTCTTGCAAAATGATCTAGTTCCAGCGCTTGTAGTAATTTTCCCAAACCAGAATGATCCAGACATTCCAGATAACACACTTTGGTTTCAGCAAGACGGAGCACCCCCGCATTATGCGCGTCAGTTCGTGAATATATAGAGGTCATCTTTCCTCAGAGGTGGATTGGCAGACGAGGACCGATAGAATGGCCCGCAAGATCCCCAGATCTTACACCACTTGATTATTTTTATGGGGTTCTTTAAAATCAAAAGTTTACTGCAGAAGGCCACAATTTAGCCGAACTACGAGATCGCATTAGAGATGAAATGGGATCCATTACCCCAGAAGTCATTCAGAATGTACAAGAAGAACTGGTATACAGGCTTGCATATTGCTAAGAAGTTGATGGACGGCATTTCTATCACTTAATTTAAAATTATATTTGCTTATTAAAGAAATTTTCGTTTATTTATTGTGAAAAATATATTTCTCATTTTGTAACATTCAATTGTCATTTACTGAAAAATTTTGTTATGTAAGGGTGGCAACATTTTTATACCGTTAAATCGACAATGGAAGGGTCTCTCAAATTAAGTTAAAAAAATGGGGGGTTGCCATTTGAAAAATAAGTTGACGTCATTACTCAAAAACAAATGACATCTGAAAATATATTTTCCCTCAAAAAATGTGTGTTTTTATTAAACAAAATCCTCGAACAGGTCGTTCGAGGAATTTTTTCCAAAAATTTTTTGTTTCACATTTACTGAATTTATTCCGTACTTTAGGCGCGCACTCTATACTTAGTTATATTCTTTCCGACAAAGGATACATATATACATACACATACATACTCTGAGCATACATGAGTCTGATTTTTTATATTCATTTTTTTAACAATAAAAAAAAATATCTCTTTAAGGTTGTGGTAAACAATAAAACAGTGATAACAGAAAGTATTGTCAACGTAACTAGATTTCAACGAAAATATCAACGGGACTCCTCCCAAAGCGAAATCATTTTCAGAAATTAATTCTGAATTGGCCCATAGCTTTTACAGTCCACGCCTCTGGCAGCTGAAGAAACCAAATGAGAGGAACCGTCTAAACAGTATCAGTAACAAACTATCATCATTTATAATTAATACGGCCCCTTTGTCTAATTGCACCGGTGGAAGTGGAAACGGGCGGGCACTATCATATATTGTGTATTATGCTTAGTGCGTAAATACCGCGGAAAATACATTTTACCATCTCCTGTGTGGCGTAACAAAGGAAACGAGTGAAATATAGACTGGGCTGCACCCTCGCTCGCCCCGTTTAACCCGCTGCATTATTTAGGAACGAGCCCTGGCGGCGATTTGTAGAAGTCGGCGCGCTAACCGAATCGAATTACGTAATTGTTATTAATAATGCAAGGGCAATTAATAGACGGAACGGGGAAGCCTTTTTATTATTTGCGGGGTATAATTTGGTTTCTTTGTTGATTAATTAATCGCCCTGTTCTATTCCATTCGGAAGAGGGAGCATGTCGATCTCGTCTTCGGGGTATTGTATTCCATTCTCTACTAGGGTTGTGGTCAGCCCGCTGCAGTTAAATTTTCAGTTCGATCTCTTTTGTGTCCTTTAGGTACTCCCACTGTATTAGCTGAGTGCTCCTGGTCAAAACTCAAAACACTGCCAACGGAACTTCACATCATCGAACTCTAAGAATTATACGACCTAAAATTCCAACGTTTTCCTTAAATGAGCGTTGGGAAAAACATTATGCAGTGGCTTATTTTCTACGAGGTGTGTAAATTAAGTAATGAGACTGGCAACGTAGCGCCCGATCTGGCAACACTGCGGAGACTTGAAAGAGCGGTAGGTTAACATGTAATGCACCTTCAGTACAAGTTTGAACTTGTTAGAGTCATTTGTTTGTTCTTGGTGACTGTTTTCGTAAACCATATTTTTTCTAGTTCGTTTTAAAATGACATTAATTTTAAGCAACGGTGTGCTATCAGGTTTTGCTTCAGACTTGGACACAGCGCAGCGGATACTTTGGCCAAACTTCAACACGCCTATGGTGACAATGTTTTTTGCCCAACAAGTGCCCAGGTTTTTCGGTGGTTTAAGGCATTCTCAGAAGAAAGAGAGTCGATTGAAGATGAACCACGCAACGGAAGGCCTTCATCATCAGGAACCGATGAAAATGTCGATAGAATACGGGATCTTGTGCGTTAAGATCGTCGGTTGACGACAAGAATGATCGGGGAAGATTTACATTTAAATCACACCCCTGTTCATCAGATTTTGATGTTGCATCACGACAATGCGGCTTATCACACAGCCGTTTCAGTAAACGAATTTTTAACCAGTAAGACCATTCCTGTGGCTCTTCAGCCTCCTTATTCGCCTGACTTGAGTCTTTGTGACTTTTTTCTCTTCCCGAGATTGTAAAATCACATCAAGGGACGTCATTTTGGGGCTATAGAAAACATTCAAACTATTGTAACCGACCAGCTGAAGGCTATTCCAGTATATGAGTTTCAGCACTGCTATGAGGAATGGAAGAACCGTCTCCAGCGCTGTGTGGCTTCCCAAGGAAGTTATTTTGAATAAAATAATACCGAATTGTAATTCTATTCGAATAAAGATATTTAAAAAAAAACAGTCTCAATACATTAATTTACACACCTCGTACATCCTGTGTATAGAATATGTCGTATATAGCGATATCTTTTCACACAATCGACATATCACCTTCATCTTGGGCTTATTAGACGCAGAATTGCATAGTCTGTAATCCTGTCAAAAGCGAATAAAAAATCTTTGATAGTTTAATCACCAGTCAAAAGGTTGGAATGGCTTTTTGGTAAAACCAGATTTAAACTGAAATAAAATATGCTTTTTTAAAAATTTATATCGACACCTTTTTATTGTTTACTAAGAAATACATACATAAATATGTTGATGGATTTTCGAAACAGTTTAGTCCGAAATGCCATCAACTTTTTTTTACACTTTTAAATAACACTTAATCAAACTTCTCGCAAAACTGTCCTCTAGGCATGTGCATTTTTTAAAATTAAAAATCATCTTTTCTTCATTAACGCCACGGGGCGGTACTTTGCTATCGATTTCCAACTCATTCTGTCTTCGTTTCCGAAGCATCGACTGCCACGTCAAATGCCACCAGTGTTACTCGACTAAATTAACGCTAAATATAATCAAGTTTCAATCTCGAAACTCGAAATAAATTAACTTCGGAATCATCGAGTCTCGAAATTACCGTGAAATCTATTTAATCTCGAGTCGCCGGTTCGACTTCAAAAACCACACGCGTAGCTCGAGATGAACCGTAATAGCCCACGAGCTGGTGTCAGATCAGTGCAAATGTTTTTTTAAAGGTCCATATTTATAGATAATGTTGTATTATGGGTGTAGATGAGCCAGCAAAAACTCGCAGTATGAGGCAAAAAACAGTGCAAAAAATGTTTTGTAACGGTTGAAAGTGTATATGGGGCATTTCACGCCAACTAAGTGAGGTCAAAAAAAAATTCTGTTTGAAACATATCACAATCGATAGTACTTGCTAAAAAACTAACTTCCCAAAAATTTTAGATTTTTTGAGCCACAAGGAGAGGGATGGTGAGGGTGAGAAAATACAAATTTTCGTTTCGACTCTAAAATTTCAATCTTTCTCAATAAAAAAATGAAGAAAATTAAAAAAGAAGGTTGCAATGGTTTTCGATGTTTTTTTTGCGTAGAATACGATAAAATTATTTTCAAAAATTATTGGGGGTAGTTTTCACCCTTATTTTGAGGATTAAAAGTTTAAAATCGAAATTTCGAAAGGTATGACACGATTTTTTTTTAATTTTTTTTTTTTAATCTCTTTTTTTTTGTACTTTCGATTAATTGTTAATTCATAATGGGCGTCGACTAGGAACTTGCCCAAAAAACGGCCCAAAGGTGAAAAAACGTGGTTTTAGCGTATTTTCTCATCCTGTGAGATAGTTAATGGCAAGTGAATAATATATTCCAAGGTATTTGGGGTCGCTGATTACAAATATAACGTCAGATTTTCAAAAAACAAAATGGTGAATCCAATATGGTAGTCATCTTTTAAAAAATGGCTAAATTTTGAAATTTAAAAAATACCATCGTATTGTACGGGAAATTTTCTACGTTACAAGATTTTTTTTTAATTTCAAAAAACACTTCAAAATCTACCAAAAGGGTTAAGTGATTATGGGACTTTGGGGTTAATTTCATTGATTAAGTTATGTATTTAATGGTTTTGGTGGATTTTGAAGTGTTTTTTGAAGTTAAAAAAATCCTGACGTGTATGGGTTAAACGGGCTGCTAAATATTCGTGTTCAGCGGGAAAAAATACATGGGAATATCATAATGTCGTTTATGGCGCAGAAAAAAAATTGTGGGCCTGTGCTATTTGCTAAATACAATTTTAAAATAAAATTTGTGGTCAGACAGCACATTTCCGGGACATTGCGCGTCAGCATTGATGTAATATGTCGCGAAAATGAGGTATGTAGGTAAATGTAAAAGCTGAAAATGTGCACAATGTTAGATTATTGAATACAATATACGAAAAAAACAATCAGCCACCATGTATATAGAACCAACACAGTCAGCAGACACGTCTATGCCCAGACGCGTCTAATACAACACCATTTATAAATATGGACCTTTACAAAATATTTGCACTGATTTCACGCCAGCTCTTGGGCTATAAGGGGCACAGAGCCGCTACACACGACGGCGTCACGCTTTAAAAAAATAGCATCATAGATCGAGACCGCGAGCCGGACAATGTCGCGCTGTATTCGGATTTTCAAATTTAATTATCGTCAACAGAGGTACCATTATGGCTGTGACTGTGGGGCCTTTTATGGTGAATAACGCACTTACACGATAACGGACAAGTCGAGTGGCCGACATAAAAACGCTAATGGTAACGATCGCGATTGAATGAGGGCTCTCTCTTCGTTTAGGATTTAGTGCGGGTCTTATAGCCTGTGTGGCGAAGAGAAAACGTAAAAAAAAAAAACACTGAAAAATAAAGCTTTACTATTTTTCATAAAAAAGACAGTCGTCTCAAAAAATGACGCAGTTCAATAAAAGTGTTGCAAGGAAGACCATCCTGATGATACTCTCCTATAGACTTTTGGCGTTGAGTTCTTTTTTCTAGTTTATTTTATTTCATTTACTACAGTTCAATAAACATGTTGCAAGGAAGACCATCCTCATGATGCTTTCCTACAGATTTTTAGCATTTTGTTCTTTCTTCAAGTTTATTTCATTTCATTCAATATAGTTCAATAAAACGTGTTGCAAAGAAAACCATCGTGATACTTTTCTATTGACTTTTAGATTTTTTTCATGAAAAAGACGCAAAAAATTACGCAGTTCAATAAAAGTGTTGCAGGGAAGACCACCGTTACATGATACTCTCCTGCACGCTTACAGTTTTTTGTTCGCTTTTTCAAGTTTATTTCAAGTTTTATTTAATTTAATTCTAAAAATATAAATTGATTAATAAAGTTTATATAAAGGGCGCGCATTTTATAGTTATACTTGAGCTGAAATTTTAGTTCGATTTGAAGACGAAACTAAATAAACAACTCTAATATATTCACTATTATTGTAACGTATAAGTTTCCATTTGTTTGTGGTTTTTCAGTTTGATGGCATCGTTCTTTATTTTATTAACGAGAACAGTGGACTGTCAGGTATATTTTTTATGTTGCTATTGCATTTAACAATTTCTCTACTTTCGAATGCATATGTCTACTGTCTGTTACATTTCTTATTAATTTGAGCCACTAACGTCTGTCCTCATCTTCAAAAGCATTTTGAGCTCCACAAATTTAAGTGAGCTACATGTTCACAATCTTCACAACATATTTCATAAATTCCTTACTTTCTATTGCTATTTGTTTTGTCTTTTGGATTGCCTAAAAATTTATGTAATTTACTAACTCATTTGTTGTGTTGTTGAATTTTATTTGAGTTGTTTTAGCAAAACCATATCAAAGTTTTTATGGTTAATTGGTTTTATGATTATGGTTAATGCATCAGGTTTTGCATTTTGGTTCGTAACCGGTACCTACTCAACGTTACTCAAAGCTATATCCTTAATGATTTTTTTCTCACAGCCAAACCTCTCTTTACTAAGTGGGAAATTTTATAAATAGTGTATTAAAAAATGGAAACTTGCCATTTGATGTTGAAAAAACATTATGTGAAGTAAAATCAGTAGGGATACGTATATCAATGATTAGCGGTATCACTTGTGTATACATAAAATTCGAATTTTCCCTATTTCCAATTACTAATACATACAAAATCGTGTTCATTCATCAATTTGTTTTGGTTTTGGATTCAAATTTACTCGCAAAAAGATTAGCAATGAATAGTTACAAGGAGATACACATTGCCATTTCCAGCAATTGATAGCATCTCGTCTTTGTAATAAGAGAGACATAATTAGGTATCTTATTAGTGTTAGTTTTAATAACTTCTTATCGAAAGAAGATAGCTAAAACAGGTATATTTAAAATTTATTAAAACACTTTGACACTGGAAAATCGAAAGACACCACTCCTCTACATATACCTCCTAATATTTTCCCCCGACATATTCGTCTGACGTATTACGCAAAGGTCTTCCAACATAAATCAAACTAGTCACCAAAGAAACTGTCACAAAATTTGCTCAAACTCTCGGTAACGCCCTCAAAAGTAGTCATCAATATCCCGGACACGAAGTCATTCGATTCGAGTTCGATGTGAATTGAATTTTAACGTATCCGCAAACATCTGCCCTTCTGACCGCACCGATCGGCCCTTTGTTAGGGCCTCCTTTGAGACGGTCTCGCTGCCCGAAGGCTCATGTCCCTTTAACGAGCTTCGAGGGCCTTGAAATCGACTCGACGTCGGTCAGATGCGATGAAGATCAGAGGATAAGATCCTATCGCAACTCTAAGTGGTTGTATATTCGTACTACCTAGTTTCGTCTATAAATTAATCGATGCATTTAGAAATAGGTGATTATTAAAGCAACCTGCGGAAGACACCTGTTCGAATTGGCGTACCCAAAATGTTTGGAAGGAACAAGAAAAAACATTTAGGAATATAAGAGATAGAGGACAACCACATCTCGAATATACATACAGTATGTCCCCGGATCGAGTTTAAAAGAGGAAAAATTTTGTGTTTATTTCTCAGAAAAAGTCACTCTTGATGATTTGCCCTGCTTGGATTTCAATCCCCAAAACGCAAATTACTTTTTATATAACTCAAACGGTTCTCGAGATAATACCATTTTTCTTCATAATTTGGACTTTCAAAAAAGTAATTCTAGTTGGCGGATTTAACCCAATAATTTCGTTGTCTAGGATACTATATGCTATAGAAACTCAATTAATTAGTTAGCTAAAAAATGATTCGAATTACTTAGTCTCATGTTTTAATCATTGAATTAAACAACTGATTATAAAAATGAAATCAAAACTAAACCAGAATTTTTTATTCACTCCTCCTCCTTTTTCTTTTTATTCACTGCTCCTCCTTTTTCTGCACAAATTTCAATTCGAGCTCTAATTTCATTAAAACTATTTATAATTTCCTCAATTGACAAATACTTGACTACATTTTGAATCCTTGTTTTTTAATTGCTCTTCATCATTTTCTAGTGGTTCACTATAAACAATTTGCTTTAAACGTCCCCATAGATAGAAGTCCAATTTTGCCAGATCCGGGCTTCTCGGCGGCCATAAAATGAGACTATCCCTTCCTATCCAGTGTTCATTAAATTCGGAATTGGACCAATTACGGACAGTAACGGCATGCTGAGCAGGGCACCCATCTTATTGGAATAACATTCTCGTTAGATAACTTCCTTTAAGGAAGTTCATCAAGTTTATCTATTAAAAAAATTTGTAGCATCTCCAAATATGTATTACGATTTAAATCTTCTTTGAAAAAAATATGGACCAATAATGTCATTTGTATATGAAACCGCACACCACACATTAACTTCTTTATATATGAAATATAGTCTTCGACAAGAAATAGTAAAGTGGGGATTCGTTTCTCTCCAATACCGGCAATGCTGAGAGGAAACGACGCCGTTTGTTGAAAAAGTAGATTCATCGGAGAACAAAATTCGCTTATGAAATCCTACGTCATTTAAAACTCTGTTGCCCATCTCCAAACAAAAATCCGAACGTTTGGCTTCATCACCCTCCTCTAAGGTGTGCCTAAATTTTGGATTAAATGGTAAAATCCGGTTCTGCTTTAAAATTCTCTGTAAATCGCATTTACCGTTTCTAAGAACTTGCGGTCACCAACTTCTTCGCTCCGACATTAGAAATGCTAACTTCCGGGTATTTTCCGTTAAATTTATTAATAACAACACGATAGCACTCTTCCCCAGTTCCGTAGCATTGAATCAAATAAATCCTTAGTTCTAGAGTCAACATTATGGCATATAAATAGTAGCAAAATGACGAAGATTCCATTTGAAGTTATACTGACTTATTAGTTATCAGCAGTTGTCAGTGATATCTTGCAATGAAATCCGCGTACGACAATTTTTTAAAGAGTTATAAGAAAGTCCCAATTATGAAGAAAAATGGTATTATCTCGAGAATCGTTTGAGTTATATAAAAAGTAATTTGCGTTTTGGGGGTTTGAAATCAAGCAGGGCAAATCATCAAGAGTGACTTTTTCTGAGAAATCAAAAAACACAATTTTTTTCCTCTTTTAAACTCGATCCGGGGACATACTGTATATGTAATATATGTACAATATAAAACAAGGATCAGCATTGTGCAGGTACTCCCATTGGCTTCTATAAACACATTATGTATACCGTATATGAACTACATTCTATTCTCCACATGTGAAGAGGTCCATTAAGTGAGACAGACGTAGACATTGTCGTGGTGTTACACGGGGGCTCCACTGAAATAGGAGGGTACAAAATCGACAGCAAATCCGAATAGGCCCATTATGTCGTCACTGACCCGCCCACTGAGTAAGACGTGCCTGTTAGGTTGGCAATTATATCTGTCTTATTCTATACTTCACTTAGTCTTTACTTCCTTTCCTTTTTTTTTTGCTTGCTACTAATTTAAGATTACACACGGTGGTATAGTGATAAAAAATGCATCTGTTATAATGAAATCATGAACCTACTACTGAACTAACATATTTACATATGCATACGAGTGAGTCTGTGAAGTGTCACACCCTCCTTATCTTGGAAACGAGAAATGAGAATTGAAATTTTCAGGGGAAGAAATTACTACAAGATTACATTAATTAATTATACTACTGTTCATGTGACGTCACAACCTGTCAACGTCACTAATTTTTTTAAATAGAAATCATTTTTTTTAAAGTAACAAAATTTTCTAAATCACTTGTAGAATATGATGTGGTATTTATGGATTTATTCGTTCGAAATTTTGACGTTAAAGTTTTTAAACTTTATTAGTACGACTATCCCAATTCATAATCAATTAGAAATGTATATTAAAAGTCGCACATGAAGATAACAAATGTCAAGACTGAGATAAAAGGAAAACACAGAGCATGTAAAAATAACCATTTTATATATAATGAATGTATTTGGTCATATAAACTGTGATCAGCAAGTACTCACAAACTATAATAATTATGAATATCACTAATTGGAACTATAAATATCAATATGTTCGAACCAGTCACCATTCTTCCAAGCCCCACAATAAAAGTCGGCGTTCAGTATTCCTTCAAGAGCACATACACTTACATATTTCAGTTTTTTCATTTCAAATACTAGTTTGTTTTTTTGAGTACCTATTTCTCTTAAAAAAATCATTTCCATTTAAGAAATGAGAGTTAACAGCTGATGACGTCACATGAGCAGTAACAAATTATTTTTTGTCACTAGTCTTGTGATATTTTAAGCCTAATTTCAATCCTAAATATTTCAATTTTTTCTCGTTCCTCGTTCCCAACTTCCTCATTCGAACACTTATATATGTATTTCCATCATTTCGTTGACACCCGTTTTGCTAAATATAGAAAAGTCTTAATTGCTTGAAGACAGTTTTAGGCCAAATGTGACATATAAACAAATCAAATTTTATTACCCGACTCCATTGATTCTGTTTACATTCTGCACACTGTCTCGATATAATATTTACTCTCATAAAAGGCTGCCTATTATAAACAAATACGAGTAGGTACTGAGAGACGCATTCGAGAGTATCTCAATCAAGCTAACCATGTGAACACAATACCATGCGGATGATATTTTAATGATAAGACTTACTGACGTATTTATTTTACAGACTACATTGACAAGAACAGTTCAGTAAAATGGCATCCCGACGGCTATTTGTACGCCGAAACCAAATGCTTATTAACACCTTCCGGACAGTGTTATAAAAACCAGAAATTACCAGAAGCATATCCTGACGGACGGCAAATATACTCCTGAAGGTGTGTTGGAATTAGAAATAGCACTGATGTGCTGAGTGAACTTGAACCGACAAGATATTTTGCGGATAAACAAGGAACAGCGAATAGGGATCATCATAGATATCGCAATACCACTTGCCAATGGCAACAATGTTCAGAAGGCTGAACAAGAGAAAATCGCGAAATGTGACGACTACCAATCGATATAACCCTAGTAATATTAGCAGAGGGTGATGACTACCAGATTCGTCAAGAACACCGCAGCATTGGCTGCCTAATAATATCATTAGAAATGGGCCAGAAGGCAATATTAACAAACCTGCCAGATTGTTAGAAAGATTTTGGAACAGTATAAAAAATGAATTTTATAAATAAATTTGTATGTATAAAAAATGAATATTTATGACTTTTTTTAAGTCGTTAAATATTAACAATATAAATGTCAAAACAATTATTAGATTTTTCCCGTCACTGTATTTAAATATTATCTGTATTTTATATACCTTTAGACTTTGCTTCCCTATAGATTTTTACCATCAATTTGCTGTCCGAAATTTTCCTGTTATACAGGTTGTTTAGATTTTCATAGGGTATTTTGGGCTTTAGATAAGGCACATTTGTCCCATTCCAGTGCTGATAAGACCACGTGAAGGATACGTCGCCTACAAGCTCAACAAAGACTCCGAAAGAATCCACCAGCAAATAGCCTGTGATTTCCATTATCCGGAAAAAAATGAATCCAGATTTATATTTTTTTAAATTTTTATGATAATTAATATAAGAACTTTGAAAAGTATTTGATGTTTTCGGAATGAATCACGTTTTTTTTTATCAACATCACAATTATTTTGCGATATATTTTGATACAATCGACATCTCGCCTTCAAATTGAGCTTATTAGATGTAGAATTTCACAAGTTGCAATGCTATCAGAAGCAAAACAATCTCAACTCAATACTGTAGTACAAAAATTATCAGAATTTTGGCAAGCTTCAAAAAGTGGGTGCATGATGACTTTGTTGGTGACTGTATGTGGTCTCATTGACACCACTAATGTCGATAACGAATGCATTCGAGGTACTGTTTTATGTTTTTTTAAAAGCTTAAGAAGTCTAGCAAAAGGAAACACGACTCCCACATTTTTCGTAGTCAGGAGAATTAATAACTAACTCAAAATTAAGTGGTGACTAGGCTCGTCCATATATTTGGTTACCAAATATATGGACGATAAGGCACTCTTCTCAGATTTCAAGACAAGTGACTGGCTGCCCATTTTAATGAATTAAATTTATCTACTTGGTAATAAGATGTTTTTCTCGAAGTTTTATCTGTCATTTGTATTACTGCTGTATTCGGTCATTCGGTGAGACATAGGTTTAAATAATAGTATTTATATATTATTGCAGGAGTCGAAAAATCAACATTTGCTAAATTTACGTATCATTAAATTACACAGGTCTACAAAAAAAGAAAAATGTTCGGCCTTTGCGATCAGACCCATCATTTCCTATGTATTTTGACGTACTGAAACCAAATTTGGCAAAAAAATTTCTACCCCATCAATTTTCCTCTCCACCCCCATATAACCCCTATACTCTTAGAGGGAATTTTAAAAAAAAAATTCGGGTTTTTGGGTCGCTGATCACGAATCTGAAGTCAGGAATACATTTCGACTTAATGACAGCTGTCAACAAGCTGTTAAATTTCACTAAAAAAAGTAAAAAGTTTATATTAAATGCATATTATTAAGTTTTTGGGTTGCTGATTACGATTCTGAAGTCAAAATGAATTATGTCAAAAATCATTTTTGACTTCAGAATCGTAATCAGCAACCAAAAAACTTAATAATATGCAGTTAATATCAAGTTTTTACTTTTTAGTGAAATTTAACAGCTTGTTGTGTTATTGTTTTATGCATGTCTCAACAGATAAAAAAATGTTTTAATTTACCTAGATAATAAGGCGCAACTAGCGCTCTCTAGGAACAACGTCAAAATAAGCTTACAATTCGTAATTATCACACCAAAAAAACATAAAACTACCATTTTCCTATTTATACTATCAAAATTTTCTCAATTATTAAGAAATTTCAAAATAAAATTTAAGCTTTGAACTCGCGGTATCTCTTAAACCAGAGACATTGGCATAAGGCATGTTAAGCTCAATCATAATATTTTTATGTCTAGTATCTCTAGTTTAGTGTTGGCCCATTCTTTCTGACTCACCCTGTATAATTATACACCATGTCACATGAACCTTAGTTATTTTTTTGAATTATCCTTCCCGTCAGCTCTGCTAGGAAGATAGGATGAATAGAACAGAAATAACGATGACTTCTCGGATGCCTTCAACACAGTCCGTCTACAAACCTCAAATACAATAAATTAATAACGGCAGCATAGAAAAAAAATGGCCTTTATATCAGGTCCAAATTAAAATCGGTACCCGCCATTATTGAAAGACGGAGTCACACCGCGACGGCCAGATTAGTCTCAGCTTGAGTTCCGAATTCCGAAACAAATCCCAGGCCCAATTTTGTAAACAACCCGTTCTTCCATTTGTAAGCGATCTCTTAAACTGGTCCCACTTTTATGAGATTTTTTTATTGAGGTCTGCGATCCGATTTTAATTTCATTTTTTTATTACAGATGCCCGATATAATTCTCGGCATCTGTGCGGCGGCGCGAGGTAGAAACCACCCTCGCCGTATGTGTAAGGCACCGCGGTTCGTATAAATTATCTTGAGAACCCTTTGAGCTGGATTTTTTCATCTCTTCGAGCAGTTGGGCGCGTTTTTTATATGCAAGAAGTTAAATTATATTTCTGACTAATTGCCTTCGACGAAGGTGAAGGAGACAAATTGCGGAATAGCTTTAGTTCCAGAGTATCCATTTAGCGGGGTATTTTATTTTATATAGGGTGAGAATGATGCTTTTATTAATACTGTTTTACACATACCAATTTATTTCACAATAAATTGTAGAATTATTAAAATATATAGTTATTTTTCAATAAATTGTCAAATATTATGTATTTTTTAAAATTGCTTACGCTTTGCAATATTTGTAACAATTTTTTTGGCCAATTTCAACATTGCCAACTCTCAATGTCTAAAATCTACGAGTTATATAAGTTTGTCCCTAAGGGAAATCGCTTGTCTCAATTATATACATATCTTGTTTCTGAATCAGTGGGCCTACCAAACTTAAAAGTTTATTAAACGACAAGTGACATAGACTAGTAGATTTCTATGCTTCTATCTTAAATTGCTCAGGATATTCGTTAGGGAATTCTTGATGTACTAAACGCAAATTTCCCGTTTAGCTTCTTTCTTGACCCACCATCTTTCTGACCCACCGACTTCTAGATTTTCAATAGCGACCCTTACTCATTGGTTATTCTCATCCGTAATTAACATTAACGAATACACGTATTCAAATAAATTGAAGGTTAACTTGTACAATTTATTGTGCAATAAATTGGTATATGTTAAACAGTCTTTAGATTAAATAATTACAATTAAATGTGACGCTTTATAACAAAATAAACCATTATTGCCAGATTAACATTCTATTTAAGTGTAATAATTACTGCCCAAAAAATGATATTGGTCCCATGTATTCTTACGAAAAGTCGAGAATTTTGATTTCCACCAACCGTTGCTGCTACCTATTTCTTAACACGATTCTGTTAGGGTCCGCGATTTCTCGACTAATGATATGAAAGTTAATTTTTTATCCCCCTATTTAATTTTTGTGACCCCTAACAAAAAGAAAAAGGTGTTTCTTAGCTTGTTTTAGTTCTAACAACTGATTCCGATAAGTACAAGCCGGTTAAGCAAGTGTTTAAAGTTAAAGGTTAGGTTGTTATTTTCGATCATTTTTTAACAATTACACGACACATTGGCTCAATCCATTCACTAACGAAAATTTACCCATTTCCAAAAAAATAAATTCTTTTTATAGTTTTCTGTAAAATGACTGTTTAAGTGTTTAATAATGATTTAGTTTAGCAGTTTGGGCACTCCGAAATTCAATCGTTGTTGTACAATTGTCTGTAAAATGTAGAGCACAGTATTTGGATAAAAAAGAATATGAAATTAAATCTTATGTATAATACGAAATGAAAGAATTTTATATTTATAAAAAAACTTACAAAAATGTACAAGTAAAAAAGATTATCTGAAAGAAGATCTGTTTAAGTCTAATAAACATCCTGGCGCATCAAATGAAACCACTGATTGTCAGTAGGTACATGAAAATGTTAATGACAGTACCGCCACTGGCTGTAAAAACATAAATAATTGAATATTTATAATATCGTAGATATCTTGCCAAACCAAGGCATAATTTGCCAGAAATTAATAGATCCCGCCCCACTCTTCTCAACAGTAAATAAATGGAATGTTAAACAAGTCTTGAATCAATGGCCGTGGACTACTATCGCCATCTATCGATTCTCTAACCAACTAACCGACCGGAATAAGAATACTTTTATTTCCCTTTATTACTCACCATAAAAAATCGTCTCGTACATGGAAAGAAACAAAAAATCGAGGAGAAGCGAAAAAAAGTTGCAAAAGGTCCGGGTCTAGCTGTATTGGTCGGGCTGGCGAAAGGTTCCCGCTCCCAGGCGCGATCCCACTACTGCACGACGCGGAGACTTTTGGCTGCTGGGTTTCCCCTCTGGCCCGGTTCGCCTCTCCTTAGACGACCTGGCCGTCCCGGACTCCTCCGGGTCGTCCATATCGACGCCATGCTTAGTGCGGACGCCCGGTCAACGCGAGACGCCCAGCACCAGGACCCCGACCTCAAACCATCCGCTGAACCCGACCTCCAAGTAGCTTGGATTACAGGAGTCGCCACGCTCCCAGTCGATAGAATATTTCTTTGCTTCGGTATTTATAAGGCCAAAACGTACAATAATATTGATGTGTAACAAACTACTGGAATATTTAAAAATTAACAAAAGTTATTTAGTTAAATATCATTGCATTAATATACGTATCATCTTTATATATTATCTTAAATAAAAAAGATATAAAAAAGATCCTGTTTGTATAATGCAAAATACAATCATCCTTGAAGGCTTTGGTAAAATTTTGATTATTAAAAAAATAGCAGCACTTTTACCAAAAGGTCCGTTCTTGGAACGATAAAATGTTTTTTGTGATAAAAAAAAGTTTTTCATGAAATTGTTAGTTTATCCTAAATGGCTTAGTTTGTTCCTTGCTACGTTTGCTACTCTAAAGATTTCCGTTTTGTGTGAATCCAAATAATGTTTTCACGGGTTATTCACTTTTTTTTTTTTAAACGTCGCAATTTTACCTTTTTAACAATATTTTTTCACACATTCTTTTCACACAAACCTTTAACTTCAGCTTATTAGAAGCAGAATTTCAAAAGCTGCAATCCTATGAACAGCAAAAAAAATTGTCCAAATTTAAACAATCCTTAAAACGCAGGTGTGTAATAACTGATAACTGACGCAAATGTAAGTAATATAAAAAAAACATATGGTCGTACTTTTTGGGAAACATTGTGTTTTAAAAAAGAAAAATCAAAGTACATCATGACTCATGACATCTATCGTCGAAATGATAAAAGTGTACATATAGAATTCAGTAGAGAGAATTTTTTGTCTAACTCCTACCTTTTGTAAGTTAGATAAAATTTGAAAATTGGATTATTTAGGATTTTTCTAAAACCAGTGTAAAATTATGAACCCATTACCTTCACACACCATAAAATGCCCAACTTTATCTTAATGTTTGTGAACAAAAGTGGACAGCCTGTATTCTATAACAAAATATACAAGTGTACAAATTTGTACAGAATCTACCAGAAAGCAGATAGCATAATAATCTAAATAAAGCGTTTAACATAAACATTTGCAGGCAGACAGTCTATAAAACTTTAAAAAAAAAACTTTACCTACAGGTAGCATTGTACATTTTTTTTGTACTTACATGGTTGGCATTTTCTTTCGAACTACATTACTTACATTGCTTCAGTTTTAACGTAAACTCCCTGTATCTATTCGTACACAAACTTTGTCTAACTTACAACAGAAATCAAGTTTCACTACAACACATAGTAATAATGCATTACTGACTATAAAAATAGACAATAAAATTCATGAGAGCTGATAACGTTAGAATTATAAAATAGATAAGGGTTGCCTTTTTTAAATAAATTGTTTCGCCTAGATTTATACGTAGACGTACATACATGTGTTTATTCATATATTTATTTTAATGTCCACGTTAGTATAATGATTTTTTAATTTTCTGGGTATAAATTTAGAACATACACTGTAACTATAAATAAAATCAAGTGTATTAATGCAATGATATTTAATTATAATATTTTTATTAACTTTTAAATATTCTAGTAGCTTGTTACACGTCGGCATTGTACGATTTGACCACATAAATACCGAAGCGAAGAAATATTCTATCGACTGGGAGCGTGGCGACTCCTGTAATCCAGCTACTTGGAGGTCGGGTTCAGCGGATGGTTTGAGGTCAGGGGGTCCTGGTGCTGGGCGTCTCGCCTGACCGGGCGTCCGCACTAAGCATGGCGTCGATATGGACGACCCGGAGGAGTCCGGGACGACCAGGTCGTCTAAGGAGAGGCGAACCGGGCCAGAGGGGAAACCCAGCAGCCAAAAGTCTCCGCGTCGTGCAGTAGTGGATCGCGCCTGGGGAGCGGGAACCCCTCGCCAGCCCGCCCAATACAGCTGGACCCGGACCTTTTGCAACTTTTTCGCTTCACCTCGATTTTTTATTAAGTCAGAAGTAGAAGCCGATTTTTATTGTGAGCAATACGGGTAATAAAAGTTTTATTATTCCGGTTAGTTAGTGTTAGAGAACCGACAGATGACGATAGCAGTGTTGCAGCTATTGATTGGAGACTTGTGTAACGTTCGAAAAAGTTGTTTGCTGCTAAGGTAAATGGATCAATCTTTTAATATCTGGCAAACATCGTATAGTGTATGCGTATATACACTATGAATATGATATTATAAATATAAATAATATAGAGACATCCAAAAAAAACGTCATCAAAGTTGGCCGAGAATAAAAAGACGTATTTCTATTCTTCATCGAATTTATAACCTTATTTACTTGTCAAGACTGTCACATCATTTGACAGTCATTGTTTATTTTACAAATTTTGACAGTCACTTGTCAAAAGTTTGACATAACCGAAAAGCTTAGACATGACCGCTATTTCCATCTCTCTCATTCATAGCCAGAGTTGATGACGTTTTTTTTGGATGTCTCTATACTTTAACAACAGTGAAGGTAATTCAATTTAAAATTTTCATATACAGACATACATACAATCAGATGCTTCAAATTCTCGTATCTTCATAATAAAACTTGAACCTATATTATATTTTAATGGGTGATTACTACTGTTACTAGCCCCAAATAGAAAGAAAAAAATGAAAACACGACTCAAAAGCATGTTAAAAAAAAGTGGATTCTCGTCTTTAAAGTGGGTAATATTTGCATCGCTTAAATTGTAAAGGTGAATACAGAATGTACAAGAACTGTTTATTCTTCTGCTTTTCAGAAAATATCTTGTAAAATGTTTCTTAGTTATAGCCATTAAAAAAATTCAGAAACGAAATATTGGTATTAAATGAAAATTTCGTTACTTCCAACTTAAAATTTGGAAAATACAAAGTTACTACAACATTAATTCACTTGTTGATCATGAATATATCTAATGTTAGGCAAAACCCCTTGCGACGTATTCACTTGGAGGAATTTACATTGCGAATTATTTTTATGCAAGCATCATTTACAATTATGTCACTGCAGCCTTCTGTTCGGGTTTAATGAGAAAGACCGAAATTAAAAGTTTGATTCGAAGATATATATAAATATATAAGATGGATCGACACAAACAGAAACATTTAATATTGATTTATCTAAGAAAATTTACAATACGCGTAAAAAATCCCATTAGCATTATTCCCCAAAAGCCAGTAGGACGCTATTACAGTAACCGATCCGCCCATTAAACATAAATTTCTTCTAATTCCTCGGAGATCCATCGGATTCTACTTTAGTACAGCTTCCACGGGTACCTTGAGGCCGGCCCTAACAAAGACGCCGTTTTTCGTATTACCGCAAAACGTTGCACATGCCCTTCATTTCGTCCTGTATAACTAACGCATTCAGCCACGGTCATTGTTGCGGATTTTTCAGGGTATGCGGCGTACAAAGGGACGAAATAATAAACACAGAAAGTCACCGGGCGAGCCGATACATCTTATTTCTTTCCTCTTTGTACGTCTTTAAGGCCATTCAGCCCAAGATGTCCGGTAATAGTCAAAGGTGAGAGATCATTTCTCACCACGTGCGGTTGAAAAAAAATAGAAAATTCTGCACGGTGCTCGAAACCGATGCACACAAATAATTTTGAAACAACCACCTGGCCGCATTTAAATAAAATTAAATATTATATACAGGGTTTCTACTTTTCTTTAGTACAAATCCATAAAATCCACATTTTTCTAGATAATCGATGAAATGTTTATTTTATTTAAAGGGAAGATTGCTTTTTCGAAACCTACCTTCGTTTTTAACATTCATCCCCATGGCGTGCTACGATTTTTTGTATACTATTAAAAATCTAAATTCATAGCGATAATCAGAACTCCTCTAAACCCTCATACACGAAATTTGAAGAAAAAATGTACAAGGTGTTTCTTTCTATACGATCTCAAAGCTGAGTAAAATATCGAGCCGCTAACAAGTCAAGTGTGCCATGGAATTATGTGAAAACGATTAATTGAATGTTATCCAGAAAAACTTAAGTTTTGCCCTAACTGTAATAAATAAAAATATTCTTTGTTTCTTGTTAGGTGCATATTATTATTAATAAGCACATACACATAGTAGACCAAAATATTTTTGTGTCAACAGCAGTTAGGTAAAAATTAAGTTTGAGTGATTCCTAATAAATTCAACTGTCTTCTCAAGGATTTTATGAATTTGTACATAAATAAAAGTAGACCCTGTAGACATAATTTGTTTCCAATTTCGGGTTAACATCTCTGGAAATGTAAGCCATTTTTTTAACTGGAAACTTACCATTTTATTGGTGTGACAAAAGCCTGGCTTACTAGCACTACGATTTTTTGAAGGGGTCGTTATGTCATGTTATCAAAAAAAAATAATATTACCAAGTAATTTGGCATCCATCAAAATAGCCCATGTACTAAATTTGATAGACAAATATCTACAGAGTGTTTTTTTATTGGGTGTTAAACTTTTGATAAACTATTTAATTGAAAATATATAAGCAGATCAAAGTTTGCCATAAAACAGTATGTGTCAAACGGACAGAAAAAAGAGGAAATACAGGTTTACACTTATAATTGTCCTAATGAAATTTATTAAACTAACAAAAACTGTAATAATTTATTAACATTGAAAATAAAATGTTATACAAAAATCTATTAAATATTCGTTACAAATCTTCATAATTTGTTACAAATTAAATTTTATTGTCTGTATGACGAGTGCATTTACCAATCGTCTTAAATTTAGAAATACTTTGTTCAAGTGTTGTGGAATAATAACTAAACAGGCGTTCTTTATACAATTATAAAGAAATTATTTTTTTTAATTCACAAAAGTAAAATTCCGTAGGGGACAAGTCAGAGGATCTAAGTGGCCATCGTGCTACTCGTGGTTGTTCCAATCCATTTATTCGGAAAATTAAGATTAATAATTAACAACAGCGGCTTATTGTGGATTGGAGCTCCATCCAGCTGCTTAAATAATATGTCTTATTTCTAATAAATTAATTTCTTCTATGATGTCTCATAAATTGTATCTTTCAAAAAACTTCACCATTTAAGATTTCATAAAAAGGCGATGAAGAAATGCAAATTGAATTTAATTATTGGCCCCTGGAAACTATTTATTATAATTTATTATAATTAATTAATTCTCTCGGCAATATTATATTTTCATCAATAAAGCTGTATATATATTTACAGACCGGGGTTGTATCTTCTTAAAAAACAAAATTTTTAAATGCATATAATCCAAATTTCATAAGTGATAAAAAAGATTTTCACAGAAAAATAATATATTTTGTGGAATTTCAAATCACAGGGTAATATTTTTGTAGGTCACTTCTTTTTTTATCAAAATTTAAATGGACTAATGAAAAGTTTTTTCTGTAGCAACAGTACAGCAAGGAAGTTCACATAACCAGTAGGTACATATATCATCAAAATAACTGATAAAAACATTTATTAATCTGTTTACACGACTTGGAAATGTTAGTAAAACAAAACGAAAAAGGTACAGAAAGTAACAATAATTATATATTTTTTTATTTCTCTGTAACAGGAGAACAAACTGTTCAATTAAATTGGCAGACCCAACGTATAGTCCTTCTATTTTTAATTGAAAATGATAAATACGCCTGGGGAACAAAAAAGCTGTGCAACTTTATGTTTCCATGGGCGTGCCCATATCTTTTATAAATTCGAAAATTGTGAAATTTTTTTTTCATTCAAATCAATATAGGAGATTAAAATTAGCCTGCATACAAAACTCTTAAAATTTGTAATATAATTTACTGTAAATAATGCTCATTTAGCCAGACAATCTCGAAAATTGTCTGTGTTAATAAACCTAGCTGAAATACACGTCACTGGCGTCTTATACAAGTAGAATTCCTAATGTCGTAAATCATTTTTAACGACGTCGTAAAAATTTTATGGCACAGTGGACCGAATAAGTATTTAAGGAATGTATTAGATTCAAAGCATAATAATATACTGGATCGGCATTCGCTGATGGCCGGTGGTAAAGCGTTGCCGGCTCTTCAAAATTTTCTTAGAGTATAGTAATATATCCTGGAGTGGGTACTGGAACCTTCGGCGTAGAAACAATAAACTGGACGTTTTCCACGAAACACCGAACTACTACACTTTTCTCGACGCGCATTTCGCCAACCAAGTTGGCATCTTCAGGAGAAAGATTAAAACTTTTAAAAAAATTAAAAAGTTTGAAAATTAAAAGTTTTAATCTTCTCCTGAAGATGCCAACTTGGTTGGCGAAAAGCGCGTCGAGAAAAAGTGTAGTAGTTGGTGAAAAACGTCCGTTTTTTTTTTTTTTAAATAGTAATATACATAAAGTTGTTTTAATTTACAATTATTTTTTCCAGCAATTTTAAAACGCTTTATTTTAATGCTAACTAATAAATTTATATCTATGTATTTTTTTTTTAAAATATTTCCAAACTAGCTTTCTAAGAACGTCACGAACTAACAAATTACTGAAGTATGAAGTATACTTGTACTAGTGAGCTTAACACTTTTAGAAAATATATCTGACAACCTTGCTTTTTTCTACCTATTTTCAATTTAGATGGATATTGTATATCAGTCATTTGTATGTTCGTACTGTAAACATCAATTCTTAATACCTAACACTCCCGGGATTTCAATTTGCAATACAACATTCCCGCCACCACTCGAAGAAGCGGCATTGGCACAGTTAATTTATGTTTTTCAAATGCCCTCGTAAATAAAACGATGGCCGTAAATCAAAGAATCTATAGACTCCAGCGCATAACCCCGAGTAGCCGCCATCTGCGCGTCGGCCACGCACCGAACCGAAGGAGACGACAAAAATTCAAGAAACTCGCCTTAAATTACGAAACAGTCCACCGTCAGGGCAATAAGTTACTCGGGAGGGTGTGACGCCGACAGGGCGACCGCCTGTTATCGAGAGCCAGGGTTACCGGTTTTTTAATAATCCCAATAGACAAATCCAGCACGATATGGCACAACGCAGCAAAATTATGTGGTGCAAAGGTGCAAAGTAACCACTTCCACCGCTACGAAAAATATTTTAAAATATAATAGAAAATTATTACATTCGGATTTTCCACTTTCATTAGTAGATTTTAGCATTACATTATTTTTTTCAGTTGTGAATCTTTGCCTTTCTTGCTTCAACTTTATTTTTTATGGTAGTATAAAGTAACCCATTAAGGTGCAAAGTAACACCGTTCTACGATACGTAATATGTTCTACAACTTCGTATTCCCTTCAGTGTTTTTTTCCATTATATTTTCTCTGTTTTCGGTTGTACCATATCTTAATTAAAAAAAATACGTTTACAAATATGATTGAGAAATACGCTCTCACAGTCCACTACCGCAATTGATTTGTAAACCGAAAAGGCCCTGCCGATTTAAAATACCTCAAATATTTGCTCTCGATTTGGGGTGGTCTATTTGACTTCCAGTCAACGCTTTATACCTGTATAGATCGGTTCATTGAGGGATTCCGGAAATATTGTCGGCAATAAGGTCCTTATCTTTACAAATCTGTGTGGTCACACTCGATTTAGTAAACGCAAACAACGTCGATGATTTTCGACTTCTTGTGTAAAAAATGTCACCCTTCTGATACCGAGAAGTGGACGTTTTTCTGGGTGCGATGACTTTTTACTTTTTACTTTTTATTGAACAACATCGTTTGATTACTATTCGTTTTCGGAAAAAATATCTAAAAAACTGCAAATATCTTCGCACATAGATGATTCTAAAATATATACAATGTAAACATAAAATAAATTCAATTACTGAGAAACAAATATCGGAAAAAAAATTTCGGACAGGTAATAATATGCAGAGTGCATATTATTCTTGCAATTAACTAAGAACGACAGCTGCCGATACAAGTTCGATCACCCAGTTTGTGTAAACAAAAATAAGCCAATGGTATATAAGTACATAAACCACGTGATTTTTTAAGTAGCAGGGCCTGTGGTTGAAATTACTAAAGTGTTAATGCTGCCAGCTGCCAGTCGAATTCGCTGTTAAATTTGGCAAAACTCCATTAGTATTCATTGCCTGTGCGCGTTGTTCTGCCATGGCCGTAACTAGTGGGGACCAAACAGGGTGCAATTGGACGAAATTTCGGTATTAAAAAATAATTCAATCGGTTTACCACAAAATCTAGATATGTAGTTCCAAATTTTGGTATGAGAAACCTAAATTGTTTGATAACATTTTTTTCATCATGGCTTCATTTTTTTATTTCTGTTATTGATTTTACTGTACATTCACCTTTGTTTTCTTTTCAAACGATACCCATATTATTGTACTTTATTTATGTTTATGTTATTAGTTTAAAGTTTTTGGTTTTTACGTTATTAGGAGTATTTTTTATTAATTTATACATTATTAAAGATCTAGGAAAATGTCGAATCACTAATTCACCTTCACAAAGGTTAATTCCGCAGAAATTCTGCAACTTAAAATACAAATCGACGTGTCCAAGCATTTTTTGGAAGAAACAAAGGGTTCTGATTTACTGAATTAATTCCAAATTACAATCTCGCAATGTATAGTGATAACGAAACTACAAAAATGTATACACTCATTTATTCACAACACTACATAGACACACAAATGGCAAATTGATTGATATGTAAACCCCCTATTTTCTTAACCACCTGTTGTTCTAGGCGTAAAATATTGTAGGCCCTACATTCTATGAATGTTGGATATAATCGGTGCAAAGGAAAATATTTAATTAATAGTGTTAAAAGAAAGTATTGAGTTAAGTGTCTTAATAATTAAAGGATAATTTACATATTAGTAGTATTATTTGTATTTTGTAGATTCTTATATATTTTTTCCTATTTGTACTTCATTAAATAAAAATTATATTGCCCCACTTTGCTCCAGCAGTTAACGATGGCTGCCTTTACCATTGTTTTTTATTTCTTATTTCGATGTTACGAACTATACATACATGCATTTTTAGAATAAATTATGATAATTTAGGTTTAAGTATTCTTGTGATGGTCGTGATGATCATCCTTATTTATTATGTACATTCCTTTTAAACATATATGAATATAAAAAAAATAAAACAAAATAATATTAATATGACTAAACAATAAAAATTCAAAAATAAATTAATTAATAATTAAATTATTTAAAAAAATAATATTTAAAAAATAATTATTTAATAAATTTTTATAAACTGTAAAAAATAACAGACCACAACAAAACGGAAAATAAGAACAAAATACCCTACTTATACATTAAATAACAAAAAGAATATTACATATACATATACCCATCTTACTATATGACTAAAGAGACATCCAAAAAAAAAAATTTCATCAAAGTTGGCCGAGAAAAAAATACGTATTTCTATCCTTAATCGAATTTATAACCGCATTTACTTGTAAAGACTGTCACATCATATGACATCATTGTTTATTTTACAAATTGTGAGAGTCACTTGTCAAAAGTTTGACATAACCGAAAAGCTTAGACATGACCGCTATTTCCATCTCTCGTTCATAGCCAGAGTTGAGACGTTTTTTGATGTCTACTATAATCAAATAATAATTTTATTCGTCTATTCATGTAAAAGCATTACGGTGTTACCAAGTATTGAAGCCATAAATAGGATTGCAAGGAGTACGATGTATACATATAGTACTTTACTAAATCATGAGTTAAATTTTGACAATTGGGAGAGAAACAATGAAGTGTAGCTGGTCAGTTGCTTGTTTTTCCAGTGCCATGATGACATAATACACACACACATACATGCATGTCTTTGGATACGACCCTGTACCATCCCCGAAGTGGTATTAACCTTCCGAGGCTATTTGTTTGGAGCCTCGCGTTTATGATTAATGAATTGCTAATTAACAGCGTTTCATCACCCCGAGAACGCGTAAATATTCGAAATGAGCGGACGAACAACACGGTGCGGTGATGGGCGTGTCGTTACCATTAATTAAATCAGAATTTTACGGGCAAGGCCAACTCGCTGAGTTTTTCGCCAAACAACGATCGGCAATAATCTATCACAATTAATAAAAAATAATCAAATCAAGGTAAGGAATAAAAATGGTGTCTTGGAACTCGGGGAAATCAACAACGAAGTAATTTACTTAAACATTTTGGTACTAGGAAATATGTCATCATCTTGCATTAAAAACTTTTAGAGAAAATTTGAAATTAAAATTATGAGACAGAAATTTTATTATCCCTAAAAATAAATAATAATAAAATCCAAGACAAGGCAGACTGGTCTTGCATTTTAGATTTTGCACACATTTCCAACCACTTAATCAATTTGACAATAGGCACGTCTGTTTTAACCCATTAGCGCCTGATCGGACACTTTTTGTTCTCTAATTTCAAAGTGTTACTGTTTGTATAATTTACTTAACTGAAAAAAATTCCGGAACCACTGTCCCCCATGTTTTCAAGTGTGCTCTTTCGAATGGAAGTGGTTGCAAGTTGTGTCCATTTTTAAATATTCTTGTTTAAACAAAATGGTGCCAGCTCAGAAACGCTTTTTTTCAAATGTTCATAATTTTTTTTCTCTAAAAACTATGAACTTTGGTAAAAATTGATCAGGAACAAAAAATATGTAAAGAATTTTTTAATGAAATTTTTGATTTTTTCAGAAAATCGTGAAAATTTGTATTTTCCCAGTCATTAAAAAAAAATCTGAAAAAAAAGCTTTGAGCGTATTCTTTGACTGATTTTGAGACAAATTTTTTTCTTATACAACTTTTATTAAAATCAATAGTTTTCGATAAAAAAAATGATGAAAGTTGAAAAGAGTGTTTCTTAGCCGGCGCCATTTTGTTTAAACAAGAATATTTAAAAATAATGTAAGGCCAATAATTTTTAGTTTGGGTGTCATGGACACCTTTTTTTTTGGTTTTAGGTATGTACAAAAATGTAAAAGCAAAAAAATTTTTATTTTGATCAAATATTGTTTTTGTCATCAAAAAAATCAAGTTTTTTTCGTTTCCAATTTTCCAATGATACAATTCATTTTCCGGACTTGCAACCACTTCCATTCGAAAGAACACCCTTGAAAACATAGGGGAGAGTGGTTCCGGATTTTTTTTTCAATTAAATTATGCACACAGTAACACTGAAATTAGAGAACAAAAAGTGTCCGGTCAGGCGCTAATGGGTTAAAACGCACGTACATTGAGAATAACTTCTTCCGCAATTTTCAACATATTCTGTTCTTGAAATCCTCTAAATGTTGTAGTCTGATAGTATAGACTAAAAACACCCCCAATGAAAATTGTTCATTGGCGTAAGATCTACCAATTCAGTGCTCAGAAAAAATTCCACTCAAGTGATCTCGAACATGTTGAGTACGGTGGTACGCGTGTAGAAAAGGGCCAATAGAGTGGCCTCCAAAATCTCCTGATCTTACGCCCCTGGACTATTTTCTTTAAGAATATTTGACGGCAAAAATCTATACCACCAGGCCACAAAATTTAGAGGAATTAAAGAACGGAATACGTTCAGAAGTTATTCACAGCGACTTTATACATACTTAGATAAACTTATCCATTATCAAGAAGTCACTGGCTGGCAATTTGAGCTGGCTGATATTGCATTTTATTTTTAATAGTATAGTTAATTTTTAGTAATAATAAAAGGACACCGTACAATTCTTATGAGGAGTGTCCCTCGATGAAACCGACTTAAATTTTGTCTGCTGTTCATGACTTCAACGTTTTGAACTCCAACACTGATGATGAAGAAAATATGTACAGGATTAGTTTCTATAATTTGACAAGTTATTGCATGTTTATTATGGAAAGTAGAAAAAAGTTCCTGAGACAAAAGTTGTAGATTTTTGCATACATTTTTATAATAGCCTATGAGAAAAAACAATTGAACATCCGAAACCATAAAACTGACTCAAGGTCATGTTCTTTTTTAAATGGAACACCTGTATATTATTCCAACTCACTATGGAAACTAACTTTCCACCCTGTACATTTTCGGTCGTATTTTCGTTGAATATCTTTAAATTCGCTCATTTCGGTCCACCCGCAACAAGTTTTAAAAGAACTGTACGATGCGCCCGTGGCCTAATTGCCATAATGATTTGCTATTCATTCCTGTGCATTGTTGCCCAACACCGGCCCATCGATCCTTGCACGTGTAGATTACTAATGACCCATTGAAATCGACAAATAACGAACAAGTGATATAAATGTATTATACAATAACTTCTCTTTTTTTATTGTGTCGGTCTCCAGCACTTATCAGTCGGTACATGAAATATGAGATTCGATAGAGATAGCGATAAGTATTGAAATTAGAATTGAGAAATCCTCATTGTTAATGAAGTGAGTCTGCTTAGAATATTCTTCCTTAGTATTATGACACCTTATATTTATATACATGCCTTGTGTTAACATATACTTTCAAAATATAATATTCGCTTTTCTTACATTTCGGACATGTCGTCAGTAGAGCCCCGATGTTAACAATAGAAACCAGGACCGGTCTTAATGAGACTGGAATTTACACTTCTTGTTAGTATTAGTAAAACTGCGCTGGTCGATGCATCATTCGTGTGCACGAAACGTCGAATGAGTTTCCAAAAATTACATGAATGCGGCCGGCCGGAGCCTAAAATGGACATGTACTATGTTGTGACGTGTTGCTGAACATGTAAAAAATAAATTTGAAACCGTTTTACAAACTAATCCTGACTTAAAATCAAACAACATATAAAAGTGCCCTCAAAGTTACAAAACTTTACTTTCCTTAGCGTTGAACACTCATTTTCTTCTTGTAAGTGGATTTTAAGTGACAAATAAGGCGCCAGAGCTTGACTCCTGAACATATGGAGCAGTTATTGATAATTTATGAAAACTCTAGTAGCAGTACGAATACGTTATAGCATACAGCATAAGGAAGACTTCTATATAGGAAGTTCTTTTTGCTGCTGTGGTTATAGATTCCGTGTATGCATGCATGCATAGTGTGTATGAAGTTTAGTGTCTTGTCACAAAAAATTAGGGTGAAAATTTTCAGCAACAGCCCAATAGAAATGGATTAAAAGAAAATGTGGCTAATTTCTAACTAATTGAAATATACATTACGTTATAAACAGGATATAAAATTATTATAAATGTCGCTAAGAATTTCATAAATAAAAACTTTTCCTTAGTACTTTGTAGGCTGAAGACTACCAAAATGAAGAAGCATAAAACTCCGTTCTCCGCTTCTACGAGTACATATATTTAATTAATTATATATATTCATATATTTGGGGTTATTGTTTCCACATACAAAAACATTAAAATTTGCCGTAACGTTCAAAAGGTCATGTTATAAATGCTGGACAAGCTAGCAAATAAAAAATGTAAATGTAAAATCAGAGAGGTAAACTTTGGCAAAGTGTAGGTGTTATTATATTGGGGAGACATACAGACTCTGGCAACAAGCACAAAACAGACAAATCACTTTTACTTACACTGCATCTTTTTGTTGCAGACGCGGCAGAAAGCGTGCACTTCGTGAGTTAAAATCCAATAGAGAGCATCTCCTGCTCGGAGCGATTCCAGTCGTGCTCGTAGCCGCCTCCTCGTGGCCTTTTTACCATTGAGTATTCTTTCTCTGCACCGAATGCTACCAGCCATTTGAACCTCGGATTGCACGAAATCTGTTCGTTACATTTATGAAACTGATAGCGTGAGCATAATTTTTTACAGACCTCTCAAATAAGTAGAATTTAACCGGAATCTAACAACTTTCAGATAGATGGCATCGAACTATAGTATTTTAGAATTTGTTCGTTATTGTTAAATTTTATCATTTGAATTGTTTAAAATCCGTTTCGGAAGAACGCCACTTCTGGTTTATCGCTCGTCGCAAAATTTGACAGGGACATTATTTTTAAAGTTTAAAACGTGTCCTTTCCGAATTTTCCGATGGTGTCCATGAAAGTCCTTAAATAAATGATTCGTTTTGAAAAAGTTTCAGCTTTTTTAAAAAAGTTTGACTTGCACTTTTTTCAATCACCTTTTCAAGGGATTTCCGGTCTTTAGCAATGGAACTACCTCATTAACCGTTGGAATAAATTTTGATCTTATTCTTGGTTTCAAAGATCGAATTTTATCAGCTCGAAACTGACGCCTAGAACTTTGTAGGAACATGTTTGCCTAAAAATTCAACGTTATATTTTTGTATTGAATTATGATACACTTCCCTTCGACAACGGTCAAGAATAAAAAGTTCGTAAAATCACTACAGGAATTTAACGCGGGCCATTCTGGTCCGGGACGCTGATTTACTGACTGATTTCAGCATGACACTCCGTTAAGTTTCTTGACAATTTCCATTGTCTTCTAAAAAGCGTTTAAACGGTGGTCATCA
Organism: Aromia moschata; assembly: GCA_029963805.1. NCBI lineage: Eukaryota > Metazoa > Arthropoda > Insecta > Coleoptera > Cerambycidae > Aromia > Aromia moschata. The sequence goes on along the minus strand of JAPWTK010000052.1, from coordinate 1,737,095 downwards.
CTCAACTTGATGTTTAGAAGGCTTTTTCACGAAAACAGCACTGTCGATAAATGTCGGATAACATGTTCCTCGGATTTATCCTGCTGGGGCGCACTGGAATTTTTGAAGTGTTTAAGCGTTTTTTCACTTTTGCAAAATCAGAAAGTTGCTCTATAATTTACTATGCGGAAACCTTGAAAATGTAGATATAGATTAGAGTCGTTTGTCAATTTTTTAGTAGTTTTACAACTAATACTAATAATTTGGAGCCTGAATTTGTCCATCGGACAACGCATCGGACGGCACTATACAGCTTTATGGTAACTAAAGAAGCTTTTAACGTCCTTTAAATCAGTACGGATGAAGTTTAAATTGAAAGTGTTTGTTTTGAACAGTTTCGCCTTTGTAAGCGGATGAATCTTAGAATCACCGAATTTAAAATAATTTATCTGTCGTGAGTGATTAACTAATAAACGTGTGTACATACGTAATTGGGACCGTTTTAACGCACGAACCTGTTTTGCACTTTGTGTAGGATGTATTTATATATCGTCTTATTTTGTGTGGTCTTTTGCAGTCACCATTTGCGAACGGAAAAAAGCATTAAATTACAGAATTACGAGGCATTCTAGCCGGGACGCTGAACTCACATATATTATGACACTCCGTTAATTGTCAATTTCCATAGTGGCACCAAAACGTTTATAGGTGGTCATCACTACATATTAAATGCTGACATTATTCTGTCATAGTTAGCGAATTAACTTGTTCCTCGGGTAGCCGGAGGGGAGGCATTAGAATTTTTAGTCTTTTTTAGTCTATTATCAAAAGGGTCTATAGTTTACTATGGTAATACAATGTAGGTATAGATTAAGTGTTTGCTGTTTCGTATAATTTTTACGAATTGTACTAATAATTAGTCCTGAAAGTTTTGCAACCCAGGTCAGCACTACTGTGAAATAATATTAAGCAGTTTACTTTAAACAGCTGTGAAACAATTTTAAAATATCGAATAGGAATATTATGTTGATATGACAACAGCGAACGCACGCAGCGAACGAAGGCAGAACGAACGGTCCAATGGTTCCAATCTAAGCTCCACCCACTAATGCACTCTCCTTGCACGTCACTGATCTCTGCGGTTGTCGGCGGCCGCGCTCATACCATCAGCGTCATTTAATGATTTTTTTATTAATAACATTTATAATAATTTTTTCGTCAATGTGATAAATATCCATTTTTATTTTTATGAATGTATATAGTGCTTCTACCATTCGCTCGTGATAACGCACTTTTCTAATCAGGCACTAGACCAGTATAAAATATAAAATGGTATTTCAAATTTTAACTCAAACAGCCCTACCGACAAACCGGATGCCTTTCATATGCCTGCGCTAGCGATTGGATCGCGATTGGTTCTCACCTCATGTTTACTCTACTTACAAAGAAGTTAAATTATCAATTACCCTTCATTAGTAGACGCCGAGAGTGTGAAGACATTTAGTTAGGTAGTTAGAAAAGAGGAATTTTGGTTTGATTTGTGCGTAATGTTTTGCGTATATAGCCTTTCGTGGAACGTGGTCGCCAATATTCACTTTATACGTTTTTTTGTCAAATATGTATCCGATTTTCCATTGCCTAGCAGCCATAGGTACGTTGTGTAAAATATATTTACAGAAGACATATTAACGTGTCATGGGAAATATCAAAGAAGACATACACAATAAATTTTTGTGGCTGACAATGGATGAAACAACAGATTTTTGCGGTAATAAGGTCGTTAATGTTCTGATACGAATTTAAATATTCTGAATATCAAATTCTGTTTCAAATTTTGCAGCGGACTTGACGGACTTGAACACATAAAAAGGGTTGCCAAATGTTGTTATTTATATTGAACTATGAATTTTTGCAATTTACCAACCAAATTTTATAATTATATAAGACGCACAAGATTAAGCTATCAATTTTATTAAGAGGTTGGGCATAGTCAGAAGCGTGAAAAAGAAGTCATTTTTTTTAAAGCCGCAAAAAATATTCATCGTCCTAAAATATAACCCTGTGGAACACCTGATATTTCATGTTTTTACTTTAATTTATCATTTTTCGCTTTATTATCTATTAACCAAAACATACAACTATTCTGCATAATAGAATAAACCTTAATTTAGTAAATTCATAGACCATATAATTCCCTTATATTGGATTGGAAAATTGGTATCCAAAAATTAAAAAAAACAAAATTCTTAAAAAAATAAATACAAATCATGTTCAAAATAATACTACTTACACCGATTTACAAATAATTACTAATTACTTTCTAAATTTCCCCGCCATATAGACTTCCTAACAGTCTTATAATTTGTGGTTTTGATTTCACTTCAGTTCAAGTTATAAAATATCAAATTCATACAAAAAAAATAACAGAACTAAAAACAAATAATTACATATTGCAACTGGAGCCGTCTATACAGGTAAGTATAGGTACAAGACCAAATTTTAGTTTGTCTCTGATGAACTGGAGAGATGCCCCGCGATTCAATTAAAATGGTTGGTCACAGACCACACAACAAAGTAATGGGAATAGTAATGAATCCGAAATTGCTTACGATTATAATAAACGCGCATACAAAAGCTAATGGCCGACTACGTACGAGGCAAATACGATAATCGTAGCGGAATTGTTATAATCATTTAGAAATAGACCCTTACGCGTATGTAATTTACGGGTAATTGGCCGCTGTGGATTATGACCAGCCTTATTAGATTAAAATTTATTTTGATATTCGCTGGATGGAAAACGCTTTATGCAAATTAGGAGTCGTCGACGTTGAGCTACCTGTAAAGCCCGAACTATTCGAAAAACAAATCTAAAATTCCCTTCCGTCAATTTATTTTTATGTTGTTTTGTACTTGGTAAATTCCTGAATATGCAAAATAATATAATATGACATAATTTATAAGAATTTATATACTCGGCAATATGCCATTATTTATAAAAAATAATAAGAAGTGCTTGTTGTCAAAAATAAACACAAAAATTGCCACCTTAATTTCTCTGTTACTTCGTTATATCGTTGCAACCAAAAGAACAATCGGAATTCAACAAATAAAAAATACAGGGTATTCCATTAAAAAATAGTGTTTCAATTATTTTTCTGACAGAATATTGAGAAGTAGGTGTAGGAATTCTTACGAATCCACAAAAATAGCGGAGTGATATCAACATTTCACGTTGACATAATTACATAAGTATACGAGGTGTGTAAATTAAGTAATGAGACTGGCAACGTAGCGCCCGCTCTAGCAACACTGCGGAGACGGGACTTGGAATGCAGCTTCAGTACAAGTTTGAACTTGTTAGAGTCATTTTCTTATTCTTGGACTCGTCAACCGTTTTTTTTCTAGTGCGTTTTAAAAATTGTGACATTAATTTGGAGCAACTAGGTTTTAAACAATTTTTGCTATTAAATTTTGTTTTCAAGCATCACACTTCAAGCTCTCCAAGACCCAAAAAAAAATAGAATGAACAAGTCGAAAATCAAATGCATTTGTTTTTTTGATAGCCAGGAAATTGTCCACAAAGAGCTTGTGCCTCCAGGCCAAACACTAAATCAACACTTTTACAGAGATGTTCTTGAAAAACTTCGAAAAAGGGTCATGCGTGTGAGACCAAACATCAAGAACAACTGGATGTTGCATCACGACAATGCGCCTTGTCACACAGCCATTTCAGTAAACGAGTTTTTAGTCAGTAAAAATATTCCTGCGGCTCCTCAGCCTCCTTATTTGCCTGACTTGAGTCCTTGTGACTTTTTTCTCTTCTCGAGATTGAAAACTCAAGGGACGTCATTTTGGGACAATAGAAAACATTCAAACGGCTGTAACCGACCAACTGAAGGCTATTCCAGTATATGAGTTCCAGCACGGCTATGAGGAATGGAAGAACCGGTTCCAGCGCTATGTGGCTTCCCAGGGAAGTAATTTTGGAGGAGACAATACTGAATTGTAATTCTATTCGAATAAAAAAAATTAAATAAATCAATCTCATTACTTAATTTACACACCTTGTATAACCTACATATCCCACCTTTAAAAAAATTATAGTGTGATTTGTTTTGTGACCATTCGATATTGAATTGTTAATTTTGATAAGTTCCTCCATTTGTTTCCTGAAGGCAACCCCTATATGTCACCGCTTTATTCTCTTGGCAAGGAAATAAGCCGAAAATCTCGTTTATTGTTGTTCGTCGTCAGATATGCCGCACTGACGTGACCTAATCAGGTCTAAACCCGGGTCTGTGATTTCTGACGATGAATAATACCCCCCCCAAAAAAAACCCACCCCCCAAATTTTTTTTTCCCCCCGGAAAAAAAAAAAAAAAAAAGGGGAATTTTTTTTCTTTCCACAAAAAAAAAGGGGGGGGGCCGGCCCCATAAAAAATATAAAAAAAAAAAAAAAAAAAAACACGGACCCTCAGGTGTTGAAAAATTTTTTTTTTTTTTTCCGGAACGGCAAAATTTCGGAAATTTGGTTGGTTCGTTAATTTTTGCGGTGTAGTTAGCGGGAATTATTCTCGTTCACACTATTAAATCCGTACCCCTAATGTTGTCTCGAGATTTATTCTAAAAAAACGTGGAAAGAGTAAAGAGTGGATGTTGACGTAATGATTGATTAGGCAGCTGTTTTTAATATTATGTTAATGCTCCGACAAATCTCCACGTGGGTAAATGTAACGTAAATTACGTTGGCTCGTACGCTACAAGTCGAAATATTATTAAGACCCGGCACGAATCGTCCGAGAGGTTTGTCGGGCCGCGGGGGCTCAGCCTAATTTGCTCGGGCGCCCCGCCAGCCGAAACTTGTACCGACATCAATTCCGCTAGGAAAGGACCGAATGGGATTTTGTACTAATTGGGAAGTTGTTTTCATTATTTGCCCGGAAGGTAGGCTTGGGGCTCGAAGCGTTTTCGCATTTTTTTAAAAGTGAGTAACGGAACGGATTTTAAGTGGATTAGGGTTTACTTGTTAAGATGTTTCTCTTAAAATTACTTCTAAGATGTTACGCTCGTTGAGATGTATACTACACCCTAAGAAAAAGAAAGATGTCCTTCTATATATTCTATATAATATAAATCTTATATTTCTGCATGGGTTCCCGGGGGGGGGGGGGGGTTTTTTGGTTTGTTGGGGGGGGGGGTTTGGGAAAAAACATTTTTTTTCTCTTTTTTTGGGGGGGGGGGGGGGGGGGGGGGGGGGGGGGGCAACGGGGGGGGCACCACCCCCCCCGGGGGGGGGGGGAAACAAAGGGGGCCCCGCCCCCCCCCCCCCCTTGCCGGGGGTTTTTTTTGGTGGGGGGGGGAAGGGGTTTTTTGGAAGGGGGGGGCGGGGGGGAAGGGGGGGGGAAACCGCGGGGGGGGGGGGGGGGGGGGGGGGGGGGCCGGGGCCCCCCGTGGGCGCGCGGGGGGGGGGGGGGGGGGGGGGGGGGGGGGGGGGGGGGGGGGGGGGGGGGGGGGGGGGGGGGGGGGGGGGGGGGGGGGGGGGGGGGGGTGTGGGGGGGGGGGCGCGGGCCGGGGGAATTTTTTTGGGTCCTTCTTCCCCGGGGGGGGGGGGGGGGGGGGGAAGGCGGGGGGGGTTTTTGGGGGGCCGGGGGGGGGGGGGGTGGGGGGGGGGGGGGGGGGGGCGCGCGGGGTGGGGTTTTGGCGGTTGGGGGGGGGGGGGGGGGGGGGAAAAAGGGGGCGGAAAAGGGGGGGGGGGGCGTTTTGGGGGGAAACATAAAAAAGGAAAAAGGGGGGGGGTTTTTATATGGAGCGGGGGGGGGGGGTTGGGGTTTGTGTGTTTTCGGGGGGCCTGTGTTCAGTAAAGACGTTATGTTTATCTGCGTTATCGTTTAAGTAAATACTTAAACGATAACGCAGTAACCCATGCAGAAATATAAGATATTATGGCGAAATCGCCGTACAGCAAAACAAGGGTGACGCACTGACACGTCACCGCGTTGCGAAAGCCTCTCGAGTTTCGAGTCCTTTCGAGCGGCAATCCAGACGAATTCCCAAAATAGGTGTATAACCCAACAGAGGATATAAAGGCATACAAACGTGGCAATGAGCAGTTAGTCTTTGACATAAATTTGCTGGTCCGTGAGCTCCGTAAAATAGTCGAATGTAAATTGTACAAAAATAAATTAGTGTTAGTTATTTAGTGCTTAATCCGTATTTGTATTTATTTAAATAAATAGTGTTAGTTAAAAGTGATTTGAGTTTATAAAACGTTACAGTAGTTGGATTTTATTCAGACTAAATCGGAAGAATCACATGTTAAAAAGCAAAAGCAGATTGACCTAAAAATTAAAGAAATATATCGGCTTATAGGAAAGAATTCAAAACTGTCTCTATAAAACAAAATACTATTGTATAACATCAATGCGTAACATAAATGTGGTCATATGGAATTGAAATCTGGGGTTGTGCAAGCAAATCCAATACAACCCTGATACAAAGTTCAGTACAGAACCACTGATTTCCGTTGGACATATTTTCCATCGAGTAGCATGCGGTTTGACCTTGCACTGTTTATAAAATAAATAAACATTTACTAAATATAAAATTGTCTAATACTTACAATGCTACTGGCAGAATCTTTTGATTACCCTCGCAGAGTTTTGTCAGTGGTTTTTAAACAATCTTGGTGACCTGGACAAAATTTGCTTCTCCGATGAGGCATGTCAGTGGTTATGTGAGTTCGCGGAATATAAGAATATTCTATTAAATATTCTGAATATGAGTGTTTGATGTGTAATGTTTTAGTGTTTAAAAAGTGTTTAATGAAACTCTAACGAACGATATAGGGGAAGAAATAATTGCACATTCCGTAAATCAGTTATATAATGACGAAATTGCTACAATTTACTTATATCAAGACGGTCTAGAACAGTGCTTCTCAAAGTGGTGGTCCGCGGACCGGTGCCGGTCCGTAAGCAAAATGTTGCCGGTCCGCGAGCTTGATTGTGTTGCCACGTCGTAGAGTCTACGTCGTAGGGTCTACGACGTTTATGAATAAAAAACTCATGTTTCGTTATTGTTTCTTTTGTTAATAAATTGAAATATCTTTGAACTTCGATGAAATTGTAGTGGTCCGTCATACATTAGTAAAAATAATACATACATTAGTAAAAATAGCCCGCCGCACTAAATAGTTTAAGAAGCACTGGCCTAGAACACGCATAACGGGTGAAGCAACTGTAATATTCCCGAACAGAATATTTTCCACAATCAATTGGTGAATTACTTCCAAGATCTTGTAGCACAACACCATCTAAGTTCTGTTTGTGATCGTTCTTAACGAACACAATTTCTTGTTCAACTTCAACGTTGATCGACTTCAAAAAATAATTAGGAAAAAATAAATTAGATTAACTCATTTATCATCTTTTGGAAGATATTTTTGATTCTATTCGAACTGTATAAAATGTCTACTTTAAAGGAAACATTAAAAAGAACGACGTGGGAATCATCCTAAACAAAATTTGTGATAAAATTTTTGAAATATTTTTTCAATTAAAATTCCTTCCATTTTAATTTAAAATTTCAGTTAAAGGTTTGGTCTCACTTCATGTTTCATTTAACCCATATCAAAAGCAAAGAATAAAAAAGGACGAAGTTGGAATTTGAACACAGGCCATCAGATAACACACAAAAACCTAACCATCACACTCAGTTCAATATAAAATTCCATACTTTTTTTCTTGAAATGTTTCTACTAATATGGCAGACACTTGTATTTGAAGTTAATTTTTTTCATCTCCTAACGATGCCAATATGAGCAATATGCGAACGTTGAGTGTAACATACTCAACGTTGAATTAATATCTATACTCGGTGGTCTAGAAAATGTCCGAATTGTTTTTCAATCACACTCGAGGTTAAGGATGAAGAAGTATCAAATAAATTTATCGGGTATTGTGCACAACGGAAGACATATTTACACTCAACATCCACATTTCCGAACTTTTACGTTCCGCAGACTTCCACATTTCCGAACTCGCGTCACCACGGGATTACCGATCTGCTGGCGCATACGCAAAGGGTTTTTCTGGCTCATTCTAGTACTTTCCTTTGTTTTTCGAGGTTTTTATGCAAATGTAATACATACATACATGTGTACATGTTAATAAAAGAACGTTTTTCTAAACAACAAAAAAAATGGCAGGTGCAAAGGAGAGAGTGATGCAGGTAATTATTTTGTAATTCAAAGTAAAGGTTTGTTTTGTTGAACATTTTGTTGACGTAACCTATAATAATTTAGAACTGAAATGAAAAATGATGAGAAAATATGTATTTTTAAGAAAACCGTGATACAAAACAAACATTATTGTACTGTTTATTTGTAGAGAAAAGAGCCTGTGAAGAGGCTAACCTTGGAGCAAAAGCTGGATTTGATAAATCACGCAAAAAAATGGTGTTAAAAATGTTGATCTATGTAAGATGTACAATATTTGTAAATCGTCAGTGGCAGAAATTCTTGGAAAAAAAGAAATTTACTTTGAAAAAACTGAAAAAAAGACGAAAATTGAGTGGACGGATTGACACAATAAAGTGCACCGGTACTTATGATACGCCATTTGAAAGAAGTGTTTTTCACTGGTTTGTACAAAGAAGAACTCTTGTCTCAGGTGTGCTGCTGAGGGAGGGCGATTTCCTCTTTGCTGAATTCTGTGACAATCGAAATGTTTGAATACAATCGCATTATTGTGTTTACATTTTTGTTCTCATTTCAAATTTCGCGGTTTTTTGTCGTCAACCAATCAGCGACAAGTTCGGTGATGTGGAAGTACAAGTTCGGAAATATCGTGAGAAAAAGTTCGGAAATATCGTGAGTTCGGAAATTTGGAGTTCGGATATGTGGATGTTGAGTGTACATGCACATCCAAATTCAGGTGGCCCGAGCTCAGAGGCCCGCCCTGTAAGCGAGAAGAAGCGCCTTCCCAAGCGCTGCTGATCGCCTCCCGAAGACATTTGCCTATGACGCGTAGGCGTCAAGACGATGGTAATAGAAAGTTTAGGCCCGTAATCAATTCCGGAGTACCATCGCTGGGTGCTGCGCCTGGTCGACCTTTTTGACCCGCCGACGGGGCTATTGGCAGGTGGGAGTGGTCCCGATCGGTCCCACATCGATAATTGAATAGAGGTTCTCGATCGGGACCGGTATGACACCTAGGATGGCACCGTGTGAGTTTCTTGAGCGGACGGGATGCCGCTGAGAAGGAAATTAATCGTTTTCATGCTCGTTGTGATGTATTCAAAGACTCATATGTGATTTCATTCCACGTTTTTTTTTTCTTTTGCGTTTTTTACATGCCTAGATTAAGAATGGCGCAATGTTGGTTTGTTTTTAAATACGCCTACGTAAACGTCAGCGGGTTTATAGAAATGATCCGTGGTTTTTACTTTGTTAAAAAAAAAGATTAATTTTGTTTGCGGATCATACAACTATGATTTGTCAGAATTCAAACATCATCCGCAATGCGACAGATTGAGAATGGCGTCGACAACTGTTTACTTTCGAATAAACTCGTGTCCAGTCGAGATCAGTTGGTGTTTTTTTTAGTCTCTTTGAATAAATACATATGTATATAGAGAATGGCAAAACTAGTAGGTACACAAAAGAGCAGTATGGTGTATTACAAATTATGAATTATTTAAATGTATGTTTTTACTACTTTATCAATTCCCGATTACCATTTTTGTTAGTTAATTTGTTAATTATTGAGCGTTTTCACTATTTCCGAGCTGTAAAAATAATTATAGCAACATCTTGAACCAAAAGAAAATATTCTCATAACTGTATGCAATGTACATCATTGTTTTATAGAATTGTGCCGTGAAGTATTTTAGTTACACCCTGTACACTCTAAGAAAGGGTTGATGAATTGTAATATTATTTAATTGTAATATAAAATTATTCTGAATCAAATTAATTTCATAATTTCATACGACGAAAACGCCAATTGTAAATTTTAAAACAAGGCGAAGGTGCCAATAGTCCAAATGTTCATTAAAAATGCGGATACGTTAGTGGTAAATTTTGTAAAAACTAGCAGGGACTTAAAATGATGAATTGCCGGAAAAGCGGCGAGGTGGCAATTGTAATTTGTATTACAAATAGCTAAGTTCCTGGCATCTTTGTCGTCACATTAAGTTGTAACACATTATTTTTCCATTGAGCAAGGGCGTAGCCATGGGGAGCGATGCCCCCCCCCCCCCAAATGGTCAAGTAAAAACCAAAATAGTCGAGGGATTGTCTCCAATGACCTTTTTTTTGCTTTTTTGTTTAATCTGCATTGGTCGCCCCCCCCCCCCCCCCCCCCCCCCCCAAAAAAATACTGGCTACGCCCTTGCCATTGAGGAAACTTTTATATTTTTAAAATAAAATATTCATTCTGAAGAAAGCTGCGTATCGAGACTATTGGTTCTGTTTACAATACCACTTTACAATTATGACACACGGTATACGTATTATGACATATCTAAGGCCTATGTGTTTTATACCTACTTTTGAAGAGAACCGCTGATCCAGTATTTAAGAAGGCCAGGAAAGCATTAATTTATTAGACAATAACGTTATTTGAGCAGTGTTTTATAAACTAAATCTGCTAATACCAATTCATAACAAAGTTTTACATCGACGCCTCCATTGCTTTTAATTAAGTAGTACAGTAAAATTCAAGATAATAAGTTACAAATTGCTACAAAGCTTTGCCACTTCCTTTTTTGCTCGCTTTGTCACAGGATGCGACAGTGGAAGAAAAAAGGTAGTCTTATTTTCTGGAATAGACTCAGTACCCGTATAAAGCACAACAAACTACACTCGAACCCCTCTTAAGTCGCCAAATCCGTACATCATTACCTCGCTTAAGTCGCGAAATTTTGCCTCTCTTAACTCGCGATCATAACCTCAACTTTTTTTGTGTTTTAACTGCAAAAAGAAATATTTAGAGATATACCACAGCACTTGTTATAACGAAAAATGAGCCAACTGAACGAAAAATCAATGTAAGTATACCCAGTCGTGCGTGACAAAGTTCAATTTTCCACTTGAATGAATATTTTAAAGATTAAATATGTTTAAAAGACACCTAACCTATTTTTAATCAATAAATGTATTACACAATCATTTTTTTCAATAAAAATTGTACATATTCATGTGAGAATCCAATTTCCAAATGTAGTTCTAAAACTTTTACAGGCGGCGACTTAACCGGGACGGTTTCGCGACCTAATAGGGGGAAACGTGGTGAAATAACAGAGGATGTGAATTAAGCGAAGGTGAAATAAGAGGGGTTCGAGTGTATCTAATTTAGTGACCTTTACTTGCTTATAGTGCCACCTAGTGACACTAATTGAAATAAACACAATTATCCATACAGAAATCTCTAATATGTTTCGATACAGAATTCTGTATATTTAGTACAGAATCCTGTAATTGTTAATAATTAAAGAAAACTGTAAGCATTTGAAAATAATAATAACAGTTTCCGTTTTTCATTCACTACATAATTTTGTAATTCATCAACAGATGGCAAATCAAAAAATGTCCAGTGAATATTTACAGATATCTTGTGTATGGAAGTTTGAAAACTATACTTTCGCTATTAGTTAATAGATGGGAAAATATAATTTAGAATTTAGACTTTTAACGGATTTTAGTTTAAAATATAACCTAACAAAGATAAACAGGTGGCTTTTTAACGATTTATGTAATTATTACGTAAAAATATGCCTCAGCAAATGTTACATACTTTCTTAGTCTGCACTGTAGTATACGTTTTCGCTTTCGAAGACGTAATTTACGTCTATGGACAAGGAAACCAAGAGATGATCGAACATGGTCGTACTCAGTATCAGGTACTTGCAATTCGCGCATGAAAACACTGTGCTTATTTATTTTTATTTTATAGCTGATTAAGGAAAGAAGCACTCTTCCTCAATATGGAACATGTTGGAAGTCGGCCGTGGAGCATTTAGACGAGGGATGCAGGTACCTCTCTGAAGATACACAAAGTGATATTGCGTTACACATTACAAATTGCTTCCTCGAAATGTCAGGGCATGAAACTTATAACTGTGAGCTGGACAGAAAACCTAATTTAAGGGCAATTTGCATCAGCAGCATGTCCGATAGGGCTTTTAATGTGTATACCGAATTCTATACACACACACAAAATATCTGTTGGTTTTTGAGGGGTCAGATTTGGCACGAAACTATAGCTGAGAATACCATTAAAGTCGGGAAACAGTTAAAAGTGACTGCACAGAATCAGGAGAGTCTACTACAAGCTCAAAAAAGAGTCTGGACCTTCAGGAAAAGATGTTAAAGCAAGGCAAATTTTTAGAAAGGGTTTTGGAAGATTTATATGTTTCATCGAAAGCTCACCAAGAAATTCTGAAGGTTTTGTCGCAAAGTGTAACAAATTTACAAGCATGGTTGGTTGGAGAAATATCATGGCTTGATTCTATCATATTTTATGGGATGACAGTTTTTGTTACGATAGTTTTAACTTCTCCGCAAAGAACTATATGGGCCAGGTTTCCTGTGTTTTTATTGTTATTTCTAAACCTTGTAATCGAAAGACTTCTTTGCTCATTCATGATATCGCAGAGTAACGAGACGAGTACGGGAACCTTATACAGCAATATTTACAATTTTATTTGGTATTGTAGATATGTATTTGTTTTTCTATCGATGTGTATAGTTATTTATTGCATTTTCTTTCACAAAAGATCTGACAAAAAAGCAATACGAATTACTTGGTACCATTAAAGAACAAAACAATAACATTCTGAATATTTTACGAGGCCTAAAAAATGGTTCAATACGAGATAAAATGGATATAAATCTAGTCAATGAATGTCTGACGAGACATTCTAAAAGTGTTAATATTGACGAACATAATGAAAGTCCTAGTTATAGAAACGGTTTCAGAGATATTCTTGAAAATAAGTTTGGTTCTTATTCTCCAAATCTAAACACTCCAAAAAGTGACAGAAGTTGTGAGGTATCAAAGGAGAATATATTAAATAAATCTAGAAATATTAGTTTGCCTACGCGAAGGCTTTTCCCGTTGACTGAACTACAGAATGGTAGATATAATTTACGAAGTAGGCAAGGCACTCCAGATTCTGTAAATATTTAATTAACTTTTATCGTAATTATAGTCCAACCAACGACTAACAAAGTAAGTACTCATCAGTAGAGCTTGACGCAATGGTCGACAACGAGCCACCGTTCTCGAGTTATTTGAAAAATATCTTCACCTTTGATTATTATTATTGAAAAAGAACCTTGAAGAAAGAAGAAAAGTTTTTACTTCTAATTGGATTTATCTCTGTGATGATTTTTTTAAATAACTTGAGAATAACTCGAGAAAGGTGGCTTATTGCTGACCATTACGCTGGGCTCTACTAGTCACAAATCGTATGCTACAGACCAGCGAAAATATGTGCAACTGTATACTCATTATTTCATACACCTTGGCCTTCCACAGTAGCTGAGATAGTGACTTGGGAATCTTTATTTAAAGATATTATTAAACTACACTGAACTATGGCTGCCTTTTTTCCTTCAATTAAATAGAAGTTTCATTTCATTAGTTGTTGCTTAGTTTGTACTTGCCTTTCGTTAATTTTTTTTAAAGCTAAATATCTACAATTAGAAGTGGAAAGTTTTACAAACTACATTCAATGTGGTATATTCAAGACTCTTACTTAATGTGTTCAAAAACTAAATTCAATACATTCAAATTTCGCCAGTCGTACTATTAATTCAGTTTTTAGTTAAGTTTATCCTGCTCGTTAACTTGTACAAGGAAACTTGCATGCCCTAGAGTCAAGGCAAAATTTAAATTTAAACTCGTCAAACTCAGATGTTGCAGTATGTAAGCTGTTTTACTGTAAAGTAATTTTGCCTTATACATTGACTTTTTTTCTGTGATGCTTAGGAAATAATTTATTTATAGTATTGTAATTAAAATGGTTTTGTTAATATTTATTAATGCAATCTATCTCGCTTGGATATTCAGCAATAAGTTAGTTGATAATGAAATGTATCTTTTGTGGTCCTAGTCCAGTGACTGCCACTTCAAGGCAACGATTTGTATCATTTACATAAATTTAGTGGCATTTTTCTTTTAAGTCTAGAAAATATTGCTTTTGGTCTCATTATCTCAGCTGCCAGCCTATTTTCATGATGGACAAATGCGTTTCTAATCTCCTCTTTTATAGTTGGAATCTTCAGATGGTGGTGTAAATTCTCGTTGGTCATGTACCATGGTCCATCCGTTATAATTCTTAAGAGTTTGGATTGAAATCTTTGCAGTATTTCCAAATTTGAGTTGGCAGATGTGCCCCATAGCTGGAATCCATACGTCCATTTCATGATACATTTATAGACTAAAAGTATGTTTTCTAATGACAACGTAGATTTTCTGTTTAAGAGCCAATAATATTTTCTAAGTTGCAGGCCCAAGGACTTTTGTTGAATATATGTTTCTTCCATGTGAGCCTTCTGTTCAAACATAATCCAAGATATTTTGCTTCCTCTGCTTGGGGTATATTAACGTTATTAAGGGTGACGGGTGGACATGTCTCTCTTCTTAACGTGTATGTTACATGGACAGACTTTGTTTCATTGGCCTTTATACACCATTTTTTAACCAAGAGAATTTTTTGTCCAGGCTTGTTTGTAATAAGCAGAGGCTTTGGATGCGCTTTTGCCAATGGAAGAATAGCCATTGTCCAGGCTTTTGGCCAGAACACTGGTTCCTGAAGAATCTCCATACTTTACAAAGAAATGGTGTTTGTCCAAATATGATTTAAGAAACAAAAAGTAGTTTGATGGGAGCACTTCCTTAATTTTACACAAAAGGCCCTTATGCCAGACTGTCGGAGGCCTGGGATATGTCTAAAAGCTATAAGCTGTTTTGCTGTAAAGTAATTTTGCCTTTACTCATCGACTTTTTTTTCTGTGATGTTTAGGAAATAATTTATTTATATTATTATAATTAAAATGTAAATAAAAATATTTTATAATGCGATTGTTCTTCCTTAAGTATGAAAATTAATTTTATTTATAAATATATAACTAACTTACAACTATTTTTATACAAATAAAAATAAGCTGGTTCATTGGAACTATGTATAAACAACAAGCAAGCACTCTTTTAGCAGCCCTGTTCTCAACTTCGTAATTTTGCCAATTGTGCTTCAATATCATCATCACTAAGGCCTTTAGATTTTGAGGTTTCACCTACTTTTCCCGTTTCTGGAAGTGGAGCACCTGACATCTAAAATAAAATGTTGAATACAGAAAATTTCTAGAAACATAATGTGGATATGCAAATATATAAGGTACAAATTAAGCAATTGTAGACCAAGTAGTATGTCAGCTGAAATAATTAGGAAGTTTCTTATATTACGCATGTAAATTAAGTTAAAACTGTTTCACTTATTCTAACATTACAATAAGCATCATGACACATAATGAGGCTTAATTATGGTATTAGGAAATTATGTCATAAACCTTACTTTGCCACTAATTTCAATGCCTATCTCATCCAGAACCTGTGTGATAATGTTATCACTTTCCTCCTCATCTCCGGATTCTGTTAACATGTCATCTAATGTATCATTTACTAAAACAAAAAATATTGTTGCAATTTTAACTCCCGTTATTACACGTTAACTCAGGTTATTACTACACGATCTATTAATTCTAAGAATGCCTTACTCATTTCATCAGTCATCTCCATCTTCATATTCTCCCTAGAAAATGCATTAATGGTAGCAGCTAATTCCTCGGGTTTCATAAGTCTGTTCATGTCGGCCATTGTCTTACCGGCTGCCCCCATCGCACCCGCTAATTTGACATTCGCCCCCATTGCTTTATTTTGGAAGGCGATACCCTGTACCTTACCTCCGGCTGTGTATGTGCGTTGCTTTTGTTTACGCAACTGCACCAATTGCTTTACTAAAAGACGACATCCTTCGTTATTACCTTCTTTAGCCAATTTTTTAATTTCCAGTTCCTACAAAGAATTCCTAATAACTATAGGAAATAAATTACCAACTAGAGTGCAATCAACAACCAAGGTTATTCAAACTAGCAGACATTGTGGAATAATAATTACCAATTTCTGTTCCTCCCTGTCTAACTGTCTGCGATCTCTTTCGATGTCCCTTCCGACCTTCCTTAGCTGACGATCAACTTGGCGCTGTTCGTCTAAATAATTAAAATTTTTCATTCAGTATAAAACAATAATTTTGTACATTACCTTTGGGATCGGGTTTTGACCAAAAATTAAACATTTTTATGGAGCAATTTAAAACACTACTATTTTATTGACTGTATGACTCATAACTATATTTGACGATAATTTTATGCCATTCTATTACTGCACGATTTTTTACAACATCGACCCAATAATTCGCTAAACAAATAAAATTAAAGGTATCTGCAGTATAAAATAAATTCACATATGTATTCCTTTACGTTTTGCATCTTTTAGGATATTTTAATTAGTTCAAAAATATCACATAAATCGGTTAATAGTTCAAATGTGACATATTTGTATTAGGTGCATCGTCTAACGCAGAGTCGGACTCAATAATATGCATGAATTTACAGTGAAGTGGGGCAAGTGCGTATCCGGGGCAAGTGCATTCGCTTCTGATAAAAGTCTCTAAAAACTATTAACTTGTTTGAAAATGATTTTAAAACTCCGTCAATATTCGATGCAAACCGCACAATGTTATATTGGCATTAATCAAGAAATATTGTAAAAAAAATTACCCTCGCGAGTAGAAAATTGCGTTTATTCAAGGTACTTGCTCCATAATTTTCATTTAGGATAAAACATAGAAATAAACACAGATAACGCACTTGCCCCAAGCCCTGGAGCAAGTGCGTTTCATGTGCTCTGTAAGGCATGGACGATGTGCCTCCTTACCCTGAAGCACGAAAGATTTAATAAATTGAGTTTTAGAACCAAGTAGTTCATACAGCCCAAAAAGAATCGGGTCATGTGAATTCGCGTAGTTATGAACTAAAAGTCAACTATACGAAAAAGGGGTCGCACTTGCCCCACTTTAATTGCCCCACTTTATCTGCACACTGCATGATTTAGTATTAAATGATTATTTATAACATAAACTTTTCTCTGTCTGGTAAATATTTGTATCACTTCTTTGACTTTGTACGTGAACAAGGAATATTATGTATGTATAACCTATATACATATATAATATTCCTTTTTATTCGTTTCCTGTAGACAATTTTGTAGGGAATTAATTAAACTGATCTCTATATTATGATTATTAGTTATGAGACTTGATGATTAATAAATTTTCAAGTGAAAGTTGATATAAATACTTTTAGATGACTTCCATATGTTTTATAACGACCATTAATTAGTCCATCCGGTGACATACATTGCATCAGGTCATTCGATGGCATAAAGAAAACCTTTGCGCTAGGTTTTCTATGGTCGTACTGCGCTATAGCCTAGCCCTACATCGACAGTGCTATAAGTCCTATTGCACAATTGAGCTAACCACAACCATAACCATAAGCATAACTGTAATTTTTATGTTTTGTCCACAATAAATATGCGTAAAATCGTGTGTATTTTAAAACTCCCTCATAGAGGATTCAGTTTAGCCAATTTCACTAAATTAAACATTTTGTGTGAAAAATCAGAAACGACACTGGAATGATGGACATCGAATTGTTAACTAATATTGTAGTAATTTAATATTAATTAGTGTTAGTTACTACTGTATTTAGGGTAACCCTTAACCCATATTTCACAAGAGTACAGACACAAGGTTGGTATAACTGGCAAAACGTAATTTTAAGCGTAAAGATCAAATAATTTCATCTTTATATTTACGGTTATTGACAATTGAAGGTCATTCGAATGGTGGGTTCATGCAGAAATTTTTAGTAATAAGAATAAGAATAGTAATAAGAATAAGAGTTAAACCTTCGTTTTATAATGACCCAGTTCATACAGTAAATATAATTTTTAGTAATAATTTTAAAAATAAGGATTTACTGCATGAACTGGATCATTATAAAACGAAGGTTTAACTTTTATTCTTATTACTATTCTTATTCTTATTACTAAAAATATCTGCATGAACCCACTTTTAATGCTAATAACTGAATTAGTTGTAGACAAAAACATTATTTTCATATACTCCATCTTTGTGATTCTTGTTAATTTTATGTTTATGTTAATTGTGCAGGGGGCTAAATGCGTGCTGTATACATCCACCAGGGGTGGTTTTGAAAGTAACCCAACTTCCAAAAAATCATCAAAATAACGTCACTTTTATTTTTAAATTTTAATCGTAATAAAAGTAGTTAATTTGTAAGTCACATACTTTTACTACGATTGAAATTTAAGTCCAGTCCCAGTAATCATGTAAATATTTTATACTGTATTATCGCATTGCTTAAAAATATGTATGATGCTATATACTGTTGTAAGATGTATATGTATATACTGTTACTACATGTGCATCTATATATTTTTATCTAAATACCTATTTGTAACCATGTACTTGATTTGCAGTAATATTTATTTTGTTAATTCTCAATACAACCCTGTTACACCGACGCGTATATGTCATTGGTCATTGAATATACACGAAGACCTTGAAGTAAGTTTAGCAATACTTCTGCGAACCTCGTTAGATGACGCAATATGCAATTACACTCGACATCCACATATCCGAACTTTTCCGTTCCGCAAAATTCCACATTTCCGAACTCTGTTCACCTCCTGATCATAGATAAAACTCTAAACCGATAACCGAACTGCTGGCGCATAGGCAAAGGGTGCATTCGACAGTGACAAGTTCGGTTGTGTGGAAGTACAAGTTCGGAAATAAGGTGAGAAAAAGTTCGGAAATATGGTGAGTTCGGATATGTGGCTGTCGAGTGTATATACATACAATACAGAAGATATATTTTATAATTGTATAGAATAAACGTATATACAAACTTCTACTTTTCAATACATTTTACAAACGATCCCCAAAATGTAGTAAAATCGAGTTGGAACTCACAGCACTCAATGCGTGGCACTGATGGCTCTGTTTTTTTGTTATTTGAAAATGATACCTGGAGGAACAATTTTATTCAGCGTTCCTAAAAAACGTCCTTAGTTTTTCTATATAAAATATAACAAATATGTCCTTTATATATCATACTTTATTCACAAAACATTTAAATATACAATAATATATACAATTAAAAAATCTAAATAAATACTTTCTTAAAATTAAGGAAAAAAATGAAAATGTTCCTCTTTAAAATCTCTTTAGCACCTAAAAAAAAAACGTAATGACAGTCAGTCTTGTATAAAAAGACAAAGACACTCAAGACCAATGAAGCACTTTGTTAATTCACCAAATAAATACAAGATTAAAAAAAATAGCAGGAAATTATCATATTTTATATTATATTCTTGATTATCTGCTAATATTTAAAAAATAAAATGTATTGGTGGGCGTATTCACAAAATATTTTATCGCCAACATTATTAAAATATCATGTAAATGATCTCACCAAAAAATATTTTGTTTCTGCTAACAATATATCACATTTCCATCTGCAACTCATCGAAAAAGCCCAAAATCTCTTGAACAAATGAAACATCCTTTACAAAAAAATGGACGGTAAATTGTAACAAAAAAAATATTTTGTAAGAATTGAGAAAATATTTGTAGATTAAATACATATAATGACATTAATATATATGTACATGCTGACAGTTTTCAAAAATAGAGATATTGTATCGAATTTAAGAAAAAAATAATCAGTTTCATTGCTTGGTTAAATACATTGGAAACAAATACAGTAAACGGCACCCTAATGCGTACATAGCCGAATGAAGGGCAATTGATAATTTAACTTCTTTGTTCAGTAGATGTAAACATGAGGTCGAGAACCAATAGCAATGCAATCGCCAGCGCAGGCGTATGAAAGGCATCCGGTTTGTCGGTAAGGCTGTTTGAGTTAAAATTTGAAATACCATTTTATATTTTATTCTGGTCTAGTGCCTGATTAGAAAAGTGCGTATCATCAATCAATATTGTCATTTCTGATTTTATCTCTGCCTTTAAAAAACCTGACGGGCATTAAGTCACAAACTTTATATTACTACCTTACTAACTTAGCTTGATTCTTTTTTGATATTAAAATTTAGTTTTTAAGGAAATACAGACAAAAATTGTCTTATTATTTAATTAAAATTGATTACAGGATTTACAGTTTTATTTTATTTCTCAGCAGTAAAATTGTCTAGAAGCATGCGCATTTTCTTTTTCGGTTTGATTGGTCGGATCGCCCATGACCTGGTGCTGGCTAGACGCTAGTAGTAAATTCGCCTAACTATGACATAAAAATGTATCATTTAATATGTATTTAATATCCACCTATGTACATTAGGCTGCCGCTTATTGTATATCACAATGTATATAATGAATGAATTGAATCAAGACCTTTGATAATAATTTAATGTATGGAAAATTTTTCAACTTTCCAAGCCAAAAACGTTTCTGTTATATAAATTTGGCGGTGTTATTCAATTTCTGCTTTTTGTTGACATTTGAAAATTACCACCTCAAAAATAAAAAAATAGGTGTATTAGGTGTATTTGTCATTATTTTAGCAATGTCTTGTACCAAATGTGATTATATTTTTTTTGTATTACCTTATTCTTTATACAGCTCCAATTCAATAGTTTTCCATTCATATCTACGATTTATTTACATTTTATTCATCCTTTGTTCATAACTTCAAATATTTGTAAAATATTTTTTTTTTTTCAAAAACTGTCAGATGTTTTAACAAACCTTCTGTACAAGTATAAGCAAAAAAGAAATAGGCACCAAGTGCCTATTACGAATTTATCCAAAGTACTAGAATATTTCGACAAAATAGACCATGCATCAGACTTTTTAAAATAATTTAAAAAATAATAAAAAAAGCTAAATAAAGTCCAGAATTATTCCATAAGGCATATACGCACTAGGGTGATTTTTTTCAACCATTTTTTATTTTTGTTAATATGTCCCCATTAGCCCTTAATATTAATTTTAAGTCTTTAAAGCATGGAGATTTTCCATTTAAAATACACGTAAATCGAAATATTTTTTTTTCAAATTTCTATAACTCAGTCGCATTTTATGCTATTACATTGGTCTTGATTTCGACTTACTCAGAATAAAACACTCTACAAAAGTGCCCATTGCTGCGAAAATGTAACTTGTACTGGTGAGTTGGTACGGGTCGCTGAAGTTGATTTTTACCCAAAATTCTCGGTTTTTTTTGCTGTTATCTCCGAAATTATTAATTTTATCAAAAAAATGTAGATGAAAAATTTGTTAGAAATTTCATTTACTACAAAAAAAGGTCCTATAGACCAAATTGCTGAGATTAATATTTCTTGAGATATTAGACTTTAACTTATGAGTAGTACAAAATTTTTACAATTTATCGAAGCAAACATTTGAAATTTTTGTACTACTATTCATAAGTTAGTCTAATTTTTTTTGGTAAAATTAATAATTTCGGAGATAACAGCAAAAAAACGAGAATTTTGGGTTAAAATCAACTTCAGCGACCCGTACCAACTCACCAGTACAAGTTACATTTTCGCTGCAATGAGCACTTTTTGTAGAGTAATTGAGACCAAGACCAATGTAATAGCATAAAATGCGACTGAGTTATAGAAATTTGAAAAAAAAAATCAATTTACGTGCATTTTAAATGGAAAATCTTTTCACGCTTTTGGGAAAGTACTTAAAATTAATATTAAGGGCTGTAACTTTCAGGGATTTTTTTTTCGACATATTCAACAAAATTTCAAGTGGGGACTGAAAAAATAAAAAATAATTGAAAAAAAAAACACCCTAATACTGAAATATCAACTTATAAAAGCCTGTCGCAATTTCTAATTATAAGAAACCGAATAATTTCAAGCCTCATAGTTCTGTTGCTATTTTTTAAAAATATGTTACTTCTTTCAACACTGTATGTACAAAACTCAAAAGCAAATAACTGAACCCTTCCTACCTGTCCTACCCAATTTCTTTGTACCTCACGAAACAGCTACGATAATATCACGACAATTCATTTGCATTTTTACTTACAAAATACTTAGGCAGTTTTCTTTTTTTTTTTGTTGTTTTTGTTTGTTTATAACCTTAGGATATATCAAGAAGAAGAAAAAGCCGTCATCAATCTTTTGCAATCAACAAGTCGTCGCAATCCTTTTCTTTGTCCTTAGAGATGTTTTGGTTGGCCTGGTCATTTTCATACTCGACAAAATCGTCGAACAGACTAGGCCACGCCTCGTTATCATCATAACAGCTCAGATCGTTGCCGACATGCTCTGAAAAATTCAAGAACATATTCCAAGTGTCCTTGGGAATCCCGCGGATCATCTGGTAAGTCTCGAGGAAGTTTAACCAACGATTTAAAATCGGAGGCTCGCGGATAGTGAAAACTAGCCTCCAGAGCACCATCGCCATGTCCCTGGGCAAGATCCTCTGACCCGAGGCGGAGTCGAGCCCGAAACGAAACGTGAACCGGTATAAGTCCTTAAACTGTTCATCGTTTTTTTCCACCTCACTCACTAACTCGGGTAAGCGTGATTGAATTGACTTTATCGAATCTGCACGGATAACTTTCAAACCGTTTACGAACTCGGAACGTGTGAACCGGCACATTTGCTCTGCGTTCAGCTTCCATGCCAAAACTAAAATCTTGAAATCGTCGGGGGACACCTGCAAGTCCTGGCATAACTGTTCTATGCCTTCCGCCAGTATGCTGTCCTCGTTTTCGTCCTTGTACTGATCAAAGAGGGCGGTCAATTTAGTTTCGGAAGGTTTACTCTCAGTGATGCCCATGGCGGGCGCGGATTTTGAGTGCGTCCTTCGGCTCGGAGGGTAGAATCGACTTATCGCAGTCGTAAGTTCTGGAGGGGCAGACAAGTGATTGCCGTTGCTTATGATCGTCTCTGAGGGGGCTGATGAGGCTGGTACATGACTCGGAGCAGGGAAGAGACGAGCTTCAGTCATTTCTGCACAAATAGAACATAAAACACATGTATAAGTTATAAAAATATGTAAATAGATAAAAGGTCGCCCAAACGGTATTAAAATACTATGAATTTATGTGTGCAAAGAGACATAATAATCACAAGAAGCAGTAAATAAATTACAAATAAAAAAACAACGTTGAAATGTCAAAGGTCCAGTCCAAGTTTGATTTCTATTGAAAGGGACTTAGTGCCCTTAGGCATAATGTAAGAAAGGAGCCATGGGCCAAAAAATTATTTTACGCTTAGTTTAGGAAGCTGGCTCTATCGTCCGCCTTTGCCACTCTATGATGAAATCAGATCTTATATCTCTCTCTAATTTTTATTTAGTTTAAGGTATAAAAAAATTAAAGAAAAGGAGATAAAAGACTATATAAATTAAGAAAAAAAAAAATTAATGAGTCCAATTAGGGCGG
Source organism: Aromia moschata (assembly GCA_029963805.1). NCBI lineage: Eukaryota > Metazoa > Arthropoda > Insecta > Coleoptera > Cerambycidae > Aromia > Aromia moschata. The sequence goes on along the minus strand of JAPWTK010000052.1, from coordinate 1,713,532 downwards.
GAAAGTCCGTTATTCAGAAAAGTTTGTCCGTCTTCAAGAGCAGTCGTCAAACTGTCCGTCATTAAATTTTTATAAATTCTAATATTTTAGTTAATAAATAAGAAAAAAAAAAAGAAGAGTGTGGGGAACCGTACCTTAAATTTTAAAATTCTCCCCTCATATTATCATAAAAAAAAAAAAAACAATTACCATACTTGGATAAAGCATTAAAAAAAACTCCAGGCTGGCCCCTAGATTTTTTATGTTGTATTTTATTATTTTATTAACAAAACATTAGTACATATGTATTATAAGGATAAACGTTAATTTACATACGGATGAAAACATATTTACAACAGCATTAACCAAATATTAATATTGAACAAGAGGACAAAACAATTTTATTAAATATCTATTTAAAATTAGGTCACAAGTTGAGTAAATATATATCAGTTGGACATGATGAGAATTTAGTTTCCTTAGTGTGTATGTTTCAGTCTCCACAATTATCCTTATGAACAATATTACAATATTTTTTCAGCACCTGCTTGGTGAGTAGTTCATAGTTTATTTCAAAAGAATCACAGCTATGCAAACCTATTTTATTGCTTCACTTGGTCATCCTGACACTATTTTTGCAAATTAGTTAACTGTTCTTAAACATTAATAATAAATATGGGCAACAGGTAAATTACCTTTTAGGTAATTTACTTTTTTTATCAGAAGTATATAACATATTCATGCATTAGATATTTTTAGAGCTCTCGGCACAGGGACACCTACCTATCGAACTTTTTTACTTTTGAAATATTCCGAAAATTCGAAAAATTAATTCTGAAAAGTAATTTGTCCAACTCTAATTACTATAGCTATAGCTATATTTAATATTAAAAAATAAATATATAAAACGACACCAGTCGCACTACATTCACTTATATTAAATAGTCTTATTACATAGTCTTATTTTGTTTACCTATAAACTGAAGTAAAAGGATTCTCAAAAATGTTTTAACAGCAGGCAAAGAATATTTACTACTTACGTAGTACACCCATTCAAGAATCAACTGGTGTTAGATACCAAATAAGATTTACAATTAAATTCGTGAAATACATACATATATAGATACTGGGTAAAAATGTAAATAACAAGGGACATATTAATCAAAACCAATTTTATTACGATTATTAGTTTAGATATAAATAGTAAATTATTAATAATTAGTCAGTGATTATAAGTAAATATTACACTAAGGAATGTCTAACCAAAAAATGATAACTAAGCACTTACTTTATTAAAATTACCTATACCATACACATATAATATAAAATAATTCTTTACTATAAAAGAAATGTTACTAACTAATCTTGGAAAACTACTAGTTTTACATATACTAGAGTATACTATATCCCCATAAAACATGGGATATACACAGAACAGTACAGACAGAATATATTTGCCCACGAAATTGCGCACAACGAACGTGGTACGACATAGTTTGACTACACCCCAGAGATATAAGAGATACCCACAAACAAAAAATAGATTGTAGTTCTCGAAGCGTTCACGGCTGCAGCTACAAAAGAAGTGAGCACATTTCAGGTTTTGTCTACTGCAATCAAAAGCAGTTACTGTCCCTACTGAATCAAGTCAATTAAATCAATATAAAAAAATATTTTATAGAAATTAAAGGATTTTAGTTTTATATTCTATTTATCTAAGGTGGTTGAAATAATAATTTCCCATAACCTTCTCTAATATAAAAATGCATAGCCTGTATAACAAATATTTTTACTGAATTAATTATATATAGTAGATATAATAAAAAACAAGGCCTCAGTAAGCAGCTCTCCGAGTATGAAACAGAGAAAGAAAAAGACAAGGATTACCTTCTTTATGACAGTTTTGTGTTGAGTTGTCCAGGGCCGTCTGTGTAGGCTCCTTGAAGCAAGTCAGGCAATTGCCCATTTGAGGGTCCCAAACCGTACCTTCTAGGTCCCTGCCCGGAGATTTTTTGCATCGCCTGAAAATTTCACATAAAATATGTCAAAACGCGTGGTTATTGTTGCCACATTCTTTTATAGCGATGATTAAAATATGGTTTAGACAAGTTTGAGCTTGTTTATTATTGTAATTCCTTACGATAATAAACTCTGCTGTGGTATCCCAAATAACAAAGGTGAAATAGTTGGAGAAACGATTTTAAATGGCATCTAGTCAAATTCTGCACTTACTAACCTCAAAAAATGTAATTACAACTTTAGTAGCAGCCTTCTGTGTATGTAAAATTAATAATTTTCCGATTTTTTCATAATATGAGACATATACATTTTTGACGTTTGACAGGTATTTTACTTTATCAAATACACCTTTCACAAAGGTGTATGAAAAGTTATTATATCACAACACTTCCTCAAACTTGGTCCTATGCCGATGTTGCAATCAATTTTTGTACAAATTGAACACTACTTTTTAAAATGTTTATACAATGTGGCGACGAAATCTTGTCACTTGACAACCCCGTTCAGCTGTTCTGAAGTGTCTAAGGCTACTTCAACATTTCTTCTTTGTTTATCCAAAAATCTTTAACACATGTCAATGTAATTTTAATTTTCGATATCAAGATAAATTAACAGTATTTATTAACGTACATCTATTAATATTAGAGAAAGTCTTCGAGGGTAAACAGTTTTAATGTTAGTATTTAAAATATCACTGTCATCAAAGTCGTCTGCAGTGTGGTGCTCCTTTAGACACTCCTTATGGTGCGTTCAGACTAACGATGGGCAGAATCGAGTAAAAATAATCGAACTACTCGATTATTACAAGTACTCGAGTTAACTCGAGTAATCCACGAAAAGTACTCGAGTACAGCATTCGAGTGATAATCACGTCAAATTCGTGTTCACTATTCGATTCTCGACAGAACGCAGCAATGATCGTCTTCACTCAGTACTCGGTACTCGGATACAATCTAAATAGAACTCGCATGGAAACGATTTGAATTCACAGTCGCAATCTACAGCTGTTCTGACGCGACGACAAAATTCTACTGATATTTTATTTTCATGGCGATTATTATGTAACCGAATGTTTGTTCTATAAAACCATTTAGAGTATATAAATTTATTCTAATATAGACTAACATAAATTAATATTATAAGCTCGAGTCGGTGTGGCCCAGTGCGCCGTGCGCCTACGCCGTCATTATGACGTAACGATCCGAGTACTTTACTCGAGTGAATCACTGGATTATGAAAAGTACTCGAGTACTAATTACTCGATTTCTATCATCACTCGATTATGCCCATCGCTGGTTCAGACGATTTCTTTGTCTTACTCCTATTATGTTTGATATCTTTAAACGATTATTGTAAGTTAAAAACAAATAATATATCACATTCGACGTGATTGACTAATTGTGTCACACTAACCCTTTATAACAAAAATACTATACACTGGAGTCTTCAAAATTTGGCCCTCCAAAATTCGTTTACCTCCACAATTTGGCGAAAAATCCCTCCGCAATTCGGCGTTTTTCTATCCCCACTATTACAACGAGCTCTTTGCTCCTGTGCGGCGCGCTATTTGAAATCCTTGCATCATTAGTTTATTGAATAGGAAGCAGAATTATATTTAAAAACGCGATATTCCTTTATATTATGGGATCCTTTATGTGTATTTATAGAACCCTTACAATTTTTGGCTCCATTACTAAAAATTTACTAGAAATTTGGTCCGCGCACTCCTACGTACATTTTTCACGCCGGCAAAACAACAAATAAGTACAGCCTCACTTGACAGTAAGCACCATAAAGAAACCAAATAGTGGGGATAGAAAAACGCCGAATTGCGGAGGGATTTTTCGCCAAATTGTGGAGGTAAACGAATTTTGGAGGGCCAAATTTTTGAGACTCCAGTATGTAGAAGCATAGACAAAATATAATATATATTTTGTATATATATACTTTTTGGTAGAAGTAAATTCTTTTAATGGAATATACCATACCTAGATTAGCGATGGGAATAATCGAGATGCAATAATCGAATTAGTAGATTGTTAAAATATCTCGAGATAATCGATTATGCTATCTGAAAATTAGTAGTCAAAATTAGTAGTACTAAAATTAGTTGTTCGGCGAGAAGCGAGAACCGAGGTACAACCACCGATTTACAATAAACATCTCGGTGGGTACAACTGCCAGACGGGATATATTACGCACTGCGCAGGCACTTCTCGATCTATTTATTTTCTAATTGAACACGATTAGTATAGTATATGTTTTGTGATTAGTAGATAGCTGCCGGCCGTATGGTATGGTTCTCTCATTTGTTGCAAGATACGGCTATATACAATACATACGATTTTAATTAATACATGGCAGAGTCGATAATATGAAGACAAGTCTCTCAAGTGTTATTCATTGTTTTAAGGAGAGGTTTTAGTATATTTGGCATGTGGATATATAAACCCTACTAGTAATTTTGACTAATTTGGCAGTAAAATTATTGTAAAATAAAACAGAACAGAAGTGATGAATGATAATCGAAAAATTTCATTTTTTTTCATTACTTTTAAAAACCACGTCATAAAATATAACATAAATTAGAAAAAAATTCTAGGCAAATATTATTTTGGGTACGATGGCATAAAATATCATTGTGTATAATAAATTATCGCCAAACATATACGACAGTAAGATTATCGATTACACTGTGTTACCTTAGGTTTCATAACTAAAATTAGTACTACTAATTTTTAAATACTAATATTAGTAGATTATTAAAATGTCTCGATTACTAATAATCGATTATTGAAATATCTCGATTATGCCCATCGCTAACCTAGATTACCTAATTTATTTTACGAACAGATCGTTTTCCCGAGGTCGTAAAGGGAGGATTTTTGGTGTCAGCAACTGGAGAGAAGAAATAAGGAGAAATGGCTATCGGTGACTATCCTGCCGACTATAATCCAAAAATTCATGGGCCTTACGACCCTGCCCGTTTTTATGGCAAACGTAAGTAAAAAATCCAGCATTATATTTGTAACCTCAAAAAAGTACATTACATAATCTATAACATTTTTTTTAATAGCTGATACCCCATTCGGCCAAGTAAAGCTTGGAGAACTGGGTTCTTGGTTAGCTCGTCGCAACAAGCATCCATCAGCTATTATAGGCGCTGTGAGCAGAGGTAAGTCGAACAAAATTGTACTGACGACCCTACATATATTTTTCATTCACAGCCTGGTGGCGATGGCAACACAAGTATGTCCAGCCTAAGAGAGCTGGCATTGCTCCGTTTTTCCATGTAGTATTTGCTTCCATGGGAATTTTCTATGTTCTTAACTATTCAAAATTGAGTAAGTTTAACTGTAGTATATTTCCATTATCATATTTATCTGTCGTCTATTTTTTTCAGAACACCACAGGAACTACAAATATCACTAAACATTTTTTTAAATTTTAGTAGTACTATTGTATACAGTTGCACGGAAATCTTCTGAATTATTCAATAAAATTGTCATAGTGTATTATGTTCGTACCTTCATTTAACAGTCTTAAGTTCCCAAAGGGGATTTTCAAATCAATTAATGTGTGTCACTGCAACCAGTGGTAGTGTACGCAGGAACCACTGTAATACAATTACGTCTCAACTTATTATTCATGATGTAGTAAATTTGTTTGTGGACCGAACCTATTCCAATTTTGTTCAGTTATGTCCTTTCATAACAGGAGCGACAATATCTTCGACCTTAAAAGATGGTAGCTTTATATGTGTACCAACTTTGTGCAACTATGAAATGATTTTGGTCCCGTAAAAAATGGTAATTATACAGCTTCCGTAGTCTGTCATAAGTCGCTGATTTTCTCATGGGAGATTACAACGTACTCCCAATCCCAGAGGAGTATTCTAGGGAAATTATCCGGTGATATTGTTAAATTGCGCAAAGCATGATTTGGTTCTATTTTATTTATATCTACCTAGACAAAAAAAGTGACACAAATAAAGCATACATATAAATCAATTTTAATTTTTATTTTGATTAAGTTTTTCATAATTTAAATTATCAATTATCAGTTTTCAAACATTATTTCCTATATCCTGATGAATTATGCAAGCGTATTTCAAGTGAATGAAATGTAAGGATCTTTTTTTGGTTTTTGTAACTCAATATACCTATGAATAAAGAAGTGATGAGCTAAAAAGTTATAGAAGTTCAAAACTGTATACTCTACTTGTATTCATTTGGATCATCATATATTTATGTGAGTAAGTGTTACCCGTTATTCTAAAAGCGTTATAATTCTTAATGACAGTTTTCTAAGGGAAAGGGAACTTCAATAAACTTAATATGTAGTTTTTCATCTTAAAAAACCATTGTGAAACTGAATGTAGGTATATTTTGACATTCTATGTCTTATTATGGGATTGCCCCTGGAAAATATTGTGTCATGCGTCACGTCACGCCCCCCACCCAGTCTGGGCCTGGATGAGAGCTATCCCTCATTTAAACCTTCATCTTGGCCCTCATTTAACTCTCATATAATTCCTCATCCAGCACTCATTCAATTCTCCTCATTTTGGACTTTGTCTCTGGGCGGGAGCTCCGGCCTCAAGATATCCTAATGTAGGAAATTATTTATGCCAGAAACAACAATGATGTCCAACTTTTTAACATGACAGACATCCATAAAATACAGTTTATTTACAATGTACAGATTTCAAGCATACCTCGCCATCAGTGGCCATTCAAGCAGGAGTAAATATGAGAAGAGCCTTGGTCTAATGACATGGTGAAAGTGGTACATAAACGGAGTGGGGATTAAGGGAGGAGCGCAAAAGCATTCGTGGGTGGTCTTATTTGCAATTTTTTTTTATATATCTTTATATTTCTTCTCTTACTGACTTCAGTCCAGCTGCGTAATATAGGTGTAACGTATTTAAAAAAATAGAGACTGAAAAACAAACATAATAGCAGCCATGTTTATTGGTAAAAAAAATATTCTAACTCTAATAGCCAATATTTCATTACATAGTTATAGTCAAACACTTCATAAATATATATGAAAAAAAAATGGAAAGTTAAAAAAGATAAAATGCACACAAACCTTTAATATAATATTAACATTTTGTGTTAAAACCATTCAAATTCATCTCAACAAGTTATCACAACCACTTGCTTCCAACACGTTTTAGTAAAAAAATGCATTAAAAATTGAATCAACAATACAAGTTCAACTTTCGAAAAATCTATAAAAACGGTAATCGATAACACACAAACAAGATCGAGTAAAAAAACATTATTGCAAAGGTAAAAAAAGGAAGCTGCGAGGCATAGCTGCCAAATTATTAAATAAAAAATACACTAAATTAGCTTAAACGATACAAAAAAGGTATAAAATACTGATTTTGGATTTTAATAAGTTATTTTCAAGTACTAAAAATAAAATAATTGGGTTAAAAATAAGAAATATCACTCACTTGGTTAATACTACGAGTTAACACACCATCTTAGAAATATTGCATCATACAGGGTGTCTCCGTGGGTCACGTCAGATTTCATATACAAAATAATTTATAAATTACACTGTAAAAAATAATTAAAAACAGAGTGTTTTTGTCAGACTAATACTTTTTTTTATTATACCCTTACATACGTAAAAGCATATTGTTTCTGCACACAAAAGGCTCAAATACAAATAATATTGAAAATTCATATATCAATTGCTTTAAAAAGTATCGGAATATGTTTGTTCTATAATAGGGATATGAGGTAAATCTTGACGGCCACAAACACTTTTTATTTTCAAAATACTCGTTGCATATTTTAAAATAACCTACATCCAATAATACTGATATCTGCGTACACCTATTAAAAAGAAATCCCATTTTTTACGGATACCTTTCTAAGTTGGTGTGCTCAAAAATGCTTAGATTCAAAAATTGCAAAGTAAAAAAAGCTAAATACATTTTAATGATTGCAACTAAAACCTACAGTTACAAAAAAAATCGTAAAGATAACTGATATTCGGTTCGGTATATACCTTTTTAAGAACGTTATGTACAATAAATAGTAATTTTTCAGATCACACACAGTACTCTGTATATTTTAAATTGTCTACTGGTCGAAATTCCAAAATATATACTGCAGAGAGCTTAACAATAATTTAAATAAATTAAGGGGGAATTAAATATCAATAATAGAGTATTGGAGATGGTACAATATCGGACAAAAATTCTGAAAAAGTTGAATGATTTATTACTGACCTTATTTTTAGAGGAAAAATTAATTCCTGTTTATTTTTTTTAAAGAATAATCTTGCATTTAAACATTCATTAATAGCATTATAATTAATGATGTCAAGAAGAACTATCTATAATTATTCAGGTAAAGAATTATTTGATAGTATAAAATTTGTTTAAGTACGGAAATAATTACTGGATTTTTATCCTAGTACGTTTGTGTTGCTTGCCTTTACCAATCCTCAATTGGTACTAATATATTTTGCTTCAAATTTTTGGCCAATATTGTATAAAAACGAAACCAATATATAAATATTTTTCTTAACAATCTACACCGTTAATTATTATTAATAAAAGGGAAGTATAAAAACACTTGAGAATTAAAAAAATAATACTAATATTAAGGTACTACTGGCATAAGCAAAAGTTTGGTTATGTTCTCCATTTCATTTCGGTAATAAATGAATTAATGCGTTTGTGGAAAATATCACAATCGGCGCCAAAGAGAATGAAAAAAATGACGGGTATAAAAACGTTATAAAAATGAGTATTATCGTGTAAGTACAAGTTAAAAAAAATTCCTAATTAAGAGAGCGTACTTTTGGGTAAAAATTTTTCAAAATGAGGTTACTATAAAAATCTAAAACTATTAAGTATAGTTGGTATCACTGGTATACTTCAAGGGGACACTATTCGACATTGCCAAGTATCTAATTTGACATTAAATTTTTAATGTTAATGCAGCTCGGCCTCCGTCATTTGTGTTGACACAAGATTTAGTGGTAAATCCGCTATACTGTCCTCGTCTGAGTCGACTTCTGGGGCAGAACCACTTGGCGATTCTCCCGTAGGCAAGAAATTCGATATAGGCGGACCCTGCAAAAAATTACGATTGGTCATTTCAACAACCAAGTTTAGTTTTAAGTTTTGACGTAACCACTATTTCCATCTCTTTCGTTCATTGCCAGATTTGAATACTTTTTTTGGATGGCTCATTATAATTACCTTTCTCATCTATTATGTAAAGTCAAATTAAGATTATAATGTTCGAGGTAGACATAAGTAAAAAGATTTATGAGATTATAGCGTTCTGCACGGAAATAAGATAAAAGAACAAATGAAACAGTTAATTCTGTTTGATTATAGTATTAAGAGGCACTAACAGGTGGCACCACATTTTCCTAAATAGCCTACTGATAAGATTAGTGAATATTTTATGTCAGCATTGTTGCTGTTATCTGTTTTTTTATCACAAACGGTTTTAATGTTAATGCTTGATATTTTAAGCAAGTCCTGGATAGAAAGATGATAAAAAAAATGTGTGTCAGTGCCATGTTCTGTAGACTTATGGTGGGTTCATGCAGAAATTTTTTAGTAATAAGAATAAGAATAGTAATAAGCATAAAAGTTAAACCTTCGTTTTATAATGACCCAGTTCATGCAGCAAATCCTTATTTTTAAAATTATTACTAAAAATTATGTTTACTGCATGAACTGGGTCATTATAAAACGAAGGTTTAACTTGTATGCTTATTACTATTCTTATTCTTATTACTAAAAATTTCTGCATGAACCCACCATTAGTCAGCACATTATGAAAAGTGGGAGGAGTTTTGACATAATAAAAATACCCTGTGGTGGCATCTCAAAACCAGGCGAGGTTTTGACAACTTTGACATACACTTACATAACCTCAAACTGTCTAAAAAATTTGACAACTGACGTGCGAGATAGAAAGGGTGTCTTTTATAGGTCATAGCTGCGCCCACACAGGCAAAATTAGCCGAAACTTCTTCTTCTTAAACACATCAGGTATAAAAAACTATCAAAATATCATGGATCTATCAATATCATGTATCTATATATCATGTAAAAACTATCACGTATAAGAAACTTTAAAAAATCTGAAAGATCTACAAAATTTATTTCATAAAAAATACATCGATCTTAAGTAATTTCCATAGGAGCCACTTTAGAAAGATATATAAAATAACAACGCAGTCTACCTAGTTATTACAAAAAATACACAATGTCTACCCTTAGTAATATTATATACTTCCATCTATTCTACTGGTGAAGACTGTTTTAACACCGTAATTTCTCACCTGGAGGTGGGGATAGGTGGGCACGTTTGCGTTCTTGTGCCCTTGCAATGCCATTACAAGGTGGGGCTGGAGTTGCCTCCTTAGTGCGCTCAGCATGTCCTCAGTGTCTTTCGACTCTGTACTGCCTTTATCTTTTGGAGCGATAACTGCAATTTTAGAAAACACCGGATTAAAGCGACAGCAATTCAATTGCAACAATATGCCGCTAGATAATTATTCATAATATAATTATACTTGGTTATTGATTAATAATTATGGTATGGGTCAAAATTGTTAACATTACGATTAAAAAAAAAAAACTGGACGTTTTCCACGAAACACCGAACTACTACACTTTTCTCGACGCGTTTCACCAACCAAGTTGGCATCTTCAGGAGAAGATTAAAACTAAGAAGAAGAAGAAGTTTTAATCTTCGAAAACGCCAAAGGTTCCAGTACCCACTCCAGCATTACGATTAACACAAAATGAGGTCATGAATAATCATTAATTTATTAGGGTGAACCAAGGGTTCGTGCGTTTATTGTGTTATCTTTTTATTTGAAAATTTTGAATCAATTAATTGTAACCAATAGTAAATATGAAAGAGCTTTTTAAAAGCAATAAAATGATATATAGTACTTGCACATAAAGTAACTTTATTGACTTCAAACAATTGTACAAACTGAAACAACACAGAAAACACACGAAACATTGGGTTTACCTTTTTACCTTATTTTCGAAATCTCTTCCCCGCAGACTATTTTAGATGATGGATTTTTTTGTACGAGGGTATGAAGCCGTATTGACGAAAATATTTAACAGTACAATCGCGTATCCTATCTTAGAATTTAATATCTCATATGAAATCCAACATAAAATCCATTAAGAAATCTATTTTATACCGTTAAGGTTATTCCTGCCAAACAAATTTATATTTTCTCAACTCATAGAAATAACTAGGATCCAGAGTGTGCCCCAATGCAGGGTTGGCACTATACAACTCTATGATAATTAAAGAATAAACCATATTTTTTAAGCGCCTTGTAAATTATATACGCGTGTATTTCTTGCCCGTGCATACGTACGCCACTGACCGTGCCTAGTAACGCGCACTGGGACTCTAGTACAGCAGTCCCGTGAGGGTAGGCAGGATACTTGAATGCAGTTTAACCCTGCGTTGTGGCACACTTCGGAACCCTAGTAATAACCAAATATTTAGTTGAAAAAGTTGAAAAGGCATGCACAAAAAAAACAATTAACACATGCAACAAGTGTTAACAATCAGATGTTAATCAGTTAAAACTAGATATCTAAGTGTTAAAAGCCTACATCCCAATATGTATAAAAACCTTTGACCTGCTTACCTTTATAGGCATTCACAGGGGGACCGTTGAAATGAGAATATTCTAAAGCAACAATTAAAACGTAAAATCAGTAACATTCCATATAAAATGTGAGGTTATGTTATACCTTTGCACTTCTCTTTGGGCTCGGAAGCTTTGGGTCTCCTGCGTCTAGTGTGTATGGTGTCTCTTCGCATGGTGTGAGGCCTATCAACACCATGCAGCTTATAGTAAAGGCCGCAGGCGTTGCATACCATCTCACCGCGCATATTTCGTCGCCATATCGTCGTGGTTTGTGTGCCGCAGTTGGTGCAGGAGAGATCTACCCGCCGTGCCATGCCCGCTCCACCCTGGAGACAATAATTTTTTATGCCAGGCATATTAAAATTTTTTTGTAACATAAATATCAGGATGAACCTAACTTTGTCGTTATTTTGATTCTATATACTACCAAAGTGTGATGTAAATCAATGACGTAAGTTCCATCCTTATTTTAGTACCGTAAGAAAATGATGGGCTTGAAATATACTGATTTGATTTGATTTTCTTGGGGGTTGAGCTACCTACCAAGCGCGTCCCCAGGTGGCGGATAGGGGAATGGCCAGGGGACCCTTACGGGGCTCAGGGTTAGGGGGGTGATAAGTGGCCCCCCCGGGACTAATCTCCTGGACGGGGGCTCACAAAAGCCCTTCCGTGGACCAGCTCACGACTCAAACCGTAAACCGCCTGGGAGGACAAAGACTCCCTGACCTCGTCAGGGATATGCCCTCTCAGGGGGCACGGGGGTTCTGGCTTAACCGCCCGAACCGCGTGGAAGGACAACCACTCTAAAAATTCCCCTAATCCTAAGGTAAGCACGCGCCGAGGGGATGCATGGTCGATGGGAGGATCGATCGCTAGCGGCAAACCTCGGGGAACCTGGCGCACCCCGTTGTATATAGCCTTGCACGCACACAGGGGCTCTGTGCGTGTCGACCATCCCTTCCCCACTACTCGTGGGAACTATCATGGACCCTAAAATAAAAACACTGGAAGGCTCAGTTTCTGAGCCTTCCCACACTGCGGGTCAGAAGGAACCGTAGAGGTACCTTCTAGCCCATCTAGACAAATGGAGGTGGATAACCCCAATACTAGGCCCAAAAGACCCAACGTCTGCGGAGCCGAACGGAAAGGAGGAGGAAGGCGAGACTAGCGAAAGAGGCGACAACCACAGTTGTCCCTCCTCAACAGCCTCAGCCTTCTTCCTCCACCAACGTGGAGGGAACTGTTAAACTGGACCCTCCAGCAGTAGCAAGTGGCTCCTCAACAGGTGCCACAAGCTCTGTAGTTGGGGCAACCGGGCGGCCCCGCGGATCGTACGGTCCACGACGAACCGAAGCACCGGCCAAAAAGCGGCAACGCACGCCGGGATCTACCCCCCGACGCTGCAGGCGCGAGCAAGCGGCCGAAGCCTGGCACACCCAGGTCTTGGCAGGCGGGCTTCGCGCAGGTGGTATCGGGGGATAAATCCCTGCAAATAGTAATTGGCAGGGAAGGGCAGACCGAACTGCCCTTCTCGGAGAGCCAGTTGCTGGAATTTCCTGGACGCTGTAAGGGAGGCCATTACCGTTACACCAACGGCAAGTGAAACTCCCCTACAGTTCCGCTCCACAACCCTGTGGAGAGGCCAGCTACTGGTCAATGCCGCAAATGCGGCTTCAAGGGACTGGCTCCTCAGGAGTCTGAATAATATCAGACCCTGGAGTGACGTCAGACTTGTTGCTCTGGACCCACAAACCCTAAGGCTAAGACGGGCCTTAGTGTGGGTTCCAGGCAAAAAGCCGCTGCCAGACAAGGACACTCTTAGTGTCCTTGAAAAGCAGAATCCGGGGCTCGCCTGCTCCAAATGGAAAATTTGGAGTCGGAAGGAGGAGCCCCAGGGGCTTGACTAGTAGTGGGGATCGACGAAAAATCGATCCCCACTCTGGAAAGGCTGGACTTCCAGCCCTATTTTAGTGCGACGCGTGCGCGGGTCACCCTGACGGCGCGTCACACTAAAAGCAAAGGAGAACGGCTAAGGCTGGCACAGCTAAAGCTGATACCTCCCATGCTCCCCAACGAGGAAGAGGGATCTGCAGAAGCAGAACCCCCCGAATCAGCAGGTCATCACCTGTCCAGGAACCACAAAGGGATCTGGACAGCGGAGATGACCAACTCTAAAGGCTCTAAAAATGCCTCTAGAATTTATTCAGGCCAATATCCAGCACGGGAAAGCCCAATCGGCTTTCCTGTGCAAAAGGATAATTGAATGTCAAATTAAAATCGCCCTCATCCAGGAACCGTGGGTATACCACGGTAAGGTTAGGGTTTTGGGTAGAGCAGGGGGAACGGTATATTACTGTCCCTCAGCTGAGGAACCCAGAGCATGCATCTTAGTTAAAGGTGCAAAAGGTGTTTTCCCGATGCCAGGACTCTGTACAAGAGATCTGGCAGTGATCAAACTAGCAATAGGTAAGGGAAACACCAAGCGGAAGTAGCGATTTGCTCAGCATACTTCCCAAGAAACACGGAAAGTCCTCCAAGAGAGCTTTCGGACCTTATAAGGTACTGTGAGGGAATTGGGCTGCCGCTGCTCGTTGGCTGCGACTCCAACTCCCACCACACTATGTGGGGGGACAAGGAAGTCAAGCCGAGGGGCAGGATGCTGCTCGAGTTCCTCACCCTGAGTGGTAAGCAAATTGCCAACAGGGGATCGGTACCCACCTATTTCACACCTGAGAGGCAGTCGGTCATAGATCTGGCGCTCTGTTCCACAGAGCTACTCTCTCAGGTTGTATCTTGGAGAGTGTCTTTGGAAGTATCCTTATCCGACCACAGACACATCTTCTTTGGGCTGGATGAATCCACCCAACTCATCGAAAACGGATATAGGAATCCTAGGGCCACCCAATGGGACCTCTATTTAGAGGACCTTAAAGGAGGCTAATAGGAATTCCATCCCGATACGAAAGCGAGGCAGACGTTGAGGTAGTGCTAAACCGCCTCAACTCAGATATCGTTGAATCGTTTGAAGCCAACTGTCCTTTAAAACAAAGGACTAGTTCGAGCAAAACACCCTGGTGGAATTCCCATGTCGAATCCCACAGGAGGAAGGTTCGTAAGCTTTTTAATAAAGCCAAACGGACAAAAAATCCCAACCACTGGGAGGACTACAAATCCGCCCAGAGGGAATATAAAAAGGTCATTCGTGACTCGATTAGGGATACCTGGCGGGCCAGCTGCGAGGACATCATCCAACTGCCCTCAGCAGCCAGGCTGAGCAAGGTACTAACTAAAGATCCGGGAGCAAAATTGGGCGCAGTGTCTCTCCCTGACGGAGGATTCACATCTTCGGCTGGAGAGACGCTCCAACACTTGCTCTCAGTTCATTTCCGGGATCTGCCGGGACAGTGGCAACAGAGGATGACAGTAGTGGTCCAATGACAATGGACTACAGAACGTCCTCCAAAGTTGTCACGTACGAAAGGCTAAGATGGGCTATCCAATCCTTCATGCCTTTCAAAAGCCCTGGTGAGGACGGCATATTTCCGGCCCTTTTGCAAAAGGGGCTGGATGTGCTCGTACTTCACCTATTGCGTATATTTCGCTTCTGTCTGGCTCGAGGCTGCATACCTGTTGCCTGGAGGTCTGTTAGGGTTGTTTTCATCCCAAAACCAGGGAAAAATGATTACACCCAAGCAAAATCGTTTCGGCCCATAAGCCTTGGTAGTTTCCTCTTGAAGGCGCTAGAAAGGCTGGTGGACCGTTACCTCAGAGAAGGGATTCTGGTGCAACAACCGTTGCACGCCCTTCAATATGCCTACCAGGCCGGAAAATCCGTTGATGCGGCTCTCCATCACCTTGTAAACAGGATAGATGGAGTGCTGCATCGAAAGCAATCCGCCCTGGGTGTGTTTATTGATATCGAGGAGCCTTTGACAACACCTCCTTGAATCAATGTGCCGGGCGCTGGGGGGACGGGGAGCCGAGCCATCAATAGTACGATGGGTCGGCTCGATGCTCTCACAGCGCAAGGTCATTGCAAGAATGGCCGGTGATACAGCGGAGGCGGTTGTATCCGCGAGGCTGCCCCCAGGGGGTGTTCTATCACCTCTTCTGTGGTGCCTCGTAGTGGACAGCCTCCTGCAATTGTTGAACCAGTCGGGCTTCTATGCCCAAGCTTATGCGGACGATCTCGTCATTTTATTACAGGACCACAAAATCGATGTTCTTGGGGGGCTTCTGGCAGAGGCCCTCCAAGTGGTCGAAGGTGGTGTCTGGATGAGGGGTTAAGAGTTAACCCCGAAAAGGCAGACCTGGTTACCTTCACCAGGAAGCGTAAGTTGGGGCCTCTGCCAGAGATTACCCTGGCGGGAAAGGTCATTCCATACAAAAAGCTCATCTAAGTACCTTGGAGTCACAATAGACTCCAAGTTGAACTGGAACGAGCATATAGCAAATCGCACCACGAAGGCCACCTCAGCCATATGGGCGTGTAGAAGAGCCTTGGTGTACGTGGGGACTAAGGCCAGGATCCTTCATTGGATGTACACTGGCCATAGTTCGCCCCGTTATTACCTATGGTGCCATCGTTTGGTGGCCAGGAACAAGAACGGATAAGGCTAGAAAGCAACTTGATAAAGTTCAAAGACTAGCCTGTCTAGGCATCACTAGTGCAATGAGGACAGCCCCAAGTAGGGCCATAGAGGTTCTGACGGGGCTGCCTCCTTTGCACTTGGTGATTGAACATGAGGCCATGAGATCGGCTTACAGACTGACCGGTCTTGGCCATTGGATAGGCGAGGAACAAACTACTGGCCACGCCACAATATGGAACAAGGCTACGGAACACTGTCCAGTACTCCTTATGTTACAGGACAGTGTGGAGCCTACCATTTGTCCCAGTCCAAAACTAGAGATCCAAATCCCTAGTAGAGATGACTGGGATAACACAAACAACACTATATGCCAAAATGGAATCATCTGGTTTACAGACGGCTCCAAAATTGGCGATAAGGCCGGAGCGGGAGTATAGGGCAAAACCACGAGGACAAAATTATCTTTTGCCCTCGGGTCATATGCTAGCGTTTTCCAGGCGGAAATATATGCTATCCTAGCATGCGGGATGGAAATCCTAAAGACGGCTCCAAAAAGGAGAACGATTCAAATATGCACGGACAGTCAAGCGGCCTTGATGGCTATTGAATCCAGCAAGGTCAAATCGCGACTCGTCCTTGACTGTAAAAAGATTCTAAATGATCTGGCCAGTTGTAACAGAGTGATACTCACATGGGTACCAGGACACTCAGGTGTCCCGGGAAATGAAGAGGCCGACAGACTGGCCAGACTAGGATCAATAGGGTACCCCCATAGGACCTGAACCTATATTAGGGGTCCCCTATTCAATGGGGGTTTCAACCATGAAAGAGCTCCTAAACAAGGAGTTCGAAAAATCGTGGCAAGAAGCCCCGGGTATGAGGCAGGCGAAGGCCCATATTACTGGGCCTTCGTTCAGATTAACTCAAAGTCTCCTGGGTATGAACCGAAGAGACATTAGAACGGTGACAGGACTCCTTACAGGCCACTGTCACCTTAAAAGGCACCTCCACATGATAAGGGTCATAGATGATCCTGAATGTGGATGGTGCATGGAGGATGAGGAGACTGCATCTCACATCCTCACAGACTGCCCTGCAATTGCAAGGGTCAGAGAACTGCACTTTGGGAGCTGTGTTCTGAACCCAGAGGATGTTAAGAGGATTCACCCCAGGAAAATATGCGCCTTTGCTAGAGAGGTCGGCATACCTGGGTGAACACTCATGGAATGTGGGTGCACAATGGGCCCGTCAGGCGGCCTAAGTGCATGGGTCTTCCGCCCACTTTTCGTATTCATTCATTCATACTGATTTGAATGAAAACTGCAACATCCTGTGTTAGTTAAACAACATTACAAACAAATTATTAAAGTTTCAACAAAAAAGTCCAACTTTATCTTGGTTGTTAATGTGTTGTGATTTTCATATAAAAAGTACATGTTTTGAATAATTTTTTTCGATGTATTATGAATTATGACCCATTTTCTTCCAAGAACTAAGAACCTTTTACTTCAAGATCGCTGAATATGAAACTGCAGTCTGAACTTCGAAATGGCGGGTCCAATTAGATGCCTACATCCGCAAAACATAACCCAATGGTGATGGGTCACGATCAAAGTATTAGAGCCTCAAATACACGTACCCTACCTTGCTGCGTTCAGATTATTCGCATAATATGTACGTGGTGTTTGAGGTTATAATACTGTAGTGGACGTCAACAAGTCAGTCACCACAAGGCGTCATCGCGTGGCGGGGAGGCTCTCTCAAATCTTCCTGGTTAGCATTGAGTAATTTCTTCACTGGCCGGGAATGGCATGTGAATGTTTGAGGGTCTGGTCGTCAGGATATATAACAGTAGCGGAGGCGGACAGGAGTCAGTCTTTAAAATAAACACATGCCGCGAACATGTTTATAAAACATACACTGATATAAATTCGGATATAAATTGTTGTATATAAATTAGTAATAGTGTTGGTCAGTAGTTTCTTTTTATTACTGTGTTTAGTTAAATAAATTGTTTTAAAAGTGCGTGTTTAATTTTGACACTAAAATGATCCAGAGTTAGACAAAATATTACAATATGTATTTGATCTCGTCCTGTTAACATGCCTTGGGTTACATTCTGTAGATGTAGGCATAATATTGGATCTACGCTTTTGAGTATTCACCTGCAGATTCCTACCCAGTGTAAGATAAAGATTATAACATTTCGCCTCGTCCGGCAAGCCTACCTTTCCCTTCACCAGGCTGCACCACGGGTTGTTCCCCGTGAAGTCGGGGATGTAGTCGTCGTCCTCCTTCTCCTGCTCGGGGGCGTGCCCTCCGCCTGCACGCTGGCTCTCGTGGGGAAGCTCTGTTTCCGGCGCGCGGAGCTCTTCTCCGCGCCGACGCCCGACAGCTGCGGAGCGCCCCTGTGCTGTTGATGCTGCTGCTGCTGGTCCTGGAACAGGGTGTAGTTGAGGACGTGCGGCGGCGCCGGCGTGATGCTCATTCCCAGCTTGCGGCACGTGATGAGCTTCCTGAGCAGCTGGCTGGCCTCGCCCGACAGCGGCGTCTGCGGGTTGTAGCCGTTGTGGGAGAGGGCGCGCCAGAGGGAGGTGTCGTTCTCGGAGGGGTCCCTGTGCGCGGCCTCGGGCGTGGGAGAAGCCGCGCTGTGCGTCGTCGAGTTGCTGTGCTCTTCTGTCGCCTGCAAATAAGTTTTATTTTAAGAGTTTCGAAATTAGTTGCAATTAAAGGAGTTACAGATTAAAAGACTATTAATTTTTATATATTGATATGACTTGATAAACTGTATTTGGGTAATTTCTACAAAGAAATTCACAAAGTGTTTTGAGGACTTCATCTCGAAATTTTACCTTTTAATTATCGCAAAAATAACTGAAATGACTGTCCGCAGACAGTACAAATTAGACAGTTAGTTTACTAAAAGAAACTATTATTCAACTCCATTTTGCATGATATAAAATTTAATGGGAACATTTCTGGAAACATTCCAAAACGCATAACTGAAAATTGTTAATATTGTTTAGTACCATGTTAATATGTGATATTTGGCTTTATTATTATTGAACACTCCTACAATCCTACACTCTACTAGGGTAGGTGGATATTTGATAATATATGTATATATATTATTGAACACATTCGTTGAAAACGAAATACTATTTTTTCCTACTTGCCTACCCATGTAGGCTTAGTAGGTTGGTGTACTCATGGTACATACCAGCAAATTAAACGAATCGGAACGGGTCTGTATTGCTCATTTAATACCTTTCTTACAAATACGATCACTTGAGATACATTATTGATTATTATCGTACATATTGTTTCAGATTCACAATGGTTCTTAAACCATTACCTTTTTGAGGGAGATTAAAAATTAAATTTAAATAATCCTTCATAATTGCGCAAACAAAAAAGATCAGTTTTAACTTGATTCGAAGAACATATAGGTCTTCTAAAATAAAGTACAATAGAGAAATCTTATGTAGCCTATCATGCTTTTGACAAGAACCACAGCATATACATTAGCGACTTGAAGTACAAAAAATGTAAACAGGTGGATGAACCGATGTCTATAAACGGAAGGAAGCCTTCAGCGAAACCCTAACTCATAGATTCTTTTAGTCGTTCGCAGAGTTTACTCGGTGTTTTTTTTTTCAATGCATAGTGGCGAATTCTAAAAGTAACAGTGAATGTGTACTTGACCTGAAACGAAGCATTTCTTTCTTTTCAGTAAGTATAAATGTAATTTAAAAAACGCTATATACTGTTTCGGGTCTTCTGATTTATATTCTTTTATAAGTTCAGGTTTAGAGTTTATGTGCCCTCAATCTTGTTGCTACTGAATAGTGATAAAATTGTCAATTCTTATTAAGTTAAAGTACATAATTTAAAAATCATTGATCAATATGACGTATTTTTTTGTCTCTTTAAAATAACTGTTTAATGTGTATCATTTGAATTTGATTTCTGAATGCGGCCCTGTTTAAGAAGTGGGGGCTTGTGTTTCCTTCCATACGTCCCAACTCCAGAATTGAGCTACACTAGTTCTAACATAGAAGATACGGCCGCACTTGATCTGGTTAGTCCGTGGACATTACAAAACAAGCTAGTGGCGTCCATGAGTCGGAAAAAACCCTGAAAAAATGATCTCGATTTACCCGGATCGAGAGTACCTCCCCCTCCCGTTTTCGAGGATGCTGAACATGATGCCGGTGTCAGAATGTCTGTTTGGGATTGCGCAACCCCAAAACAGCCAAAAACCACCCCCTTACATCATTTCCTTGTAAGGAAAACGTCTTTTCCCCCGATTTCGAGGATGCTGAGCACGGTGGTGGTGTTGAAGATGACTTCCCTTCAGGGGGTGACCACCACTTCCGGGGGTGAGTTTTGACCGGCGGAGGGGTTGGTGAGCATCCTGGAAAACGGGAGAAAAGAAGTTTTTTGGCCGTTTTGGGGGGTTGCGCAATCCCAAAGACATTCTGACACCGGCATCGTTTTCAACATCCCCGAAAACGGGGGGGGGGGTCCGGGTACATCAAGATCAATGTTCGTCAGACTCACAGACGCCACTAAGCATAATGCTCCAATATCTAAAATCAATATCCACTATTCTAGTGAACAAAGACAAAATTTCAGTTTGCATGTTACCTAACTGCAAAGGAAACTACTTTAAACAAGGTAGGTAGATAAATATATACATAGGCTCCTGATAATGCCAACTTGGTTATTAAAACGTGAGTGTTTGTTAGGCGAAAGTTTGGTATTAAAATGTTGCGAAAAATTGTGTTTTTCTTTTTTCTACAGTACTGAAGAATTATCTGCCCACCTGCGACATATCGACTTCTAACCTCTCCGGGTCGGAACTATTGCTGTAAACGGAAACGTTGTCGCCCTCCTCCTTGATGAAGTCGATCTCGGGCACGCAGGTCAGGTTTTCCGGTCTCTTGTTCGACAGGTCGGCAGGCTGGACGTCCGGACTCATCCTGCCCTCCGCGTCCGTCCGTCCATCTGTGGCGTAGCCCGCCGCCGTGTCCTTGCTGAGGAGGCGCGGCGGGGGCTGCGGGACGACGGGTGTCACGGAGGCCTCCTCGAGGGGGTATTGGAGCGCGCTGGGCGGCCGCACCTTGATCAGGGGCTCCCGGAACGCTTCCTGGGGTGCTCCGCCTTGGGCGGGCTGTTGTCCGGCGTCCTGGGGGACGGAACGGCGTCCCGGTACTCCGGCGTCGCCAGCGGCGCCGTCGCGGGCTCGGATAGCTCGGATTTGATGACCTCCTCCGTAATACTGGTCGGTAATTCGGCTGGTTCTCGTTTTAAGTCTTCTGGATTGATTGGCAAAGATGCGGTCAGGCTGTCGAGGAGGCTCTCGGACTTGCACATTTTCTCCTAGAACGAACATGTAGGGAGATCAGGGCACATTGCATTACATATTACAAAGTAACAATTAGAATATCACAATTTGATTACAACTTGGATTGTTTAATTTAATAAGTTTTTCTTAGACTATGCATGTATGTACACTTTTTTATTATAGAATAAAGAAATCACGGACATTATTAAAGGAAAGTAGGTAGCTGTGGCGGCTGGTGGAATTGGAAATTTTCGATCTCTCTAAGGAAACATGACACCCGTATCATATTTTAAGGAGTAATTATTAGACCTAAGTTATAAGGTCTAATAATCATTTTTTGATATTGTAAAATCCTAGCTATATTCGTATAATAGAAAAAATGTTCAAATGAAAATTGCAAATAAAAATTCTACCTTTTTTTAAATTTTAATATTCACTTGACATTTGTGAAAATATATATTTTACAAATGTTTTACAAACTATTTCCAGATATTTTTTTAATTTTTTGCAAGGTTTGAAGTTTTTCAGCTACTACAGAGCCTTTTATAATAAGTAGGTCTAATCATTTCCTTCTTCTCTCTAAAATACGATATGAGTCTCACGTTTCCTTATAAAAATAAGAAAATTTTTTAATTCTACCAACCGTCACTGCTACCTACCTCTAAGAGTGGCTTAGCTCTTTTAGAAAAACTCCGGAATTATTAATGTAAGATTGAAGAAGTCCTGAATGCTAGATTTGAGATCAAAGCAAAAATGAAAATCATCATAAAATTCTCTGTACGTGATTCAACAGTTGCATAAAAAGATGTATAAAAATATCGATAGCTTTCTGCTAAAGTATTGTAAGGAGATATGTGTCGGACGTTTAAATAAAGTAAGTGCATTAGCGATAACGACAACAATGTTTTTTGCTTGATTATAGTATTTTAAAAATGCTTACGATATATTTTTGTATTACATCAATAATTTTTTTGCTTCTGACAAGATTACAGCTTGTGAGATTCTGCGTCTAATAAGCCGAAGTTGAAGACGACGATATATTATGTCGATTGTGTGAAGATATCGCTAAAAAAAGTAAAATTTCGATGTTTTCAAAGAAACGTAAATAACTCCGAAAATAGTAAATTACTTTCGAAGTTGTTGGACTCGTACTAAAGGGAATCTTCAGTGTATCTATTTGACTAACTGAGTCATTTTGTAAAACATTTTCCTAGACATGAAAATTAAAAAAAAATGAATCACGAAAATTCAAAAAAAGCCCTGTACGCCAAACATTACTTCAACAAAAATTAAGGATTAATAGCCCTCTAGAACTGGCTGTATTTTATTAAAATTTCAGGAACAGTGATCTTTACGAAACCGATAGTAAGGATGGTAGAATTTTGAATTTTTATGATGTTTTTGGTTCAAGTTAGGAATTTTTTCATGTCTAGGAATTTTTTTTTACAAAATGACAGTTAGTCAAATATATACACCGAAGATTTTCCATTAATACGAGTCTAACAACTTCGAAAGGGATTTACTATTTTCGGAGTTATTAAAGTTTCTTTGAAAACACTGAAATTTTATTTTTTTAGTGATATCTTTTCACACAATCGACATATCGTCTTCAACTTCGGCTTATTAGACGCAGAATCTCACAAGCTGTAATAGTGTCAGAAGCAAAAAAAATTCAATGCTGTAATACAAAAATTATCAGAATTTAAGCAAACTTAAAAAAGTGGGTGTATGATGAGTTTCGTTGCTTACTGTGTTTTTCTAATTTTTCCAATCATTTCACTATTACAAAGATTATATTAAAATGAAAAAACAAATTGTAACGTATTATTAGTATTATTAACAAAAAATATCTTGGTCACATTAATGTAATGGTCAGATAGTTCAAAGATACACTTGTTCTTTTTTTAATATTAATACAAATTTTTAAATATGAATACTAATACTGTTTTCTTTATAAAAAAGGTTTATTTAATTTATCAGACTCTCTCATTTGAAATTTTAGATGTATAAAAAAGAAACAAGAATTTTGATACATTTTTTTTAACTTTTTGTGCAAAAGAGCAATGAAGCTTTTCATGACTTCATGCTAAAAAATGACGGAAATCTTAGCAAACGAAAAAAAAAACAACAAAAAAAATTGGGTCGTGTGAAAATTACTTAACAGACGCTGTACAACAGTAACAGTAACAAGAACCGAACAGTTCAATTCAGCGCCAAAACAATGCCTTCAAAGTAAACGCGAATCCCCTTCCAAAAAAGGCCAGGACTAGTTTCTGTGTTGGGTGAGACCTTCGATTCGACTATCATTAAATATTTATAATCCGAAAAAATAATTATGGGTCCCTTATATGGAAATAACAGCCATAGAAAAAATATTGATCTAGCCATGAATGTATTTTAAACCACCCACAAAAGCGTCTCTTAACATACATTAGCATTGGATTAAGCCGATGGGTTCCCTTAATTGTATATTCTGATAACAGAAACGTGACTTGTAACATCCATTGTGATGAATGTGATTATAAGAGTAATTATAATTATAGGCATTAGCAGACGCTGTGTACGTTAAAAGTTAGGAACAAGGTAATGTTATCAGATTACCCCAAAATTTTCATTTGGACTTAAATAAATTAAATATCGTAAATCAACAAAAAAAAATTAAAGAAATCAAAAGTCCACGTTTAAATATTATTTACCATACACGTAAATAAATACTTTATTTCATTATTTCTATCTTTTGTCACTATAAATATAATGGAACTTAGCACAATTAAACAAAAAACATCGCATAAGAAAACGCTACTTTTACATTAAGTTTTTCGCACTTTTTGTATTATTTACATTTGACATTGCAATTGCAATTGAGGTAAAATTTTTGGGTTACGAAGGGTGTAAATTAAGTAATGACTGATTCTTTTTTAATTTTTTTGTTCGAATATAATTACAATTACAACTCCATCAAAATAAGTTCCCTGGGAAGCCACATAGCGCTGGAGACGGTTCTTCCATTGCTGATAGCAGTGTTGGAAATCATATACAGGAATAGCCTAGCTGATCGGTTACAGCCGTTTGAATGTTTTCCATGGTCCCAAAATGACGTCCCTTGAGGTGATTTTTCGATCTCGGTAGAGAAAAAGTCACAAGGACTCAAGTCAGGCGAATAAGGAGGTTGAGGAGCCACAGGAATGTTTTTACTGGCTAAAAACTCGTTTACTGAAATGGCTGTGTGACAAGGTGCATTGTCGTGATGCAACATCCAGTTGCAACATCCATGGCCCTTTTTTCGAAGTTTTTCAAGAACCTCTCTGTAAAAGTTTTGATTTACTATTTGACCTGGAGGCACAAACTCTTTGTGGACAATTCCCTGGTCTTGGAGAGCTTGAAGTGTGCCATTCCATGCTTTGGCGCTTGATTTCCGGGTCGTACTCAAACACCCAAGTTTCATCACTATTCATTATTGTACATTATGTACTTTACGAATACCTCAAAGTATATGGGAATTACCTTATTTATCATAAAAAAACATATTAATCCCATAATATTGCGTTTTACATTGTACATTTTTTATCGTTACTTTATACTTAATTGTAAAAAGTCAGTTCTAGCGAGGATTGAGAGTGGAAAATTGTCATTCTTTGTCTAGTATCGCGACTCTGTTTCAGAACAGGTTTTTATTTCTTTAACAACATAATTTCTGTTTATCTTGATAAGACTTCGAACACCTGTCATATAAATTAATTCTAGGCCACATACCTTTTTCTCAAATATTCTTTGAGATTTGGGTATAAGTCGTAATCCAGGCCAAACAGGGACAGTAAAATGTTTTCCCTTTCTTGACATTTTTTTATGGCATTCAATTAGTAATGAATAATAATTGAGCTCTGAATTGAAAATCTCAAATATCAAAATTCGCGTACCTCAGGGATCAGCACCGAAAACGGTGAGAAAACTATCATCAACGGTCAAGACTATTCGCATTAGTCTTTTGGTGTTTTAACAGACAAATTTCAAACTGTTGACTTACATTTTGGTGTCTTAAATACCAGTTCTTCTTATGTGTTTCAAATTGAATGCAGCAAACCGTCAGCATAATATGCTGATGGAAAGTAAATTCTTAGTTGGAGACAGTACACCAAACAAAGAATTATATAACCTTAAACTTGCTGTCAATTTACAAAGTTTCTACTTAAGTAGTCAGTCAAGACTACCCTTCTGTCTCTTATATCCTTAAATGAATATCCGTCTTGACGAGAATTGAAAAAAAAAACAAGATTCAATGAAAATTCGTTATGATAACACACGGACATCTAACAGTAACCGATTCTTAGTCATCAACGATTTCTTCCTGAGAACTGCGATGACCGAAAACGACAAAAAAACTGAAATATTTACAAGATAGTACCTCAATATAACAAAGGGTTTATTGAACATTTCAAAGTCAGAGGCCCAGTTGTTCTTTCCATTGCTCTTTCTAAAAAGGTCTTCTGGATCACAGATTTTATGTATGTGAATAAACTGAAATAAGTAACTTATATGGGAAAAATCAACTGCCACATTTTAAATAAAAGATTCGGTAAAATATCCCAAGTATTTCCTGTGTTTTATCAGTATCTCAATATTTGCGTCTGCCAAATCTTGGAAAGTAACTTTTACTGTTTTATTGTTTTTACTGTATTAGGTCTATCAAGGAACACCGAAAATGTACATATTTATGAAATTTCATTTTTATTTATTTTTGTTTACTTTGACAAATAACATTTTCCAAACCTAAACGACATAATTTTATTTAATATGTAAAGGTACGGTAGAGGCCCTTTAGAAGGGCTAGAACCCAAGTTCTATTGGGTGTTGGTATGGCACTGATCTTACTTATAGATTTTAATAATCTTGAACACGAAAAAGTCTCTCTGTAGTTCAGTTTTGGACGAACGTTTTCTCATCAAGAGAGAACATCTTCCTAACAACGTAAGTTGTGTGTGCTTGTTTATACAACCTTTACTATTTTCGTTTCAAATATCACAAGGTACAGGCTGAACTCAACAACGAAGAGAAAGAGAAAAATAAAATTTAAAGAACCTCCTCATTGTTCAAGCTGCCAAGATTATATTATATTACTTACAATTAGTCTGCAGTAAAAACTTCAATAATAATTATGAAGCAGTCAGAAATTAGTTTCATAATTAACAAATAATTGATTTCAATTACTTATGTGTTGGTCCAACACTCAAATGTTCGATAAATAACACGAAAAGTGAATCAAAAGCTGTCATAAGTACATACATAAAAAGTGTCGTAAATATAAAACAGGTTGTTAAATATTTATTTATGTAAATTTGTATTTGTATATTTTGCTATCACCAAATATCATTCATATTAGATGTGACAAATGGATATAATGTGTCATCGAGTATTTATTTTAATATTCTAATATTGTTTATATACGTTTTTATTAATCTATACTCGGTTGGAACAACTTTTAGTACCCTAATATATACACAATTTAGGTGTCATAACTATTAATGTACCTATTAAAAGTACATAATGATTTTTTTAAAGATAAGACGAATTGAAATACCATACCGTTTATGTGTTAAGTATTTTCCGAATTTCTCAAATAAATTATTTTTGCTAGATAACTGAAGAACATTGTTTACAAAATATTAATATTATCTTTAATTTTTATTGCCTCCTATATTTTTTCCTGTCGATAATATCCCTATACTGGATATTACATTTATGGCATACCTTTAATTATTATATCACTATTTTTTCAGTATTTTTGCTCTGGATACCACGTAAATCATATTCTTTATCAGGCGTAAACTATTGCGAAACTAGTGAGTTTTAATACCTTTTCATATCAAAAATTGACTTAACTCCAATCGAATAAACAAGTTAATTAATTCTTAAAAACGTCCTTTTTTTCACATTTCCGCTTCATATACCGTTCCTTGGCATATTTTAGATAGCATATGTATATATATTCCAAAATTTTAAGCCCAACCCGAAGTCTCCAAGTGCTATTGTTAACTTGCAAATGACTGCTGAAGTTGAAAAAGTGCTTTTTTTTTCAAAATTTTTTTACTTCGAAAATAGGGCCACTATGATCATGAAATTTCTTAGAGGGACTGCTATTTGTAGTATGAAGTTACAAAAAAACAGCTCGATCTGTTAATACTTTTTCGAGTAATTAACGATCGAATTTTTTTAAGCCTTAATTAACAATGACGCCATATCTTTGTTTATTGTACGATATTGACCAGGTTAAGCTAGAAAAATCATAAATCTCTTCGTTTGTTTCTCTTCTTTGAGACTTTTTTGAGATTTTGAAAAATATTAATTTGGGCCAGTTTTATAACGTTTTCTACGCGACTAGCGACTACCTATTTTGACGCGACATATACAGTGTGGAACAGCCAAATGGAATAAATTAAGTAGGAGCTCCATTATTATGCATTTTTTTAGAAAATCCTGAGACACGGCAATTTCTAATTCTAAAATGACATCCTGCGACGTAAAAATGTCATCCCGAAATTCAACCCCTTCCAGGTGACAGGTACAACCCCCTAAATGTTCAAATTGGAAGTAGGGGCTTGTGATACTTCATTTGAAAGGTCTTTATCTGATTTTTCTAGCCCACGCTTAAAATTTTGGAAATTCAATAGGCTACAACTTCTTATATACATATGCTATCTAAAAATATGCCAAGGAACGGAGATATAAGCGGAAATGTGAAAAAAGACGTTTTTTTTACAAATTGTTAATTTAAAAAAAAATTGCGGACGGTTTCCAGCTCTACGGACCCTGCGCATTGTGTTCTAAGCAAAAAAATACATAGGGAACCATCAAAACTAGCCCTTTATCTCTCAAGAACAGTTTTTGATGATTTAGCTCCTACTAGACTATTTTAATAGACGGAAAATACAGGAAAACTTTAAGGAATCTGTTTTACAAAAGGAAACAGTAACGACGCCTGATATACACTACTTTTGAAATATGCCAAAATACAGTGGCTCGTTAGTATTATTTAAACTATAGTTAGATTTTCATCTCAATTGATTGAGGGGGCCAAGTCTCAAAAATAAGTTAAATTTTGAACATAATGTATGACCATGGACAAAACTGGTAAGATTATGCACAAAATAAGGTATTGTTACGTATTTCTAAATAATTTACTTCTTCCACTTCTAACACGTTTATTAACACTTTACAATTCGTCGACCTTAACCCTGTTACATCCAAAATCACAACTAACTAACTCCTAGCAACAACACCAGTATTTATAAATTTTACATTTTCTAGAAAATTCCTTTGACATCTAGAATATCTAATATGTCATTCCATACAATTCTTTCCTAACAGCTAGTGTATAAACTTAAAATAGACTTAATATATAAACTATAAAACTTAATAAATGTCAGCTGTCACCAAATGTCACTTTTTACAAATGTCACATTGCTCCTCTCTTTAAGGTTATTCGTCCCGGAATAACACTGTCTTCAGTCCTAGGGGCGGATCCTCGACGACGAACCAATTGGCGTAATGTCCTGTGTACTTCGCACTTTCCAGATGGACCACCTTCCTGCTTCTTGGAGACAGCT
Organism: Aromia moschata; assembly: GCA_029963805.1. NCBI lineage: Eukaryota > Metazoa > Arthropoda > Insecta > Coleoptera > Cerambycidae > Aromia > Aromia moschata. The sequence goes on along the minus strand of JAPWTK010000052.1, from coordinate 1,684,310 downwards.
GGATGCGGTAGACCAGGTCGTTGATTTTCTTTATTATGGTGTACGGGCCTTCCCAGTTGCTCTGAAGCTTTGATTTTTTCCTTTTGTCCCTTTTGGGGCGTACCAACCATACAGTGTCACCATAAAAGTCTCTGTTGATGTAGTATCGAGACGCTGCTTCATTTTTTCCCTGTGAATTTTCAGCTTCCCCTGGCAAATCGGTGGATCCGGTCCATTCTCTCCCGCAAGTCCTCCACAAATTCTTGGCAGATCGCTCTTCGGTTTCTTCTAGTGGGGCGGCCAAGCATGAGGGTCAGTAGGCAGCCTTCATCTCTTCCAGAGGTCAGTATAGATGGGAGTGTAGGTGGTTGATTCATGCTGGGAACTTCGATATGACAGCAAGAACAGAGGCACCAATTTGTCCCAGTCCCTTTGATTTTCAGACACGAATTTAGACAGGTAGTAGCATATGGTCCTGTTATGGCGTTCAACCATGCCATTCGACTGGGATGAAGCGCAGTAGTTCGGGTTTTCTTGATGCCCATTATTTTCATTACTTCTTGCCACAGCTCTGATTCGAAGTTTCTTCCTTGATCGGAATGCAGCTCGAGGGGTACTCCATGCCTAGCTATGACATTCTCGATGAACGCTTGCCACAGTCTCTGTTTCTTGATTGGGGAGAGGTCGCACTCGGGCCATTTCGAGAAATAATCCATTACCACCATCAAGTACTTGTTTCCACGGTCGGTTACAGGTAATGGTCCAAGAATGTCCACTGCTACCCTCTCGAATGGTGCTCCGGATAAGTACTGCACCATTTTACCACGGCTTCTTGTTTTTGGTCCCTTTTTGGCAGAGCACAGATCACATCTCTTGCACCATTCTTCGACGTCTCGGCGACAGTTTACCCAATAAAATCGGTCCCTTACTGAGCCGCCTGGTTACTCCAATATGTCCTCCGGATGGGCTGCTGTGAAGTTCTTCCAACACTTGGTGGATTCTTGCTTTAGGCAAGACCAACTGGTAGACTCGGATACTCCATCGGGGCTCTCCCACTTCCGATGGCAGACATCGCGAAGACAAAGGGAATTCCATTGAGCCCAGTATCCCTTGATAGTCGTACCATATCTGGAAACTTCCTGCCAAGTTGGTCGAACTCCATTCTTTTACCCAGTTCCGGATTAACCCCAGATCATTTTTTCATTTCATTTCCTCCCGAGGACCATTCATCTTCGACTTGTACGGTTGTTGTCATTAACAGTCCATTGCAGGTATCTTTCGAAGAATCAAATTACAGGTAGAACTCCTTCAGTCTGTCCATGACGTCCACGCAAATGGACCTGTTCTTGTTTCTTGATATCACCGACTCGTTCATCATGTTGTCCACAAAAAGGTGCTGATCGGACATCTCCCGCACCTGCGCGTCCTGGTTCTCTCTCTGCATCGCTCTTTTATCTGAGATAGAAATCTTGGGGCATTGAGTATAAGTAGTCGACACGCGCCCCTAGCATCGACTAGTTGTCGTTTTCCCGAATCTCTCGGTGGTGATCTGCAACGAGATTCTCGCTTTGGGGAAGGAAGCGACCATTCTTGTCCAGCGTACTCGTCGGTGTCCTGCTTTCTTCTCTCCAGTTCCTTTCATTCGGGCTCCTGGATCTCGACCTATGTTCCGGTTGTCGATCTGGCGAATAAGATCTTGGCTGGTACCTTGTCTTGGCTCTGCAAAAAATGCTGTAGATGTCCAATTTTCCCGCAGTTGTAGCAGCGCCTAGTCTCCTTTGGTGGTGAGTTTGAAAGTCTCCTCTCATTTAATGTCTCTGTATTATTTTCTTTATGGTGGGTCTTCAAGTGACTGGCACTCTTCAAATTTTACTTGCCTTACTCTGGATTTGTAGCTCCTCGACGCTTCTTTAGCTGCTTTAAATTCCAGGGCAGTGATCGTGGTGTGTCTGCTGCCACAAAGCTTGCTGCATCTCTGTGTCTAGTAGTCCATCAATAAATGTCTGGATGCCAATTTATTCTAAAAATTCCTTCGGTGCCTGAGGGTATGCCAAATGGACAAGTCGTTCGATGTCAGCTTCGCACTCTTGAAGGGACTCATTAGTTCTTTGTTGTCTACTCTTGATTTGGGACTGGTAAACTTGACGTTGATATTTGTGTCCATACCTTATTTCTAATGCTCCTTGCCAATCCTGTCGTAATCGTTTTGCTGCTCTTCCGGGATGCTCTGTAAAATTTCTAGTGCCTGACCTCTGAGAATATGACCAGCGAACAGGCATTTTTGGAGTGCATCCATTTCGCGGCAGCTTCAAACTGTCTGCAGTACATGGACCATGATGACTGTCCATCGTACTTCGGGAGGCTTAAACATTTGTGTACTGACCTTTCAGCATGCATAAGGGTTGAGTTTTGTAATGGAATACCTGGTGAGGTCGAATAATCTCCAGAATCGGCTATTGAATGGATGCAATTGGTGGCCCAGTCCTTCTATCTTTTCCAGTATTTCTCTCTGTACTTTGCTGTCTTCCAGTTTTCTTTCCATTTCTTCCTTATTATTTTGAAAGTCCTTCATTCGATTAACTTTTATGCCTACCTGGTCAAATCTGCCGTTCCACGCCACCTAATCCTCCCAGAAAATTCATTCAACCTGGTGTTTATTACTTGCTGTGACTCGCAAATTTCCCGATACGCCTCTGCCCTTGTCTCGGTCCTCTTGTCGTCGTCGTTCTGCTTCTCACGGTCCTCCTGTCGCCGCCGTTCGTCCTCCTGTCGTCGCTTTTCCTCTCGCCTTTCTGCCTCCTCACGGTCCTCCTGTCGCCACCGCTCTGCTTCCTACGGTCCTTTCGTCGTCGTTGTTCGTCCTCCTGTCGTCGCTTTTCCTCTCGCCTTTCTGCCTCCTCACGGTCCTCCTGCCGTCGTCGTTCATCCTCCAGTCGTCGCTTTTCATCCTCTTGTTCTAAAATTTTAACACCCGTCGTCGTTTCCTCGTCTTATCTTGTTGCCCTCGTATTCACCATATACAATTTTTCCTTCAAATTCTTCGATATCCCACCGCTGTCACCAAAATGTTACGTATTTCTCTAAATAATTTACTTCATTCTTCAACACGTTTATTAACACTTTACAATTGGGTCTTAACCATGTAACTTTCAAAAAACAAAACAACCAACTCCTAGCAACAACACCAGTATTTATAAATTTTTACATTTTCTAGAAAATTCCTTTGACATCTAGAATATCTAATATGTCATTCCATACAATTTTCCTTAACAACTAGTGTATAAACTAAATAGACTAATATATAAACTATAAAACTTAATAAATGTCAGCTGTCACAAATGTCACTTTTACAAATGTCACAGTATCATACTGATCAATTATGATTTATTTTGGTCCAGTGTCAATTATTGTACTGTTAAAGGGAGGAGGGAGGTGTCTTAAGGTGAAATTATGTGTACAGGGTTGAAAATCCTACATCTTTAAACTACAAAGCATTTTTCGCGCATATGCTCCAGCCCTAAATACTTTTGTTTAACTGCATCAGTCATAGGCGGTTCAAGGCGTGGCATATTCCCTTCCACATTTTCGAATCTTTCAACTACTCAACTTTCAACTAATCAGTTTATCTACTATCTCCAAGTCAACGTTTTCCATAACTGTATATTCACGTGATATATAGTTTTATGGGTTTCTGGATCGAAATAATTCAATTATCACACTTTTAAATGTGTATTAAGTATTTTTTTAAGTTTTAATCTAAAAAGACGTGAAAAATTAATTAAAATATCGTTACAATTCACTAAATGTAAACATATTTTTGTGCAGCTTACCGTCACGTACACTCTACATAGAAACAACAAAACAACCGCATATTTTTCGAAAAAAATCACTCCCAACGACGGCCGTAAAAAAATAGTACCATTAACGCGAATGCCTTGTCTCAAAAGGCAAACGGCATCATAACTGTTGCACATACACACACGCTCCTTATTAGCACAAAACGTGGAAACGTACAGTGAACAACAATTAAAATATTTTCTTTGTGTTAGACAAAACAAAATCGCCATCAACTCTACCCTTGACTCATTCGAAAATAAAGTCGCGAGTCGAAAATTTACACCCAGCCGACTTAGTTTAAACCGTGGTTTCGTGAAACACACGCTGGAAAACTCGTTGGACTGCACTTTGGTCTAATTAGTGAGGGAAAAAAAAACGGTGATAAGAAGCGAACGGTAAATGCGAAGGTGACACTTAATACGTTAAACCAGTCACTCATTAACGCTGAAAAGGAATAATAATGGAATAAATCCCGTGGTTATAAAAATACGTACCATATGATATAAATAAATAACGCTTTAAGTAGTTAAATTCGTACCTGTAACTAATTACTTCAGCGGGTAAATACGGGGTACAATAAACGTTTTATCAAAACATGATGACAGAAATCGGTCCTGATAAGGAAGATAAGGCGTTATTGCAGTTGAGACAGATATTTTGTGGGAAGGTGTAGTGAATGATAGTGTGGTTAAACAACCATGGATAAATTACTGTTGGTAAGTGTGAAACTTCATCCAAACTCCTAATAAGAAAGGCGCTGTGGTTCTCTAAGAGGTGGGAAACGGATACAGGTAGTTTCACCATATCACTTTATGCTACAAATTTGTGCATGACGTATAAATAAATGGGACTGATGTATACCTATCTGCTTGCTTTGGGTTTTATGTTACTTTAAATTGTATGTGTACAAAAATTTGAAATAAAATTAAAAAAAAAACAATGATTTTAGAGGATTAAATATAGGTGTATATATGTATGTAGATACAAACGCACTCAATCCAGTGCCAAAATCAATAATTATTTACATGTATGTATTCATAATACAGATAAGCCTTATCGAAATTACAAAATACCTAATTCAGTACTTCTTTCTTAAATTCATTAATTCTGAAAACTGCTGGGATCACTAGCATTTTTTATAAAGGATATTCGACCTGACAGTTTTTTTTAATGGGGGCTGACCCATACTTTGATTAATAGGATGCATGGATACCTATGGGATAGAAGTTTGTTATGACGACAGATCAGTACCAATAATTGTTTTAAGGCGTGATTATAATATCGTCTGTAATTTTAAATGGATAAACCTGTGTTTACATGTAAACCTGTGTAAACATTACTCACATTTATTCACGATGTTCTTAAAAATCCAGTAAACCTAACAACATCCAATTCAGAGGACTCTAATTTACAATCTTGTATTTACGGATTTTTTTATTCTAATACGATTTAGAACTAAAAATATACACCTGATATCTGATGATGACGATTTCTCTGTAATTCTCGTGTTTAATGTGAATCACGGGAAATAATTGGGAAAATTGTCGACAGATACGTATGCTTAGAGTGATAGATGTGAGATACAAATTGGAAAAGAACAAATAGGGACCGGATGTAATATTATATAAGGCGATTTAGGTAGAGTGGGCTGAGAATACATTTTTTATGCAAAGAAATGCGGTGTTCGTTGCTAGAATGTAACAAATATAGATTGAGGATTCTGTAAAGAAAGCACGGTCCATTAAAACTGCCTTAAAAGTAATGTGTGAGATAGTAAAAGTGGATGTCAAACTTATGGAACAAATTTATGCATCAAATAAAAAATTAGTATTCTACAACAAGTGCTGTACAAAAAACATAAAATCAGTTTTCATAAAACCAAAATCCGTAGTCGCTTACAATTGAATCGCTGAGTGCAGAAAGGGCATGAGTCCATAATTTCACATGGCAGGTTGTTGGGTGCAGAAAGGTCATTAGTCAGAAGACTCATGCCCTTTCTGCTCTCAGCGCTATTATACCTCGCGCAGTAAACACGGTTCCTAGGCGCCAGACTCATGACCTTTTACCACACAATGCGTGTTCAGTCCATTTCCATCCATTTCTGTAAACAAATGAATATCGATAAATTGTAGACTCATGCCCTTTCTGCATTCAGCGATTCAATTTTAAACTAGCCTTTTCTATGGATATGTATAGTCCTTCTAATTTTAATTGAAAACGATAAATACGCCTGGGGAACAAAAAAAGCGGTGCAACTTTATGATTCCATGGACGTGCAAATATCTTTTTATAAATTCGAAAATTGTGAAATAATTTTTTCATTTTTTTTCATTCAAATCAATATAGGAGATTAAAATTAGCCTGCATACAAAACTCTTAATATTTGTAATATAATTTGCTGTAAATAATGCTCATTTAGCCAGACAATCTCAAAAAATTGTCTGTGTTAATAAACCTAGCTGAAATACACGTCACTGGCGTCTTAAACAAGTAGAGTGTCTAAAGTCGTAAATCATTTTAATGACGTCGTAAAAATTTTATGGCACAGTGGACCGAAGAAGTATTTAAGGAATGTATTAGATAATACAAAGCACAATAGTATACTGGATCGGCCTTCCAGTTGCCGGCACGGCAAGGCGTTGCCGGCTCTTCAAAATTTTCTTAAGTATATTAATATACATAGAGTTGTTTTGATTTATAAATATTTTTTCCAGCAATTACGCGCTATTTTAATGCTAACTAATAAATTTATATACACGTGTGGAACTTTAATTTGGAAGCATAGGATATTCTATTACATGCATTTCAAATGCATGGAATATTGGTAGGGCAAGATAGGCGGAGTAGACGTCATACGTAATGTATTCCCCTACAATGTCGGCCGACAATCGCTGAGATACGAGACGGCGCAAGGAGAGCGCATTAGTGGGTGGAGCTTAGAGTGGACCTTTATTTACGTTCGGTACTGCAGCATTAGATAAGTTAATTATAACCACACCTATTAGATTAGTTCAGTTGCAGATCGTCCGTAAGTGGTGGATGTACTCGGTTTAACACAAGGCACAACAGTAGAATTGCGTAATCATACATGTTTAAGTCCGTATTTATAAACGGATCTCAATCTCAGACTTGTTAACTTTATGTCATTTCTTATTTATTACAAGAAATAGTAAAAATGACGTAAAACCGACTTAATAAGATTGATTGAGAATTGTTTATAAATACGGACTTTAAGTCCATAACTTTCTAAATAGTTACGAACAGCTATCGCATTATGGGCGGGACAACCATCCTGTTGATACCAAATTTCTTCCAAATTAATATTTAGCCTTTGGAGGGTATGAATAATTTGGTCTCTCAAAAGGTTAAGGTATTTTTCGGCATTTAAATTGCCATCTATAAAAAAAGGGCCTATAATAGAATTTCCTAAAAATTCCAGCCCATACATTAACCTTTTGGGGGTACTGCGTTCGTTGCGGAATACTTAAGTGTTTATTTTCCCCTCGAGTAACCTACAGCAACAGATGGATTAGATGGCCATGAAGAGAAAAGGAAGACTCATCAGTGAACAGAATTTGTTCAATAAATCTACCATTTCCGTTCGCCTTTTCCATCATTTCCTCACAAAATTCCATCCGCCTTGTCTGGTCCTCGGGAAAATTTTCTTGAGTAGTCTGTAACTTGTAACATTTAAATTTGTTACGCTTTAAAATTTTCCTAACCGTTCGAGGCTGAATATCAAGTTCATCAGAAATTTGGTTGCTATTACAGGGAAAGTTAACTTCAGCTAAACTACAAACAGCAGTTTCCACGAAGTTCCCTTTCTTCCGGTAACGCTCTAACAGGCTGGTCATCGTCTGAATGACAACATTTTCTACAATTTTGTAGGCACCCATAAGTTTCAAACTTATTAAACTATTTTGAAAATTGTAGACCTTACGGAACCTGTCGATTTTCAAACGAAAAACGCAAACTTGCCAATTATTTCTTGCGGTGAATTACCAGCGTAATACCATTTAATAATTTGCCTTTTTTCTTCAATAGTATAAGCGGACATTTTTAAGCTGTATTAAACGAGAAACCAGTTTTACGTACGTACGCCTAGACGGCTGGAGCTAAATGGTCGCCGGCAAAACGCGAAATGCGAAACGTTGCCGAAACCTTGCCGAACCTTGTCGACTAGAGACGCGGAAGGCGGAGCTACACGATAGGGAATAGGTGACGCTTTGGCAATATTTTGTGGAAGTTATTATTTTAGGTATTATCTTAGCATTTTATATGCTTCCAAATTAAAATTCCACGCGTGTATATGTATTTTTTTTAAATATCTGACAAACTAGCTTTCTAAGAACATCACGAACTAACAGTTTACTGAAGTATGAAATATACTTGTATGTGAGCTTAGCAATTTTAGAAAATATATCTGACAACCTTGCTTTTTTCTACCTATTTTCAATTTAGAATGGAAATACAGTACACATTAATCGCTTCGCTGTTAGTAGTTAATTAGATTCAATATGAATTTTTACACCTTAGACCGCTGTTATTAGTATCACAAAAACTAGATATGGGACCTCAGATCAGGAGCACATGATTTCAATTATTCCAGAGACGGATTTTGATCATCAGTGGGGTTTACGACTATTGGTGTAACCTGCACCAATTAACATACCCATATTTACTTATATATCGATTTTGTGAATTAGCATAAGTTTATTATTTTTGTTCTCTCTCCCATGTCTTTTTTTGCAGGTGTTACTCCTCTCCCTCGCTTCTCTAGCTGCAGCCGACGAGATCTACCAGAACTCCTCCCACATCTGCGAGAGATGTATCTGCAGAGAAGACCCCGACGAGTTCTTCCTGGACTGTACCGGCCAACACTTCGAGCACGTCTTGGCCAACTGGCCGCCGCACAACAAGACCCTAGTGGCCACCTTCAGCTACAACAACATGACCACTTTGGAGATACTGCCCGACACCGAGCAGAAAGCGAAACTGGTACTCGACCACTGCAACATCCGCTACGTTGACCCCGGAGTATTCAAGGGCGTCAAGAACGTGGAGTTCATCGATATGAGCTACAATTTGTTGACGAGTAAGTTGTTGTAAGTGAGCCTACTAAGATACCTTCGACAATGTTTTCTTTTGTGGTGTTAGTGGTATCTAGTTATGAAGTACTTTTTACCAAAAATACGAAATAAAAATGTTGAAATTTCGATAGATTGGTACCACATGGTACCATTTGAAGCTGATATAGCCAAACTCTAGATAAAAATATTCAGAAATCTGGAATTGTAGACAAGATAGTGCTAGATATTGCAAAGTGTAAACCTTAGTACACCCTTGTTTTTCCTTGAAGCGAGAAATCAACCGATTTAGCCACTCACTCAATCTCCAGGTTTTCAGAATGATGCTTACTCATAGTCTTTAACTGATGGCAATGATGATGAGACTATAAAACTGCCATCCTTGCAGAGCTATATCTTTTTGGCATTCTCTATGTAAACATTGTACTTGGCCTCATGTTGTGATGGTATTTCAACAATATCAACACTACTTACAACATCATTAAAGGAAATTTTGTTGAATATTGCCCTATCTTTTTTGTGTTACGTAATGAGGTTCTTTGCAAGATGGCAGCTAGGTTGTATTGAATTCCTCGTCAGTTTTTTTTCTTTAATTGTATATGTTATCAATTTTATATAATATACAGAGTGAAGCAAGAGTATGGAATAATCCAAATAGTAATTCGGAAACTCGTAAATAGAAAAAATGACGCATCTGGCCACGGCATCGGTATTGTTGCCACTGTTTTCTGATTTTTCATAACTAGTACCAACTACCCACTATCTTTTCTCAAATGGTTACCTTTTTGCGTCATTGGGAACACCCGTTTATTTCATCTCTCTGATGAATAATTTGGCTATCGCTAATAATAAGGAATTTGTTTAAGAAAGAAAAAAAAAAAAACCCAAAAAAAAAGCAACGGGAAAATAAGGGAACCGGATTGGGTTTTGTTTTTTTTTTTTTGGTTGGGGGGGTGGGGGGAAAGAAAAAAAGGGGGGTTTTTTTTTTGGAAAAAAAAAAAAGAAAAAACAAACCGAGCGGGTTTTTTTTTTTAAAAAAAAACAACACCTCTTTTAAAAATCTGCCCCCCTTTCAGGTTAGCTTTGCCCACTTTCGAGGAAATCAAGCAAGATAAAACCTTCAATGGGAAACCTATAAATTCCCATTTTTAAGGCAGTACTTTATTACTTAGTTAATAAATGTAAGTAATCTTTGTAACCATCAGTTTCACATAAAATTTCATAATTACTTCCTTATGTATGGAATAAAAGAGATAAATCAGTTCAAATTTATTTTTCATGATTAAATTCTTAGCCGAGGAAATCGATGGAGAAGACTTTAAAGGTCCTTACAACAACAGCGTATTTTACCCTATCCCCGTGAAACACCTGAACTTGGCGTATAATCAGATACACAGTTTGCCTCGGAAGTTTTTCGAAAACATGCCGGACCTGAAAGAGTTGAACCTGGAAGGAAACGACTTTTACGTGCTGGACCAAAACACACAGATGGCTTTGTCTTCACTCTCGAAGTTAAAGGTAAATGTTTGCTTACCAAAACAATGGCAGTAATCAATTTATATTTTTTAACAAAATAAAAATGATAAATACGAACTTTGTATGTCGATTTGAGTTGATACAGATATAGTCCTATATAAAAGATATAATATAGTCCTTCTGTGTTCCTTTACAGCGTTCCAATTTTCATTGTTTCGGTTACTATTTGTCACAAAGTAATGGTAATTAAATAATCCGTTAGTAATTAAGTAATTAAAAATAATCCGTTGAGATGATGAGTTGAGATTTTCATATACCATAATTTTGTTTAACATATTTTAGGGATTTACTTCATTGTTCTTTCATGCTTATGCAGTATATTGTTTCTGTTTAACTGTATATTGTTTCTGAACTTGTGTTTTCAAAGCCTTGTACGCGGGTATGATATCTATTAATTGTGTTTATGACATAATACGGCCATAAAAACTTAAGAATGTGAAATTAAATGCGAAATAAAATGTATTTACGCTTACGTACTTTATCTCAGGGTACCATGTGGTAAAATTATATTCTAGTAGTATACCAGTTATTGGTATACTACTAGATCAAATATATTAGATACTACTAGACAAATCAGTAGTATATGTACCAGTTACTGGTATACTACTGATTTGCTTATCCAATGCTATGGAGTGTATGATAAATCATATCTAACTCATGACCATTTTTTGTGAGATTTTAGATACAGAACGTTGTTTCTGTATCTAAAGGCAACACCTTTTGGTGATAATTTTGGTCCAATAAATTGGACAACTGATGCAATTCCATCGAAAAAGTGAAAATCCTGTATAAATGTAGTGGTGTTTAACTGTTTAGCGAAGTTAAACTACAATACGATCATCCTGTACATTTTCAGAGATTGAATCTGGCCGACAACGAACTCACGGAATTGGTGGGACACGCAGTCAAAGGTCTGGACAATCTGGTGGAGTTGAACCTGGCTTCTAACCGGCTAGACTTCGTGCCAGAAACGCTGGACTACCTGAAGAATCTGCAGTCGCTCAACATAAGCGACAACTACATTTTCGAAATAAGAGACGACAGTTTTCTGGGTAAGCAAAAACTTCTTAAGAAGGACGCAAATATGTACCCAAAAATATTACAGTCACTGTTTATAATTCCTCGTATATACACGTGAACAGATTAGTTTCCACTACAATGAGATCGAGCATATCGAAAAAAAAATCATCATCATCACGCTATCGATAGCAAACACGAATTTTGACTAATCGAATTTGGCGGAACATATCAATTTTTAAGACTAGATTGTGTTCACTGTACGTACCTACAGTGTGCCAAAAACTATTTGTACACTTCAGTGTCTTGACATTATTGAGTTGGTTACTCTGTATAATTGTACTCTGGATAAAAGGAAATAACTTTGTATGAGTTTAGTAGTTTTCAATAACTGTTAAATTATGAGAGGTATGCTTGGGGTCGTTGTCTTGTTGGAGTTAATTGGTTTGTTCCAACAGAAAATTCACAGGACTTCAGAACGGGATTCAGCTGCTTAAAGAACTTAAGAACCTAAGATAACGATCCCAAGCATACCTCCCATTTAATTCAGCTGTGGCTCCTTTACCATGTACCAATTTTTTGAAAACTACTCCAGTCACCGTTTTATTCTTTTGATAATTTATGAGAAGAGTTGCTCCATAGTATTCGTAAACGGAAAGTCGTGGAAAGTTATAAGACTTGCACTATAGGCGGAATGAACGACCATTTAGACTTCATCGGCGTAGAGCTCAGGGGGGGGGGGCGAATGTGACTTGGCCCTGATGTACCTCTGTGCCCGGCCGTGAAAGATTCTAAGATTCTAATAAAAACATTCTAATAAAACTGTGTATAAAAAACGTAGTATCTGAAATTACTTATATTGCAATCAGGGCCGTAGCCAGGTGGGGGCAAGAACAGTGGCGGGGCCCTGGCAGGACGAAAATTTCGCCCTGACATAAGACTTCTAAAAATAGAGACGAAAATCAAATAAATATTTACTGTTTTTTGTAAAACTAGATATAATTTTTTTTGTAAAACTAGATAGCATATTTTAAAATTTAGAAAATTTTCGCCTGCAGCGCCAGTGTGATCATTTTCTATAGACACAATCACCTTAACTTTCTCGGTGAGCCCCCGGCCAAGGTTTATATCATTTTTATGGCCGAATCAAAGTTCAAAAAAGTTATTCTTGGAGTCTATATTTTTGCATAAATGATTTTTTCATTGAAATTCTGAAATGACAGGAAAACGCGTACCTTGAAATTTTGAAAAATTTTCGTCTGCGGCGCTATTTTAAGCCTGCCGGCGCACCTTTATTTTTTCCGGGTGCCCCCTTGTCCCGGTCCCAAATATTTAAGACATGCCCTGGCTATAAAAAGTAAGGCCCTGACAGCAGTAGCGACCTAGCTACAGCCCTGGTGCAATCCTTGCCAATTAAAATTGTTTTTTTTCCAACGTACTGGGGCCATGGCCCCCCTGAAAACTGAGGCTAGCTACGCCGATGCTAGCCTTGCTACAACGGCATGCTTAGTCGAATCCATGGATCCATTTTGCTGTTTTGGAAAAGATCCGTGTCTGATGTCATATATTTGCTGTATTTTAAGCTCATATAATATATTATCTCTCCTGTCATCCCTTCTCGACTCCCAATTCGATAACGTTGAAGTGTACAAATACTTTTTTGACACACTGTGTTTAAGGTCAACATTTTACGGGTTCAAAGTTTGATTTTCTTTCATGCATACATTCTTTCATCACAAAACAAAACTAGTTTTCTTCTCAACTCAACGTTCTCTTATAACCACGTTTCTCTTTACTTTTAATAGTTCGCTTTTGTTCTGGCTGATAAGGAATACAGTTCTCGATGGACGGATCATTAATCTTGTGACCTTAAAAGGTGCATTACTGTCGGCTGCGTGAACCAGCGACCATTTGTTAAATCGATCAAGCGACCGACATCAATCTAATTTCACGTTTTATGGTTTTACGAACCCTTTTACTTCTTAAACTTCGTCCCAAAACAAGTGGAGGTGGGCAACATCAACCGCCTCAATAGGCGTCACACGTGGGTGGATACGTTATCGATAAATTAGACATTGATGATTATAAAATAGACTAAACACTGATGATGATAAATAAAATAAACCCCAGAGTTCACCAGGACGTTGACATAGGGAAGTGGGGTAATTACCATAGTTTGTTCTTGGAATTACTCGAATTCATACCCGATATTTTCTATCCAAATATAAGGAGCCATTAAAAAACGTAATTAGAGAGGGATGTTGTCAGTAGCATCTTGTAGAAGCGACTTTTCTGAAGACATCATCCTGGATTTAATTACATGGTTTATTGATTGCTTGGTTTACAGAGTACCTCCTTGGGTACAATAAAAAGTCATACTTCATCTTAAAACATTAATTTTCCATCGATTTACATTCCAGAGTAAATGGTTATCACGAAATTTATAAAATTGAGATAAATAATTTATTTTAGTGCACAAGTTAACAAGACCTGAAAACGCGTCCTTTGTTTTAGGAATGACCCACTATAAAAGAGTTATATTTGGACAATCTTCCGAAATTAATGGCAATCTACGTGGATTCATTTGCAACATTGCCAAATTTGAGAAAATTGTCACTGCGCAACAACGTAAACCTTAGAACCATAGACAGAGAAGCCTTTGGGGAAAACCAAACTATTGAAGAGGTAAGATTAAACTCTTCTAAGATGTATATACTTAGAGATAAGGGTTAGCGAATTGTAGCAGGACTGGAACCTAGCGAATTGTATCCTAAAACTAATTATTATATCAAATCAAAATATGATAATGTTGGGTGAATATAAATAAAAAAATGCCTTATGAATTTAACTTCTTACAATCTGAGACACAATTAATAATATTTGTTATTGAGCTCTATGAGATTGGCGCCGTTTCCGACATAAATTAAAATCTTCATCGAGAAGTATTAAGTGCATTATTGTGAATTATGGTCATACATATAGCGAGTTATCATTTCATAGTTGTCTTCATAAATAAGATCCTATTTAAACCGAAATTGTATTAAATTTAAAACACATACTTTAATTGCACTTGTACAGTAGCGACAAACAGCCTGCAATTATGTAACCCTTAATCCTGATTAAACTGCTTATACCACAACAAAAATTGGAATAGTGTATTTCATTAAAAATGTTAACTTAAAAGTTTGGACTTCTTGAACAACAATTTAAAACCACTGCGGAATTATTTGGTTGCGGATTAAGTGAGTTAAGCTAGAACTGCAGAATTAAACTTTACAGAGAAGAACCAATGCAAGACGTTTGCAGAAAACGACGAAATTTTAATTGAAATGTTTACGATAGCAAAACTAACAGAACTAAACTACGTAATTTAATTATCCTCAAAATATTTCATCTTCATGGTCATACCAAATGATAAAAAAATCTGATTAATCAAATTGTACACTAATGGAAAAAATAAAAGGGTCAAAAAATTTTCCGAATTTTTTAGTGATTTTTCAGGATCAATCTTCGGTGAAAAATGGTCTAAATCGAGGTCTAAAAAAAGCATTTTGAAGCTTCAAGTTTCTAGTTTTGAGATATTTCGGCAAACCATTTTTTAGCGCTACAAGTTTGCGCAATTTTAGGAAGTAGAGTGAGAAAAAAAAAAAGTTCCGAATTTTTTTGCTTTTTTTTCAAGTCCACGAGCATGAAAAAAATTTTTCTCAAATGATGCCAATGGTTTGGACCGGATAAAATTTTTATTCTTACAATTTCTTATTTAATTAAATCATCGATACAAGACCCCCGAGTTGGAAATCCGACGTAGTTCTTTTTCAAGTTTTGACGCCTTTTCGACCATTTGTTGCTGAGATATTCTCTTAGAACTTTTAAATCAAAAAGGACCATTTTGTCTTTGATCAACGATTTTCTTTCAGCAACAACGAAGTTTTTTTCATCAGAAAAATCTAAGGCAGTTCTGAAAACTGGAATAAAACCCCACAAGGTTCTGCTTCGATTTTTTGAGAAGAGAGAAGGATTTGAAAAAAACAGGAAAAAACGGGTAATTGATGGTTTTTCAGAACATCAACGGCTGAAATTAAAATCTTCAATGAGAAATAAGATGGCTAATGTTGCGTGTGCCTTTTCTTAAATATACCTCCAAAAAACATGCAGTTATATTAGGCGATCTAACGAACCGTTTTTGTTGCAAACGGTCAAACTTTTCTATTGGCCCTAATTAAAGCGTCGGATTTTTGAGCTTAAACATGTTTTTTTTTTTTTTTTTCTCGCAATTAATAAATACTTAACGGACAAAACACAACTGAAGCCCTAATCCAGCGGTTAAATTATATTTTAACATAAATTTTTGAAAATTCATCAATTTTTTGTTTTTGAGTTTACCCAGTTCAATTTTGCGAATACTGTTGTTTACAAAAAAATTTTTCAAATCAATAGTTCCATGACTCATTCGTTTTTCGAAAATTGAAAAATACATTTTTTGGAGGCTTCCAAAACTTGAAATAATTTTGATTGGATCTCTTAACGCCCATCCTCCATTTTGTTTGGAGGGTGCACCACCGTTTTTGTACACCACATCTTGTATTCTAGATTTAAAAGTAAATACGATAGGAACACCAAATCTCGTTTCGACACACCCACACAATGTAGAAATTTCCACTACAAATACGTGATCCTCTGTAAGTAATTCCTGCCCCCTGTTTTGTTTGTACCGTTTTTTAGTTGATGCTTAAATGGCGAGGATGAGAAATCAAAGATTATTTCAAGTTTTGTACTGCTTAAAAAAAAAATCATTTTTCAATTTTTCCGGAATACATAACATCTGATTGAATGGACAACATTGGGTAACATCACATAAATTTGATCCATTTTCTTTTGTAAATTACAACGGTAAATGTGGAAAAAAATTGGGTGTTCCTGAAAAAAGCCAAACTGGAAATTGCAAGAAAAAAAAAAATTTGTTTAGCTATTTATCGATTTAGCTCAACAAGTTGAAGGACCGTTCCCTCAATTTTCAAAGTTTGACCGTTTGCAACAAGAAAACGGTGTTTCAGTTAGTAAAAGCATAACAGCTCCATTTTTCATGATGTATTTTTAGTCGTTGAGTGTTCAAATACTATCAATTACTAACTAACCTACGTAATTTTTCAGATTCATGCGAAGTAATCAAAAAACTTTTCTCGTCCGTAAATCATCCCATAAATGATCCGAGTCCTTTCGTTTCTAAGAGGGCATTAACCCAACACTTTTTTATGTCCAGTTTTCAAAAGATAATCCCTTATTATAAGATAATATCTGTTATGTAACAATAAGTAAATGATAAAGATAAAAATGAGATCTACGAAGTTTTCGTGATTGCTGAGATATCGGTGAAAACGCATCAAAGGACACCGGCCTTAAAGTTCGATATCTCAGCAACAAATGGTCGTATCGAGATTTAAAAAAAAAGCAAATTAAAGCTGAATAAACAAGCTATCCGGTCCATACCATGGCGAAGTTAGAAACATTTTTTTCATGCTCGTGGACTTGAAAAAAAGCAAAAAAAATCCGCAACATTTTTTCTCACACTACTTCATAAAATAGCGCAAAACATGTAGCGCTAAAAATTTTTTGCCGAAATATCTCAAAACTAGAAGCTTCAAATTGCTTTTTTTAAGACCTCGATAAGACCATTTTTCACTGAGATATAGCATTCTGAAAAATCACTAAAAATTCGGAAAAATTTTTTGACTAATTTTTTTCCATTAGTGTATATATGTGTATATCCTTTCGCTAACCACCCCATGGATTATTCAAAAACCCTTTGTTGGAACAAACCTTAATATTTGTGGTTTGGATCATTATTGCACATTTATATGTATGCAGAAAGCGCTAATTAAACAAATTAAAGCTAATTTTATTTGTTTTCAGTTGTACATCACCAACACCTCGATAACCTTGCTGGATTACACTCTCCTCAGCTGGTCGAATTTGCGGGTGTTGGAACTGAAAGACAACACGCTGGAGTGCGACTGCGATTTGTACAAAATCTCGAGGGACCTCCATCCGGACATCACGAGGACCAGAGATGGACCCCGTTGCATAGATCCGAGGACGGACGCGAGTGTCCAGATGTACGCTCTCGAGGAGGACATATGTGATCTAGAGGTGGGCATTTTCGTTTTTGACAAAAAGAAAATTAAAACTTGGGCTGAGGAGCAAAAATAGCTGATTAGAAATGTAGCTGAATATTTTTTGTTTGGGTGTTATATAATAAATTGCAATTACAATTTACATGTACAGGGTCGGGCAGGGAGGTATGGAATTTTTGAAGAACGTGTCATGTGAGGTGGGGTGAACCTAATGTTTTCCGAATGGATAGTATCTATTCGTTGGCAGATGCCATTTCAATTACCATACACATCGCGTGTTTACAACACCTTCATTGAAACGGGCCGTTCTGTGATTCAAATACAGCGACGGTTTCGAATTCATTGCCGGTACATTTAAAATGCTTGGAAAACAGTGATTTAGTCGATTTACTACGATTTTCTAGAGTGGTCAAGTTAATCATATCAGAAATTGTAGTCTATAAAATATTCTGATACTAGCTGACCCGGCGAAATTCGTACCGCCTACATAAAAAAATGTCTGTTGATAATAAACAATAAACTTTATAAAAATAAAAAAGTAAAGAAATTGATTTCTGAATTTATCTTTATAAGTTTAGTGGCAAACATATATCTATAAGGACTATATATGGGTACTTTTCACGCATAAGTGAAGCAAACACACTGTATTTCCCTCTCTCTTTGGGAGCTGGTGATTGATCGTTAATACGCATGCTTGATAACCCTCGTATACGAGTTTCATCATAACGAACGTCCCCAGTTTAATTTACTGACATGCGCAGTAAAGCTCGGTTTCCTGTTGCAAGGTCAAAAGAGAAAGAGAGTTGCTTCACACAAAACAGTTAAAACTGGGAGGGATTACCCATATAGTCCTTATAGATATATAGTCGCAAAATTAATTTCTGAACGCACCCTGTTTGAAAGGTACGAACAGTTTGTATGGAAAAATAAAATTGTTGTTTTTACTATTTTCCTTGCAATTTCTTCATGTTTTCTCACCTTTTTAAACCTTTCTTGGACTTCTACAAATATTTCAAAACCAAAATTAGCCAAATCGGTCCAGTCGGCTTTCTCGAGTTTTAGTGAGACTAACAAACGTCAATTCATTTTTTTATATACATAGATTGTGACGTCAATTTTTTTTAGAGTGGACCAGTTCAGTAAAAATATAAAATCTATTTTCTTAATAAAATAATTGTTTAGACCCTCTTCAGAAGGAAGAAGTAAAAAGTACATGTTTCATAGAGTTAGATATATTTTTTTTAATTTTGAGGCCAGAAAAATACTTTCGAATTTTGTCGTTCTTGTTGGGCAACCCGTATTACTGAAATAATAGAAAATATCTGAGATTATTTGGCATTAACTAGAACCGTAAATGTATTTTAATAGTTTTTCATTAAATTTAGAACACGCTAAATAACATAATAGTAAAAGCGTGGAATTACTACTCTGAAACCGTTAAAAGACGTGTATATGTCGGTACGCATATGATTATCTTTCCATAAAAGAAAATAAGTCGTAAACAACTTATCGGCTATTTGCTGATGGCGTTGATGACTTCCATGTTTTCTACCGAACAATTTTTAGTGCTTCCCTAACAGATGAACGCCTTATTATACAATAAGATTTAAAGTGTGGTACCGTCTACTTTCTATTTGCTGCAGCAGTTTAGATCGTTAAAATTAAACTAATTAAATAACACAGGTGAACGTATCTGTATTTAAAAAAATCTAACGCCACGGACAAACAGAGCGGGAGATATTCGTCATCCTGTACATAAAGTTTATTTTTAAATCAATTTCTTACGAATTCAATTAATGCATATACGTTTAGAAGTAACGACTTCAACATCTATTTCAAGAATTTTCTATTTCTATCTATTTTCAGATTTATATACATGCATGCACATTTTTATTTTAAAAAAAATCTGCGTGTTGTGTTGTCAGGAGAAGGTACCTACATAATTTTTAAAATACTATCAGTGTACAATTACTACTCAATCAATTTTCTTTGGGAAAACCAAAATCATTAGTAAATATTTAAAAAGTGCGATATTTGAATCCCTTTGAGACCAAAACCCATAAAAAGCACGTGTCACATGAATATTTTATTTCATTTTAACAGCATTATTAGCTATTTACAGAATTTACTAGAATATACATACATACGAGGCGGAGCAAATTTCAAGCTGATGTCCTAAATCATTCCGATAATAAGTATAAGCAAAGAAAAAGCTCCTGAAAAGTACGGCAAATTTCAATTTGTCTCTTAAAGCGTTCAAGAGCAATAATGTACGTAAAGACTAACAAACAGAAAACCCAAAATCAGAAAGTTCTATTTTTCTTGTTTAGGGTTGAGCTCAACATGCATATGTACATGTCAGGTATCAGTATGTCCTAACACGTATGGCTCAGTAACACGTTATGGCTCTAGCAGGCAACAAAAATTTTTAAGACATACGTGGGTGTGGAAATAAAATGGATCTATTTTAATTTTATGTACTTATACATGCATCCTACGTGGTCATAAAAAATAAACAATAGAAATAAAATAATGATAATAAACATTCGCAAGGTTTAACCAAATACGAGTACAACGTACATGAATGCATACATATGTATATTTTGCAGTCACTATTCCATAATATCCACAGTGACATGGAAATATAATAACATGGATGATTTTTTTAAAGAAATTCTATTGCCCAAATTTAATATGCTCAAAATGTTTGAACGAAAAAAAATATATCTCTGTCCGCCTTTTGTACATCAAATATGTCAAATAAAGTATGCCTGTGACAAATGGTTTTATGGGATTTTGAGGAAGATGAATTAAAAAATCGCGTTTTTAAACTATTTTTTAAAAATTGGTTTTGTAGATTCATTTACATATTAATAACGCTGTTCTGCATGAAAATCCTCCCAGCCAAAGTAATGTGTTATTTCTATAATTTCTACCTATTTCAACTTACACTGACCTGTAAATTGTTGTATCATGTAGCAAAATTTAGAGAACTTCAACAACATGTTTTGGCCTTTCCTATAATCCTACCGAGTGGCGACTGTTTATTGACTCTTCGAAGACAAGTCTGAACGCAGTTTAATTGTTTAATGGAAACGAACAACCATCTGTCTCCGAGAGTATAATCCTTCTAATTTTAATTGAAAATGATAAATACGCCTGGGGAACAAAAAAAGCGGTGCAACTTTGTTTTCCATGGGCGTGCATGTATCTTTTACAAATTCGAAAATCGTGAAATTTTTTTCATTCAAATCAATATAGGAGATTAAAATTAGCCTGCATACAAAACTCTTAATATTTGTAATATAATTTGCTGTAAATAATGCTCATTTAGCCAGACAATCTAAAAAAATTGTCTGTGTTAATAAACCTAGCTGAAATACACGTCACTGGCGTCTTAAACAAGTTGAGCGCCTAAAGTCGTAAATCATTTTAACGACGTCGTAAAAAATTTATGGCACAGTGGACCGAAGAAGTATTAGCCATGTATTAAATGCAAAGTAGTCTAATAATCTCGTTGACCGCCTGCGCCGCCGTTGCCGGCTCTTCAAAATTTTCTCAAGTATAGTAATATACATAAAGTTGTTTGAATTTATAATTATTTTTTCCAGCAATTTTAAACGCTTTATTTTAATGCTAACTACTAAATTTATATCTATGTATTTTTTTTTTTAATATTTCCAAACTAGCTTTCTAAGAACGCCACGAACTAACAGTTTACTGAAGTATGAAGTATACTTGTATAGTGAGCTTAGCAATTTTAGAAAATATATCTGACAACCTTGCTTTTTTCTACCTATTTTCAATTTAGAATGGATATAGAGTACATGTGTATATTACTTCAAAGCATAAAATGCGAAGATCATAAATGGAATATCTGTGCCGATCTAAAAGTCGTTGCACTACTTACAGGACTGCAGAGTGGCTACACAAAATATTGTTGTTTTTTTATGCGAATGGGATAGCAGAGCCAGACACCAAGATTATGTCGTTAAAGAATGGCCGTTACGTGAAAACATTGTGCCCAGTCTGAAAAACGTCTTTAATGAACCCTTAATAGAGCAGCAGAAAATGTATTTACCTCCTTTGCACATAAAAATAGGGCTTATAAAAATTTTGTTAAAGCCATAAATACGGGAAGGAAATGCTTTTCTTTATTTGAGACGGAAATTCGCGCCTATAAGTGAGGCAAAGCTTAAAGAAAGAATATTCGTTGGGCCGCAAATACGAGAACTTTTTAGAAGACGAAAATTTTGAAACTACACTTGCGAGAAAAGAAAACAGGGTGTGGACTGGCTTCAAAAATATGTGTAGCAGCTTCCTAAGTAATAAGAAATTGAAGAACTACAAAAGAGATAGTTGAAGAACTTATCCAGGTCTTATAAGACGTTAGGTTGGAATATCTCACTTAAGCTGCACTTTATTCACTCCCATTTGGAATTCTTCCCTGACAATGTAGGTAAAGTTTCAGAAGAACACGGCGAAAGATTTCACCAGGCAATTGCTCAAATGGAGAAGCGGTAGAGCGGAAAACAGACCCCAAACATGTTAGCGGATTATTGTTGGGCCCTCAAACGTGAAAATGATCCCGGCGAATACAAGCAAAAAAAGACAACAAAATAATTTATTGGTTGGATTAGACTTGTTTCGATATATAATGAAGTATATTTTGTAAAAGAAGTGATTTTGCTTTTTTTTTTAATTTTTCGAAAATTCACTAGATGACCACTTCCTCACTTCTGATTTGATCTGATCACTTATGATTTGGCTTTCTCATATTTTATATTATTCTTCCCTTCTCTAAAAACTTATGGGTAATAGGTAAAAACTGAGCTCATATTTGAATTCACACACAAAAGATCTAAAAAAAAATCAGGGAGCGACCAAAAATTTCAAAATGCAGAACAGTGTAATTTGTAATAAAAGATCACAACTTAGACTATTATGGAAAAAAATGAAACCTCTACATGATACTTTTGTCTTTTACACTACATTTCTCTAAAACTTAAACACTACATTTCAATATATTTTATCACTGTCTAGCTATTTTTATATACATTTATACACTCATTTTTATATCGTTGATAAATCCCCGCATACATTCTCTTATCATTACATAGGAATTTTTAAAGCAGCGTTTTAAACGTAATCGCAATCAGTGGATTCGGGAATGGTTTACAAACTGTTATTTCTAACAGGCTTTATTTATTTCGTTAATACAAACAAGGTTTTATTTAGTATCTTGGAGGGACCCAGGGAGAGAGTTTCTTCCAGTTGCGCTAACAACATTTCTGGATCCAATAATAGACTTGAATCAAATCAACGCCGAGCCTCGATAAAGCTTTCATATCTATCACACTACACAGTGTGGCGCAAAAGATGAAACACATGAAATGCCTGACAAAGGAAACATATTATTATTAAACCTTATACGAGGTGTGACTATTAAATAACCGAACTGCTGTCATAACACTTTTTATTCGTTACCAATAATTACAGTAGCAACTTTTTCGCCTTCAATGTACTCCCCTTGGCGATCTCTACACCGCTCCATACGACTTTTCCATTGTTGAAAACAGTGCTGGAAGTCCACTTCTGTCAGCTGGTTCAGAACCTCCGCCGCTTTTGCTTTATCCGCTTCCACACTTTCGAATCTTGTCCCCTTCAGCGCCGATTTGACCTTGGGAAATAAAAAAGAGTCACAGGGAGTAAGGTCGGGCGAGTATGGTGGATGTTCCAACACAGTAATGTCGTATTTTCTAAAAAACGCCTTCACAGACAAAGCAGAATGGGCCGGTGAATTATCTTGGTGAGTCTTCCATGATTTGGTCTTCCACAAATCGGGTCTTCGTCTTCGTCTTCGTCTTCGTCTTCGTCTTCGTCTTTGTCTTCTCACAGGCTCACGAAGGGCCGTCAGAACTTCGATGTCATAATGTTGATTAACCGTCTGACCCTCAGGAACCGAATGAACGTAGACAATGCGTCGAATGTCAAAAAAGACGATCATCGTCGCTTTGAATTTGAATTTGCTCATCCTGGCTTTTTTGCCTTGGCGAGTTCGGGCTCTTCCAATGCATGGATTGGCGTATTGTTTCGAGGTCGTAAGTAAAAAACCACGATTCATTACAAGTAATCGCCATGTTTAAAAAGCCTGGATCAGTGTCAATGTTGTTTAGAATGTCAGCGCAAATGTTCATTCTTGATTCCTTTTGCTCGGAAGTGAGGAGTTTTGGCACCATTTTTGTGCAAACTTTGCGCATGTTGAACGATTCATGCAAAATCTAGCGCACATATTCTTTGTCGTTTCCTGTTATTTCAGTAAGCCCTCGGATGCTTAGACGACGACCTTCGAGGATTAATTTATCAATTTTTTCAAATGTTTTCGTCCGTTTTTTGACGTTGAGGGCCGCCCGAGACACGGATCGTCTTCGGTCGTTTCACGTCCCTCTTTAAACCGTTTAAACAATTCAAAAACTTGTGTGCGGGATAAACATTCATTCCCGTACACTTCTGTTAACATTTAACATTTTTTCAACGCGTCACTGGTGCGTAGACTAATTCAAACGACTGCTACAGTCAAACTGAGCGACCCATTGGCTTGTCCAGCGACCTCAGGGTGAGGAAAGTATTACCAGACACAGTTCTGTTCAAACTTGTCGCACAAACTCGCGGCGCGCTGGTAGCAGCATCGGTTCGCTTATTTAATAGCCACACCTCGTATCTGAATTATTCTTGAAGGGCTAAATAACAATAAGTGTATGGTGAAATAAGATATACAAAAATATGTTTAATTATAACAACATCCAAAATTGGACCCCTAGCTTTAGCAAGCTTGATAAGACAACACTGGTTCCAGCCATTTTAGTAACCCTGTATATTACGTCGTAGAATCATACGTTTTTAAGTGAAAAATTGTCGTTTTTCTCTTCTAGAACAAACGTATTTTTCGATTTTGAAGACCGTTTTCGAAAAATGTGTTATTTTCCGAGTAAAAATGAATTTTACAGGATCGCTATTTTCTGTTACAGATTAGAAAGCCTGGCATTTACCACGCAGCCCGACATTTTGAAACGCTGAGGGTGATACTTATAACTTTGACCACGATGTTCACCATAACGACTCTAGTAGCTGTTACGATAGCATGTCTGAGATATCGGAAAGGTTCAGCTTACAGGAACTACAATTTTACCACGCAAGTTCAATACAATCCTTTGCAAACACAGTATCGCATTTAAAATGCTAAAATTCCTTGTAAATTATTGTTTTATATTTAAAAGTCCAGTTGTAATTATGTGTTGTGGACTGTATTATTTTTGTCTTTTTTTGTAATTGGCAGTTAATAAATAATACTAAATCGAGTTAGTTACTCGATTTTTTAGTTTGTTATTCTTGGAAAAAATCATATGATATGAATCATCAAAAATCATATGAGATGAAATGAAATCAGATGCATAATTTTTTTGAGTTCTTTACATCCTAATAAGCTATTAGACTTAATTTCGGGCTTCATAGAGCCCCTAAGTCTGTCAACTATATCATTTTTTTTCCTGAAAATGTTGTGAAATCAGATTTATTGTCGACCTGTATATGCCTTTAGTTGGAAAAGTACCATTTTGTTGAACCTCTATCTTTCTGTTGATGCTTGATATCGAATCAACCATAATAGAAACTGACTTGCAGATTTTTAAGTTTGAAAAAAGTTGTATTTATAATATGGCCTTAAACCTGATCTTCATCTGACCTTCATTATTTCCTTTTTTTAATATTTTATGAATACGTTAGAACCAAAAGATGTTTTGACTCCCCGTCAAAAACATGATTCTAAGAGAGTTTGAAAAAACTTTGTGTAAACTGATATGTAAAGCTGGCATCACAGAGGCCAACTGACGTGGGACTTGCAATCAAATTAAATTGAGGCAACCCTACATCATATGCTACACGAGTTGGTACTTTTGTATTGTTGCCAAAAGCCAACTTGCTGTAATTTTTTTAATAGGTACATAGATAATAACGAATGTGTTAATAAGAATAATAAGTATTTTTATACTTATCAAATTCATTATGTTAGAGAATGTATGCACATTTATAAACAATGTTGTTTTCGTGTGATATATTTAGAACTTGTTTTTATTTCAAAAGGAAAATAAACATTTTAGTGTTGATGTGCCTCTTACTTTTTCAACAATGCATGAATACCAATACCTACATATATTATAGTGAGTCACAAAATTATTCATACCATTTCCAAGATTAAAATTAATGTGAAAAATCCTAATGATAGAAACTAGGAAGAACTTAGATTTTTTTTAAAGGTAAATGTGGTAAATCTTGAGCAATGAAACATACAAGTTTGGAAGTCACTGAACAAAGATTAGAAAATAAAAAATATTTTACTGACAGAAGTACAAAAATTAGGTCACAAAATTACTCGTAACCTACATATTCAATAGAAATAAAAGTTAAAAGTACTATTTATAGAGTTATATGACAGGGGATGTATAATTCCGAATCTCCATGATTTTTTTCTTTTACTATGCGTTTTAAACCACAAAATGTTTAATTAGGTTAACGTGGGAGCTTTGAGATGGCATATTCAGATGATGTGAACTGTTGTACCCATAGCCATTGTTCAATAACTGGCTCGATGTTTCGGGTATGTGTCTGATTGAAAATAACAGTTTCCTTATAGCTCTGATTTTACGTCGCTTGGTGCGACATTTTTATGTAGATTCATTAAATTTACCATTTTGTCCATCAATACATCAATAAATACATGTTTCCGACACCACTCCTTGCCATACAAGCCAAAGTCATCAACGAACCGCCACCGTATTTGAGAGTTGGTTTTAAGTTCTTCATTTTGCGATTCAGTATTTTTCGTTCGCAACACAAAACGTCTGCCATCGGAACCGAAATCCTTGGTTATAATCTCGGACGACGAAAAAAAAATAATCTTTTCGGTTTCGACCGAACTTCAAACAAAAAAACTTAAAACCAACTGTCAGACAAGGTAGTGGTTCGTTGATGACTTGGGCTTGTATGGCAAGGGGTTGTGTCGGAAACCTGTTTCCAGTGCTGAATTGATAGACAAGATGATACATTCTACATAAAAATGTCGCACCAAGCGCCGCAAAATCAGAGCTACAAGGAAACTGTTTTTTCAACCTGACACAGACCCGAAACATCGAGCCAGTTATTGGGCAATGGTTGTTGGTTTGAACAACCCATTTAAATGCCATAATTACTGCACGCAGTGGACTTACAATACGACAAACAACAAACAGGACGCAAAACATGACAATATAGATTTTCAAGTACGTATACATACACACAGGGTGTCCACTTTTTTTAACTGTAAACATTACAATATAACCTTACTGTGCAAAAAATCATGTTAGGACTTACCTCTTCTGTCCCCGTTAGGTCCCTTGTATAAGCCAAGAACTGGTTCAGCAAGTCTTCAGTTTTCCTTGCAACTTCCTGAAATTTAAATAACGACTCTAGTTGGTCTGTGCAATTTAGGCAGATCACGTGTGGCAAATGGTCGGTATCTGACACCTGAAAAAAAAAAAAAAAAAGAAATGACATGACATTTCAATTAAATGTAACGATCACATTTTTATTTTGATTTTGGCAAGCCCTTTTTACTAATTGCGAATAACAGCTTAAAGAAGTTGTTCCAGGAACAATTTCCAATTTCCAGAAACATTTAGGGGAAAGTTCGTCATGTTCATAATTGTTTTAGGAATCTATTTACATAAATCAATTAGTTTGTTCTTGTGAAGGGAACGGACTCTATTGATATTAATCCTCTCTGACTGATGAGTCAGAAAGTATTAGCAAGCAAGCAAAGTATTAGCCAGCAATTACGAATAGTCCAGGCGACGTAGACTATTTTTAAAATAATTAGTTGCGGCACTTTCTCAACGTGATAATTAGGAGAAAAAATCGTACGAATCGAATGAGAATGTTTTGGACAAAATGCGACTGTAGGATCATTGCGAAATAATTGCAAAAAAAGGTGCGAAAAAAAAGTTTTTTTCGACTTTTTAGGCACAAAAAAAATGTTGAGTAAAAAAACAAAGAATAATACGTTATAGCGCTTGAAAATACGAATAAAATGGTTTTTGGATAATTAATATCGTTTGATAACTTTTTTGAAACTTACTTAAAAAAAATAAAAACCGCGAAAATTAGCGATTTTTCGATGTTCAATTACTCGGTCTGTAATTATCCTAGAAATGCCCGGAGCTCAAATTGTAGGGTTTTTCAACATCTATCTACAGTTAAATTTTTGTCAAAAAATATTCATGTTTTCGCGCAAATTGCGAAAAAGTAAAAACAAATACGGCCCCTATTTCCACAATAAATGTCGTAGAGCAATTTTGCAAGATTCAAATTTTCAAACCGACTTAAAATTTGATATGGTTGTAGAGGAAGTCTTCAAGAACACGTAGCACTTTGCAAAATTGCTCTACCACATTTATTGTGGAAATAGGGGCCGTATCTATTTTTACTTTTTCGCAATTTGCGCGGAAACTTATGAATATTTTTTGACAAAAATTTAACTGTAGATAGGTGTTGGAAAACCCTACAATTTGAGCCCCGGGCCCCCGAAAGACATTTCTAGGATAATTACAGACCGAGGAATTGAACATAATCGCTAATTTTCGCGTTTTTTATTTTTTTGTGCAAAAAGTTATCAAGCGATCTTAATGATCCAAAAACCATTTTATTCTTCTTTTCAAGCGCTATAACATAATATGTTTTGTTTTTTACCCAACTTTTTTTTCCTGCCTAAAAGTCGAAAAAACCTGTTTTTTCGCACCTTTTTGCAATTTTTTCGCAATGATCCTACAATCGGATTTTGTCCAAAACATTTTCATTCGATTCGTATGATTTTTCTCCTCATTATCAAGTTGAGAAAGTGCCACAACTAATTAATTTAAAAAATCACTTGTGTTTTGCTACCTCGCCTGGACTAGAAATACTTCTATGCTCTTATATAATTATTAAGAGTAACAAGTAGTCCTTCCTGCAGCTACTTTCGTCCATTTTTTCAAATATATTTGATGCATCACCAAAAAAAAAAACCTTTTGTCACAGTGTAAAATTTATATTACAAATGTACGAGACAAACATAATTAAAATGTAAAAAAAATAAAGAAAAAAAATGAACAATAAAATTATTCTTGTGCAGCACTAAAATTTATAGATCCTTACAAACAATCGTATTTATACCCGCTTGATTAATTCCGAGAATAATTTCTTATTAACGTTTAACTGTTTAATTCATAAGCTGTTACATCTGATTATACGAATGTAATAGATTACAGATTGCATTAATTTGTTTACGTATTGAACAACGCATCTCTTTGTCGCACCAGATATTTTTTTCACGGTACATTTTGAGCTGCGCTTAAAACACAGCACAAAGGCTCTTACACGCATATATTTCTTGAATTAAAAAAAATAATGGTGGGAACGTTTACTCACTTCTATTATTAATTCTTACGTTCCCATTTGAGAGATCAGTACAGTAACAGATTTTAATTCACTTCCATAGGCGTCGCATATGTTGAAATAAAATAAAATGAACCAGTTAAGGGTTAATATTCAATATGTTACCATGGATTTTAGAGAAGAGAAATGACTATTAAGGGTGTTTTCTAGGGTATTTTAAAATGAAATAAAGCACTAAGACGGTTTCACGAGCTGTAGTAGATCGTGCTGTATTCGTTGTGCGCAATTCGCGGGCAAAGCTGTTCTGGGTGTACTGTACACGCAGAGATACCTATAATGATTTATAACATATGACAAATAATGATTTGCTAGACTGTACTTCTCGAAGCGTCCACGGCTGCAGCTACTCAAGAGCTTTGGACACAATTTCAGGTTTCGTCTACTGCGCACCCTACGGCCAGGGGCAAAGCTTCTTTTGGCGCATTGTAAATCTGCCCAATTTTGACCAAAATGCTGCAAATACCCACCCATCTTTCTACGCTTAGTTTGTATAGTGTACACATACATCATTTTCAGCGTGAGCGCGTATGAGCTGTTCCTCACGCTTTTTTTGACTTTCTCGAGTAATTTACTAAAACCGTCCGCACTGACCGTAAAACATAAATACGTCCATATAAGACGAATTCGTTTTTGTAGAACGCCTAAAATGATTACCGCTTCGTTTTTGCGAGAGAAACAGAGAGAGGGATAGAGAGAGAGAGAGAGAGAACGGTCGCATGAATGAACGGGCGAACGGTAATCGGCCTCCTCTGATTAGTTCAAATAAGAAAAAAAAAGCCAAACAATTTTTAGCTGCAACTTTTACCTTCTCTCGCTTAGCGTAGATCTCGAAGAGAAACCAATTTGAATTTATATTTTACGGATATTAAGGTCGCGAGCAAATTGTAAGGCGCACTAATGGACAATCAAGGATAATCCAATTAATAAGCGGAGTGCGAGATAGATAATTTCGTACGATAGATAGGTAACCTGCCCACGTTGGTATTGCACACCCGGATGATGGTGCGTTTTTTTTTTGTAATTGAGACGATGGGGCCCCGAGGAGTCTTTTCTATTCATTAACTTCCCCATTTTCGCACACTGAATCCAATAAAATAATTAACCCTTTAACGCCCAAGTGCACTGTCAAGAGACATGAACTTAGAGGCTCATATTACCGATAGAAAAAAATAAAGAAAAAACAACTAAAACAATGTATTCCTATGTTTTCGAGGTCGCTCTGTCGAATGGAATCGTTAAAATTTGCAAAAAAAAATTGATGTAACCATCAATTTTTAACAAGAACTATTAAAAAACGCGATTTTTTTCAAGATTCATTTTTTTAAATCGCAATTTCAGCTATGTTATCGTCCTTTATACTACTCAAAAACAAATACAAACGTGCACTCGAGACGTGTACTTGGAAGGAAACGCAATGAGAACAATTTAATTTTCTCATTTTTGAGGTTAGAATAACTAGATATGGCAACATTCAAAGGGTGATATTTCTCGTTTTTTTACCAGTTGCGGGATCATTGACGCAAAAGAATTTTGAAAAATTATTAGATTTAGGGGTTTTTGGGGTCGCTGATCACGACCCTGTGTCAGAATTTCTAAATTCAAGATGACGGATCCAATATGGCCACCATCCCGAATCAAATTTCAAATTTTTCGATTATTTTGCTTCAAGCTTTGTAAACTAGGGGTGTTCGGGGTCGCTAATCATGATCCCGATGTCAGAATTTAAAAAATTCAGGATTTCGAAATTTTCAAAATGTGCCATGTCATATCTACCATCCTGTTATTTGCTGGGGGGCGGGGGGGGGCCCCCACCAAACCAGACAATCAAAAATTTGTTGTTCGCCATGGTGACATATCTACCATCCTGAATTTTGAAATTCTGACATCGGGATCGTGATTAGCGACCCCAAAAACCCCAAGGTTAATAATTTTTCAAAATTCTTCTTTTTGTCCATAATATCCCCTTTCCTTTACAAAGTTTGAAGAAATGCAAAATAATCGACTATCAAACTATTCATGTTTTGAATTACTTTAGAGTGTAGTAGTATTTAATTAAATATTTCAAACTTCTTTTGTAGTAAAATTGTGTGTTGTCCTACTTCGTAGTATTCATTCATCTAAATTTGACCAGTACTTGATCAGAAATACTAACAATAAGTGTTTATTTCAGAGTGAATGTATGTCCTTTTAAAAAATTAGCCAATAAAAAATTATATGTACTTAATATAGTTCACGTTATGCTCTTTTAAGTATAAAATCTTTTCTTGTATGTACTATCAAAATATCAATATTTTTTTTTTACGACAAAAACTGCTTGTGACATATTATCATTACTGATCATATATGTACCTAATCTATTATAAAATTGCAATTCATCAGTTTTAATCAATAAAACAAGTGTATTAATACAATTAGGAAAGTCATTTACATATAAAGTGAGAGGCAGGAGTCCTAATATAGAACCCTGTGGCACACCCGCGACACCTTTAAAGGTACACTCAGTACGAATATTGTGAAATTCGAGATATACACACATAGAATAGAAATACGTCATTTCTCTTGGTCACCTTTGATGACTTTTTTTTGGATGGCTCGATAGATATTTATCAGTGTAAAATAATAAAAACGCGATACAAACTTAACTAACCATGTACATAAGTTTTAACTAAATGAAAACGAAAGCTAATATTATGCCGTTCGAAGATCGGCTACACATTCCGAAACACATACTATTCTTCCTATGTTATGGAAGATTAAATCCATAAAATAATCGTATGGCTATGTATGTGCTTACTTAACCTGTTCATCAACATCATTTATTGATATACAGAATTACATGTATTATTATGCAAGTATTGTTTATGTCCCGCAATAACGTTGATTAATATTTTTGTAATTTATCGCGTAAATTATTGTTATTTAACGTATTTATATTTGTTGCTTATTGCATTCTACACCTTGCGTAAGATGTCCAGTGGTGTTTTACTACTGAAATGTGAAAATTGTAAATTCTGATATACTGTTTAAATTCCAATAACGCGCTATCATCTTTGGACAATGTATAAATGCAAAAATTGCCCTCTCATTTGTCGCTAATATTGGTTGGGTGTCCTACGTTTTTTCATGTTATTCTCGGCATCCGTTTGTCTCTTTTTATCACAGGACTCATTGTTGGCAAAAGAAAGGACATGATTATTCTGTAGGT
Organism: Aromia moschata; assembly: GCA_029963805.1. Classification (NCBI taxonomy): domain Eukaryota; kingdom Metazoa; phylum Arthropoda; class Insecta; order Coleoptera; family Cerambycidae; genus Aromia; species Aromia moschata. The sequence continues at coordinate 1,651,995 of JAPWTK010000052.1, read as the reverse complement.
ATTTTAACTAGTATAAAAGTTGGGAACAACTATTCCACAGAGGCATGTACATACATATGTATGTATGTGTGTAGGTGTGTACATACATACATTTTGGTTCTTATCTCAAGCTTTGTGGAACAGAATTTCCCATGAGCAGAACCTGAAACCACACAAATGTGAACCGAAAAGAGCTTGACTATGACAGAATGACAACGACGAGTAACAATTTCTGTTTCTTTTTGTGTTCAAGGTTAAGTAAAGCGCCTACGTAAAAATTTCCTCTCACGGTAAGTCAACAAATTCGTATATTTACGTTTTTTCGCGTTATCTAAATACGCTTCAGTAATCTCTCAACATTTATTGTGATCTCCTCCAAGCGAAGTAAAAAGCTATCGGGCATAAAAAGCTAAATATAAAATAAACGATGAATAAGTTCGCAGGTACTCTCTAATTTAACAATCCATCTGATGAATAAACACTGACAGTGCTGCCGATATTGTCGGTTTGGTAGTACATCTGCTGATTCCGGGTCAGTGATCATCAACTGTGACGTCAATAGGATTTGAGCAGACTACTTTTTTTGAAATAGACAGTCGCAGATGGAACAATTCGCAGTTATAAATTCATATTTCTTTGTGGCACAAAATACTTAATATGTATTATTCATAGATTCCCAGAAAAGCTAGGTCAGAAACCAATGGTAAATATGTATATGTGTTTACCAAGATAAGAACAGTCGTATACGAAAAACATATACTCAATAGATGAAGGTCCCATCTATAAATAAATGTGTTAAAATTTTTTGACAAGACCACCGTTGATAATTCTGCTAAAGGCGTTTTTGCAAGCACAGTGTTACCTTTTGCCAATAAATATTCTACGTCAAAGTTGACATCAACACATCATCGTTTATATATTGTACCACATAAGATAAAGTACAAAAATTACACTGACTCCTAGCTAGAGCTAAGATACTTTACCAAATGTAGATAACTCAAGAAAATTCCCAAAATTTGTGCAAAAAATATTTTATGAAAGAAAATAATTCCACTTTGGAAGAATCTTGAAAATTTTAAGAAATATTGACCAAAAGTAAGTAAAGTAGTGGGGACCCACCACTGGTCTGTATACAGCAGCCATTTTGTAAGTCAGTAAGGAACTCTGCGTCAGTGGATCAGCTCTTCGTGTTTATAAATTTTGTACATTGTTTGTAACGGTTAAGTGCACGTATTGCAGTGTTGAGTCGGTGAAAAGGTCGGGACGAACATTTCATATAGGTATATAGTTTTAATTATTGTACGCATAGCGCGAAAACCGGTCTTCTGCGACTGGGTTGCCTTCCTGTCTTACAAAATGGTGGACCTTCAAACTTTTCCCTCCCCTCTCCGTCCTACTGCCTATCCTGCTGATATACAGATCAGTGGGACTCAATCAGACAGTACAGACAATATGAATTTCATAGCACATCTCCTATCTGTCACTTCTTAAGTAATGAAGTATGGACCCACCAACTTAGGAATTGGCAGGCAGGGTATATAATATTACTATTGAAATGTGTCTGGAAATATACACGGTTTTCCACCAATACCGAAACACAACTTTCGCTCTCAACGCGCGCTTCGTCAACCATGTTGCCATCATCACGAGGCGATTATTAAAACATATTTTCAGCTCTATTCGTTTCCTGAATATTGAAAGATAACGCGTTGAGATAAAAGCATTGTTTCGGTGTTGCCGGAAGTCGTGTTTAAATTAAGTTCTTCCTGATTTTGCTGCCAGCCACGATGTCTGGCGCGAACCAGAGGAGACCCGGCAACATTGTACCGTAATGGACTGCACAGCAATAATGTTTATCTATCCGACAATTGCGGTGATCGTTGACCTTTATTAACACAAAATCCAACGACGCCTCTAAATTCTGCCGATCAAATGGGTTTAGAAGAAGGAGCAGAGGGATCGACGGCGTACACACGCGACGACGGACGTAACGAGCGTTAACGGTCAACTATTAAAATTAAAACGAAAAAGAAGGCATGTAGAGATGTATTATAGATAAGTCAGGGTAGGCCGGAAAGACTTTCTAACTCGATTCTGCCGTTCGAATCGGCTCGATGAGTCCGTAATAAAATACGGGCTTTATGGCACGACGAGTCCAGGACCGGCGCAGGGCGCAGGATGTCCGCAGGCCGTAATTTTGTCCCATTTTTTGTACCATCTTTCTGCAGAAACTACCCGACCCTCAAACGTTGCTTTTTTTGTTTTTTTCTTTATACATTAGTTAATACTATCTGAAATACTGGAATCTCTGGAACTAACAGGTCTACAATAAGCCTAAAATGTATAAGGAATTTTAGGATTGTCCAAAACTTTGATCACTGTTTTCTCAGTGTGACGATCATGTGGGTTGGTCCCTTTCTGCAGAAAGTCGTCCATTTATGAGCAGATTTGTATTATAGGACTTATATTGTGAGCCCTTGGTAACTGTCAATCTATTTGCAAAAAATAACTACTTAGCTATAAAATGTGTGTTTAATCTCTTATTTAAATCGAATGTAGCCATTTTTAATATCGGCTTCTCCTTTATTGTGATTGTCTTAGTATTAATCGTGATTAGTGTTATAAAATATGCATTTATTGTCACAAGAATGTCGAGATCTCAGGTTTATTAAAATATCGATGTCCAGCAACGAAGAAACTGTTGTGTTTTGCATTATAAAAATATCAATTAATTTTAGAGCCGTCAATATAGACAGTGCGACAGAACGTCTTACAGATTTGTTCAAGAAAACCATTGCTTTTCATTCGTTGTTGGAATGGGGATGAGAGTAAAAACTTTAATTTTAGCACCAAAAATGCAATGAGATGATTACACTTTACTGTGTTATTTTGTTATTTATCATACGTCTACGTCATTTCATTGGCTATTTTATTTTGCGAGCCAAGAAAGAAATCCACTTATTTACGACTAAATTTGCATTACTAGTTTTCACAATATTTATATTTTAAAATTAAAATTCAAGTGTTTACCATCCTCACCCAGCAACGTAGTAAACTTTGGTCTCAATTATTATTTACATACATATGTATGTACGTATGTTTGTGACCAAAATTTTCATATCTAAAGTTCATTGTTCTAAAAACGCTATTTTCATAGACCAACATGGTTAAAGCAAAATCTATTATACATAGTGTTTAATGTATTCTATCCGCCCTTTTAAAAAGATGCTTAAAGCCGGCTACACACGCAACTGCAAGTTTGATAAGCATGCATAATCAATATTTTTGTACATGCAAACTGTAGCGTCTATCAGTCAAGTCAGTCAGCAGACAATCAAGTACGCTCGTAGAAAAATATTGATCATGCATGCTTTGTCAAGCTTGCAGTTACGTGTGAGCCGGCTTAAGCTATTTTATTAGATGACTTTCTGAGTAATAAAAAATATAAGGTGATTCAAAATTAACTATTATGCTTCTATAGACCTACATATGCTATATGCTGACAGAAATAAAAGAGTCCCAGGAATTTTTCTATTCGTGCAACCACTAGAGATGAATCTCACGAAGAATAGAGCACCAAGAATAACAACGACGTCGATCCAGTTTGATAGTACTCTTATAGTAAAAGGATAATCTTCAGACTACCAATATCACTAGAATAATCAAGTTTGCACACCAAAAAAACGACAGTACCAGTTTTAATAACTTGTTAAAAAATAAAGAAGAATTTTTAGAAATAAAATTACTAGTTGTAGGATACTAAAGTATTACCATATATTATTTACTCCTTAAGTAATATATTATAATAGTTTTACTACAAAGTACAATTTAAGAATACAATGACCAATGATGTTGAGAAACCTTTGAGAAAAAATTGATTATTGAAAAAACAGTTTTGTTTTTGTTTTAAAACTCCCAAAGGATATAATACTATTATTATCACTAGTACGACTGTATTGTACTTCACTGTACCATACTAACAATAATCGTGTTCCGATAAGGTTGCCTCGACTTACCAATTTCGGTGACTGACCTTGGAAAGGAAATAGACCAACAACGTTAATAAAAGATACGACAAGCAAGTCCGCTTTAAAAACTACTCATTAAAGCATACCGAGCCGCGAAGATATGTAACTTCCTTTACTATGCCTCCACGTTCAAATCCGGGAAAAAATCAGACCAGGCTCTATAATACAGAATAGTTAACAGAAAGGTGAAAAAACATCGTTGTTCAACGTTGCCAGATTGTGCCATTTATCACGAAATTGCTTGAAATTCACTTGACATCGGCAACATACGCCATTTTTTTGGTGAGACATACCGATACATCTGGTACGTAATTTATGTTCCTATTAGAACGATGCAATGCAAAGAGGTCGAGAAGATACCGCCACCTACCTGTAGTACAACCTCTGAGAGTTCGGATTAACAAATTCCAAAATGTCAAAATTCTTAATCCAAATCTCTAACGCGGATGCACTTCTCAATTGTTTTTGTGTATAATTATAAATGATATTCATGGGATGTATGTTCATGTGAAATATTATTGATATGTTCAGAAGATGCTGACAAAATGATAAAATGTCATTTTAATTCCATGATGAAATGTCTTGTCACCCCCACCAACGTCTTTTTAAAATATATTCGTTTTTAAAATTATGTTTAAAATTATCTTTTTAATGTTGGAAAAATATGTTATTTAACAATAAAAACACACAAAGGATCCATCCATATGCTAGTCAAAATTATTTCTAAATACTGAATAATTGTATAACAATCTGGCATCAGTGCGATCTAAAACACGTGTTTAGAGTGTTTTGGATACTGATTTTGAAGTATAGGCAAGTATGGGCTATTACTGAACACCTTGTAATTAGTGAACACCCTGCTAAAAGTTAACAGGTAATATAAATATTCAGCCTATTTTCATTTTTCTCATAAATTCTGTAGATCTATAGATTCTCATAAATCTGCAACTAACTTGATTTTTATCCATGTTAACTTGCATGGGCAAGTACATCCATGTTGTTTTTTTTTGTGTATTACATACATATGTATATAGCGACATACATATGTACCTATACATATTCATACCGATAGCCGATAGCTCTTTTGAACTTATAAAAAAATTTTTGGAAAACATCGTATAAATCACCGTATAAAATAATGAGTGAAATCAGCTAGCCAATTGTCATTGGATAGACCAGCTACGTTTTAATAAAAAAAATATCAGATGATGAGAATTCTCTAAAATGAGTGTGGCCGAACAATACGACGTATAATATCACAGAATCCACTAGCCAATCACATTATCGCTAATCAAAATACCTAAGAAAAAATTGATTTCGTCTTTGTTTACATGTCTTCTCACTCCTCACCATATTATTATTACCATATTATTTTACAACATGTTAAGATCAAAGGACGCAAATATATGTATAGAATTCCATTCTAAATTGAAAATAGGTACTTATACGAGGTAGGATAAGGATATATCAGTTTACTAACACTTTGTATGGAACTAAATACGCTTTCTATACTGATCTGTTACCCGTATATGCCGTATCGCAATCAACGTTGACTTGACGAGGCATGTCAACCTAAGAAGTGGGCGGAAGCTACACTCCATTGGTCATTGTCGCTACTTTGGTAGGGGGAAATATGCCACCAGACATTCGACCCAGCCGACCGAGTTCATTACGTTGGCGGTAAAACACGGGTTATAACCACGCTATCTTTGACCGACTGCATAGAAAAAAAACGTCGTTTTGATGTCTTATATTCTGTGCGCCTACAATAACAGCGAAGTGGGTTCTTAAAAGGTTTAAATTATACAAACTTTTATTTTATTTGCGTCATAATTCAATCATTAAAAAATCGATATTTTTAATCAACACCTCTTTCATAAACATGGTTTTCTGGAGGCCTTTCGAAACAGATGAAAATAACGTAGCTTCAGATATAACCAGCGAAAATGTCGAAACGGTCGAGTACGATGAATTTAAAAATAAAGACTTACATTGTCAAAGTCAGCGTATAATTTTAAATATATATGAATGCCTAAAAGCGACGTTAATTACTTATTATTACCTATCCCTAAAAGTTATTATTCGAGCACGCCCATGGAATCATAAAGTTGCACCGCTTTTTTGTTCCCAGGCGTATTTATCATTTTCAATTCAAAATAGATGGACTATACATATAATTACGCCGAGCCCCGAAATCCGACGGCTTTTCCGCAAAAATCGGTAGCATCTGGCAACGCCGCCGCTAGCTCTAATTAACAGAGAGCGCATTAAGAGCCGAATCAGCCGTACGCAGGGAGCAGGGACGGTTCGGGTGAACGGAGTGGAGAGAGGTAAACGGCCCGAGCAGCGAAATAATTAAGCTTTTGCCTCACTTAACACTTAGGAAAATTCAATTTACACGTTTTTTTTTGTTGCCGGCAAATTCGCCGGCAGGTAAGAGTGCATCAACTCCGCCCGCGTGAATTTCCATTGACCTTATATCGGTCATTGTTTTTATGGCGAAACGGATGGTTAGTGCTGTGGAAGGATTTTTGCCTTTAAGATTGGCTGGTACAGGACGAACGAGATGAAAAAAAAAGGCCTAATTTCGACTACGCAGTGAACATACAGGATATTTCGTTTTACAATGTACGAGTCTATACGCAATAATATGGTAGGAGCCTGCAGCTGTAGTGTAGCTTCGAATAAGCTACTATCTAAGGATTACGGGAGGATTGAAGAAGCGGTTCTGAGTGGTCTTATTTGTAGTTCTCTTTGAAACGTATGAAGTCGGCTACAAGTCATATTATATAAAAAAAAAAAAAACAAAAAAGTAGATTTTCAACAGTTTATTAAGACTTATACATGTATACTAGGGCGCCCAAAAAAATGGAATATTTTTTTTATTCGTGTCTTGTGAAAATATATTATCATATAAACGCCCCCTTAAATAATCATCAAAAAAAATGATTTCAAATTTTCAGAATCGACATTTTTTCAACCTACAAAATAACTAACATGACGAGGAAAAAAAATAAAAAACCCAATTTTTGACGATGTTGGAAATTTTTAAAAATCTTGAGCGACCTCTAAAAAATTTTTTTTGAGCTGATTTTTTAAGGGGGCACTTATAACATGATAAATTAATATATTTTCACAAGACACGAATAAAAAAATATTCCATTTTTTTGGGCCACCATAATGTATACATACTTATTGAGGTGTTAGTACGTTTTAGATCTATAAAATCGTTGTTTCATCATAAGGAATACTAAAATGAAATATGCTAAATTGCACGTTTTTATGCCCCTTTTTGTAAAATATAGACGAGCCTACAGTGTTCATATAGTTATATGCATTGACTAAGTCCTTTATTTTAATTGGAACACTGTAATTTTTTTCATATTTGGAAACAGCGCCAAATTTTGAGTTCGAAACATTACAGGTTTCTGTAATAACTGAAAAGAAATGTTTCCGTCAAAAAAATAAGGTTTACTCAAAAACAGTTATGACGGTTGTTTCTAGGGTTGTTCCAGACCCCCAGACCACCGTCAACAACATCAAATATCTCCACAAAGGCTGAGTTTAAGTACAAATTATGTTACAGGTTTTCAACTCAGACGTATGAGTACAATGTATTGAATTTAAGAGCAGAAGACAGTATTTATAATATTTTTAGGTATATATTAGCTCAACGAAGGTGGGGTTTTCCAGATCCTTACTTTAGGTTAGTCACGACTATTGAATAAGTTGAGTGACGAAGAGTTATTAGCTTCCGTTTGATCATTCAACAATAAGTTCGAAGTTTCATTTATTAATTCCCAATTGATTAAAATAACAATTTCGTTACGTTGTAAAATATCGTTGTTTTACATGTAAGATATTGAAAAACGTTGTAAAATGAATAAACTCCTATTATATACTAACTGAAATGAATATGAAGAGGAGTATAGAAAAATTCCAATGTTCCTTTATTCGTTTTTCAAAGTTCTTCTGGTTTATCCAACGTAAGACGTACGACAGATCTACGGCATCTAAGTTTTCGGTTTTGTTTGTGCTGCCTCTATTGTTTTTAATTGAAGTTGAAAATGATATATTGACCAAGGTGGATCTGAAAATATTAATTTTAAAAGAATGAAAATGCTCCATTTGTGCTACCCTGTAAATTACGCACCTAAAAGTCGACGTTGCCACAATGTCTAGGAGGACTAAACAACTTATTTATATACTACAGTTCACAGCTAACAAAACAACATGCCAATTAAAAAAAAAAGACAAAAACCCAGGAGGTATCTTAATACAAAATAAAGCTTACGCAACCACAGAATTATGAAGAAAAGCACCACGAGACAAAACGTTTATTGCAGAATAAACAATGTATAACAATTACACAACAGTATCTTGCAAATTATAAATAAAGATACCAATAAAAAGTTATCATAGTTATAAACAAAATTCAAGCACCTCCGAGCAGTAACACTGCCGACCTTGAATTTGTCTTGAACTCTTTCGTACCTCGGTTGAAATGCGTAGTTCTGTAAACACATCATACGCAAAGTTCGAACCGGCCAACTTTTTCCACGTTCGCGAGCAATTAAACAATTATGTTATTTATTATATCGCAGTGTTCCACAACCTAAAACCTAACCTAGGTTCGTAAAATGGGCACGCAGTGGCGTAACCGCTTCCTATTTTTAAGTTGCAGCCCCGTGCAGAAATAGTTTGGCATCCGAAATGTCGTAATATTAATAACGATGAATGGTAGCGTAAACAATGCATGCAGTTAAATTATTCCGGTAGGCTTCGATGTGTTTACACACTTGCGGCGACACAAACGAATTATCGACACGAAAATAGACAATAAAACGGAAATAATTTTCGCCATATAAAAGTTTTATGAGGGGAGCATAAGTTCCTTATTTCTGGCTAGGAAGAAAATCAGACATATGTACATATGGCATTCCATGTCAAGTCGGACAACAAAATTTTAGATTTGGCCCAAAATTTGTGTGGAGGTAGCTTTTCGAAAAAAATACGATTCCCAAAATTTTGGACCCCTAGGGTCAAAAGGTGAAGTTTAGTGAAGGTCCAAAGTTTGGTATGTATGTGTCTTGAGAACTTTAACTGATAAGTTGTCTACTTTTTGCAAATGTAAAAAAAAAATATTGGTTGTATGTGATAATACGAGAAGAATACACCTATATTTTTACATTACGAGCAAAAAATTTTAAAATTAAAAAATCGGTCAATACACATTTTTATGTTTTTTTGTTTTCTTAAAAAAAAGCATTCATTTTACTACCGATCCCTCCTAGTCCGATAATGGGCCTGAAGTAAATTCAAAAGAGAATTTTTTTTTAAATATAATTTAAAAAAAAAACTATTCTTAAAGGCTTTAAATTTTTTAATTCATATTCAATGTAAGATTTGCGTAATTTACAATGACTGACTTGTTGACAAAACATGTCAGCTGAATATTAATAGTCATGTAGCTCTGCAATAGACAAAATAATGTTCTATTATTGAAGGTATTAGCACCAACGTTATTATCAACTCCAGTATTATCTAAAGCACTTGTGTTCCCAAGAACAAGAATATTTTGGAAAGAAAATCTGATGCAACAGTTCACTTTGCGTAATTTACAATGATTGATTTGATTTAGTGACGTCAGAGTTATAATTTTTAAACTTTTAAAACAAAACATACGAAGATTATAAAATATTGTAAAATAATTGTAGGTGCACAATAAAATTTTGATTAACTATTTAATTTTTTTTCTTTAAAAATTAAAAGCCTAAAAATATTTTTTTTAATTATCATAATTTAAAAAAAAATTCTCCTTGAACTTACTTCAGGCCCACTATCGGACTAGGAGGGATCGGTAGTAAAATGAATGTTCTTTTTTAAGAAAACAAAAAACAAAAAAAAGTGTATTGACCGATTTTTTTAATTTTAAAAATTTTTTGCACCTAATGATGGGTATAAAAAAAAACACCAAAAAATGTGAAAAAAATATAGGTGTATTCTACTCAGCAAATGTTATCACATACAACCAATAATTTTTGTTTTCTAACATTTCCAAAAAGTAGACAACTTATCAAAGTTAAAGTTCTCAAGAGACATACCAAACTTTGGACCTTCACCAAACTTCACCCTTTGACCCTAAGGTTCCAAAATTTTGGGAATCGTATTTTCTTTCTAAAGCTACCTCCACACAAATTTCGGGCCAAATCTAAAATTTTGTTGACATGTAAATGTCCTATATACATACATATGTACATAATGTACACCTGTATGTATATAAATAGAAAATACCAATCCCACAACCACTTTTTATTATTCGTTTTTTCCACACACAGCCACTTTTCTTTCAGATTTAATAAATAAAAGCAATAATGCGACACTTGGATTTGAATCTTCAACTCCAAACACATACAACGTGTGATACACATACCTTGTGATACACATTTTTTTTAAATTTAAAATTCAAAACATTATGATGTGTCTCAGCTGCATATTAAGGGCATGTAGCTCTGCAATAGACAAAATAACGTCCTGTTATTAAAGGTATTAGCACCAACATTATTATCAACTCGAGTATTATCTAAAACACATGTGTTCCCAAGACCAAGAATAATTTGGAAAGAAAAACTGATGTAACAGCTCACTGTTACCTGATTCACCTTGAGTGATTAAATGATTGTAGTATTGTAATACATACATATGTGGCATGAATTATATTCCCAATATATTCCCAATCGAACAGAAAATTCATTGTTCTCTAATTTTAAATCTGAACGTTTAGAATAATAACACAGGCACACAAAATAAAAAAAATGTCAAGACCCAGAGGGTAGACCCCCTCCCATCTCTCCAGTTTTTGAGGTCGAGGAAACCGAATATGACCATAAAAAAATTTTAACTAGCCATTTCCCCGTTACCACCCCCGTACACCCCCTTCTGGGAGTTGAAATGTCAATTCTCATACAAAGTCGAGTAGGGTGTGTAGTCCTATGTTTTCGGGGCCACTAAGAACGAAGAAGACTACCAAAAATAAATTAGATCCCCTCGTTACCCCCTAGCGTCACTTTATCGTCGAACGGAGAGGCCGATCGACTCCAAATTTTAGGAGGGCCTTTGGGACTACTCCGGTCCTCGCCCCGTCAAGGGAAAAATTCATGAAAATTTGGGTGGGGTGGGGGAGACGGAAATTTCGCGAAATAGAAGGGGAGGGGGAAACGGAGGCGGGGATTGGCTTCGGCCCCGAGAAGTCTACGAAAAAGTGTAGGAGGGCCGCGGGCGTCCATCGCTCAGGGGCGGAACTACGGGCGGCGGCGTCTTCGCGAATCCCACGAAGAGCGATTTCGACCCTTTAGAGGCGTCGGAAGGGGTTTCGGGTTATTTTCCCTTTTTTTTTCGAAATTTCGAACTAGAATTTTCTTTCAGACTTCGCCGATCCGCCTTTTCCACCGAATTTTCCTCGAAGGAAAATTTCGAGGACCCTCCGAAAAAGTCCTTTGGCGTTTTTCGCGTCCGACGCCCGGGGGCGGAGCTACGGGGTCGGACCGCTCTCGAAACCCGCGGAGAGAGGATGGGGGTGGTAACGGGGAAATGGCTAGTTAATTTTTTTTAAGGTCATATTCGGTTTCAGCGACCCCAAAGACAGGGGTCTTTGTAAAGTAGGGGGGGGGGGTCTACCCTCTGGGTCTTTAGATTTTTTTATTTTGTGGGACTGTGTAATTCTTTGAGCTTCTGAGCTTCTACCAGTGGCGGTTGATGATATTTCAGTTAGCCATATCTTGAAAACGACGATGTGACCCACTTCACTTTTTAGGTGATGACTATACTACCTCTTACAGAAAGGATTTATAGTGAAAAAACCGTCAACAAAGTTTGCGAAAAAATTTTCAAAAAACCTGGAGCACTCCCTGGGATCTCAGTAACCCCCTGTGGAATATTTGCAGTAAATTTTTTTTTAATAATCTAGAAACAAATATAAGGAGAGGTTTTTTCGATTTGTTACAAAATATTTTTTTCAAAATGTTATGGCCATTTTAATTTTAATTTTATAGGAACATTTTGTTTCCCAAAATTAAAATGGCCATAACATTTTGAAAAAATATATTTTGTAACAAATCGAAAAACCTCTCCTTATATTTGTTTCTAGATTATGAAAAAAAATTTACTGCAAATATTCCACAGAGCGTTACTGAGATCACAGGGAGTGCTCAAGGTTTTTGAAAATTTTTTCGCAAACTTTGTTGACAGTTTTTTCACTATAAAATCCTTTTCTGTAAGAGGTGTATAGTCATCACCTAAAAGTGAAGTTGGTCCCATGCGTCGTTTTCAAGATATGGCTAACTGAAATATCACCAACCGCCACTGGCTTCTACTATTTGTATTTTTTATTTTGGTAGTCGTCGATTATCACTTATTTCTGTTAAAAAAGTAAGTACTTAATAGTGTAAACTTCACAAACAAGTTACCTCGTTCACAATCAATTTGAATCGACCTTTGAAAAAGTTTAAAATTACGGTAAGATACAAAATCTTTGAGATCAGAAAATGTAGATTGTAATCTAATAGTCGCTTTACACGGTTAACTATAATTTAAATAAATTTCTACATGTGGTATTGAAGGTCAGAGTAAGTAATACCATAAGCACCAACAAAATATTTAGTTTGGTATTGGTTATACACTGTAAACTGTAACATAATTAGGGTCCGAAAATGTGTGCTGTAACGCAGGGCTCGGCACTATAAAACGCTATGATAATGAAAATATAAACCGTACTTAAGTGCCTTGTGTATCTCTTGCCAGTGCTAGGTACGGCATTGACCCTTCCCGATAACGCTCCAGAACCCGCGTATGCGCAGTAGTACATCTTCCCGGAGCAGAAGAGCTGGATAAGGCTACGGTTACTACGGATGCAACTTCTGACGAGATCTTGTTCTGACGACTTCTGACGAATTCGTCCGAACAAACAAATACGTGTTTTCCAATGGGAGTGTTTACTTTGGCAGCGACTGGCTCGTCAGAACACGCACGACGTCGTCAGAACGATTCCAACTTTCAAACGAGTTTGATTTTTTCGTGCGTTCTGACGACCAATTATGAATGTTTTGGTGTTTTCACCATGGATATATAAAAACTGATAAGTCTTGTATTTGAGAATAGGTGTTGGTCGCATTCTGAAATATTCGAAAACTTTTGCGGGCTGTCCGACAAATCTAGAATTAGCATTTGGTATTCTCCCTTATCGTCTCTTGTGGCAAATAATGGGTTAACATGCTCTTATTTACTACCACCTATCAACAATAATTTAATCAATGGACTTTCTATAAAATAAAACTCGTCAAGATCGTTCATCTTGCTGGGAGGCAGAAACGTACTGATAATCAGAAAACACGCGTAGTGTTACACCCACCTTGTTCTGACGATGATTTCGGACGTACTCGCCAGATCAAGATTTCGTCAGAAGTCGCATCCATAGTAACCATAGCCTAAATTAACGCAGTTTAACACGCGTGACAGCAAACCGTGACACCGAACTAAGGTTCGGTGTCTTTAACTTAACTTAACATGACCCATGCAATATTTAAATTGGTAAACTTGACGTAAATTATTATCGTGTAAAGCAGCTATAAAATATCTTTGAGCCAACCCCAAAATATTGTCATCTGAATATTATAACATTACATACCTCATAGGTTAAAACCTTTTTTGCCACACTTTTTGTAAATGAAAATAGCTCGCTTTATTATTTTTTTTGTATTTAGCGAGTACGTAAATACAGATACATATAACTGATACGCCACTGGCGGCCGATTACGAAAAAGTTGTTTATCTCCGTGAGTCATAGGGGATTTGATTGATCACGTAAAAATAAAGAATGATACAACTGGGAGCCGCTATTTTAAATTCATAAGACTTTGAAATTCATAATAAATGCTAAAAATAAACGCGCACCTCTGCATGGTAAATACCGTGAATGGCTTTATTAGCGTCCGTTTAGTATACCTATAGCTATCTATAACCTATCTGGCCACATTTTTTTTTCGTTTTAAACTAGTTTTCGGAAAAAGGTTCGGCAGAGATCGTTTTACATACATATAATAGTTAGGTATGTTTTGACATTTTAGATCTCGATCGGTGTAAAAATAATATGTATTGGATTGATTCATCGAGAATAAATTATTGCGAAATTCGAATTTCTCTATCCGAATGGGAAGGAAATGATCAATCAGAAATTTAGAAACGTTTCTTAAAATGCGAATGTTTTGTAGCTACGAGGGATAATTGAAATGTACGAGTCAAAATGTGTCTAAAATCTAACGTTCCAAGGGGACTCGACGTTCTAGTTACTCTCATAAAAAAATCTTCATGTCTGAAAAAATTATATACATACTTGTATGCACATGCACAGGGAGTGCAAAAAAAATACTGTTACACGTCACTGCCGATGTCACTACGTAATCAGGCGTTGTTGTCAAATTGTTACAATTACCTGTGGAAACGGGGAAAGTTCATACAAACGTACATATGTCAGAAAATGTTTGATTTACGAGATACAGGGTGTTATAGCTTTACTTGAAAAAATGAACACCCTGTGTTTCGAAAACCAAGCATTTTAAGACATAGTTTAGAAGGTAGGAGTTTTATGTACACGGTTTAGGAGCCGAGTTCAGAGGAATTCAGAGGTAGTCTTGGGAAAGGATCTTACATAATTGTTATACACATACATAGGTGGGAGATGGGTATGTAATAAAAATATGTCATATTCTATATTATACACAAAATACCTACATATATTAATACGTTTTATTTCATGCATTTAGAATCGGAAGGAATTTGTAGTTTATCAAGTTAATATTCCATTTCTACATTCGTATTTTATATTTAGACGGGTATCTACATCTTTATTTTTCTTTTGTGACTAATAATAGCCCGGCAGTGGGAAAATATCTATGTATGTATGTAGTTAGATGTGTATTGATGATACCTAAAACGTACCAAACCAGTAATCAATATAGGTACATTATATATTACAGAAGTAATATTATACAGATACAGTACAGAAGTATCTCTTATCTTTGCATAAATTGTATTTCGAAATTAACACCGTAGAGGCCATTAAATATTAAGAAGCCAAAAAAACATATGATATTTTATTGGTAGATACGAAATACCGGTCTTTATAATCTCAAATTCTGATAAGGAAACAGGCCCGAACGTCTAAGCTGCTCTCGGTTTTTGCTTCAAGACGTTACAGTCGTGCTATAGAAATACGACGGGAACGAAACTCAAGAGTGAGCGGTCTCTTACCACACAAAGAAAATTCTCTTATCACTCCGAGTTCATCTTATCGCCACATCTCCCTCCCGTTCTTGCCAAACTTTCTATTCACAGTCGTTCATGTAAAACGACCAGGTGTGCATCAAAGACGTCACCGAAGAACAACTTGGACCGCTGTAATCAAATATACAATGCATCCTCCCGTCCCACGCGAAGCAGATGTTTTTAAAACAAAAAAACTGATATTATTTATATCATTACTGACTGTAAAATGTCCGAAAATAAACCAGATTCGATGCAGCTGCGCCCTGCTATCATGCTTTCAAGTAAGTAGGCCCCGGTTAAGAACAAAACAAAAGAAACAGAGCACTGCCTCCGCGATTAGGTTAAATACAGATATGACTCGTTATCAAAATATGATTCATCTTACCAAGATTGACAGACACGTCATGATTTTTCTAGGGATATTTCTGTCCATAGCCGCCTTGTCGAAAATAGATAGAGCATTCTCCTTATCAATAGATAAACACAAACGACACAACTGATAAAACTTTGGCGGTACATTACACATATTTAAACGCTTTGGACGCAAAACAAAAGCACACACAACACATTTAACATAAATTCAAGTTGATTCACAGCCTTTCTTATTGTTTTTATGGGTTTTTTAAATGGTACACACACGGCACACTCGTCATTCCATTTGTCAAACGCTCTGTGTTATAAATTAAGGCACTGCCATGGCCACCTTTGATTAAAGAAGGTGCTTTGCTATGATTAGTGCAAGACAGCTCTTATCAGTCTTGATCTTTCTTCCAACAGGGGCGCCATCGTACCGATCACAACAAACGAATCGAGAGGATATTCCGCTGCGCCGCGTTCGCAATTCGCGTAAAACTACAATCGAGGAAATGTGTTACATTTGCGAATCCTTACACATATTAAATTATCAGAATGATGTCATATTTCAGCACAACTCACGGTAACTTTTACTGTCGCCGACATACAACAAAATTGCCTACGAATAAAATTAGAACTGCACTGCGTTTACCGAAGCTTTCGTTGATTTCCTACTATGTACCCTATGTATGTATGTACATACATACATACATATTATGTACATACACATACATACATACACATGTACATATGCAATGAATCAAATACCTATATTCTCTAATTATTATACAAATAAGTACATAGGTACTAAAGAATTTAAAAGGTGTTTATTTATCTAATCAAGGAAAATAAACAACAATAAACGCATTCTTTATTTATCACCTACATAGATAGATAAAAATATGCATTTAAAAAACGGAGGTATTAAATAATGATTTAATTTAACCATATTCGTTTTATTTGTATTTACCGGACAGTAAACATAACCTGTATTACCAAATTGTAGTAGTTAGTAGGTACAATGCATTATTACAAATTGATTAAAAATAAAGTAATAGTAAATTACTCCGAACTAGAATAATTATAGAATTATATCGACAACTCATCAACATTTTAGAATTTCATGTGACATTTATTTCCTTCTTTGTAGGCAACCAGATATACACGTTACGATTTGATTTGGAATTGATATGTTGCAGATAGAATACGTACGTATGACTAGGGCTAGAACCAAATGGTACATGCCAGGGTCGAACTTGAGCATGCATGCTGCAGTGAATAAATAGTGACTTACTAAGTAATATTTGTTTTCTCTTACTTTTCCCGCATCTGTTGTCACACTCTTACACCTCGTCGTCCTCATATTGGAATTCACTTCTTGGGATTCCATTTCTTTTTATTTTCTCGGTATTTTAGCGACTTTACGTGCTTTTCACATTGTCCTTTTCTGTAAACATGTAACTAACACTTGCATATTTCACAGTACACAGTGGTAGCTTTAACATTTCAAATCTGGAAAACCATGCACAATTTTTTTTAATTGATAAGCAAATGGGGCTGGCGTTTTAACCATCGTTATAATATCAATTAAGTATAACAATCAGTAATGCACAATTACAGGCGCGCGACCTTCAAAGGACTAAATAAATACGGAACCTGTTTCGCGTCGCAGTCGTCCCGGCCCCCGCCCCGCTGGCCGAGCCACGGCCACCTGGAATACGGGATACCGATACACGGCCGCCTGGAAGACGGTCGGTATCTGAGAATTTTGTTCTAGCCCTAGTACGTACATACCAATAAATAAAGTGAATTTCAAATCACGTTCTCTGATTTTAAATACACATCCTGCATACGAGAAATATGTAAAGTCTGCAAACTGTAGATGAAATCTCTTGAATTAGAGATATTTTATTACCAACGACCATTTTTTTCTAATGAATTAAAAACTTATTAATTAATTAGATTTATTTATTATTTAATTATTTATTAATTAATTTAATTAATAAAAAAAAGGTATACATATTTATTATTTCTCATAAAAATCTTATATTGAAATTATTATATAAAAATTAGGAATTAATGATGAGAATAAATCAGGAAATAATAATTATAAAAATATGTATTTGCATATTATTCATATTGAGGTACATACCTACTACATTTCTTGTTTTCAATTCATCTTTTGTATCATTTGGCGTCATTTATAACAGTGCTGTTAACAGCTCCAGCCAATCGGAAATCGGATTTATTTAAAAAACAGATCCTGATCGGATAAGAATTATAATAGCGCTGTTATAAATATCGTCAAATGATACATCATAGGCCAGATTATGCACTTTATGTAGACACAACTTCTTTAAATAGTGTAATGCCGAATTCAGATTCACGCGTATCGCGTATGCTGAAGCCGCGCTTTGAGTTATGATTGGTTAAAATCAGATATTTGAATTTTATGGTTATGATTTTAACCAATCATAACTCAAGCCGCCCGTACGCGATACGCGTGAATCTGAATTTAGCTTAACACTTCTTAACCTCTCCCTCTCCAACTACGATTACACACACTCGACATCCACATATCCGAACTTTTTTGTTCCGCAAAATTCCACATTTCCGAACTTTCTTCACCTCGGGATAACCGAACCTGGCGCATACGCAAAGGGTTTTTCTGGCTCATTCGACCACCGATTTATAATTATATATTCGACCACCGATTTGACGACAAGTTCGGTTGTATGGAAGTTTAAGTTCGGAAATATCGTGAGAAAAAGTTCGGAAATATCGTGAGTTCCGGAAATATGGAGTTCGGATATGTGGATGTCGAGTGTACGTCTTTGGGGGACGGACACCCCTTTTCTCTCGTATGCACATATGCGCATGCGCCTGAGTCACCGGGTGTTAGAGCGTTTTGAGTTTTGGTTTTTGAGAAGTTTTAAATGGATTTTAGCGGTGGTTAATGGACAATGTTTGCGGCTGTAATTTCCAAACAAGTGAGGAAAAAATTAAAGGGAACTCGACAAGCGAACAGTAATTAAAAACAACCCTTATTTCGTTATATGTAAATATGTACATAAATATATGTAAATATATGTGTATATGTAAATATATACCTAGGATCCAGTTAGAGTTTTTAAAAATATGTAAACACAAATTATTGCATTTTTATTTTAGATGTTTGTTTTTTTGTTTGCATTACTTAGAACAGGGTATTGAAGAACAAGATGTATCAGAAATTTTAACACAGTGGTCTTAGAAAAAAACTGACAATCGCAATGATTCTATTATGTCCTGGCATTCTAATTGTTAACAAGTATTAAGTAGAGTAAGTTGTAAAGTATAAAGTACAGTTGATAAGTATTAAGCGAGTACATCCCACATCAATGAATTTAAATAATCTTATAATAAACCGGACCAGAGGAAGGGGAAAGAAAAATGCTGGAAGAAATCGTATGTATAAAGAAATTATGTTATCATTACTACATTTTTATCTGCTTATACAGTTTATTTTATGTGAATTATTTGCTTCATTTAAAAAGCGAACGAAAGTTGTTACCTAATATAAGACCAGAAGACTAAGAACAGTAATCAGAACAAAATTACAGCGTTAGCAGATCCAACGGGTAATCTCTCACTCTGCTCTGTCGCAATGGCAATATTTTAATTTTGACGTTATCAGTGATCAGTAATTATTTACATTTTAAATAGTACATTCAATTTATCAACAAAAATTCTGACGGATAACCCTTGCACATCTACAAAATAAATTCTCAATAATTTTACAATACTCTCAAGCCTGGTGCTTCATGCTTTCGAGAACTGATCGAAATATTTGGATTGTTGATGTCCTTGGTTATTACCAATGATAACTGCATTTCCTGTGTATTTCAGGAACATATTATTATTTTGATCTAAATACTAGAAATATAAAGTTATAGGACAAAATATCTTTCGGCTGTCTTTAATTTTTTTTGTCAAATGCAAGAATGCATTATACATTTTAATGATAGACAAGCAAATAAATCACAAACAAACAAACCCTCTTTACATGGCACAATTGACACCACCGGATATTTTAATTAAAAAAAAATATATATGAAATATACCGAGAGCTCAGAATGAAGATATACTAAACCTGTATATCTGTATTGTAGCTTTTTTTTGTTATCCACTTATAGATCAGTATAGATGTACTCATAAATTAGACCTAGAACTTATTAGTACTAAAATCTTATTAAAAAAATATTTCTAAAATATAATACAATTAATATATGTATATTAATATTTTACCAGTGGGATCTGGTTTGTTATTATCAATTATGTGATACTGATATTAAATATACAATTAGTTCTTCACAATTTAAATGAGCTACTTGTTCAGATGACGGACTCAGTTTAATTTCCTTCAGATCTAATAGTTCTAGCGATAGATTTAAACAGTCCGTCAGTCAGTACCGAGCCACCTACAAAGAAAATTCCACACCATCATCGGATTTAAACTGGGGTGAAAGTCATGTCAGGTAAATTATAACATAGATAAAAAGCTCAAAAACATAACGTAAGTATAATGTAATTTAGTGTTCCTATTACTTCGTCCACATCGCATAAATCTGTCGATAGTTCAAGAGTAACATCGGACGAAGACTCCAGAGTCATAGTTGGTATGACTGGTGGTTAAGACCTTTTTTTCCAGAGTTTGAACTTTATTTTTTGTAGCTCTTACCGAGGGGAAGGGGAGCAAGGTGTGAAGTCGGAATGGCGGCCATCAATGTTTCCAGGCCACATTTCTAATACTATGTCAAGTATCTGACACAGAAAGTTACATAAATACATTAACGAAAATTAATATTTTTAATCCCGATGAGGTAATTTATCTGTCAAGTGTTCACTTGTCATTAAAATGTTATCGTATTCTTTCCAGATTGTAGTTCCCATTACGTTTATAGAAAAATCGTCGGAGAACAGACTTTTAGACATTATTAAACAACAATTTCCAAATATTAAATACACAGGGATTCTAGAAGTATGTTTAGTAAGGATGCTGGAAAAGAGATTCTTTCAAAACTTTGTATTTCCAATTTAAATGCAGTATTATTGGTCTTACAGGACAGGTATTTTTTGTATTATCATTGTTAAAGGGATTAAAAGGTGACAGCACAAAAGATATTACTCTAAAATCGTGATATGTGTTATATTATGTAGTTTGAAATAGAGCAAAAGTTGCTGGGAATATGCAACTTGCATTACAGAGTAGTATAGTGTGTTGCCTATAGTTTGTTCAAATGTTTTTAACCAGTGGCGTAACTTCAACAAAATTTGGGTGGGTGAACGATGACGGTTTTGGGCTTTTAAAATATAGAAAAATGATTTCGCAGATATTACGCGGTGGCCGCTTCTTCTGGCCTAATTTCCTATATCCAGAATAATTTATTTATATATTACGCTGCCGGCTCTATCAAAATAGACTACCATAAATCGGACGAATATGCGATAATAGGTAAGATATAACAAATTTCCAGATATTTCCTCTGCTTAACTTGATGCATTTTCAGATGTTACCTCGGCTGACAGATTAGAACTGGTATGCTGCACAAAACCGACCCAGGGCAATAAATACTGAAGTCTCTTCGAGTTCTCAACCATTGCCAAACACGAATCGGTAAGAGAACTCTACGCGCCTCCATTTTACAACCACCTTCAAGGTGGAATATATCCAACAGCGCCTGAATTGTGTCCCTGAACTGAAGAAACATCCCGAGGCATTGCTGTCAATTCAGGTAAGATCGGCTATAATGTAGAAGTCACTTAGGGAATTCCTGTTGGAAACGCAACAAAATCCTCTATTTTGTGAGCTTTGGAAACTTTCGCCATTGTTTTTATTCCATAGTATAAAATTCCATATGTATAATTGCGTTTGTCTACTATTTTATATATACATCTCATAAAACATCAAGTAATTTTTTTTGCAGGTTTTACTTCAGAAAATTGCAAATGTCGACATGCTGCTCGGTCTAAGCACTATAATCCCACTGGATCCTCAGGAGTGTTAAATCGTCAGCTGAACTACATCCTTCTGCTTATACGGCTCTTGGACTCGTAAAACCCCTAAAAGACGTGCTCTCAAAATTCTAACCAACCATTTCTTACGCAATTGAAAACCACCTTAGAGAGTGAAGAGATAGTCTTGATTAAGGAGATCGTGAGTAATACCATACAGAGGGGACTCATCCAGCTAAGGGGGAGGCCGGAATTATGCAGAGGTGTTTTTTGCTATAAAGCCAGGCATTAACGGTCTACTCGATTTAGTCAGAAAGACATATTCGGAGAGGATAGACGATATGAGGGGTATTTTCGCTTTCTAGTTGCTTATACTGTTCTAAATAGTAACATAAAAAAAATCAAGTGGTGTTATGTACGGCCAGCTAGCTGGCCAAAATATAAAAACCAATGTAATTTTTTTAGAAGGTTAAATAAAGAGATATAGTTAAGTAATGCAGTATAATTACAAGAAATGTAAAATATGCAGGTGATAGAAAATGTTTATATTTTCTAGAGTATGTTAAAATGCTGGCAACCAAGCACAACTTACCGTTGACTCTTATGGGTAACAATCAGTATGAAAGGCCACCACATAATTTTGAAACTGAATCAGCATCAAAAGAAGCATTTGAAAAAATCTGATTTACCGGATGAGTTCATTCTGGTAATTACATTTTGAAATACGTATAGCATATAATTTACAACAAACCAAATAATTCAGGTTCAATTGCTGCTTGGCAGGCAGCTTCACGATGAAAACTGCTGAACTCACTAATCTCTCCACCAGAATCGACCACATTATGAACGACATATTGTCCATCAGCAATATGTAAGTGGGTTTTCGGTGTTGATTAAATTCTTTCTTGAATGACTGTAATTGTAGAATGGTCCACTCGATACTGAGGAAATAAAAAAGTATGCGTCTCTGTTTTACAAGCTGTGCGAGGAAATAGCCCACCTTGACATCTTGCAATCACTGGCCGAGGCTAGCGCTAGGAATGGTTTATGTAAAACCAACATTTGGAGACTTCACTGAAGTTACGTTCGCACATCATCCTTTGTTAGACTTTTTATTGCCTAAGAAGCCAATTTCAAATAATATTGTAAGTACATGACAGATACTACATTTAGTTCATCATAGAAAAAAAGCTGTAGTGATTGCAGCCCCAAAATTTTGATTGTATTTTTTATTGTTTCATAACAAAATATACA
The DNA here is from genome assembly GCA_029963805.1 of Aromia moschata. Taxonomy (NCBI): domain Eukaryota; kingdom Metazoa; phylum Arthropoda; class Insecta; order Coleoptera; family Cerambycidae; genus Aromia; species Aromia moschata. The sequence continues at coordinate 1,629,067 of JAPWTK010000052.1, read as the reverse complement.
AATCCAGTTGGGGTATTTTTATTACAAGGATTTTTAGAGTTCTTCAAGTGACTTCAATGTCCACATAATTACACGGGCCCAACGGTTCGGGTAAAAGCATTTTCATCAAGCAGGTGGTACTTTTGCAAGTGATGGCCCAACTGGGATGCCACGTGCAGCAAAACCGCCATTTTTAGACCAGCAGATCGTATGTATGCCAGAATATCCCTGGAAGATAACGTGGAGTACGGAATATCGTCATTCATGTTGGAGGTAAGAGAACAGATTATTTTTAGAATGCCAATAGAGATTGAAACCTGTTTTATCATATTCTTATATGAAAAATTTTGCAAAAAAATCTCAGGATGTAAGATAGACATATTAATATTTTTAGAATGTTTGTAACCCTGTCCAATAACACAAATGGATTTTGGAGCATGCAGAGCCCGTTTCTTTTTTTTTTTACTCAATAACTCGTTTATTTTTCCAAATTTCCATTTTCTCTCTGTTTGTATTTGATCTTGCATATTCAAGTTTAATCACTACCAAACCAGTACCGGATATTTTTTGTTTAACGTTTTATATAAAGTTTTTATATTCATACAGGTGATTCATGACAGATACACTTTAAAAAAATATGTTTTTATATTTTTGTAACTTTACATGTCAAATATAAAAGTATAAAAAAAATCACTAACGCAACATCTTTTCAACAATACAACTAAACTTTGGTTCACAATCTGTGTATTTCACACACTATAAAGCTAAACCTGCAAAATGAATACATTTCTATTTCAAACACATTTGAACAACACTACCTAAGATATCACAAAAACAAAACACTGGAAATAATACCTAACGTTCTCCTTGGTTCCAACGATCAATCTATAACAAACACTTATTATTGCATTAATAGACATGAGAAAGTGTTGAAGGTTCAATAAGCCCATTGTAGATCCCAGCTTTGCAGTGACCAGAACCTTCCTTTGCAACTTGTTAGGTAAATAAACACAAATTTTCAAAAAGTTAACTGCATTAACAAATAACCGTGCTGGAATCTTCAAAATAGCCATAGCTTCGTCAATTGTCACCATCAGTGTGCTGGAATCAAACGGCATAAGATTAACGCAGAAACTGAAGCAATTTTTTCCTATGTTCGTCCTTAATAGGTAATATGGATTTTTCCCGTCAATTGGTATGGCATATTCCGGAATTTGAATATAATTGCATAGAACATTGTGTAAAAGAAATTTTTGTTGTTCTATTGTAGTAGTTGTTATTTCAGTTATATTTTCCTTCATATTACTTGTATTATTATTGGGTTTTTGTTTTATTAAACGTTCCATTTTAGAGTCGTTAGGCCATGAGTCCTCAAATGAAGTCCCAGAAGGAAAAAAATCTTTTTACCAATTCTACATCAACAACATCAAGGGAGTTTTTGTGAACAGAGATTCTCTAACTCCCTGAATTTTGCAGCAGAGCTTTAAATAATATAGAGGCCATCTCCTCAATTCCACCGAATTTTGTTCCAAGTATTTACATTCTCCATCCAAATAAAATAGAGGGACATATTGTCTGCCGGCTTACCCATATGTAGGGTATCAAATTTTTTGAATCAATTCTAATGAATCCAGCGGCTTTTCGTGTCTTTGTGTTTTTCTGTATTAGTGTTACGTAACATAAATTTAAGAATTCGTATATTTTGGTGGCATCTTCCAAGGTAATTAAATCATCATTTGTGGTGAATATCGGTTTACCATAACAGCAGTCGGAATGTATGAAATTGATTTCATTTAATAGGTTTGCCTCGAACTGCGTCATTGTTTCAAATGTTACCTCAAAACAACTGTATACTTCATTGGAGAAAAACTCCACTAAACGTGTTAAATAGTTGGTGATGCATTATACGAATGAGACATATCTCTGTTCGGATCTTATTAAGTATGGTATGAACTTGTTTCCGAGCGATGTCCAACCAAACTTTCCCTCGATGGAGGCTCTGTCTTGAGAAACCTCTTTTCATGGGAGATTGCGACGTCGGTCTTTGTTGCTACCATTGTCGGTTGAGTTGGTATCTGAAGCAAAAACACACGATTAAAATATTTTATTTATACACTGGGGATTGAGGGGAAAACATTTGTGTGTTTATCATTAACGTTATCGCATTCGTAGCGAATATATTCAAAAATAATCTATGCTTATATATAGAATTTCCATTCTAAATTGAAAATAGGTACTTATACGAGGTAGGATAAGGATATATCAGTTTACTAACACTTTGTATGGAACTAAATACGCTTTCTATACTGATCTGTTACCCGTATATGCCGTATCGCAATCAACGTTGACTTGACGAGGCATGTCAACCTAAGAAGTGGGCGGAATCTACACTCCATTGGTCATTGTCGCTACTTCGGTAGGGGAAATATGCCGCCAGACATTCGACCCAGCCGACCGAATTCATTACGTTGGCGGTAAAACACGGGTTATAACCATGCTATCTTTGACCGACTGCATACAAAAAACGTTGTTTTGATGTCTTATATTCTGTGCGCCTACAATAATGACGAAGTGGGTTTTTAAAAGGTTTAAATTATACAAACTTGTTTTATTTGCGTCATAATTCATATCGTTAAAAATCGATATTTTTAACCAACACCTCTTTCATAAACATGTCATTTTGGAGACCTTTCGAAACGGATGGAAATAACGTAGCTTCAGATATAACCAGCGAAAATGTCGAAACGGTCAAGTACGATGAATTTAAAAATAAAGACTTACATTGTCAAAGTCATCGTATTATTTTAAACATACATGAATGCCTAAAAGCGACGTTAATTACTTATTATTACCTATCCCTAAAAGTTGTTATTGGAGCACGCCCATGGAATCATAAAGTTGCACCGCTTTTTTGTTCCCCAGGCGTATTTATCATTTTCAATTCAAAATAGATGGACTTACATCATACATCTACTGCTTTAAATAAGAACTTACAGAGATAAATTGGTTTAAAAAATAGATTAAAACAAATTTAAAACAATTGTTTACCACACACCATTTAACGAAATATTATCATTTTGTTAAATAATACAAGATCCAAGTTGCCATTTATTTTTAAGAAACATACATGTAGTTAATGGTTATTATATTTATGCTATTTTTAAGATCAACCAATAATGAATAAAATGTCACCACAAAACGCGCTACAGACCAGCGAGGGTATGCGGAATCACTCACTAACAGCATATTCTTAGTACTTGAGATAGTCAGTAGTAGCGTAAATCGGTTTTGGGATAATAAAATTTGTTGTTTTAGGGCTAATAAAACTGGTCGTATTAATTCACTATAATATTAAATCACAAAAGATCACAAATACCTAAGGAGCTAATGGATAATTGCAATACATTATCTCTTGCGATATTGCAAATGGATATCCCTAAATAGGTAATCCCTTGGGTAATGCGCACGTGGTAACACCGTTACTTTTTGCACGTGTTCAAAAGGGGGTCCATTTGAACGTCTAGTTTTCTTGCGATCTCGCCCGCCAGTTTGAAAAAATCATAAAAACAAAAACTCGAGAAAAAGCGCTTTAAAGTTTACCGTTGAGGACCGGTCTTATTCCCTCACTACCTTCGATGCGTGTGCGGTTGCTTCTTATCTGTCGTCTCACTTCTGTTTGTCCCTTTTTCATAACAGGCCGATGTTGGCTTTACACACACGGTATAGTTCGGAGTTATTCGATCGCGAGGAGCGCGCGCTCCAAGCTCCAACTGCCCGAGCGCCCGTATACCGGCTCGACACACCACTGCGTTTAGTGCTGTATCTATAAAAATATTGTAAATTAGCCTCTATAACTTTAGATACATATTCTTAGATACATTAGGGATAGATTTAAGCAATAAAAAATCGATTTATTGAGCCTCCTAAAGCAAGATTCCCCCCTTAAGTCGACCTCCCCCTCATCCTATTTCCTAATTAAATATATATTTTATACAATAAAATGTATAAAATCAACACAATGTGCTAGGGTTGCCGCACCATATCCGCGCAAGGCTATTTTTAATTAAAAATTGTGTAGAATACTCGATGAAATTTAAATTACAATTTAGCCGGCCAGAAATGTTTTTTCAATTTATCTGCCTATTTAAGTATATATTAGCTCATACTTCTCTAAATACAATAAAGACAACTGAAAACTTTTATACAGGTCGATTCCCATGAACTACCTAAACATTTAATATCTGTATTATTATTAACTAGCGACCCGCCCCGCTTCGCACGGTTTACGACATCACGGTTTACAAACCTCTAAAATTATCAGTGTTTCTCTACTATATTATGCATGTATTATATAGACATCCAAAAAAAACAGTCATCAACTCTGGCTATGAACGAGAGATGGAAATAGCGGTCATGTCTAAGCTTTTCGGTTATGTCAAACTTTTGACAAGTGACTGTCACAATTTGTAAAATAAGAATGGCTGTCATATGATGTGACAGTCTTGACAAGTAAATAAGGTTATAAATTCGATCAAGAATAGAAATACGTCTTTTTTTCTCGGCCAACTTTGATGACGTTTTTTTTGGATGTCTCCATACATATAAACCTTCCTCTTGAATCACTATATCTATTAAAAAAAACCGCATCAAAATCCGTTGCGTAGTTTTAAAGATCTAAGCATACATAGGTAGGGACAGACAGCGGGAAGCGACTTTGTTTTATACTATGTTATGATTATGATTTTCATTTATGCGTTTGAATACAATGTGAAGGGGATGATAAATATAAGCGGATTTTTAATGAAATTAATGATATATTAAAATTATGGTACAGGGTATGTAATGACAATGTATGTACTTATGTATGTATGTAATTATGTTTATTTTCCTCAGAATGATGGTCAAAAACAGGCATTTTTATACAGGTATGTTTATTATACTAAACTTGATGATGATACCAGTAGATGATTGAAAACGTCCCATGGTCCGTTTACGCGAAAATTTCTTGAGTGACCTTCTCTATATTTTCGAATAACCTTTGGAATTTGTCAACGTTAATTTTATAACCACTGTAAGATGACTTATTTATTTATTAATCGCACATCAATGAGGATTGATGGTAATTCAATGGTAATTAATGTGATGATACAATTGAGGAAAATTCAGGGTTTTGAAAGAATCTACGTGCCGTGTTGCCATCGTGGCTGCTTCCAACCTGGCTTTTGGCACGTCCCTATTAAGCCCATTTTACTTTTATTCCATGTTATGGAACTCTAGAGAATATTACTTGCGAATGGACCACCCTGTATATTAAATTTTGGGAATACACTACGTATGACTAAAATCTTAGTAGAAAATGCAAACACTACAATTAAATTGTAAACTAAGTGAATTTTTACAGTTATTCCTCATTTTAATAAAAAGTTCGAATTATTATCAACAACTTTAACAACGTTTTAAAGAATAAAACGGCTTCTGCATAAAGGCGCAAAAAAAACTAAATTTTACCAACTATATCTACTCATTTCACAAGATTTTTAACAAAAAAAATATATTATTCTAAAATATATTAAGTGACTTAAAAAGTACTTCCCACCAGGTGTAGAATCCATATTAAGTTCACTCGTAAATGACCAAATCTCGTTTCCGTATGAATTTTTCAAAAGCCGCACAAATTATTAAATTAAATTAAATATTTCTAACGCTGTTATGTTCCTAAAAACATACAAGTTTAAACTGATATTTTAGGAGCACGTTTTCTGTTCCTAACAATAAATAGGCTAACTTCAGGTAGGTAGGTAAGTCCTTTACTCATAAGCGTCATTCAGATTACACCGGCACACAAAAAAAAGTGGTCATTACTTTTGACCAGACCCATCTAGGGTTATGTATTTCGATGCACTGAATCCGAATTTGAGGTCGGTTTAACCCGTACACCCTCAAAATTTTGAGTAAATTGCAAAAAAAAATGCCAAAAATCGCTAAAAATGGCAAAAAATGCAGTTATGCAAGCGATAAATTTTTTTACGAACTAGATCAAGTATGTTTATTATGTATTTCGATGCGCTGAATCCGAATCTGAAGTTGAGTTAGCTTGTCAATCCTCCAAATTTAGAGTAAATTGCAAAAAACCGCTAAAAATCGTAAAAATTTATGAAAACGTTATGAAAACGAAAATTTTTTTTTTCGAACTACATCTAGTATGTTTTTTTGTGTATTTTGATGAGCTGAATCCAAATCACAAGTTGATTTAGCTGGTAGACCCTTCAAAGTTAGAGTAAATTGCGAGCAACCGCTGAAAATTGCTAAGAAATCGTGAAAAATTGCAATTATGCAAACGAAAAAAAAATGTTAAACTAAATCAAGTATTTATCTTATGTATTTTTTGATGTGCTGAATTCAAATCCGAATCGATTTGGCTTGTACACCCTCCAACTTTAAATGAATTGCGAAAAAACTTTAAAAATAGCCAAAATCGTAAAAAAATAGTCATTAAGTAGTAGATAATATCAAAAAATAGTATTGTTCTTACTCACAGTAATAAACAAACCATGATTCCTTTCAAATTATACTATAACATCAATAGATTGTAATTTAAATTAAAAAAAAAAACGACCTTCCTTGATTTTACACTGTTCTTCGCTTGTATCGACTACAGTGAAGAATAAGAACGATTTCATCAAGACATAAGTGAAATGGAGAATTGGTATCAAGGAATATGGAATGTCAACATGATGGCCGATTTTTGCTGGACTTTAAAGAGAGAAATAACGAGAGAACATAGAAAACGAAAGAGAAAACCTACTGCATAGAACATTCGAAGAAAAAGAGTTCGATACAAGCGAAGAACAGTGTTAAATCAAGGAAGGTCGTTTTTTTTAATTTAAATTACAATCTATTGATGTTATAGTATATTTTGAAAGGAATCATGGTTTGTTTATTACTGTGAGTAAGAACAATACTATTTTTTGATATTATCTACTACTTCATGTTTTTTTACGATTTTTTGCCATTTTTAGCGTTTTTTCGCAATTTATTTATAGTTGGTAACAAGTTGGCTTGGTGTACAAGCCAAACCGACTTCGGATTTGAATTCAGCGAATCAAAATACATAAGAAAAATACTTGATTTAGTTTAAGAAATTTTTTTTTCGTTTGCATAATTGCAATTTTTCACGATTTTTTAGAAATTTTCAACGGTTATTCGCAATTTACTCTAATTTTGGATGGTCTATCAGCTAAATCAACTTGTGATTTGGATTCAGCGCATCAAAATACACAAAAAACATACATGATCCAATTCGAAAAATTTTTTTCGTTTTCATAACTTCAATTTTCACGATTTTTAGCGATTTTCAGCGGTTTCTTGCAGTTTATTCTAAATTTGGAGGGTTGACGAACTATATCAACGTCAGATTCGGATTCAGCGCATCGAAATACATAATAAACATACTTGATCTAGTTCGTAAAAAAATTTCTTGCTTGCATAACTGCATTTTTTTGCTATCTTTAGCGATTTTTAGCGTTTTTTTTTTTGCAATGTATTCAAAATTTTGAGGGTGTACGGGTTAAACTGACCTCAAATTCGGATTCAGCGCATCGAAATACATAACCCTAGATGGGTCTGGTCAAAAGTAATGACCACTTTTCTTTTTTTGTGTGCCAGTGTTATTATATAAGCAGGGTCGTAAAACCCTTTTTGGCCAGGTAAATTGGAATTTGGCCCTTCTGTGCGTCGGAACTACGAAAAACTAAAAGAACGCCCTGTAGGTGCCCGAGCGGCCGGAGCTGTCAACCGGGGCAATTATAGCCCTGATTGGATTTAAAGCCGCGCCTATATAAGATTTTGGTCACATAAGGGATTATTTGTTTTTTTGTATATTTTATCGTAGATTATGTTTTTTTTTTAAGGCACAAGGCAAGCTCTCGAGGGGAGAGATTGAAAATGTATTGGATAGAATAGTTCAGACCGTTATGTAATTAACAACAACAATTATTAATGTTAAGGTAGAGCCAAAAGAAAACACTCAGTAGACTTAACCATTATTTAATTTACGTCCTCACTATACGAAAGTCAATAACGATATACAGTGGACAACAAAAATATTCGGACACCATTATTATGTATTACGTTTTCATGTGTTTTTATAAGGAAAATGTTAACAAATCAAAAAATAACAACCAGTAATAAATACTTTATAGTCTTCTAGATATTTTATATAAAAATGAAGGGGGTTATAACTGTTAAGAAAGCCACAAAATTATTAATTAAACCGAAAAGTAACGCAACAAAAATATTCGGACAATCATAACAAAGGAGACGCGAAGCGCTGCGCATCTTAAAAGCTGTGGCATAATGACTACTTCGGTAGTTCCCACGAAACCGCAGCGAAATAGCGCCACTGTAAAGGTGAATAATTGCGAAAATGGGCCGAAAAATTGAAAAAATACAAGCTTCGAGATAAGACAATTAGTAATTTATCATTATGAAAAGGGGAAAACGATCCGCAACATTAGTAATATATTAAATTTGAAGAAAAGTTGTGAAATTGTGAAATAATTTTTTTCATTCAAATCAATATAGGAGATTAAAATTAGCCTGCATACAAAACTCTTAATATTTGTAATATAATTTGCTGTAAATAATGCTCATTTAGCCAGACAATCTCAAAAAATTGTCTGTGTTAATAAACCTAGCTGAAATACACGTCACTGGCGTCTTAAACAAGTAGAGTGCCTAAAGTCGTAAATCATTTTAACGACGTCGTAAAAATTTTATGGCACAGTGGACCGAATAAGTATTTGGATGTATCATAACATAGTATAAAACAAAGTCGCTTCCCGCTGCCTGTCCCTATCTTTCTACTACTTATGTATGCTTAGATCTTTAAAACTACGCAACGGATTTTGATGCGTTTTTTTTTAATAGATAGAGTGATTCAAGAGGAAGGTTCATATGTATAATACATGCATAATATAGTAGAGAAACACTGATAATTTTAGAGGTTTCTAATGTGATGTCGTAAACCGGGCGAAGCCGGGGCGGGTCGCTAGTTACATATAAAGCAATCCCATAGTATAATGGTCGGCATTTGCTGGTGCATTCGCGGCATCGCGTTGCCGGCTCTTCAAAATTTTCTTAAGAATAGTAACATACATAAAGTTGTTTTAATTTATAATTATTTTTTCCAGCAATTTTAAACGCTTTATTTTAATGCTAACTAATAAATTTATATCTAGTATGTATTTTTTTTTTTTAATATTTCCAAACTAGCTTTCTAAGAACGTAATTTTCAATTTAGAATGGAAATAGAGTATACTGGGTGTAACAGGATTATGGTACACCCCCTTTTCTCCTTTAGTTTTCAAGATAGTTAATTGAAATTTGGGATATCCTATATACATAATAAGCGGCACTGTCTGACATACAAGTGATTATTTTTCCACTTCCGGTTTCGCCGGAAGTGACACTAACTTTCGATTTTTAAATGGAACTCCCTTTATATTATTGCATTTTTGAATTCTGCATAATTTTCTGAATCCAACGATACCAAATAAGTGACATTTCAAACGTCAATATTTTTTTCAATTATAATTTTTAGTTTTCCATTTAAGTGGGCCATGACGGTTCCGATTTATTCTAAATGACCCATGTAATGCTACAAAAATCAAAATACTAAATTATGTGATTTATGAGCAAATAAAGTTCATCAAATCATTTCTCTTAGCTGTAATTTTGTTTGTATTTATCGCACATATTAATACGGCATAAGAATAAATTACTTACTTAGTAGTATTATTAATAGTAATAATAAATGGTACTACGGTACCAATATGATTCCATTTGAAAAAATTGAGTTCTGCTCCAAAAACAATTTTGATGAACTTAATTTGCTCATAAATCACATAATTTAGTATTTTTGACGGGATCTTGTTTTTTTGTAGCTTACATGGGTCATTTGTACTAAATCGGAACCGTCATGGCCCACTTCAATGGAAAACTAAAAATTATAATTGTAAAAAATATTGACGTTTTAAATGTCACTTATTTGGTATCGTTGGATTCAGAAAATTATGCAGAATTCATAAATGCAATAATATACAGGGTATTATAGCTTTAAAAATCGAAAGTTAGTGTCACTTCCGGCGAAACCGGAAGTGGAAAAAAATCACTTGTATGTCAGATAGTGTCGCTTATTATGTATATAGGATATCCCAAATTTCAATCAATTATCTTGAAATCTAAAGGAGAAAAGGGGTGTACCATGATCCTGTTACACCCGGTATAGTAAATTAAGAATATACGTATGTTAGCAGAGTCGGTTGTTGTGTTATAGGTAACACAAATGATAAACACTGTAGAGTTGAGAGACGTTTATTACAGTACCGTTCAATAGGACAGAAATGCTGTGTTAATTGAATGAATGTTAAACTCTAGTTTTACTAAAACGCACCGGGCGACTTCACACTTCACAATATTTCAGTCAACGTTTTATTTAATAGTCTAAACAAAGACATAAACCAAATGTCACGTAGGTTTAGCTTAACGAAATCTTAAGGGTCTCTCTACACTGATTCATTTTTGTATATATTTACATATGTATTTATAATTTCTGTAAAAGTCAATACTCCCACTCAAAAATGGAACAGCAACAACTAACTTTCTTATCGTTTTAATAAAATACTTTTAATATAAATGTATTGTAAAATAATAAAGATACTTATTATGTACATAAGTATCTGTGAGGACTAACAATATTTATATTCTGGGGGTACAAGTATGTCAGATGGTCCAACATTTATTGCTTGGATTTGGGAAAAACCCCAGGAAAATAACCAAATACCATTTCTGCTTTTCATTGAAATACTTCCTTCAGTCCTAGGTTGACATGAATTGCCTGGAACTTTGGAGTAGGTTTCGAACAAGCATCTGCTTGTAGAATTTCATATATCTTTGGAGCAGGTATTTGTTCAATAAAACCATCTACTAGTTGTTGTCCTGTAGGAATATATTTTAATATATTAGGATATATTTTAATATATTAATATTTGTTTCTCAATTAGGTTGAGAATAAAATTATATTTAATGTCGATGTGTTCGCTTATGGTTTGTTGGATTTGTGTATATGTTTATACTTTGATTATTTACATATATTGAAATGGGCTTCTTTAGGTGAAAAGTTAAACTTTTAAGAATTTACTTTAGATAACTTCTTTTATACCTTCGTGCTTACCTTTTGCATAGATAAGTTTAAGATCAATTGAACCATTTATATAACATAATACTAGTTTCAGAATTTTCCAGAGTTCAAATTATTACAGAACAGTTCGACGACGAACCAACTGATTGCTTAAGACCATAAAGTATAAAGTGCTTTATTTCATTTGCATATTGCAAATACATGCCTATTGTAGGCCGAAAACTAAAAGAACGCCCTGAACGTGCCCGAGCGGCCGGAGTTGCCGACCGGAGCAATTATGTCAGTGATTTAAGATTTTGGTCGCATACGGGATTATTTGTTTGTCTGTTTATTTTATCGTAGATTATGTTTTTTTTTAAGGCAGAGAGCAAGCTCTCGAGGTGAGAGATCGAAAATGTACTTTGTTTTTAATGTAGTTCAGCTTTCAGCTCATTGTAATAAAACTTTTCTCGAGCCGTACTTGATACATTTATTATTGATATTCCCTAAAATGCTTTGAGTTGTTTACACCATTTACTTCCAATGATTTTTCTTATTTTGAGGCTTTTGAGACAAGTGACCAAATATTATTGATTGGAAGTGGTTATCTCGTCGTTTGTGGCTTGCTCCCACTTACGACGATCATCCCTGTATTGAATTTCAGAATATAATTTAGGCACTGTTATGAATTGAGAATTTGCAGTTAGAAAATGTAGTAAGATTTCATTAATGAGATCATAATCATCCTCCCTCATAATATGAACAGTTGGGATGTTCTTTTAGTCGTTCGCTTCTCCTAATTTTTTGGTATTTTATTCAATGTGTCGTGACATGGGATGAAGAGCTTTTAAATGTTATTGTAGTTTTATTACTGGAGCATATATGTATGTACATATTTCAGTATAATCTTTGAGATATTCTTGGCTAAACCCTTTTGCTACCAACCTTGCTTTTGTCAGCGTTTTATTTAATAGTCTAAACAAAGACATAAACGAAATGTCACGTAGGCTTAGCTTAACGAAATCTTCAGGGTCTCTCTACACTGATTCATTTTTGTATATATTTATGTATTTATAATTTCTGTAAAAGTCAATAATATATAAGTAACATACACTAATATATTTTTTAATAGTGTATGTTACTTTATCTCTTATCTCTTACTCAATTATTCATACTTTAAATCGCGGCAACCCTATACCATCATATCCGCAATAAAATTAACTACATTTTCATATAATAACGATGAGGGTAATTTACTAATATCAGTTCACCTGTTTACACCTGGCAACCCCGTATTAATACGTACGACGGGAAAAATGGTAGGCTACTTTACTTTGACGTTTTCTTTGGTTTTCGAATGGTACTATTTTTATTTAAGAAAAAGAATGACCGTAATGACCACAATAATTGCATATATTTTTTTTATTAAAAGCCTTGCGCGGATATGGTGCGGCAACCCTAGCACATTGTATTGATTTATACATTTTATTGCATAAAATATATTTAAGATCAAAAAAATAATCTTTCTCAAAAAAAATATTTTATTAAATAAATCCACAGGCGACTTTCGTACAATCCGTATATCGAGGTGTCTCCACCCCGGTCTATCGTCTGACTGCCTTTACATCTGCGAGCATTCATATTCACTTAAGTCTATTCCATAAAAACTAAACTAATAAAAATAAACATATCGGGACCATGCGGCCGTCCACCGGTGTCGTAGGTTCTTGAGGGCATAATTTACTGGGTAAGGGTCTGGGGTTACGTAAACAATGTCGGAGACGGCACAACCCAATTCCGTCGATTGCTCACATATAAAAGGGGGGGGCCGGGGGGCCAAAAAAAGGGGGAAGGGGGGGGGGGGCCCGCCGCACCCCCCCCCACGCGCCCGGCGGCCCCGGGGGGGTGGGGGGGGGAAGGAGAAAGGGGGGGCGCCCCCCCGCACGCCGCCAGCGACAGAGGGGGGGGGGGGGGGGAAGAAAAGGTGTGGGGGGGAAAAAAAGAAAAAAAAAGGAAAAAAAAACGCACAAAAAAAAGTGGGTAAGAAACAAGGAAGCAAAAAACGAAACAACAAAACAAAAAAACAAAAAAAAAAAATAAAATAAAAACAAACAAAAAAACAAAAAAAAACAATTATAAAAAAAAAAAACACAAAAAAACAAAATAAAAACATAAATTTTATAAAAAATTTTTTTTAGGCAGGGGGGAGGAGTTTTAAGAGGTAAGAGGAAAAAAAAAGGTGGGTTTAAACAAATTAAAAAACGGGAGTAAAAAGGGAGAAAAAAAAACCCCTTTTTTTTTACCCACACCCCGGGGGCAATAACTTTTGCAATTAGGAAAAAGGATGAGGGGAGGTCGACTTAAGTCTGTTTCTCACCATAGTATCAAGAAAATGTGACAGATGACTCTCCCTTCTCAAAATATATGTACATCAAAAGTTTTTATTCTACTTTCACGCGTCAACAGCTCCGACAACTCCGACAGCTCCATATGTAAACTTTAGAATGAATCCAGTAGTAAATTTCAGTTTTAGGCCACCGTTTTTGAAAAACTTCCTATATGCAATTTTTGGTGAAATTCAGTAATATTTCAAATATTTAGTCATCATATTGGATCCGCCATTCGGAATTTTTAAAATCTAAGTTCAGGTAGGTAATCAGCAAGCTCTAAATTCTCTATTTATCAATTTTCAATGAAATCCGGTAATATTTGAAATGTTTGTCCGCCATCTTGGATCCGCCATTTTCCAGTGATATTTGAAATTTTTGTTCGCCATCTCAAGGGCGTAGCCAGGGGGGAGCGATGGGGGCGATCGCCAAATGGTCAAGTAATAACCAAAATAGTCGGGGGATTGCGGTTGCCGTTGCCTCCAATGACCTCTTTTTTTTTGCTTTTTTGTATAATCTGCATTGGACCCCCCCCCCCCCCAAAGAAAAATACTGACAGATTCGTAATCAGCGACCCCGAAAACCCCTATCTACCAATTTTTACGAGAAACCGATTATATAAAAAATGTATGCCGCAAAGGTTAAGTGTTTTTACCTTTTTTGATTCCCGATTATTTTTACATTGAAAAAAAAATTATTATTAGGCTTATCCTTCAAGATTTACATGTCAGTTACTACCTCCATGTGGTCAGTGTTAATTTTTTTTTCCTTTACAGCAATTTGTTTGTACTGCATTTTTTTCACTTCTTAGGTGAAAAAAATTTGGTTTTCTTTTTTTCTTAAAAAAAAATAAAAAAAAAAACGTTTTTTCCTTAAAGTACACATCATAAGCTTTAAATTGATCACCTATAAAATGTCGATATCATTTTCCAAGACTTTATTATTTACGATCAAAGTTAAAATTCAATGTGAAAAAATGCAATTTTCGTAAATCGACACTTTAATGGCCTTATTTTTGTAAAATAATTTTTTCTAATTTTTTTGATGATAGACATATTTTAGGTAATCCCTTTAAATATGGGAATCTCATTGTTTGTTTATTTTCTATTTTATTCGAGTACCATCGAATTTTACGAAATAGTGGATATTCGTGCAATACGCAACTTCCGGGATATTAAAAATATTTAAAATATGTAAAAAGTTTAAACACACGTAACGTGTTAGAAAAGTTCCTTTCTAATTCCTTGTTTCATGTCGTTTGATTTTGTCAATAAAAGTTACAGCTAATTTTGTATGGTGCACGCGCTCGCGGACGCCCTCTTCCATCGTAGCATGCGCAGCACGAATAGAAGCGGTAATTAACAAATTACATGTTAAAAAAATACATCTTTTGTAAAATTTCCCGTTCTTTCGAATAGCTTATTAATTTTTTGATAAAAATTAAATTTAAAAAGTTACCTATTAGCGAAAAAACTGCATTTTTGTATAAATTGTTAAATAAAAAAATTAGCACCCACCTTCTCGCGGAGACATTTTGAATTTATTCTACACACTTTCCCAAACACCTTGCAAAAGAATCATCGATCGGAGAATTTTTCCGAAATGAAAATCTAATTGATTCCACTATATGTTGTTCCATCTTACCGACGATTTAGGGGTACTTAAAGGCGACAATTTCAGCAATTTGAGAACAAACTATTTTCTTAATTGATCTGATAATTTGTTTCCTCTACCACCACATCCTGTATAACTTTATAATGAACGTTTAATTAAAAAAATAAAAGATATCCCTTTATTTTTGTTTTACTTGAATTCATTTTGTATGTAATTAGTTATTAAAGAATAATTAGTTATGTACTGTTTTTATCAAGTGGAAGGTTTTCTTTGACTCTGACTGTGAGTACAAAAAAAGAAGGCCCGACAAAAACACAAAAAGTACTTTGCAGAATAGCAAAAGAAGTAGATGTAGATATAGATAGAACGATATTTTATTATATAGTAGTACTCTACAAAAAGATAAACAAAACAATATACATAGTATTTTGCCCTTTCTTTCTCTTTTTTACCTCCATTTTTGTTGTATAAAAAATCCTAGTATTAATATAGGTAAGGTTTTGGAAAGATAAAAAATCACTAAAGGACGATGTGGTTAAAATTATTAATAGTATAGTAATTATAATTATTAATGACAGACAGTTCATGTTTAACTTTTGTGTTGGTGGCGGGCCCAACAACATTAATAAACCAATGTATGCAACAAATCCTATTTTAATTATTTACTTCTGCAGATAATCACTTCTGCAATAATAACTTTTTCTCTGACTAGTATTCCAGATTAAACATAATCAAACACTGCATCCAACTCGTATAATGAAACAAATACAAAATTGAAATGAGTCATCCATCAGTCATCATCATCACCGTCAGTGATTTGTCAGGCGTGGACGCAGGTCTTTCCACAATAGTTAAAATATTCACTGGTGGTAGTAGGTAGTTTTATTTAGATGTAACAAAATGTAAAGGTGGGTTCATGCAGATATTTTTAGTAATAAGAATAAGAATAGTAATAAGAATAAAAGTTAAATATTCGTTTTATAATGACCCAGTTCATGCAGTAAATCCTTATTTTTAAAATTATTACTAAAAATTATATTTACTGCATGAACTGGATTATATAAAACGAAGGTTTAACTTTTTATTCTTATTACTATCCTTATTCTTATTACTAAAAATTTCTGCATGAACCCACCATAATTCCATTAATTCATAATTTTCACTGTTACAATAAATAGCAATAAAATGATCCACTTAAACAAACCGTAAGTGCTTACTTATTTTCATACACTGTTGACGTGTCAATTGATTATTACACGTTGGCATTACAGAATATCTATGCTAACCGTAATTTTTTGGGAAAAAGTTAGGAAGATGTAAATAGAAATTAATAATATTTTAATAGATGTTCATATTTGATTTTACAAAAATTCCAAAAAATAGTACAGGAATGGTGTTTTGTATATTAGTGAGGAGGATGAATCAAATAAACGCCGGATTAAAAATAATTTTTTTGGTACACCCTGTATACTAAAAAAAGTGAATGATCGCTTACCCACACTCGAATTATAATTTCCCGGTCACTACAGAAACGGCTTTGTGAAAGAAGATTTTTGAACGTCACTGATGAGATAAGATAACAATAAGACGACCGATCATTTCAAATCGCTCAATGTGAGCCATTCACAGTGCTTTGCACAACGCACAATCGAGTACTGCCACAGTTCCCAGTTCCACGAGACATGAGATGCCGCTGGCTCTTACCGGGGCCAAAAGATATACCAGGGAGGATGAAAGATAAATAAAAACAAGTCTCCTCAGCGCGTTTGTATGATAAACTATAACTTCTAAATATAATAAACTATAAACTTCTATAACTACAACTTTAAATAAATAAATAATGTGAATCCGGAAAAACGGATTAACTTAAACATATTTCATAAAAATGCCAAATCAAAACATTTTATAACGCGCAAACAAGGTCAAAGTTATCTTCATTTGTGGATAACCTTTTCTCAATTATTTTGCCTTACTTAGCTGCGAACGAAAACAGTGTTTTTGACAAGTCTTATTTAGTCTCACAAGTCTGATTTCATATTAGATTATTACATTTAACTTATTAGATTTAACAAAAAACTCCTGAACCTTCATTATCAATTTCTAAATAATGCGAGACACAGTGGATAAGCAGTTGCTTATTGGCCAGTGAGTTGGCGCTTGGACGCTTATAATTGGCTGTTTTCGCGCGCGCGCCGACCTTCTTTAACTTGAGTTTTCTTTATTCATGTATAATAAATGATACATATTTATTATATGTGTCAAACAGACAAATGTACTGTATTAGCATACACCAAGCTTCTAGTCCTATGATTTTGTTGGGCTACCTAATTATTCTTTAGTATTTCTTTTTTATGTGTGCGTCGTGAATAGGATTGTCCGCAAACTAAAATAGATTATCGACGTTTTTAGTAAATTTACATTCAATTCGTTTCTGAATTAATTTAAGTTGACCGGAAGACCTTCATTTACGATGGCGCTTACCAACGGCGTAAATTTGAACGTCATTGTAGTAAAGTTGTTTTAAAAGATTCGTTCACTATGAATTCTAGTAACATTAACACGTTTATTTAAAAACAATTCTTCATTTATCAAAGATATACATTCAAAATCCCTATTTTGTATAGCAAATCGGTGTGAAGTATTGTTGTAGGTCACCTAATAAAATTTATATTTACTTCAACCAAAGAAGGCGAATTAAAATTCGGTCAAGTTCCACCACTGGTTATCTCAACTACTTTGGAAGGAAATGCTGCCCACGCTTGATGAGTTTTCCGCTTTCTTCCGATGCTGATCGCAGTAACATGATCATAAAGGACTCAGTAGAAGCTAAACATTCCAGCATTGTAATTTGTAATTATGCTTTTCTGATCATTTTCTGTAATCAGCGTCGAAGGAAAGCAGCTAAAATCAACAAACCAAACGATAATTATGACGTAATAGTTTACCAGGCAAACGCATTATTTCAACCTTTATTTAATTTTCGGTCAGTCAGAGCTGAATGAGGTTAATTGATAGAATGTATTACTAATGAACCTATTAATATAGATACATATAAGCAGGGCTTAGTAAAATGACGTGTTCTACCTTAGAAAAGATTACCTAGTCACTTTTTACAATAATGACAAAGAATACCGACTTTACGGTATTGATCTGTACACCACCTAATGGGACGTCCCTGTAATGCTTGCATTACTTATCAATATGTTTTAGTTAACTCTACTTTTTTAATACTTATTTTTTAATTTTTAAGTTTATAAACTATTTTGGTTTTTTATAATTTATTCGTATTTTTCAATTCGTAGTTTTTTACAACTTCGTTCTTTACACTTTATTTCATTTCCAATTTTTCCTTTAATTTTTTGTGATTAGTCAATCCTTTCCGATATTCCGATTTCCGATATTATAATTACCGATAACACCGAACATAAACTAGTTTATGTTCCGTCTCGAAGTTACGAGCAAGGAGTTAAGTTGTATAAACTCTGCGTTCGCGTTGGCGTTGGCGTTCGCGTCGGCGCGGCCGTTGCCGTTGGTCCGTTGTGATTTGACACTTTTATAACCTAAAAATCAAAATAAAAATATTGCGAATGGGTAAACACAACACAACACAACAATTAAAATAAACTCATAAAATAACTCAAAAATCAAAGTAGAAACATTGAACACAACGTCGAAGCGTCCTTACCACCAATATTTCACGCTGTAATCAAACCACACGTGATTATTTTACTGCAATGCTATTCGTTGTGACGTCAGTGCTATGAATTTGCTACGAACGGCGAACGGCAAAAGTTCCTTGAATCAAGTTGAACGGAACGTCAACGCCAACGGCAGCGCCGACGGTGTTTATAAATCACATCATTGTAACTATTGTTTTTAACTTTCGACGCGAACGCCAACGCCAACGCGAACGCAGAGTTTATAAATTCAACTTTAAACCTCATCGCTCTTGCTGCTCTTCGGGTTTTACTCGTTTATCGAGTGAAACAACAAAAGCTGCGTGAGGTTTAGATCCTCATGTAGTCGCTCGCTCAAAGGAGTTAAACTACATAAGAAAGGTTTCGACTCGGTAGATGGATTCAATCGTTAGAGTATTTAATCGTTGAGGAGCATTTGCCTCGCTACTCGGACATCTCGTGCTCGTTCATAGAGTAAAATATGTTTTGATCAAGCAGTTAAACTTAAGAGCAACTCGCTCAGGATTTAATCGTAAGCCCTGCATACAAATACTAAGCATCAATGAAAAAAAATATTTTCTAGATACATATTATAATTACCAACTTTTCTTAGATTATGTTATATGCGAGAGTGGAATTTTTTCATAAAAAACTTCATTCGATGATTATGTATTTTAAAATTATCGCTACAAGTCATTACCCAAAAGCGAACACCCTGTATATAACGAGTTACCGTTTTTAAAATTTCTGAAACGTTTAAAAGAAATACACAACTCACCAGTTCAATACGAGGCAGCGATAACATCGCAACAAGAAAATCTAATTATATCTTGGATATTTTTAACGTAAAATGTCGGTATTAACTACGAATACGAGCGCAGCACTTCACAGTTCACGCGACATTCTAACCTCTGATGAGTGATGACGGTGTACGACCTTGGCGGCTTCATATACTCGACGCAACGCCTCCCTCCCCTTGCAGTGAAATTCTCGCATGCGCTGTTGTTATTAACCTTCGCTTTTTTATTTTACCGGTTTACCTTGATACCACGGACTTTTGAAGTAGGTACAAAGTCCAAGGTCGATTAGTGGTAAGCCAATGTTATTTTACAAGCTTTTATTTAACTTGCAATGTACATATGTATGTTCGGGTTAAATCTTGCATTTATGTCATTCTAAATTCAAAATGGCGGACGGTTAAGTGGCGGACTAGTTATTTTTTGCGCACTCCCATGATATGGGTATCAAATGAAAGGGTTTACTGAGAAGAAATAAGAAAATAAAATGAAAATACTCTAAATCCAATATGGCGGACCGCCCAAGATGGCGGACTAGTACTTGTAATTTTTTGTGCACTCCCATGATATGGGTATCAAATGAAAGGGTTTGCTGAGAATACGAAAAAAATAATAAAATGACTACTCTAAATCTAATATGGCGGACCGTCCAAGATGGCGGACTAGTTATTTTTTGTGTACTCCCATGATATAGGTATCAAATGAAAGGGTTTGTTGAGAAGAATACGAAAAATAAATGACCACTCTAAATCCAATATGGCGGACCGCCCAAGATGGCGGACTAGTTATTTTTAAGCACTTCCATAATGTGGGTATCAAATGAAAGGGTTTGCTAAGAAGAATACGAATAAACTGACGTCTGCGTTCAACCCTTCGAGGAGATGGTGTACTACTGTCCGGCTAAACAGTAAGACTTAGCGGGGTCGTGTCTTAACTAATATCAACCTATACCCTAGGCAAATTCTAGCGGCGGTGAAAAAAATTCAAAATGGCGAAAAACAAGATGGCCACCATACCAATTTTAAAGTTATAACTTGGTATAGGTTAGGGATAGTATGAACAGGTTGAGAAACATTTAGATACAAAAACACGACGATAACTAAAAAATAAAAAAATAAATTAATATTTTTTTTAAAAAAAACAAGCTTTTATTTAAATGCTCTAAAAGAAGAAAATAAACTTTAAATTGAATCAAACCCATCAATTTATTACATTACACAATTTATATGATATATTAAAAGCTTGTCACGAGACTTACTTGTGTAGGTTGTAATAATTATGTAACTTGATCTTGACAAGAAAATCTAAGAAAAAAAGTATGTATTTTATAAAATAGGTAAATACATCTACACAAGTAAATCTCGTGACAAGCTTTTATATCATATAAATTGTGTAATGTAATAAATTGATGGATTCGATTCAATTTAAAAGTTTATTTTCTTCTTTTTAGAGCATTTAAATAAAAGCTTGTTTTAAAAAAAATATTAATTTATTGTAATATATGTAGATAAAACATTGGCACCATATCATTTCATTAAGGGGGTAAATACAATCAGACGGGCTAAAATTACGCATTAAAAAACCTTTTTTTTACTAAGAAGGTTTTATTTAATCATTACAAAACTTTGTATATTTGTTAAGATGAATGAAGAATTCAAAATTTTTTTTTATTTTTCAAAACAAAATGGCGGCTGCACGCTGGCGCAAAGTCACCATTCAAGGTCACCGTCGAATAGATCGTTTTGAATTCAACAACTTTAGCATGCATATTTGTTTCTATAATAAAGTTCGTTCTAAAATAATCGTTTTCAAGATACCTATCCCGGGATTTTTAGAGGGTCATTTTTTCAACAACCTTGAAAAAATGGTAAGTGCTGAATTCTTTTTCCTGATAGCTCAGAATATATTTTATTGTGCCACCTGATATCAACAGGTGTTTTATAAAAGCGGGAGGAAAAAAAGGTCTATAAAAAAGTTGCATCCTTTCTACCTGAGCAGATTATTTTTATCCGAGACCTCAATAAAACTGTTTTTTTCAATGGACCGTAGTTCTTTGAATACAAATATCTTAAAAAAAAACTTAGTTCAAGATAAACTATTAATGCTATTATATTTATATTGTATGTACATATGTATGTAGCGTTTTGTTAACAATATTTAACTGAAATTTAGCTTTCAAATAGGAATTAAATGTTATTTCCGGTTACTTCTTTGTAAAAATAAAGTTATATTATACATTACACATTACTAAAACTAAACTACTTCATGATTTTTTGGTATTATAATTTTTTCCGCGCTTCAAATGAGCATAACCGATATCGGTGTTGTGTGTTAGGTACTAGGAGTTTTCTTATTTGTACCTGAAAAATATTTTAATATTTGTGGAAGCTGGCTGGCTAAACAAACACAACTTTTGCTTCTTACGGAATATTTATTTTGCTCGACGAAAACCACAGACATACTTAAAATACACAGAACACCTATAACAGATAGGTGGGTTTATTTTATTCATAGAACACATAGTAGTGTAATGCATGTTGGATAATTCTATGGCATAGGGGCCAAATTCAAATTATGTCCTTAATAATCCTGACAGTACCTAACAAATAAGAAAACACCTTAAAATGCATATATTTTCTATACCTTAAAAGGTAAGGAACTAAGTTAATGTAAAATACATTAATTTGGTTTTCCATATTTCAATCCAATTATTCGGAGTAATGTATTCGGCGTCAAAATAAAACACACTGTATATGTATTTAAGATCAAAAAAATAATCTTTTTCAAAAAAAATATTTTATAATAAATCAAGCGACTTTCTACAATCTATATATTCTCACCTCTATTCTACTCCCTCACATCTCGACATTCATATTACTTAATCTATTCCATAAAAACTAAACTAATAAAAAAAACAATACTGCCTCCGTCTTCTATTCTTAGGCATAATTTAATAACCTGTTAGTAAACAATCTCGAGACGCAACCAATTCTATACTACCAACTACTTATAATCCTCTAATTACAATATTCTCACTCCTTAATTCATGACTGCAAAACATAAGACAATTCCTTCCAAAATAAACAAATACATTGCAAACTTACGCTTTCAACCAAATATTCGAACTTATCTTCCAAAAAACAAATACATTCAATTACTTTCAACCAATCACTCTCAACTTATCTTCCAAAATAAAAATACTTCAATTACTTTCAACCAACAAATGACTAACTCGTTATTTTCCCCTCCTTTTCCTCTACTCATCGACCGATAGGGGTAAATGGTCTAACCCTTTATTCTAAATTACTATTCTGAATAAAAAGAAAACATTCTAAAATTAACAAAAATTTTCTAATTACTCCAATTATTCATTTATTTAAATTTTCTATTAATATCGACAAATTAGACGCTAATTTAACTGTATGTAAATTTTACTTAACAATAACACAAAATACAATATCATCTTTAATCCAAATGTCTTTTTCCCCTTAGTTCTTCAGAACTATTTCTATGAACTTATTAATATAAATTCATACTCAGTTAACTTCTAATTGGGAAACGTTTAAATAAACTTTAAAAGTCTTGAAATTATATTTAAAACTGACACCACTCTCTTAACTAAAGAAAAATTTAACTACACTGGACAACACAATAAAAAATAATTTATCAAAAAATTTATCAAATAATAAAAATCTCCAAATTTCAATTTAAATCGAAAACAAAAACAACAAAACAACTACGAACTGAATAACCAAAATTCTGTCAAATATTTCGAATTATATCAAAATTCCTCAAGAACATTAATCGTTTAGTGAGTGACTCTGAAAGAACCAAGAAACCACTTCTGTCAAAAAAAATTAACTTATATTATTTTATTTTAAAAATAATTTAATTAAATTTAAAATAAAAATTAATAAATTTATTTAAAATTATATAAAAATAAAAAAACTTTTATATTTTTGCCTTATTTTGTACTTGAAAGTAATTTTTATGGTCATTATTTTTATGTAGAAGCTTTTAAATCGAACTTCAATTAAAAAATATTCTCCTCCATCATCTTTATGCTGAAAGAAAACTATCTATATTATCCTTTTAAAAAATTACAAAAAATGCCATTAAAAGGAAAATTAACTAGGACTTTATTTTTTTTCTTTTTACTTCATTTAAATAAAAAAAACAATTAATTTACAAACCATTTAAATTTTTATCTATGAAAAATTCCTTACAAAAAACCCAAAATATACTTTTTCTCTTACTCCTCCGACATTATATCAAAAATAAACTAATATTTAAAAAAAAAAATCATAAAACCTATGTATATCTTCATTTAGTTCATTTAAATTTAGAGCATACGTGACTTTTATATAAACAAATAACCATGATTGATTGATTATTGATTAAATATTATTTACACAAATCGGCGCTTTTTGAAACAACTTTGAAAACTCAAAAGCAGGCATAAGAAGACATAACATCAAAGGAAGTCAAACATCCCATAATTCCCAGAACCTGCTTAACTATAGTGTACCTGCGCGCGGCGCTGTATTGTCGGTGGGCAGGTCATTGACTTCAGTCGTTTCGTCCGACCGTCTGGCATACTCTCGCATTACTATTAGAGGTGTTTATGTCCTCGGCGTCGGTATTACATTACATTATATTATTATGTTCGCCGGACGCTGATCTCAGTT
Source organism: Aromia moschata (assembly GCA_029963805.1). Taxonomy (NCBI): domain Eukaryota; kingdom Metazoa; phylum Arthropoda; class Insecta; order Coleoptera; family Cerambycidae; genus Aromia; species Aromia moschata. The sequence continues at coordinate 1,604,746 of JAPWTK010000052.1, read as the reverse complement.
GTGTGACAAATAAAAAACTCTTGTAGGCGTTATATGTACGATACGTAAACGTTTTTAAACCAACAATGACTAATGATATACATATTGTTCACCATTATATTACTGCTGCCAGCAAGTATTTAATCTGTCTAATTTATGTACCAAAAAGTTAACAAACAGAGGTCAGGTGATAATTTAGCGTTGTTCGTCAACTTATAAACGTAACACAATAGCATGGATTATAGAGAATCTTTGAAATCTACTATAACAATCCAGTGACGGCCAGCGGACTAAGGACTAAAATCTTCGTAGGTACATATGTATATACCAATGATTTGTGCGCAGGAAGACTGATATAAAGGCATCTTAGTCATATTGGCAACTCTTAAGACTCTTGGCTCCTGTTGGTTTAAAGAGTTGGCCTAAATACATTACAGACTCAAGTAACAACCTGAAATCGAGAGGCAATCAGAACATTTTGTTGGCTTTTTTTACATTAAAAAGTTGAAAGTAATAAAAATAATACTGGTTACTCGATAAAATTTCTTCTCATTTACGGGCACCATTTTCAAAACCAGTTTTAAGCGTGTCTTTATAATTATAACAAATAACCAGAAATTTAATTTGGCCTTGATATGAACTGCTTTTGTTAATGGAACTGCTTAACGCAAGCCTGGTTGGTCAACAACTTTATCTTATTCAAGTTCCCCCCACCGAACTAAATGCTCATGACTCATGACATGCTAAAAAAATGCACTAGAAAAACTGGTTTCGTATTCTGTTGTCACATAAGGTGTACCTAAAGAATGATGTTTTTAGTTTTTTTTTAAATGGAAATTATTGTTCAACAAGTGCAACTTAAACTGTGGGTAAAAACCTATTGGTGACCTTCACCCAACTTGAAATGGCTGTAATTTGTACGTTCCGAAAAGGCTCAGTTACAGTGTACAGATCAATGCTCTCTTTACTCAGCGCTTTGTGCTCGCCACCTCAGGGCTTTTGCATTTATATGTTGATAAATGAGTCCGGTTACTTTCCGAGAGTTTTTCAATTAAGCGGTGGATCCACCAGTTCCACCAAGATGTGTTTTATTTCTCTCTAACTGTAAATATACAGAGGAAGGAAATACTTCATGTTGAATCTGATAGATCTACCGCTTGATTTGGAAACCCTCGATTTGTTGTCATATCTTGTATAACATTATTATACTAAGGTTCAATTTATGTTATACTGAATCAGCAAGTATGCCTTCATTCACCGGTACCTACACACATATAAAATGCACTATACAGGGTCTGTCCGGAAAGTAGTCGGACCGAATTTTTGTTTAAATTTATTGACAATAACGGTATATTAATATTCTTCAAAATAGGAGCCTTCTGCTTCAACACAGCGTTACTATCCCCTACCAATTACGGAAGTCGACGAAAATCGATTGCATTTTGGAAACGCTCGTAGACGACTGGCGACCGGTGCACTGTTAAGACCCCCCCCCCCACCACTACCCACGCGCGCAGAAAGGTCCCCTTCCGTCGCTTCGTCTAGACGGGAAAAATTCAACCCGACTGCTTTCCGGGCAGACCTCTGTATGTTGCCTTTGTAAGTGGTGCCTTTGCAGCTAATAAATACAGTATTTATATTATTGTTAAACAATACATAGGATATGCATGATTGCATAAGACGTGATCGTAATAAAATAGCATTGGTTACCTTGTCGTCCTTCAACATACCAAGTACATATACTAGACAAGCATTTATTTAAAGTAGCGGTCGACAAGGTAAAATAGGTAGGTGATTTATTCGCCATCACTACAAGTCGACGGTGACTCATGTGTGTGCTCATCGAGTAGAACCTCGCTTAAAGTATCGAAACCAAAAGTTACGGGCGAATTTCAAAATGTTTGAGTATGTTAATGTTATGTTACCGTTATTAGTGACGTCGAAACGCCACTTTTAATCACCAAACACTTCATTTCCCGCGGATTTCAAATAAAATTATATTTACCAAATTATATTTAATTAGCCAGAGACAGCCATCAGACTTATTTTAGGTTATTTATGTTGGGTTATAGGAAAACTCTTATATTTATTTCATCACAGAACAATATACATACATTTCATAACAACGCAATAACAAATTATACAAAGTACATATATTACATTTAAGGTTTCTTAAAATTACGAATATGACACTAAAAATATTCTAAACTTATATACTTAACAGTCGTAGTATCACAAATTCAAATAAATTTAATTGCATACAACTTACGAAGACGGGAATATAATGTATTTGATTTGCGGAATATTGTCTATAAAATCCTTAAGTTTAATCATTCCTACAGTTGGGTATTTATTGGCCCTCTGGAGGTACCTTATCTGAAGCTTATTAGGTAAAAAAATGTCCAGACGCATCGCATTGATCGCCTTCACGACCAAGTCCAGAGAAACTCCAAAGAACGACGTGGAAACCTCTTCTAACGTTAACAGTAGAATTGTAGTTAAATAAGGTTCCATGTTGATACAGTTTACGTGTTTTTTCCTCCACTGGGCTTCTTACGAAAAAGTACGGACAACCGCAGGTACTGTTGCAGATAAAATCTGGTATCTGCAGTAACTTCGACTTGGTATTGTTCGGTGCAGCGACAGTTCTAAGATTCGGTGTCTGTTTGTACGCTAGCGATGTCAGCACGTTTGAAGCAATAGCAGGCGGATGGCCGCTGGCTTTAGTTGGCTGGGGTACAATAGGTCTGTGGTACGACGCTCCAATGCGGTTCGACATTACATTGTTTGTAACAGTGGTATAAGGCGTGGCAGACGAGGTACTTGTTACAAATTGATTGAGGCAAGCACTTGGCTGAGCTTGACTAGTGGGCAGAGGTTGCAGCGTTTTGTTTACCGCCACGCACAACGGAGGCGGTAGTACGGGCTGGTAGGTAGCTGCATTTCTCGCATGAAGCGACATGTCGGTGAACGGAGGTACCTTCTGTAAAACAGGTCTCATATGCATTATGTTCTGGATTGCGGGCGATTTTTGCTCTACGCACATTATCCTCTGCGTATTAGTAACGTTTTGGCTGCTTCCCAATACCATTTGCCTCTTGCAATTCGCCCCATCTACTGGCATTATTCTGAGCATTGGCTTCTGTATAAGGGAGTCGATGTTAGACTCAAAAAGCCACATAAATTCGAACGTTGTGTCCGGAGGAAAGAACTTCTTTACGAGATCCAATTCCACGCCTTTCATCGAATCGGCGTCGAACAGTGTTTTCCTGATACCCTGAATCTTACAGCAAACTTTGAAATACGCCAAGTCCCAATTCCTCAGCTCTATGGCCCTCTCCTCTAGATACTTGCATTCGCCTTCGAAGTAGAAAAGAGGAACGTAGTGTTTATTATCAATTAATACGTAAGGTACGCAGTTTTGGGAAGCTATCCTGATGAAGCCGCACCGTTTGTGGGGCGTGTTACTTTTTCCACTAGTTTCGAGTAGCAGAACTCTAGGAATTCATACATCTCCTTAATGTCGCTGAGTGTCACTATGGTGTCATTAGTCGTAAACTCTAAGTTTCCAAGAGATTGTCAGAATGACGGAAGTTGATCTCGTTCAGTAGATTCGCCTCGGCTTTCGTTATATTCAGTTTTTTCACACTGAAGCAGTCCCGGACTTCCTTGGTGAAAAGGTGACTGTACTTGACAAATATCTTGTTCTCAGCGATCCTAAGACACACATATTTCTGTCCGGACCTCGTTAGGTAAGGCACAAATATGTTGGAAAATTCTGCCCAACCGAATTGACCTTGAACGGAGGTCCAATCTTCGGAGAGGATATCATTTGCTGGTTTAGCCTCGACTGGTTCATTGTTATGAAACGTAGCATAGGATTTCAGTTGGACCATCTCTTTTTTCGTTAGCCTCTCTAATTTTCTTTGCTATTTCTTCTATTTCACCATCCACTTTTTCGAGTTTGGTCAACTCACTTGATATCTGAAACAAAAAGAATCTGTTATGACATCTGCAGCTCATCAGATTATTTAAAATAACGCCACTTCTTGTAATCTCGTAATCACTTATTTAAATACGACTTATAACCGATTCTTTAAAAGTTCACTCCGTCTTCCGTTTACGCCATCACCAATATGACTCATATTTAATTTGATCCTGTTGCCAATGCGCCTGCCATGGGACGCCAATGCGCACGCGTTGGTATCCCATTGCGTTGCATATCCAATAATATGTACATTAATAAGGTGTACATTAATAGATTTTAATTTACAACGGTAGTTTGCAACCATCAAGTACATACATACATAGAGTGCCAGTTGTGATATTAGCAGATAGTAATAGAGTGAGTAGGGGTGGAGAACTGTAAACAAAGACAGAATATAGATGAGTTCTTAGGCGTTATATTTGTGCGATAATCTTATTGCCAGGGCCGGATTTAAATTTCTGCCGCCCTTGGGCACTGGAAAAAATGCCACACCATCACTGAATTTTCACTCAGTTATATAGATTTGATATCTTATTTTTAAAAAATTAAAATATTTAATGTATTGCAAATAATTTATTATATATATTATATACTTCAATATAATTCGAAAACATTTTTGTTTTTGTTCTTAAAACTACAAATTTTGCACTAAGCTTGACTCATAATTATATTGCAATAATTTTTTTCACAGGCAAACACGCCTGACTTTTTGAATTGCAAATTGGTCGATTAAATCTTCACAATCTAAACGTTGAAGTACGTCCGATTCGATGCATAGGATAGCTAAGTTATTGAGTCTATTTGCACTCATTGTAGAACGTAAGTAGTTTTGAACTCTTTTCAAACAAGAAAACGATCGTTCTGCGCTACAGTTTGTTACAGCTAAAGTAATAAATATTCGATATGCAATTTCTACGTTCGGAAACTCAGTATAATGTATGAGTTGAATTTCTTGAATTATCTCTTAAATAATAAATTATTAATTAAAAGAATAAAAAATCCCTATTAAGAACTTTTGATAACACTAAAAAAATTTTTTTCCACTTTCCAAATTTTGCCGCCCTAGAAAATTTGCCGCCCTGGGCACTAGCCCCGACTGCCCCACTCTTATTATAATTACTATAATCCACCACTGCTTATTAGTTAGTGTCCATTCCGCATTTTTCGGCGAATTGCAGCCATCTTGTAACGAACAGCAGCCATCTTGTAAGTTAGTTAGCAACTCTCGTTTCGGGAGTGTGCATTGGACCTCTTTCTCTCTCTTTGGCCCACTTTCGACAGTCGCCATTTCTCTTATATTTTTATTAAAACTTTCGTACTCCGTTTATCCCATTACTCACCGTTTTCCTATCTACTAAGATGACAACGGGCACTCTGTATATACATACATACACAAGTGTCACTTGAAAAAGAAATAAAATAAAAATGAACACTCAGTACATCTGCAACAATGCACAAGCATAACAGTAAATAGTTTGTAAAATAACGCTGTTACTAGATGGTGCAGACGATCTAGGAATATAAGCGACATCTATGATGCCGTGTCCAAATTTCTGTAATGTTGCCTCTAACCGAGTACTGACTACACTAATTATAAACAATAAATTATATGCAATTATCATTCGTTAATAAATAATGTATTACTCATTATAATTAATGATGTCTAACGACTAATAAATGGCTGGTGTAACCTTTAACCGCTTTCTCAGATATGGAATGCGAAGATAATAAAATCATGACTCACCAGCAAAAACAAACAACTGTCGACGGATGTGAAATTCACCGAACTTACTCGACCGTTTATTGCGTCTATTTATAAACTGGTTAAACTGGTTTCAAGCCACGGCAAACATGCGCCTTTCACTGTTTAAAGTACCGCGAATACTGTCGCACGTTGCACGAACACTTGGAAGACTGGGATCCGACTGGACGATTTAGCTAACATAAATAGAGACAAGCTGATCGTAGTGCACATGCGTAATACTTATCGATTCCAAGAATAGAAAGGTAACCTTTGGTCGTGTACACTCCGTTAATGTTTTTAAGGCGTTCCGTACTTGTACAGTCTGTACAGCAGGATACAAAGGGAACTGAACGCATTTAAGGGGGTACTGCTGAGAATAATAATTACAATATCAGGTTTATTATTTACAATGGATACAAAATATTTGGAAATAAAGTACTAGATGTGCTTAAAAATGTTACTGGTAATAAAGCACAGTCGGTCCATAAAGTACACGACATACTTGACGTAATTCTGTTCTTCTATACCCTCTTAATAAGACAAATTTAAAAACAATTTTAATTTGATTTAAAACCTTTTTTATAATTCTTGTTACTTTTGTGATTTTTTTTATTTAACAATTTCATCACATAAAACGCTTGAGAAAGGGTGCTTCATTTAATTTCCTCATTATTATCTAGATGTTCCATTGGATCTTCATTCTTCCAGTAAATTTCCTTATCTATCATTTTCTCAGTATATTAATATTTGATTACTTATCCTTCTAGGAATTAATTACTTATCCTTCTAAGAACTAATTACTTATCCTTCTAGGAAGCTACCCTAATTAAATGGCAATTATTTATGCGGCACCGTAAATTGAGCGGTAAATTGAATTCTATTACCATTCAGCTATTAGCTTTTTCCAAATGCCGCTTTCTTAATTGTTATTTCATTATTAGGTTTGACAATTGGTTGTTAGGAATATAGCTAGGAATTATTGGGCCCTCAAAGGTTTCAGGTATTTCTAATAAGTAGGGTCCGGAAAGTGGGGCACAACGAAGCGTCGGCTCGGCACTATACAACTCTATGATAATTAAAGGATAAACCGTATTTTTTAAGCGCCTTGTAAATTATACGCGTATGTATAGTCTTTCTAAACTCAGTGTGAATATATATTTTAAATTCCTTTGATGGCTAACGCCACCCAATGGCGTGCATACATCCTTTATAAATTCGAAAATTGTGAAATATTTTTTTCATTCAAATCAATATAGGAGATTAAAATTAGCCTGCATACAAAACTCATAATATTTGTAATATAATTTTCTGTAAATAATGCTCATTTAGCCAGATAATCTGAAAAAATCTGCCCAGCAAGAACCACTTGGAGGTATGAGCTTTTCTTGCCAGGAAAAAGTATTGGGTCGGGCATGTTAGTAAGAATATGAAGTTATTTTTTTTGTTTTTGCATTTTTTTTTTGTTTTTTTGCCTTTTTAATTTTTTTGTTGTTTTTTTGCTTTTTTTATTGGCTTTGGAAAATACGGTATCTACTAGAAATATGTAAGAAACAAAAAACGCGTTTTTAAGATACATACAAGGGAAATCGATGTAAAAGGACGGCAGCGCTTAAAGTTGGCGACTGATTATATTTCCGTAAACGACTTTTTATAGTACCCCAAACTATTTAGATTGGATTAAAGATACAATAGTATGGGGGTAATCGCAAAAGGGTATGACTACTGCAAATAGTATCAATGACATAATCATTTTGGAAGTTCCTACTTTTTATTATATAAATTAATTCGTTTTTTATTGGAATCTTCAGGAATATTAATATTTTTAATTTTCATAAATTTTAGAATTTCGTCCATGTTCGTGCTGTTATTGGGTATTTAATTTAATATTCGAGAATGATACGACGCATTGTCCATAACAATTACCGAATTAGGCGGAATATTAGGCAAAAGCTGTTCGTCAAACCATTTTTCAAACAAATCGGCTGTCATATCCTCGTGATAATTAGCAGAAGACTGTTATATTTTTGGCCGACAATAGCAATGCATTAGGTACAAAGCCATCTTTACTTCCGGCATGAAGAATAACAACGCGTTTTCCTCTCGAACACGGCGTATTTAAAGAACAGTTTTTTGTGTCGTCAACCCAACCGTACTTGACATCATGCGTATCAATCCAAGTTTCGTCTAAATAAATTAAAGTTCTGTGAATCACGGTACCCTTTCATTTTGCGCAAATACTCCTGTCTAATTCGGAAAAGTTAACCTAGCCTATTCACCTTAACCTATTCAGAACTTAAAATAAACCTAGTTGAAACAAACACAAACACTGCACTGGCGGAAAGACCAGGGAATTCGTAACGTCGTAAATAATATTAACGACACAATGGACCCCATAAATAGCTAACGTCGTAAATATCGAATGTATTCGATTCAAATTACAACACTCTAATGGGTCACTGCAAATGAACACCTGCCTACGAAAGAGCGAAGTTGCGAAGAGTGCGTTGCCGGCTCCTCAAAATTTTCTTAGAGTATACTTGTAGTAATATAGGTACATAAAATTGTTTTAATTTATAATTATTTTTTCCAGCAATTTTAAACGCCTTATTTTAATGCTAACTAATAAATTTATATCTATGTTTTTTTTTAAATATTTCCAAACTAGCTTTCTAAGAACGTCACGAACTAACAGTTTACTGAAGCATGAAGTATAATTGCATAGTGAGCTTAGCAATTTTAGAAAATATATCTGACAACCTTGCTTTTTTTATGTCGTCACATTCAAAAAAAAAAAAAAAAACACGCGTCCATTTCTCTTCCCCGCGCACACGTACGACCCTCGGCGCTTAGTAACGCACACTGGGACTAGTTGGCCAGTCCCGTACTGGTGCTCTGGATACTTGAACACAGTTGAACCCTACGTTGTGGCACACTTTCCAAACCCTACTAATAAGTAAATTTTAAAGAAATAAAATTATAATGTGACTCTTTGCCAAGGGGGAGTCCATTTATTCAATTTTCAATTGTTAATAAAAATGTATTGTTACGTACATACATACATATGTACATATGTATTTCTCTTTAAATAATTCAGTTCTCCAATTCAAACACGTTTATTATACTTTACAACTCTTCGACCTTAACTCTGTTGGATGGATGGAGGTATTAAGGGAGTATGTTTCCTCTGTGGTCTCTTTATAAACAATGCACAGCTTCGTGTATGATAATTTCAAAGACGTGTTAGAATTTTTGAAAAAAAAAGTGCTGACATGTCAGCATCGTTATAATAATAATAGTGTAATGCTCTTGGAAAGCAACATCATTGCTATGAAAAATTGTATCGATAATATATTTTTCCTATATCCATAGAGACTCGAGTACAGGTGTTTATAGGATTCCACGTCCGCGTTAGATCCAAAATTCGCTAATTGTGTTTCATAATTTGATGTTAATTATTAAATAAAAATATGTTAATTATTATTTGGATATATACAAAATAAAGGGCCATCCAAAAAAAAAAAACATTATATCATCTGGCTATGAACGAGACAGATGGAAATAGCGGTTATGTCGAAGCTCAACACAAAACTGTGTTGTTGTCAAACTTTTAACAAGTAGCTGTCAGAATTATAAAACAAATAATGGCTGTCACATAATGTGACAGCCTTGACAATTAAATAAGGTTATACATTTAAGATAGATAATAGAAATACGTCTTTTTTTGCTCGGCCAATTTTGATGACCGTTTTTTTTTTTTGGATGGCTCGTTATAAACAATAGACAAAACCTGAATTTATTTCGTTTGTAGGTGCAGCTGTGAACGAGAAGTACAGTTGTTATTATTTGTTAGTGGGTATCTCTAGTGGGTATCCCAAGAAGATGCCATACCCCCATTGGGATACGCCACTGCCCTGTTTACACTATAAATCATTTATGTGTTATTTTAGTCTTTATCTTACAACAACATAACGATAACGAAAAGGAACTGCGTCTTAATTTATTGCTTGCGACCTCCTGTTTTTTATCTCCCACGATAACCTTATGTGTACATTTTAGATAAACTGCTGCTGTTGTAGCTCTGTACAAGTATAAAAGCTCGCAGTTACAATCTAACAATTAACAACACGCTTCGGTTCCAGTTTGTCCTCATCGTAAATGTAATACTACTAGTATAACGATACGATATAATAATACGAAAGTAACTATTATCCTTTCGCACATTTGTCATATGCTATGATATTATATCAAACAATTCAACATATTACATATAGTGGATGTTGTACAACAGCACCAGCTGTCACGGGACGACTGCAATAAATACGAATTGAGGCGACTGTGTGTTGCATCTTACAAACTTTATGTTGTTTTTTCCTTTTTCAAAAGTTGAAAGCCGAAATTATAGATTTTATTCATTATTTTTTCTGTTGATTAATGCATTTCGCCGAATTCTTATTTGCCGTAGAACCAAATGTAATAATCGATTGGCGGGTTTCCGAAAACGCAAAAGCAATTTCCACAAAAAAATATTTTGATATATGTATGTATATACGTACATACATACATACTAATGACAAAGATCTCTCCCATATGTTTCAAACTTTTCACCAGTCCCTACATAGTACATACATATGTATACATACTTAATAGATAAGAACGACATGATTTGAAGCTTTTAACTGCGGTACACTTTCCAGGAACTGTCACGAAAGAAATATATACCCTACAGTTTAAGAGGTCCATTTATTGCACAAAAACCACGTTTCTTTTTCTGAAAAGGGAGAAGTAGATAGCGTAACTACCAGTGGCGGTGCGTGATATTTCAGTTAGCCATATCTTGAAAACGACGCATGGGACCCACTTCACTTTTTAGGTGATGACTATACACCTCTTACAGAAAGGATTTATAGTGAAAAAATCGTCAGCAAAGTTTGCGAAAAAAATTTCAAAAACGCTGGAGCACTCCCTGGGTTCTCAGTAACGCTCTGTGGGATATTTGCAGTATATTTTTTTCATAATCTAGAAACAAATATAAGGAGACGTTTTTCGTTTTGTTGCAAAAATTTTTTTTTCAAAAAAGTTATGGCCATTTTAATTTTAATTTTATAGGAACATTTTGTTTCCCAAAATTAAACTTTTTGAAACACAAAAAACTTTTTGAAACAAAAATATTTTGTAACAAATCGAAAAACGTCTCCTTATATTTGTTTCTAGATTATGAAAAAAAATATACTGCAAATATTCCACAGAGCGTTACTGAGAACCCAGGGAGTGCTCCAGTGTTTTTGAAAAATTTTCGCAAACTTTGCTGACGGTTTTTTCACTATAAATCCTTTCTGTAAGAGGTGTATAGTCATCACCTAAAAAGTGAAGTGGGTCCCATGCGTCGTTTTCAAGATATGGCTAACTGAAATATCACGCACCGCCACTGGTAACTACAGAACAAATATTTACGGTTGACAGCTTTCGGGTCGATTTATAGTTTTTACGTTTATTGCTTTTTTTATTTTGAACGTGGTGAGTGGTATCAAGTTTCTTCTGGGTTTACTAGAACAAGTAAATAAGCATAATTATAACCCCTGCAGTATATGTATGCCTATGTACATACATATGTATGTGTTTCGTTGGCACATGCCAACTTTATTAATAATACTTTTAGTAATGCATGGGTAATGTTTAGTAATGAAAATATGCGAATAAAATATTCTTATATTTTATATACGTATGTATGTATGTATATATGTACATATGTACAAATTGGTAAACTACAAAACTGATCATTTTAACGTTAATTAAATTCCAAAATTTAATCATTGATCAAAGCAATTTTTATTGCTCTTATACACTCAGTTTTAGTCACACACACTTAGTTTTATTGCTCTTATACACAGTCTTATAAATTAGTCTCCTCGTATCACTCATATCAGTATAGATGAAATAATTCGAAAATCAGGGCTTATTACTTCCCAGAGGAAACATAATAATACTTAACAGTGGATTTTAAGTTTGAACGAACAGAAATGTCTATCTGTATGTCATTAATCTTTTTGTTTCTTAAGTTTCTTAATGTGAAATTTGACAAACTTGCCTTATCATATCGAAATGTGGAACTGATTTTCAACTTATCGGTTAGGGGTTGGGTATAAATAGGACTAATACACTTTTCTTTATCTATAGATAATTTACCAACGTTTAAAGATATTTGTTTTAAATTTGATGAGCTTACATACATATATGTACAGCAACAAAGTAAGTTTTTTAGATTTTTAGCGTAATAGCTTGGAAAGATACAAACTGTTGTGAAATCTGAAATGTTTTTACCTGATTTTCCTTCAATAGTTCATTTGGCGCGTGATTCTTTTCGTTTTCTGATTGCAATTTCGGTTGTTGTTTCTGGGTACCTCGCCGCGTTTTTCGCCTCTCCTGATTCTGTTTTAAGACCTCCTCTTGCTGGTGCCCTTCTTTGGACTGTGTTTGCTTACAATTTTTGGTAACACCCTTCTATAAACAAACGAGTTCTGTCGATTTTGGAATCAAATAATTTTAAAGTGTGTTCTCATTTACCACTCCATAATAATCACTAGTACATAGTGGTTCGTACTTATGTATATCGATTTTGAATGAGCCACACTGCATACATACAGACTGCGTCCGTTGATATTAACAAATTGTAAGATAGTGCGTAGGTGTGGTATGTTCTCATTTTATTGGAGTGTGGACCTGGACCCTGTTTTTCTCGAAAGTGAGCGTGGCCGACATTACGTTACAAAGCCACTATCCAATAAGATCATCGCTAAATATAACCACACCTACTGACTATTTTACTATATGTTAACATCGACGGACCCAGTCTGTAAAACATTAAGTTACTTTTGAACCCCGGCAAATTTGGCAAGTGTTTGTTTTTAGATGAAAGAAGTTAATTACATTATGAATTCTGTGACGGAAAATTCGTTGGTAATAATAGATGAATTATGTCGGTCTACGTCGGTGGAAGAAGGGACGGCACTTGCCATCGCCATCATCGAAAGGTTAGCGCAATTGTCCGCTTTTACTTACGTCACTACTCACAACACCATGCTAACGAAACTGCACGAGCTGTATCTCAATGTAAAAGTGTAAGTATTTTTTACGTAAGTGTATTATATTCTTATACGGCATAATAATTAATGTTTTTCAAAATATGAAATATAAATAGGTACAGGGTATGCTTTTATATTTTGACACCTACCTACATAATCACAAAAGATACAAAACAAAATGAAAAAAATCATCCATATCGAATTATTATTGAAGAATACGAGGTGTGGCTATTAAATAACCAAACTGCTGTCATAACACTTTTTATTCATTACCAATTACAGTAGCAACTTTTTTGCCTTCAATGTACCCCCTGGCGATCTCTGAACCACTCCATACGACTTTTCCATTGTTGAAAGGAGTTCTGGAAGTCCGCTTTTGTCAGCTGGTTCAGAACCTCCGTCGTTTTTGCTTTAACCACCTCCACACTTTCGAATCTTGTCATCACAAGTAATCGCAGCGTCTAACAAGCGTGGATCAGTGTCAGTGTTGTTTAAAATGTCAGTGCAAATGTTCATTCTTGATTCCTTTTGCTCGGGAGTGAGGAGTTTTGGCACCATTTTTACGCAAACTTTGCCCATGTTGAACGATTCATGTAAAATCTGGCGAACACATTTTTTTGTCGATTCCTGTTATTTCAGCAAGCCCTCGGATGCTAAGACGATGATCTTCGCGGATTAATTTGCCCATTTTTTCAATGTTTTTCAAACGACTGCTACAAGCAACTCACTGACTTGTCCAGCGAGCTCAGGGTGGGGAAAGTATCACCAGACACAGTTCTGTTCAAACTTGTCGCGACACGCTCACAGCGCGCTGGTAGCAGCATCAATTCGGTTATTTAATAGCTACACCTCGTATGTACATAAATCAAGTTCCAAAAGTTTTTCTTTATTAATTGTATTGGATTTCTGTATTACTTCATCCATATTGAGAAAGAAGTTGGAAATTCCTTTTTAAATATGTACATATACAATATATATAAGAAACAACAATTAAATCACTAATTCAAAAAAAAATTATTAGCTATTAACTAGTCGTCGAAGTTTTATATATATATATTTTTTTTTTTTTAGATGGCAAATGGAAACTATATCATCCGGTAAAGACCCAAAGAGTTTCCAATTGGATTTTCGATACAACCTGTTACCTGGTGTGACGCCTGTAAGATTTTATGGGGTGTATGTAGTGAGAAACATTTGGCCAGATAGCATATTAGATGATATTTATGAGGTGTTAGATAAATTAACCAAAATGCCACAGGTAATACATGTACAAGTATATACTTGTATATGATATATATGAATATATAATGTAGATAATTTCAAAACGACACCTTTATGTTTCAGTCAAGTAAAATATTCATGTTTTTTCTTTTTTGTTAAAATATCAATACTTGCTAAAAAAATTACAATTGTAAAACACAAACAACATCAACTGCTGCCATTTTAAGTTTTGTAACCGTTTTATAGTTGATAATTTTTTTTAATAATCACGACATTCATGACGAATTATTTTTTTCACGGTTTGCATATTTCGTAACATTATTCCAATAGAAAAATATTAATACGTTTGATTAAATTTCCAGAATGTAAAATTAATCCCGATCGATGAAAAAGTTCGACTTAAGTACACCGTAGAAGCGGAATTTCGAAAACTGAAAGCCCAAAAGAAATTAACAATAGCCGAAATCAACAAAATCCTGAACCAATACCAAAACGCTTTGCAAAAACTCGGACACATCATTCATTCAATTGATGTAGCTCCCTCTACCGATCTTCTCGAGAATGTTCAAGAAAACATGCCGCAAATACGGCATTCAGTGTTCGAAAATTCGGGAAGTTTAAGAGAGCAATCAGGAGATTGCATCGAAGAGGATTTTCAGACGATTAGCGAAAAAATGAAACAAGTTTTTTTTCCCAAACAAACTCTATTCAATGATCCTTCAATTGGTATAGAAAACCGAAGGACCACACAGCAAATTAATGAAATATTCACTCCGGAATCATTACAACCGAGTCAGCAATCAATGTCTTCGGTTAACATTCCCATGAACTCATTTCAAATGATTCCAAATCAGGAAGGCTTTATTCAAACCGAAGACGCCTATTCTAACAATTCGCATTACAGAAATATCTCAAATTTCATTGAAGAGAATTCGGAAAATATTAACAAACTAGTACCCCAAATTAATTTATCGTACAAAGAAATGCTAAGCGTTAGTCAGAGTAGTTCTGACCTCGCCCAAAACGTATTTGGTCTGTTTGGAACGGACTTCGTCAGGCCTACAGGTGGCAATGAAACATTGTTCAATTTCCAAAGCATCTCTGAACCCAGTCAGACTCGTCAGTTTCATAATTCCAGCGAGAAAAGCTCCAGTATAGACGTGTCAGAGGACATGAACCAATTTCGATTCTCGGTGCCTCTTTGCAACGATGTATCGAGAACTTCGACGCCCATCGTACAAGGAGCACCTTTTCAAAATTTCAGCAGAAGATTTCATCACGCTGAAAATGACTTGCAACTGAAGCAATTGAATAAATTAGACAATATCGATTTGGAATCCATTAGAGAAGACTTGGAGATATGTAGCAGAACTTTCACGGAAGAGGACGACTTTGAGGCCACCATGTTGAGCTCCACCGAGAAACTCTTGCCAGCGAGCAAACAATCCAATGTCGAAAAAAAAATCCAGTTGCTGAAAAAGTTACCTATCAACATCTGATGCCCAAGGTAATTGTAATTGAAGGACCGAATAATACAACTCTGTCATTCGATGGAAACGACGACATTAGTGAAGAGCAAAGATCCTTGATGAAAAAGAAAGAGGACGATGTTGCATTTGCAGAAGGTGATTCTGCAAATAAATACGTTGCTGAGGAAAGAACTGAGACAGAACAGAATATTGTAGAGGATGCTTTCCAAAACAGCACGAACTTCATAAACTCCTATAACTCAGAGGGAACAGACGAAGGGGAACGTACAAATTGCTTCAAAATGACAGAAGATACGTCAGTTGCATCTCCCAATCCGCAGATAGATAATGACTCAAGACCTTCAATAGCATACGAACCGAGAGAAAAACCGAAAGCAGCAGAAAATGTTTCTTCATGCGACGTGAACAAAACGGTAGCCACAAGCATCTCGTCTGCATCTAAGCTAAGAAATTTGGAACAGGTCACCTCGGGCTCTAGCCCACAAGAGGAAGAAACCAGCGACAAAAAGACGTGCGACAAATCAACTACGAGCATATCGAGCGCCTCTAAAAAAAGAAATCTGGATCAAGCTCCTACCCAAGAGTCCAATTCAAACGAAACTCTAAACCAGACGTCGGTTTGTAGGACATCTGAAAAATCTGAAACGACCAGCAGCGCCAAAGAAAGCGACTACGGCGGAAAGGCGAATAAAGCGAAAGCCCTTAAACCGCGCGGTAATCAGAAAAAAAGACGAGGATGGTAGAAAAAGGCCAAAAACAGGTGGCGCGATTCGACGGCGGTTCGTGCCGCCGCGCAAGCTTACCGCCAAGGAAATTCGGGAGGAATTCAGGGAGCAAGATCGGAAACTTCTAGAGAGCAACCCCGGATCGTCCGGTTTCACCAAGTACCTGGAACAGGTCATCAGAAGGCCTTCGGTAAAGCAGATCCAAAGTGCCACCCACGTGGCCTACTTCACGAGAACGGAAGAGGGGATCGAGGTTATACCGGCGCAACCCGCAAAGAAGACGAGAAAACAATCGCCGCTCAGGAGGAATCTTTCCAGTGACACCTTCAGCGCGTCCATCGTGAGCGACAAGAACGCTGCGATCTTCGATAGTTACCTAAATTCTAAGGAAAAGGACTACAAGACATTCTACGCGAATTTCCGCAAGAATCAACAGGCAAATAGTAACTTCGGCAACGAAAAATGGGAATTTGAGGAGGCAATCGAGAGTCATGGCGATTACACCAATGACACCGTTACCTCGCATTTTGTCAGAAGAAATTCTGAGATCGTTGCGGATCAGAGTCAGACAAACAATCAGCCCGTGTTTACGCCAAGGATGGGGCAAATCTGTATGCCGTTCACCCAGCAGAGTATTCACGCCTTGACGCCTGACGGCTTCTACAAGGACAACAAGGAGGATATAGTTAGAACCATGAACAAGTATCTTTCGAGCGGAACTGCCGATAACACACAGGATAGCCGGCCTACCGGAAGCCGTCACATAATGAGAAGTATTTTCGATAACGGCGATATAGATGCTTCCGATTTAGATATATGAAATGTTAAATTGGTTGATAAAAGTTTCCATTAAAAGATTTGATTTGTTAAGCGTGTTTAAATTATATTTTTATGAGGATTCTGCGTTTGTTTTGGAGTTCACGCGCGAAAACACGAATTAGTGAAGCAGTTGACAAGAAGCTTATAATTGGGGGGGTATAGATGCAAAACTCACATTATCCACTTTTTAAAATTTTTCAGGAAGGAGGAACAACTGATTTCTCACTTTTCAAGTGACTTAAGGCACTGAATTTTTTTGGTATTTGTATTAGAACTTTACATTTGCTTCTCACTTGGTGAAATAACAGCATAACAATATTTGACTCCAAGAAAGTGAATTAAAATTTGGATAATGTGAGTTTTGATACAATTTTTTTGGATAATGGTAGTCTTGCTCCAAATTATTCTACATAATCCTGGAGTGGGTACTGGAACCTTCGGCGTAGAAACAAAAAACTGGACGTCTTCCACGAAACACCGAACTACTACACTTTTCTCGACGCGCGTTTCGCCAACTAAGTTGGCATCTTCAGGAGAAGATTAAAATTAAATTCTAGCCTACACACTTGCACTATTTATACCAAACTGTCCGTTCACTGAACCGTAACTGTCTTTGTTTATCAGAGCAAACAGTGGACTGGTGGGTATCGGACCATTGTCCTTATTCATACTATTGTTACACTTAATGATTTCTAAACTTTCAAAAGCATCCAATTTAATACAAAAGCAATTAGTTTAGATAATTTTGTTGCCAAATTAAATAACATTTTCCATACCATAAAATTTACATATGAAGTGGAACACAATGAACAGCTACCATTTTTAGATGTATTAGTTATTAGAAATAGTGAAAATAAGTTAGAGTTTGATGTATATAGGAAAGAAACCGCGACTCTTGGATATATTCCCAACGATTCATTCCACCCTTTTCAACATAAAATGGCAAGTTTTAATTTTCTAGTTCACCGTTTGTTAAATTTCCCCCTCAGTAAAGAGAGGTTTGAACATGAGAAACAATTAATTAAGAATATAGCTAAGAGTAACATAAGAGCTAGATAAAATTTTTAAAAATACTAATATCAATTTGGTTTATAATTCTAAAAATAAACTACAGACGCTTTTGGGTAACCCCAAAGACAAAATCGACAATAACGAAAGTCAGGAATGTACGAAATAAGTTGTAAAGATGGTATATTGGGCAAACAAAAAGATCTATATTGACTAGATTTAAAGAACACATGGCTCATTTGAAATATGGCAGAACAGAAAAATCTTGTGTTGCCCAACGCGCTTTTAACAACAACCATAGGATAGACATAAATAATTTAAAATGAATTAGAAATGTAACAAACAGTAGACAGTTGGATGCTTTTGAAAGTTTAGAAATCATTAAGTGTAACAATAGTATGAATAAGGACAATTGTCCGATACCCACCAGTCCACTGTTTGCTCTGATAAACAAAGACAGTTACGGTTCAGCGAACAATGGCAACATAATTGGTATAAATAGTGCAAGTGTGTAGGCTAGAATTTAGTTTTAATCTTCTCCTGAAGATGCCAACTTGGTTGGCGAAACGCGCGTCGAGAAAAGTGTAGTAGTTCGGTGTTTCGTGGAAGACGTCCAGTTTTTTTATTCTACATAATATTATTTTGTACACCAAAATTCATTCAAAGTTAAGCTAAGAAAATGAACTTGGAAACAAACTCAATGGTATATCAATAAAAAATTTATGTAATATGGTAGTTCATAATCAAAATAAAAAGCTGCACAAAATACTTAGAATACGGTTTTATTATCATCACCACTGACTGATGAAGTGAAATATTTCTATAATGAACCTAAAATTGCAAAGTACAATGCTGACAGTAAAAAGTTCTACAACTCACAAGTTTTGAAACAATTCACAGATTCCACAATTTAAAATAAATACGAAAATGTGAATTTTATACCATTTAAAACGGTGTAGTTCAACATGATGAACAAGATAGCGCCACTAACTCTGTTTCGAAAAATTATGGATAATGTGAGTTTTGCATCTGTACCCCTCAGTTATTCAAAACTACAATCAATTCCGGTGGCGACAGATAGAATATTTTTTAATGCGTATATCGTCGTAGTAGAGCATGATAATCATATTATCTTTTAAGGGGTGATTAATAGGCATGTTTTCATTAAGTACATATTTTATATTATACTATAATTATTTCAAAAGTTAATAAAATGCAACTCTTGTTGAAAGAATACAAGGGGGTAGAATTGAAAAGAGGTGATAAATTTGGTGGGTAATTAGACTATTTCGCATGGGCACTGACAGCTCCTAATCAAGGCTCTAACCTTTAAACTCAGATAAAATTTGATCATGAAAGACCAATTACGGATAACAGTCAAGTATAGGCACAGAATTCTTCCAGTACCTAGGTTACGATTCAATACTGTTTGGTAAAGCACGCTAAAGAGGCCTAATGGTTCACTTCAGCTGTTGTACATCCATAAACAATGTCCGCTCTCGTTATAATTGTGTATGTAATTCATATTGACGCCATCTGGCGTCTTAGTCATTCTAGATAGCATCTGGCAGTGGTCAACTACCCAGTCATTCACCCTACCCGCAACGTCTGGCGTGAAATATTTTGAACTATATGTTGTGTCCAGACTATACAGGGTTGGAAATTCTACGTCTTTAGACGGCAGTGTTTCTGCGCATATGCTGCTCCCCAAAATGATTTTGTTTCAGTCAGTCCAGTTCAAACTGCAATATTAACTGTACCCGTCTCAGGCGGTTCAAGGCGTGTCCTTTTCCCTTTCACACCGAATATTTCAGCTGCTAAACTACCATCTCAGAGTGAACGTTTTCCATACCTGTATAATCGGTATAAACACAATACGCGGTTAGAAGTGTGTAACATGTAAACTTGTTAACACACAGAGTTGGATTAATTAACTGATCGCTTTCGATGCATTCACCGCAAAACGTAACAATGTCACCACAAACTATGTTTTACAAGAAACATAGTACTACCTACATATTTAAAAAAGAAAGTTAGTGCAGCGGCATCTCTAATAGTTGCTTTGCACGATAACGGTTTACATACTGTCTATGTATGTACTTGTATCTACGTTTACCTGTTAAATAGAACATTTTTCTAACAAACTTTAAAATTCCAACGTCATTTAGTACGTGTATTTCTTAGTAATTAGTTTTAAATGCAGACTGCAGACGACATACTAAAGATTTTGGCCACTAGCCAAATTCTTTAGTATATCGTCTGCAGATTCACATTTTCGTAAACTAATGAAATTAACTTCATGTTCTCCAAGAAACTTTTGCCAAAAATGTAAAATTTATTCTAACTGTCTTAAATATTTTGTTGGTCTCTACTTTGACCTTGAATATTACATTCTAAAATTGATGTAAATGATGATCGGCTCTCAGCTCAATAGGTATATAGAGTTATCAAACATATTATTTAAAACTGTTCAAGTCCTCTATAAAAACAGGGCATAAAGCAGAATTCAGATTCAGGCGTATCGCGTACGCGGAAGCCGCGCTTTGAATTATGATTGGTTAAAATCATAACCATAAAATTCAAATATCTGATTTTAACCAATCCTACGCGTGAATCTGAATTCGGCATTATATAGGGATCGGCCTAACGGCTTTGTTCTAAAATTTTCTAATTCTAAAGAAATTAATTCACTGTTTTTGAGCTACTACCATTATTGTTGAGCTACTACCTAGTTTTCTTCAGTTGAAACTATTACTAATACCCGTCTGTAATATTTATTTTGCAACTTTTTCTTCCCATTAAAATGTTAAAACATAAGTTAAAACAGTTGTACATTTAACGCACGGGCCTTAAACCTAAAACCGGTCCTGTACCAAAAAAAAGGGCATCCACAGGGCCACAATGCTTAGTTCTTAGTTTATATATGTATTTGCAATAATATTTTGTTCTATAAAAATGATTTTAGAAATCATTAAATCTAAATATTACTCAAATTAAAATTACATCCTAGAGTCATTATTGTTTTATATGCAAAAGCAATAGTTTTGTATTTCCATCTGTTTGTTATTTCTTAAGAAGGCTTTGCACGTATTTACAAAGCGACGATTAAAAACAAAAGTGAAAGAAAATGACCAAAAACGTCAGGTGATATGGTTACACAAATAAAAAGTCATCAAATATTAAATACCTACATATGTATGTACATATGAATGCTTTGCTGGAATGTTACTTTTCATTCTGCCTTTAACACAGGAATAGAGTATTTTAAAATACGATAATTCTATATTTTGTGCAAGTTACTAGTACACGTTTGTGTAAAATGTTCTGGTAAGTAACCATTTTTTTTAACTACGTAAATTGTATTTAATCTATATATCTAATTCATTTATAATAATAGATTGTACTTACCATTATACGTATAAAAATTTTTTTTCAATCACAAATATATTAGCACTATTAATGCAAGTTTCTGCAATATTTTGAAATGTTTAAACACGTTTGTAAACGTCACGTCACGTATTGCCGATATAATACCGAATAAAACCGAAACAGTTTCTCATTTGTTTTTGTTTATTTACGAAACAATTGATGTAACTGAACACACTATTTAGTTATTTTAAAATTTGAACAACCGCCATGCGTAGGCTACTTGATAAAATACTAATTTCATTATTTAATAGTCCGAGGTCCTAAAAAATAATTTACGAGGTTATTTTTTAAAACTCGCCTGTAAGTAACATTACTATACAAAAATAAGCATAAAAAACAAATGTTTTAACAAATAAGGTAGAGATATTTATAAGTAAGGGATAGCTAATGTTATTTGTATCTAGGCAGGTATACGGTTTGAATAGGGTTCCAATTTATAACCAAAAGTTGCTTTATACAGCTTAATGACCACTATATAATTCCCCTCAAATAATGCCTTAGGATTGGCAAGATGTAGTCTTCCTGTGACGTAAAATCACAAAATTGTG
This sequence comes from Aromia moschata, assembly GCA_029963805.1. Lineage (NCBI taxonomy): Eukaryota > Metazoa > Arthropoda > Insecta > Coleoptera > Cerambycidae > Aromia > Aromia moschata. The sequence continues at coordinate 1,582,716 of JAPWTK010000052.1, read as the reverse complement.
ACCTACAGCAACAAGTGGACGCTGTCTGTAACCTAATTGACTTTCAGCATAGTATTTGCTAATCCCAAACTGCAAAATAGTGCCACAATCATTTTACAGTTGCACAAATTAATTTTGGATAGAACTCTGGTTAAAATAGTGTCTTGGGTATTGAAGAGTATGAAAATTAAATAGATTTTCTATTTTTTTCAAAGTATAAGTACTGTATTGTAAAGCAAGGATTCTAGATTCAAATTTAAAATTAGTAAGAGTCCTCGTAAATCTATTAATTGGGAGGAGACACTTCTTTGGCGAATAGAAAGCACTTTAAAACCAAGGAACTATTTAATGGCGTTTTCGATTTGCTTGAGCGCGCCTGTATTGTTTGGCAATGTCTCTCTATCTCATGTTATTATTCATACTAACAAAGGATATATGTAGATATATCTGCACATAAATAGTGAGGGCATTTAACTGGAAAACGCTGACTGTACTGACAAATGTCACTTTTCCATAATCGTAATCGTCAGCTGTTGTACAAACAAGCAACAAAGAACAAAAACAAAGTGAAACTAATGTAGTTTAATTTTCAGGTATTGCTCTTATTTGCTGACTTAAATGTAAGAAATGTAAGATTAATTTTCATTGTAGTTTTTTAGATGATATGGATCGGCCCGGCCAGACTGGGTATTTGTTATTAAACGAAGAAGGTGCTGTCATATCCTCCTCTGGCGATTTAGAAAATGACGAAAAATCCGCAGTAATTATTATGGGACTAATTAACCTCACATCACAAATAGATTCGAACGCATTCCCACCTGAAGAAGGTTTTAAGAAGCTGTCGATAGTATACGACGATCATTGTTACATTGTATGCTTGTCAAATAGAAAGATTCACATTGTTAAGAAGACTTTAACATCGGATTCTACACACAGTTCCTCGTAAAATAAGCAACCTAAATGAACATAATAATATACTTGACTAAAATGAAATTGATGCAGATTATCATCCTCTTTGGTGGTATTTGCTTTTCTCTGTACCAATTATACTGTTTGCTAAATGATATGTAATGAATAGAATTATTTACAATTATATCTATTTATAGTTTTTCATTTACTGCAGTAGGTACACCCCCCTTCAATCTGATTCATATACGGCTCATGTTAATTACATAAATAAAATATATGCTTAAATTTCAGAAAATCTGTATATAGAAATATTAAAATATTACACGTATATTGTCAATTCTACAGGTTGTAAGTAGGGAAGATTTCAAAAAAGTAAGATTTTAACTTGTCAAATATTTTGCAGAATGTGCATCTAATCTACTCTCGAGTCGAGTCCCTCTTAAGTCTCCTTCGCTTAATTCACGTTTCCTCTTATGTCACCACGTTTTTCCCCATTATGTCACGAAACTCTCTCTCTTAAGTGGCCGCTTGTAAAAGTTTCAGAACTACGTTTGGAAATTAGATTCTCGCATGAATATGTACAATTTTTATTGAAAAAAAATATTGTGGAATATGACTAATATATTAAATACAGACACCTAACCTTTAAAATAGGTCTGGGTTGCCATCTCGGACCTACGTCTTGCCCGGATATTTTCAGTCAGTGGCAGAGTGGAGGGGGAGGGTAAGCGGGATATTTAAACTCCGTAATTTTAAAAAGCGTAAAAAGCTGACATAAGTTTGTTTGATGCAATGGTTTTTCCTGTTTTTTTTTTTATGATTCTCACTATTTGAATGTTTTTTTAATGCTTTTTTCACAGTCATATTTGAGTGTAAATGTAACACTATATTTCGTGCATGTTGATTAACCATGACTTATTATTAGGATCCTGTAACCATCTGTCATGAAAACTACAGAGGTAGGATTTTTTTCTTTGCAGAGGGTTCCATTGAAAAAAGGTATGCTGCACTTTCAGTAAAATATTCGAGAGAACTAAGATTTTTACCGCCACACACCTGACAGTGGTTCTCTTTTTTTGTGCTGTGAAGAGGTTGTTCTCTTCTTTTATCTATGAGGTTGTCGTCTGTTCGTCCCTTTAAAATAATAGAGAACGACTGACATCGAACGTTGACTCGTTGACCCGTAGGCTGGTAGATGGCGGTAAAACATACATATAAACTAAACCTGTGTTTACTCTACAGGAATGTAACATCAGAAGTGCGGCGTTGTGTCATTTTTTTATTTCCCGAAAATTTTTTTTAAGTACAATTAAAGAAAATATCTGTTAATCCCCTTGGCCCGGAGAAATTTGCGTAAGGCCGGAGACCCGGAGATCGTCTCCAAGGCCCGGAGAGGTGGCAACCCTAGTCAGGTGTCTTTTAAAATACACTCGAACCCCTCTTAAGTCGCCAAATCCGTGCATCATTACCTCGCTTAAGTCGCGAAATTTTGCCTCTCTTAAGTCGCAATCATAACCTCAACTTTTTTGTGTTTTAAAAAGTTTTAAAAAGAAATATTTAGAGATATACCACAGCACTTGTTATAACGAAAAATGAGCCAACTGAACGAAAAATCAATGTAAGTATACCCAGTCGTGCGTGACAAAGTTCAATTTTCCACTTGATTGAATATTTTAAAGATTAAATATTTTTAAAAGACACCTAACCTATTTTAAATCAATAAATGTATTACACAATCATTTTTTTCAATAAAAATTGTACATATTCATGCAAGAATCCAATTTCCAAACGTAGTTCTAAAACTTTTACAGGCGGCGACTTAACCGGGACGGTTTCGCGACATAATAGGGGGAAACGTAGTGAAATAAGAGAGGACGTGAATTAAGAGGGGTCGAGTGTATATGTCAAACTTCAACAATTGAAAAACGAAAACGCTCGAATAATTTGCGCATGCGCTATATTATCGAAGAAAAGTTCATTTTCAGTTTTTTCCATTTGGAACTCTAGAAAATGGGCACCGTAATAAATCACGCCTTTCGTAGGTATTTGCAAACCACGGCTACTAGAAAAGCAGTGCAGGTACAAGGGCCTTCGGCAGTGTCTGGCCAGCATGAAGGTAATTATCATTTAATGTCATTTTAATTGTACTGATTGAGGTTTGGTTTCATTACATAATAAACTCGGACCTATTTTGTTAAAATATCATTTGTACAAGCTTAATTATGCTTCTCGAATTTCTAGTTGCTTTTTCATTTTTAGGTGGTTTTAAAATCTGGAAAAATTTAACAATTTTTGTGGCGTTTCCATCCATCATTCTTTGCGCTGTGAATTGCTACTTGGCTCACCAGAGTGGTCATCATGAGCCCCCAGAATTCATAAAGTACGATTATCTACGTGTACGCACCAAGAGGTTCCCATGGGGCGATGGAAATCACTCTCTCTTCCACAACCCTCACACAAACGCATTACCTGATGGTTATGAGGAAGCTCACCACTAATTAAACATATAACATAGTAAATCGATAGTGTACTTTACGTGTATTATTTTCTAAATGTTAATAAAAGTAGGTTATCCCACCTACAAAGTATGTTCCCACGATTAATCGATATTTTGAGTTAAATGTATTGACGCAACATGTTTTTTAAAACGTCCCTTTTTATACGAGGATGAGTATAGTAGAAATAATAATTTCTTAACTAATTTATTACTCTGACTAACATCACAATGTTTTTATAGCATTTAGAAGTTTGATAACTCTTTCATCTATCTGTTGACCATGGAGTTTTCTTGAGAGCACCTCAAAATCTGCTGTTTCAATCTGAAAGTAAAACTAATTTAGTGATCAAATGTCGGTTAAAAGTAAGTTACAAAAGTATGCGTAGCAAATATTAACTTTGAGGTGTACGGTACCTCGTGACAAGGGTCATCTTTTCTGTTGGGAAGCTGTGGACAAAATTCTGGAGCCAAGAGTCTCTCGCAGAGGGCAAAGATACCGCAACAAGTTTTGAAATCGTAAACATCACTTTCTCTCCATCCCACAAGTTCCTTGAAATTGTCTGACTGCGTTTGTGTCATCCGTTTACCCATTATTAAGTTCAAGCAAGCTGGCATATTCTGAAGAAAAATTATTTCCAACCACCCTTTGTGTTATCATTTTTTTCTTACCTCTCCCGATAGTTTACGTTCGTAGTTGTTACATTCATCGAGTTCTAATTTATATTTATTAAAAATACAGTTATATAACAATTTCCTTGCAGAAGTGATACTAACATTATCCCTAACATAATCTATTGGTGTCATAGCTGAAAAACGGAAAACATGATATTAAAAATAAAAGTGTTTCAATAGTTCAGTAGTGTTTCTTGCATTACTCACTACTGAGAATATAGCTATTCATAGGCAGCTCAAATCTCGCACTAGATCGGGTAAAAGTCCTTGGCAGAGATATCCAAAGTTCTGAATTTATTGGAGGTACATTCAATTCCTTTTGGAGGGCTTTAAGTTCTTCGCAATCCAATTTGTTCTTTGGGATGGTTTTCAGTGCCTCTTCTAAAGCTTTTCTTCTCTAAAAATAATTACTTGTAACGTTTTTGTTAAAATGTATATATTCTTTTTTACTTTATAATTCAGTTCATTATCGACGATTTCTTCATTTAATTCCCTCCTTAGTTGCCTTAAAATTTCCTTGTCTAGATACGATTCAGAGTCGAAGCTCTTTGAAGAGTGTGACAAACGTTTCCTTTTCTCTTCCAACTCTGTGAGGTCTTGAGAAGACACGGCTGGTACCAATGAAGGCCTGGCGCTAGGATTGTGAGAATCTGCTAATGTAGCTACCTAAAGAATTACTTAATATATGTAAATATATTAGAAGTGATTTGACTTATTTTTGTACTAAATTCATGATCATACATTTTTGATATGATAAAGGGCATCTCAAACATAAAATAAAGTTATATATATTCTCATACCCATTTTTTGAATCTACAAAAACTTCTGTATAATGTACATCACATATTTTCATTATCCCTTTAACACAACTTAAAGTTCAATAAACCGATACAATTTTCTCGATCTCCATATTCATATGTATATCTGACCAAATTGGTATTCATTTTAAATAACTGACATGTAATTTATTTATTTTATTACATTAAAATGTATCATGAATTTATAAAAAAATTGTACGAGTACTTGTGTTTCAGGGTCCAAGGAGGCCTGAAAAGCTGGAGGGCCTCGTGAAGGGTCCCTGCTTTTTTTGCGCCTTTTTCTTCCTCGTCTTGTAATAAATTCCTCATCATCCTCCTCCTCAGCGTCTTTTTCTGAGTTTTTTTCTGCCATCTCTAGTTCTTCAGCCTAGAAATATTTTTTTTTTCAAATTCATTTTACCACCTACAGTTTGCATAATTACTTACATCTATTGTTTTTCTGTTGCTTTTTGGTCTTTTACATTCCAAAACTTCTAACTTGGAATCCTGTGCTTTCTCTGCACTTGCCTCCAAAGTTGAAGCTGTTGTACCCACGTGTTGAATACGAATCAAGGGCGGTTCTAGAAGGGAAGAGCTGCCGTAATAGGATAAGGTTTCCTAAAATTGACACACTTTTTTGGGTGTTAAAATAAGAGACATTCACTTTACCTGACTGTGGCTTCTTCGCAGGTCCAATACGAGCAATGTTTTTTCTTTAATTTGATTCGTGATATGCGGATCGGGCGTGATGCACCTGCGAGATCCTGAAGCTTTTGTTGCACCGCTAGCTAATGTAGGTGCAGGAGTCAGGGGTCTGGAATCCGTTTCTGTGTACCTTTACAAAATATATTTGTGGGATCGGTCTCTATGTATATTGTTCTGTAAATAGTAGATATTACCGCAATACTGTCAACTATCATATAAAATGTGATGTTACAAATTTGTAGGGATGTCCAAAAAATGTATTTATCTTGTCTATGGTGGATATAACAGAGGTGGATTAATTTTACACAAGTAATGGTGGGTTCATGCAGAAATTTTTAGTAATAAGAATAAGAATAGTAATAAGAATAAAAGTTAAACCTTCGTTTTATAATGACCCAGTTCATGCAGTAAATATAATTTTTAGTAATAATTTTAAAAATAAGGATTTACTGCATGAACTAGGTCATTATAAAACGAAGGTTTAACTTTTATTCTTATTACTATTCTTATTTTTATTACTAAAAATTTCTGCATGAACCCACCATAACTTTATGCAAAACCATAAACGTTGATGAAAACATTTTCATTTCATTTCATTTCATTTTTTTTATTATTAAACCTCTTACATACATATGTATTATTTATGGACCGAAATATAAAAGTAGTAACAAAATATATTACGTAATACCTACATATGTACATATTATGTAGGTAGGTATTATTTGAATGTAAAGAAAAGATGTTAAACTTTCACAAATAGTAGAAAATTGACCTCATTCGTTTTTTTTTTTAATTCCAATATGTATGATTGATCATTTTATAACTTGGAAATATAATAATAAATAATAATAATAAGTATGTATAGTCGTTCTAATTTTAATTGAAAATGATAAATACGCCTGGGGAACAAAAAAAGCGGTGCAACTTTTATATCAATTTATATCTATGTATTTTTTTTTAATATTTCCAAACGCTTTCTAAGAACGTCACGAATTAACAGTTTACTGAAGTATGAAGTATACTTGTATAGTGAGCTTAGCAATTTTAGAAAATATATCTGACAATCTTGCTTTTTTCTACCTATTTTCAATTTAAAATGGAAATATAGTACATAAATATTAGAGTTAATAAACTTTGTATACAAAAAAATTGTGGTTAAGTGTGCCTTAACCGTATATGTGTTATTCCATCCTTGTCTAGGGGAGTGCTAAACTTCTCTCCTTTCATACAACACAGCAAACATTTTCAATTATATGGTATATATACTTAACTAGGTAAAGCATGTGTCGGTGACATATAACTGTTGAATGTAAATTGATTTTTTAAAATTTATTAAATACGTGATATTAACTACACATAATTTTTCGTTTAAATATTGCAATCTTATACATTTATTCTGACGTTTAAGCAATTATTAATTCCTATTAATATGAATATTAGTTGTGTTACCTTCTAAATAACTCTTCTGGTACACTTTCTACTTGTGGTGCCAGTAAATTTGCCTGGGTCTGAAGATGTTCGTTTGTGTTGATCTGATTCAGTCCCTCTCGAATAGCCTCTATTTCTTCCGCTAGCAGTCTAGTTTTTCCTTCATAGGCCTCGAATCACACATAATATTATTCGGTCTGGTTAAAATATTGTACCTAAACCCTACCCAATTTTCTTTCGCCTGTCTTAGCATCTCCCTAGCTTGATTATTGGTGGGATGGTTACACAGCAAAGAACAACCATGGGGGTAGGGATTATACAGCCCAGCGAATGGTTTCAAAGTAAAAGGTGCTGGTCTTGCGATAGCCCTGAGTTGTACAGTTTTCGTCTATAATTTTTTTCCTATTATGAGATACTTTAACCTAACTAGTACATATCGGCTTACCACATCATATCTCACAATTTTTTTTGTGGGACTGGCTGTGAGCCCCGTTTTACTAGTAAATTTCATGATTTGTAAATAATACTTCACAAGCATATGTGAGGTCACTTATATTATTTTTTTTATTGATCAAACAGTATGTCCAGTTAGTTGCCTAATGGTGGGTTCATGCAGAAATTTTTAGTAATAAGAATAAGAATAGTAATAAGCATAAAAGTTAAACCTTTATTTATTATTTAGTTATTATTACTAAAAATTATGTTTACTGCATGAACTGGGTCATTATAAAACGAAGGTTTAACTTTTATGCTTATTACTATTCTTATTCTTATTACTAAAAATTTCTGCATGAACCCACCATAAGTAATGAGTCTGTTCTCTTATTACTTAAATAACTAGGCAGTTGCAAAGATGGAAATTTAAAAAAATACAGATTTCGTAAAAACATAATATGCCAACGATTTCTTCTTTTAAATGTTGAAAATTTAAGGGGAAAAATGTAAAAGGAAAACAACTAATGACTTAATAACAATTTATTACTTAATATTCTTTAATATATAATAGCTATAACTTTTTCTTTGGATTTAAATAATACTCTTAGAGAGATTTTAACACAGTTGGCAGAAAATAACGAATATCCTTCAAATTGTGTACAAAAATAATAATTTGTTAAGATCACATGCTTAGAAATAAGTAACTATTGGTGACTAGTAGATTTTAATATAGGTAAAGAATCCTTACTTTACCTGGGTAAACTATTATTATGTTGTAATTAATTTTTGACAAGTTAAAAAATAAATCAACCTGTGTCAACATCTACTTAGTAGCTTAGTTCCTTATTACAGAAAATTAATAATTTGACAATTTTTGGATATGATTTTGTTTATTGAATCTGTACCGACTTCTTAAAGAAATATGACCCTCATGGGTTAAAAATAAGAGTTAATCATTACCTAAGTTTGTAATTGTTATATTTAAACTGTTTTATTATGAATACTATGCTCACATAATTAAAATAAAATGCCTTTATAGTCTAATGCCTGGTCTAGTTTCTATCTATGTATACTCTCGATTTGACATTCAAGACATATCCATTTAAATCTTCTTAAAATGATATACAGGGTAGGATCAAAAAGTAGTAGGAGTAAAAAGTAGGAAAAGGTAGGAGTCAAAAGTAGGAGTACTAGGAGTAAAAAGTTTCTGTAGCGCGCACGGAGTGGTGGAGGGGGGTCGGACCACCTGGGCGTTTAGTGGGGAGCCTTGCGAAGAGACCGATAATTTTTCCAATCGCCTGCGGGCAAGTGGAGAATAAGCACGTCTAATTCCGTGAAGTCTAATTAGTGAAGGAGATTCTGGCCATGCACAGGGTTGCCACGTTGCCTCACCCCTCCTACAGTCCAGATCTGGCACCGCCTGACTTCTTCCTCTTTCCTCGACTCAAGCGGGACCTCAAGGGAAACCGATACAGCTCCGTAGAACACGTCCAAGAGGCCGTGACGGCACCTCTGAAGGGGATCCCGGAAAGCGAGTTGCAGAAGGCGTACGCGAAGTGGGAATCGCATTTTACGCATTATGTCAAAGCACAAGGGCACTATTTCGAGGACTACTAACGATTTGTACCGATTAGTTCAATAAAAAAAATTACATTAATTCAGTCCTACCAGTTTTTGATCCTACCCTGTATTTATGTCATTTGTTTCAATTTATTGCAAAATTAAAACATAACGGAATAACTGCCTTAGAATCCAGTGTTGAAAATAAAATCGCAGCCGCTTAGATACAAGATCCATTACAACTCCTACTGCTAAACAATCTACTTTGAATGGATTTGAACCTAAATTTTACATTAAATCTTTTCAAAGGTAGTTTTATTAATAGATGAGATACATATATACACTATACATTTTAACGTATACAAAAATTTGTTTTCTTTGGCATTTCAGAAAATTATGACAATCAACAAACATGTGAAAATTAATATATAAAAATAGAATGACCCAACGAGGCAGGTGAAAAAATTGGACTTTATGCATTTTTTAATAAAATCTATAGAATATTTTGAACAAACTCGAATAAAAAAATATATACCAGTATTACTTACTTAAATATCGGGGATTGTACTATTTTTTAATTGCACTAGTACCCTACGGTTTCAACTTTTTTAAAATATAGGAATGTTTATTTATTCTATAAAATAAAGAATTCTTATAAAAATATCTAATGGACTGTTGAAATTAAAAATTCGAACTATATTTTATAAATAACATATTCAATACGAGTATATTTCAAGCTGAGAGTTTGTAGCTCAGTCTGCCATTACATAATAAAAATACGTTTTAGCCTTTATAAAAGCATTATTTTGAATTCCTGCACAAAACCAACTCTGAAAATGCAGGTTTTTTAATAAACAACCAGTAACAATTCCGATAACGCCCCTGTCTTAAAAATTATCCACTCCTATGCCACTGATAACGAATACATATTAGCCGCTCTCTTGTGATATGCATTCTTTCTATTATTAACACCACTGAGATGATAATGAACATTTATAATCTTGGTACATTATAATATAAACAAAATAAAACATACAGTGAATATTTAAAGAAAATAAAATTTTCATTAAAAATCTGATGGCGCAGAACTCCATCCAATAGTTGGTTCATCCTTGTTTAGAGAGAACTTTTATCCCTTCATACAGCACACTAAAAATTTTAATTTATGTTCTATCTATACTTACGTGTGTGAAGTATGTGCCATCGAAACATAACTACTAAAAATAAATTAAGCCTCTCAAACTTGTTCTTCTCATCTCTCAAAAACATGTAAAATATTTATAAAACAATGCCGATTAATAAAGAGCATGAAAAAAGTGCTTTTATAAGGGCTATGCAACATTTGCCGGTTAAAATGAAACCTTTCAACACAAGAGAGTAATGTTACCAGTGTCGGCTCCTAAAAGTAGCAGCCTATTTAAAGGCAGAACAGCCATGGACGTAAGTAAGCCTTTAAAGGCGTCAGATCTTAGTTTAGTGCTGGAAAAAGACGCTTCCAAATCTATCGAGGTGTGCACACCGATGCGGTTTGCCGTAGTACCGGATATCAGTTCATTATTGTAGACGTTTAGGCAGTGCACAGGCTCCGTTGCTCCCCTAGGGAAGGCAAATGCTGTTATAGAGGGTGCGGAAACGAAAAATAAAATTAAAATCGAAAGCCAATAAGCAAGCGAGTGTTAGTTTGAAAGCCAAAAGTGTTAGTTGACACGTAATAGGAAAAAGAATAACACACGACAGAGACAAAAAAAAACAATGTAAATAATATACTGCACAGGAACAGGAGTTTTTACCAGAAACCAAAATCTCTTTTCAACTTTGTCTTTTTTTGGTACATAAGAAGAGTATGAGAATGGAGTTTTTAGTTTTTGTTTCACACTTCACACTGTTCAAATTTAATCGAAGCTGATTTAAACAAGTTTTTGTTATGGTCGAGGCTACAAAACAAACATAAAATTTTACTTATTACTTAAAAAGTGGTAAAAAAATATTAATTTTTGCGAAGCCACAATGCAAGCTAAAACAAGGTACCAAACCAGACATTTATCACATATTTATACATATTATGTATGTCTTCTTTTTATTTCAGAACATTTTTCATAACCTGTTCCTGCTACAACCAGTTTGCAAGTTTGCTTTAATAAAAAAAAGCATACACACCTCATGTAAAACTTGAATTTTCCATCCAAAACATTCCAAGCGCTTATCGTTTGATCCAGACTGCTCGACACTATAGTATTCTCGTCGACGGTCACCACTTGCAAAACTTCGTTTTCATGGGCCCGCCAACTTGAGATCACCAAACCGGTTCTGGTGTCCAGCACAGTTATGTTTCCAGAGGACTGGCCGGCTGCTACCCAAAGGCCAGATGGCGCTATTGCTAGACATCTTATTAGTCCCGCTGGACCTGAGCTTATCTAAAGATAAAAAATTCATAATTTCTTTTGCTTTCAAAATTTTTCGTTGGAACTCTTTGACGTGACCATTACTGAGATTATAAGTATGTAGCAAAATCGTTTTCAAGGTTATATTGAAATCCTCCAAGGTTAAATTGTAAGACAAAAACAAAAGTTTATTGAAATACATAAAACTTAAAAAGAGTACTTACTTTTAATTCGTGAATATAATTCAACAACCTGGCATCAATAACCTTAATGGTTCCTTCGGTGGTCGCGGCAAGAATTAACATTGACGGAGCTGGCATGCTCCTCACGACATTAACAGGGGAGAACCTGGGCGATTCAAGATTTCCCAAATTGGCGCCCATGAAGGGGTCCCAAACGTGCACAATACTGTCGCAAGAAGCTACCAACCTCATGCTTTCTATGAACGTCAGCGAGAGGATGGATTTCTTGTGCGCTGTAAGTCCATTGACAGTTGGAAGTGCTGAACCCGTCGCCCTGGCTCCGCAGGGACCACAGCTTCACCGTCTTGTCCCTGCTGCCCGACATAAAACTGTTTTCATTATCGAGGGCGTACAAACATTTAACACTGTGCGTATGACCGACAAAGGTCTGCAGTTTTATCTGTTTGAAGTTGAACATGTTGTCTTTCTCTGAACGACCTATTTCGTGCTCCCAATAAGCCAACCAGTTGCCACGGAGGTGCCGCATGTTGTTTTCCATCCGATTGCTGACTAGACTGAGTAGGTCAGTATTTAGACTGTCGTAGTTCTCCGTTTGTACGTCGATTCTGTTTCCGATGAGGGCAATATTACTTCCTATACTGCTCGAGGTTGTCATCGTTGGGTTTCGATTGAAATCTGCCAATGCAGATCTCGAGACGACATTGGGGTTCGAAGCTTTTATCTGTTGTTCGTACTCCTGACATAAATTCTTAATGTTGTCATGGTTTTTCAAGGAGACCTCCAGAGTATTTACGCCTACGTGTTTAAGGAAGGGTATGTAAGCCGTATGAGCTAACTCAGGGGTAAATATGAGCCGTAGCTCTTCTAAGGCAACATTTACGATGCTTTCTTTGGGCAACTTTTCCGTTATGGAGGTAGGAACGGGAGGCGATAGACTATCAGCTGATTCGGAGTCTTTAAGATGCACGTGGGAGATTTGGATGGGTCTACCGCCAACTGCCCATTCTGTCGTAGTACCATCCCTACGTAATTCGATATAGTGAGATTCCTCGTAAGATTTTGAAAGGTCCTTGTATTTTTCCGAGCATGCCTAAAAATTTAAGGGTTATTTAAGTTTAAGTTTTCGCTCTTTCTTGATTACCATCTCCTCTGAATATTTCCACTCGGAGCTGGAATGTATTTTATCGAAAATCAAAAAGAACCTTTGGAGAGCAGGCACAGCGAGGTATTTTTTGGTCATGTCCGAGCCCATTCTAATAGAGAGTATATACAGGGCATCTAGATATTTGCGAGCCAGGACGTTTCTTGCTACATGTCCACTGGGGAATGTGTGCTTAGTAGAACCTAATAGCCGGATGGTTGGGTGCAGTATATTTTTTAATATAACGTCCTAAAAAATCAATGACCATACAGGTGATCTAAAATATTTTTACTTGATAATAGATAATCTTAGAGTTTAGCGAACACTGAAAATTATAGTTTTAAAAGTGTATTAACGGTGTCCAATGTAATGCATGCGTGTGACAAAATAAAAAAAAAACAAATTAACAGTGACTTAAAGGCTTTTATTAAAGTTTTTCTGAAAAGAATTATATACCTGTAACTGATCCATCAACATTGCATCAGACAAATAAGGAATGATATGCTTCAACAGAGCCAAACAAGATATTAGGCCTCCTTCTAAATTATGGGTCACCTTTCTTTTACAGAGTACAATCAGTTCGCTCATGTGTGGAATGTACTGGAATAATATCAACTGTTCCCCATATAGTGCTGAAAATTTTATACGGTTTCTTAATTTTATTAGTGATAAAAAAAATTCCAATGCAGAAAATAAAACTTATGTAACTTGTATCAACTAAATTATATCTTTTTCTCAAAAACATACAGTTGAATGGTACATTATATGAATTATTTTGGTTTAGGTATAAAAAAAAGAGCCACTAAGTGATTTTAACTTTTTCAAGTTAAAAGTTTTTATAGTGCATAATAGCAAGTTTATAGAAATCTATCATCTTAAACTGTTGTCACAAATTGATGCACATTTCTTTAATATATAAATGTTATGAATAATGAACAATCCATATTTTTAATGGATATGTTGTTTTTGAGGATTTAAAAACAAATTTATAATAGAAAAATAATAACTGAAATGATATTTGAATTATTTTGTAACTATCTCTGTAAGTAAAACTAGTTTTATTCATAAAAGAAAAACAAATTTACCTAAATATTTGTAGGTAAATGTGAACTCTTGCTCTCTAATTTATATATTTATTATTCAATTAGATTAAATAGAAACTATCTAATTTCATTTACTGGGCAATCAAATAAAATTGATCTAATTTTGTGGCAACATAAAAAAATCCATACATACCAGCAATACTTGTAAGACATTCGAAAACCTTAACAGCATTTTGATCACCTACAACCCTACACATGGAAACGGAGATGTCAGATGTTTCTTCTTCGTTGTCTTTGGAAAGAGGCAACAAGTTTTCTTTCCCTACATAACACAGTGTTAACATCTTCAGTAGATTCCTCGATAAATACTTGGCTGTCAAAACGGGACCCAGCCGATGTGATAACCAAATTATACTGTCCGAGCTCATATCCGAAATCTTTGTATGGGATTTCTTGGACTTTGATTTTTGTACATTAGACGCTGTATTTGAAGTCGTCGAAGAATCAACAACAAACTCTTGTGAGCTGACAGACTTTTTCTCCAAGAAGGAATCACTCTCACTCTTCTTGCTGCCTATTTCACAACTTATGTTCATCACATTGTTGTGACAACTTGACGGAATGGGTATCGTAGGAGATCCAACATCCGGTTTATTATCTATATCGTCAAGTTGCAGGTTAAGTTCCTCTATATTACGCAGCTGATCGAGATTTTCTGATATCGTAGCATCCAGGGCTTCTTCTGCTGTGGAGTGATTGAAAGGTAAATCTGATGCGACATTTAGTTCCAACTGTTCTATTAGAGATTTCATTTGTTCTTCATTATCTTGCTCTTCATCGAATTCAAACACCTCTTCATCTGCACTCGGCTTAATATCCTTTCTGGGTAAAATCAGGCTAGTTTGCTTTTCACTACAGCTAGAGTCGTCACTTGCAGAAACATCAATATGCTCAGAATCCATGGTTTTTAAATGTGACGTCCTCTTGACAACCTTTTCAGAGTGCGTATGTAGAATGAAATCCACCTTATCGCAATCTTTATAGCCGCCCACAGCTTCCACTAAGGGTGTGACAAAATTATCCAAGAAACACTTTAAACCAAGTCGGACCATCAAACGAAGCAAAAAGCTGTGGTGGTAAAGTTTAGCAATTTTTCCATTGAAAGGTAATGAAAAATCGTTTGGTTCATTCTCATACAGCTTCAGCAAGGATTCTAGAAGGGTTTCGGTTACTTTTCTAGGCCCCAGCACCCTAGCCATAGAATCAAAGAGATACCAGGCAGCCAATATAGACGTTGGAGGATCTTCTATTAGCTCCTTTAAATGGGGCAACAGTATGTTGACAATTTCTGTGTCAGTGTTGGTATTCAGTTCGTCCAAGAGATTCTCTAAATGTCTCGCGCAAGACTTAACTTTGCACTCCCCCTATATTTTGAGCAAACAGTATTTTTGTTTTCTCTAGACTTTCGTACTCAGAACACATTTCCCCATTACAGTCGAAGTGATACAGAATGCTCAATTCTACAGCCACATTCTTGAAGTCCTTTAATGTGTATAAGAGGACGTATAAGTTAGGAAAATGCTTAGAGAAAGGTATAACGGAGTGTAGAAGAGGCTCTAAGAGTAAATGGGCGCTAGGAGGGGGGCAAACCGATGTCGGTGACGGCAGGGTAGGAAAACGCTTTTAAGTCCGTTAGGCTTGGCTGAAGCAGTAAGTTAATGATATAGGAAATACAAGGAGGAATGTCGTTTTTGCAGCTTTTTATGATAGTTAAGCAGGCTTTGAGACGCTTCTTGAAGTGAGCGGTAGTGGCACCCAACGCCCTCAACTGTTTGGCCATAAAAATTTCCACTATCAAGCAACCTAAAATCTGTAGCTCCTTAATACGTCTTGCGGAGATGATTCCGGCATAATTGCAAATTATTTGGTTCTCAGTTTTGTGATTTGGAGAACTTTTCCGATAATTCCGAAAATTAATTTGATTATCGAGAGGGAAAGTAAGCGATTTCGTGGCTTTGGGTTTAGCCCCAAATTTTTCCGTGAAAGACTCGGAGTAGATAAAGTTTGTGAAGGCATTTTGAACGACGCATTCTTCCATGTCCTTGACGAGCACCTCCTCTCTGTCTTCAGAATAAGTCTTCCCGCATTCCGGATGGAAAGTTTTCGATATGAAAGTGTGTTTTTTCTCCAGCAGATCCAAAGCCAAATCTGGCTTGTATTCCTTTGGCAAATAAATAGTGCCCGTACTTAGAGTGGCCGTTGGTACAGACAACTGGTTTGGTTTTGTTTTCGTGACATGTGACGTAAAGCTAGGGTTTTTAGGGCCGACGCTAGAACTTCTCTGATTACTAGGACTCCTACTGGGTTTTACAGTTTGCTCTTCATGCAAAGAAGAGCGGCTACGAGATAATAATTTAGATAACCCTAATGCTGAACGGTTAATGGAAAAATTCGCTGCTAAATCATCGACAATGTGTTCATCTTCATCACTCCTAGATGTTTCTTTGGCTGATGTCGAGTTACTTCTGTCTCTTTCTCCTAAAATATATTTTCAAAAAATTAAACACCCGTAAACAGAGAAAAAATATTATTTTTTAAACTTAAAATAACACAGAATTGTTTGTTACTTATTACTTTAAATATAACGTGATAATACACTCACTTTGTTTAACTGGTTTGTTCACAAATATTTTTGGGGGAATTTTCGCCCAAAACAGAGACGTAACAGCCTTTGGAGGATGGGAATGAGCAAAGAGCTGAACTAATCCTGATTTTGTTAGGTAAGTATGATCGTCTACTAAATGAAGACAGACATTTTTTTGCTTTCACAGCTGCATTGCCATTTAATCTAAAAAAAAAAAAAAAAAAAAAATTGTACACTTCCTTATAATGTGTTTTTAGTTTTTATTCTATAATAAAAAAAAATAGTGACTGAAACTGCACCCTTTAAGTGCAGTACTTGCACCCTTTAAGTACTTTGATGATCTATAAAACAATAATAGACAATATATTGTTAAGTGAATAAATAAACATTAAATATCTAAATTAACTTACTTATATCCAAACGTAAGGTCTATCCAGTGATGAAGTCTTTCAGACACATGAACGCTTTCTAGGGCTTGTCTATGTTTTTCAATAAAATCCTCTGGCCCCGAAGACCAAACAGGTACTTCCAGATCATCCAAGTCATCGTGTATGCTTCTGAAAATAGAGGGATCCGTATAAAATTCTGGTATACATTCATCTGGTGTCCATTCTTGCATCCTTTGAATTGAACTAGGGTATTCTGCAGGAACCCAAACGGTTCTGACATTTTTGCATAAGACAGACTTGGGAGTTCTTCTAGCCGTATATACGTAATAGGTAATAGAAGACAGCACGTCTGATACATGATGTGGTACTTGAGTTTGGGAATGATCATACGTTAGGTCCAGTTGACGATCTCCTTTATTTAAACGATATTTGGACTTCTTCAAGTCTCGCCAATTTTTTCCGCAGGGCAGGGCAAAGTCGGTCACCCAGGGAAAAACATAGTGGCAGTTTGGATCACCCAATTTTCTCCCAGAGAGTCTGTTCAAAGCAGATATGTAGGTAAAATTTGATATTTGACCTTGGATCCACAGCTGACAGAGTTCTTCTAACGACTCGTTACTTATCTGTACTTTATCGTAGGTATGGAGGGCACAACATTCGCATTTTAAATTTCCGTCGAACTTGTGACCCAATTTTTGGCAGTCTTGAATGACATTAGAATTATTAGATTCACGTTGACGCATTTCTTGAATGTAAATGTTAGAACTGATTTGAGGAAACGTGTATATCCACATATCTTCAGTCATATATATATCACTCAATTTTATATCACCTAAGGTTAAGCTATGATCATGAAGGGACTTTAGTAAGTTTAGTAACTGGTATACGAAGAAAAGGGGTTTGCTGTAACACTTGTCTAAAATAGCGGGTGAAAAAGTTACACAATCACTCAAATTATGTTCGAAATAAGGAATGTGGAGTAAAAATATTGCATTCAAAGTTTCTACAGCACAAACTGCAGGAAGTATATTCAAATGGACGTCAAACTCTTTCGAGATATCTACACTCTGCTCGGGATTACAAGTATTTACAATAGAACAACCGTATGTTCTTATAATAATATCTTTTAAGACATCATTGTAACCAACAAGGTTAACCTGGGTTTCCTTGTTAGATTCTGATGAACACGAGTATCTTTTATAAGCATCCTTCCATAGGTTTTTATAATTAGTTTGAGAAATGTATTGCATCAATTGAGAGAACATTAGTGTGCTTTCATCCTTTGGGGACGGCCTTATTCTTGGCAGCGGAATGACTTTTAAATCTCGTTTTTTAAAGACCGATACAAAGATCTTCATCCATGACGATCCAACTTCCTCTTCAGTCACAGGCCAAGCTTCGAGACGACTTCTTTCTATGAACTCTGTTAGTTTCATGTGCTTTATTAGAGACCTAAAAATTAGTAATGAATACCCACGTCCACATAATTATAGTTAACTTACTTCAGCCATAATTTATTAACTAATGCAATGTATCTATCTTCAGTAACTGTTTTCTTCAGGTACTTCTTTGGTATTCCTAACTCCTCAAAAATATTTTCCATTTTTCTTTTATCAACACAATATCACAAAGGTTTCAAATACAATTTGTTGAAGAAGCTTTCCTTGTTCATATTCGTATGTAAATTTTTTTGCATTTTAGTTAGATCCTTTTATTAACGTTACGGCCACAGGATTCCCCGATTTTTTATTTTTTATTCACACACGTAAACATAACCTCAAATATATCTACTATGGACAAATGTCACAAATCACGCCTCACTTTATGCCCGGGAGTTTTATTTCCCCGAAACGTAACAATTCAAGAATTGCTTTCAACTCGCGATGTGGGTCACATGTGATCATTAAGGTTGGGATTTGAAAGAACATTATTCTTAATTTGTTCAATTTAAATTAATTAAACTCTGGCGATGAATACATAAATTCTTTAAAAAATGTTTATTAATTTTGAAACATACAAAATATCGATTTAATACGTAAACATAGAACTATCGTATAAATAAAATACCTGTAATACAATGAACATTATAAAACCTAAAAATTCACATAAAAAAGTTTTCAGTTGCTATGTGATGTGAGTTCCCTATTATAAGGACTTATACAAGTAAATGGTCTTAAGGCTGGATCTGCAGAAAGAGAACCACCTGTAGCTGTTTTTGTACTCTCGTTCAGTAACACAACATCTGATCCATTGCTATAATTGAAAATGCATTTTAACACACAACGTCCAATCACTTGAACACTTGCTCACCTTTTTTCATCACAAGGCATGCAATCGTTCTCGTTTAAATCTACAATCTGACACGAAGTTTCGTTAGTACCATCACATTTAACCAGTGTTCCATTCAAGACGAGCAAATCATCGACTAATATCTACAAAATAAGTTTATAGGAAATAAATGACTGATCAGAAACTGCAATTTATACCCCAAAATCTTTCACACCCCTAGAAGGTGTTTTTGAATAATTCCAAAATTTAATATTTGAAACTGTAATAGGAATGTCCATTACGATATATATTCTATTCAAATATTTGGGAATAACGGGAGAAAGCCAGGAATGGACACCAGAGTTATCGTTATTTACACCATCTATTAATTTATCTGGAGTTCTTACATCGCCAGATATGTCAGGTAGTATATTAACACTTTCAGGATAAGCGCATATATCTAAAAACATTATTAATTAATATATAGCACATGACTGTTTAATTATTTTAGACAAAAAGACATGTGAAGACATTTATGGAATAATTTTGACGTTAATAAATAGTATTTTAATTTCGGTACTAAACAAGTAATGAAACACAATGCTCAGCTCCTCTATTACAAATTCGGTCATCAATTTTATGAATTGTTGATTTCGAAATAAATAAATATTTGATTAAATAGATCTTTTTTCCTTGAAAAAAAAAGGATAGTATCGAACTTTTTTTGGCTGCTTAATTTATTATTCAAAAAAAGTTAAATATGCTGAAAGTTGATGTGAAAGATGAAACGAGTAAGGCTTCTTGAAAAACAGTCGATTTATGATCGTCACTTTGTTTGCTGTTTGCTCAGTGTATTGTAGACTGCTTTCGATACATTCAGTCTATTTATTGGTTCATTTCAATACGAGGTGTTGGCTTGTCCAATCACAGTTAAATATGAAATCTATTACACAACACAGAATTACAAAAGAATAGACTTGTCATCGTACATCCAAAATGAACTTGATCAATATCACAGAAATAGAGATAGGTAAATGATGTTACCCGAAAAATTCCACCGGTAACGTTGAATTTAACAGTAAACTAATTTTTGGATTTTTTTATCTTTGAAAATCAAAGATAAAAAAGTTTAATAGGTAGATCCCTGTTGAAAATACCTAATGCATGTATGTATATGTTTTGCATCCCTGATAACACTTTTTTTCCTATTAAGGTTAATTTACCAGTTGCCCATCTCTAATAAAAAGACTTTCCAACAATTAAAATCGGAGGTTAGAATTAAAAAGTAGAGACATTTTTGTGGTTAGAACAATGTAAATATGTAAATTTCACGAAAACTAGTTTCTCTAGGTAGTAATTTACGTACTTTGTTCTTCTAAAGTAATTTTTGTCTGGTTTTCGTCGTAAAGTTCAATGCCGTTTAATCCACAATAATATTTATCTCCCCATGTGGAGTATACCACGATTTGTATAACAAAACCAACAATGTTCGATGAATTATCATAAATTGACAATGGGTAAGAAATTGCGTTCTCATCGAAAAACCTTATATCTTGCACAAAATCGTAGTGCTCATTGCCGGGTGCTCGTCGAAGAATGAAAATGTCCTCGTTGTTCAACGGATTAATAACAGGTTTACAATCTAGAAGGATTTTCACCGTTTGTACGCCAGCATACGAGAGTTCTAAGTTTTCGTTATAGTTCCAAATGCGTATACCTAAAATTTTTACACAAACAGGGATAAAACTAACTCGGAAAGAATTATGAAACTTACCCGAGATATATCTAAACCCGTTAAAATCTATTGTGATGACTACTTTCTCATTGTTATAGGGTACCAACCACATATTTTTAGGTTTGGTAGTGACATTCTCACCATTAATAAGCCTGTATAGGTATTTGGCTTCCCACTTACAATGTAACTGCTTTGCAGTTAGTTTTAGTATGGCATCGGTACCTTCAATAATCTCCAAACCTGTCAAACCTATAGCTACTTGGTTGCCCCAATTTTCCAATAAAATAATATCCATTTGACTAGCCCCTAGTAATATTTGTTCCGAAGTAGTAGTTTTTCTTTCATTAAGAGCTCCCGTAATGGGACGTACCTGAAAATAACATTTTATACGAGTCTTTAAGAAATGTAATGATGTTACATCTGAGATTAATGTTGAAGTCGGAGGTCTGACATCTTTATCCTGAGGCGTGTTTGGTTCTGAGGTTAGATAGGAGTAAGACGTGTCATTTTTCGATATATCCTCGAGAATTGTTTCATCGGTAGTAAATAAAATGGTCTAAAACTGATAAATTAAGAATTTAACTAAATCTTTGTACATCTTACTAACGTCACCAAAGTGATGAACTCCACCCAAGATACCTCCACAAGCTTTTGCAATTTCGCCTTTGAAGATTGGTTTATGATCCAGAAAAATTACTATGTCACGCACACCTCTGTAAGAATGTATTCTAGACTTGTTATAGTTCTGAAAATATGAAAATTAAAACAGAACTACTTTTTCGACAATGTTTTTACCCAAATTCTTATCATTGCGATTGTTGTAAGTTCTGCAAATTCTATAGTGATTAAATGGCTGCATCCCGAATCAAAAGGAGCCAGCCAAATGTGCATATCATCTTGGGTACGATTTACACCGTCGAGCAAATTAGATACGATCCTAGGGTCATTTTTGCACTCCGGAAGTACGTTTACATCTGGAGGTACAGCCGTTATCTAAAAGCAGAAAGCTGTCGATTATATATCTCTAATAAATTAATGCTCTATAAAAAAAATGGATATAGGCTCACAAGCTGTGATTTAATGATTAAAAAAATCAGCCTGAATTAGACGTTTTTTACCTGATTTTCGCTTAAAAATTAAACAGACCTGTTTTTATCTAAAAAATCTTTTGTACTATACTAATGTCAATATGCATGCATTGTTACATATCCAGTATTTTTTTAAGTTGCATTAACTGATTATACTCATTACATTAAATAAGTAAATATTATTTTTTTACATTTTTAATTTTGGCAATTTTCCCACTGGCATTAAAGATTTCGATACCATTCAAGCCAACGTAATGCCTGTCACCCCAAGTACTTAAAATGTCTATCAACATTGTTTGTCCACTGGGTAACTTGGGAATTATGAAAATATCAGCATCTTCGCCAAAACAGTCTTCAGCTTGAATCAAACTAACTCTCCTTTCGCTAATTCTACTTTTGTATTTAGAATTCTTCCTGTATAGTTTTTGTTGAGGAGTAAAATCGAAGCTTCTCCTCCTTCCACTTGTGATATGCTCATTTTCAGTTAGTAATTCCTGAATTATTTTTTTCCCTTAACGTTTCTTCCTCAGCGACTTTTTGTTTGTATCTGGTTAGTCTTTGCTCAAATCCGGAGTCATATACTGATTCTTCATCCTTGAAAATCATATTAGGGGTAGGGTAAATGCTGTCTGTCGATTTAGACTTGTTTATTTTGAACATTAGCGAATCTGCATTATGCTTTTCCGTAACCTTTTTTATATTCCCGTACACATAGAGGGGTAAGTAGTTGGACATCTCACTTTTACTCCTATTTGGCACATCTTCCAAGACTGAAGGACTGTAGATTGAGTTAATTTCATCGCTATTTGGTGACACTGGCAATAACATTTTATCTATAAAAATACGATGTTTTTTATTTGATAATGTAACATTTGCCTCAACTTACGTTATGTGCCATTTTTCATGCATATGGTCTTATTTTATAACTTGCACAATGAAACAACATTTATGATGAAATAATCTTTATTATTAATTAATAGTTAAGGGGCAGGATTTGTTTTTGACTCACCAAGACTTTGCCCTAATGAACTGCTGTTTAGTCTGCCCTTGTGAGACTGATTAAATTCATTCAAGCTTTGCCAAGATTTGACCAGATTTGCCTGTTGAAAATCCTTTAGAATATTGACATCAAAATTCTCATTAAACTTGGGTACTAAATAATTTGACTTAGTTATTTCTATATTTTTTGGCATGGTTGCTATTATTTGGGATGTTATTGAAGATCGTCTCCCATATTTAGCTGAATGCGACTTGCTACAAAAAAGAACAAACTTTTACTACTAAATGAACTTAAATCAACAATATAAGTAAATGTAAAGTGTGTATAATTTCACAAGCTATTTACAAAGATAGAGAGCTTATTTACCTCTTTACTTCCTTGTCTTGTGGCAGTGTTAATTTCAAATTACTTGACTCTTGCAATTCTCCTAAATCACACTCGTTAGATTGATTGTTATCATCTTCCTTAACACCTTCACTTGATCCGCGTTCTCTTGAAATTGTGCTAGAAAAAACGCATAGCCATAAGCATATAATAATGTATCTATAAATGTTAATGGTTATGAAACTCACTCTGTTATATCTTCTAACCATTTAGGAATTGACCCATGAGAAGGAATATCAGTTGAATTTCTAATATTACAGTCATCTTTTTCTCGCTGATTTGGATTCATACTTTATATTACATTTGAATACGGTCTGTAACACTTATTAGTCCGATTTTTTCTTATATTATTTAAAACTATGAATTGTAGAGATGACTCAAAAATTTTTTCATTTTTAAAGTATTATAGAAACACTTTGTTATGATTAAAAACGTTTCTATGGCTACCATTGCTCTGATGCTAAATTATACAGGTCTGCGAAAAATGCTTTATGACCAGTGAGAAGTGTCACAAATATGTAATATGTATGACTTAAGTTATTGAAAATCTTACGGAATGTCAAGAAAGAATAAAAATGTTAAAAGATTCAAGGAAAGAAGAAATATCGCGAAATACGTATCTTCCACATTTCTGGTTTTACTCTGTCAATCTTCACACTAATCTAATGCGAATATTTATAAAATTCAATTAAGAATTGCGATTATCAATTTTTTAAATCTAGATTGTTTTTTTATATTAAAAATTCAAATCGATGATCCAAAATTATTTTGAATGTACATAGGCTGCTGATCTGCATAGAGTTCAGTGACGTAGGCACCTTATGAGCTGGCATCTAGTGGCGGAGTTGCAAGGATTGTTGAAGTAGGGACATCTATCTGCACTGAACAAAGTTAATGTGACATTTGAAAAAAGATTAATGCTCGGCTGGTAAATTTGCTTCTTTTTGTCTAAAGTGATGTGATTGACATTTTCTAACAACAAATTATATTCATTATTACTGTTAAATAATTGTTACTAACGCTTAGGTAAGGACATTAGCTTTACTGAGTGTTTCTTTATATATTTTAGCTGTAATATTTGCGGATGCTGAGGTTTCTTAAAAGCCGCTAAAATCTTTCGGCCATAAGGTTGTAGGTCAAGTTTTTCTGTCAAAATTGTATTATTTTTGTTATTTTCACAAAACACGTGTATACTAAATTATTTTATAGCATCTATTTATAAAATTGAGTCGATTTTATTTCGCGTCTCCCAGTTAAAATGGCTTAAACTTCCCAAAATATAATAATACAGTTATGATGTACAGTCGGTTGCAAAAACATCGTTAATCCTGAGATAATTAATAAATTCACGTGAATTGTATTAATTATTTTTTTCCGGCTTCTTTAAAAATGATTAATTTAATATTTATGAAAGACAATTATTAACCTTTCCTTCTCGATTTTAGATACATCTATCAAAACGTATATCTATCAAAAAATACCATAACCCCACTTTAATCAAATAAACTCATTCTGCCTACAAAATAGGTATCACACCTAAATTTTTGGTCGTGAACTGACTGATAGCAGTACAAATATTCATTACTGCAAGTTTGAATAGAAACCTGTAAATGAGAACCAAAAATAAGTTCAAAATTAGGTACTGGCAGAGATACCTTGCAATAAGATTTTGCACATTCACCTTCATAGTTATATATAGAATGCCTCATAGAGTGCTTTAAAATTGTAAAAGAAATGTGAACTTTTTTCTTTGTAAATTCGTGTTAAAATAGGGAATATTCAAGAGGTATTATGTACACAAAATGAATTTTTTATCATTGGTAACTTAAAATAATATAACTATGTTTTTTTTCTGCATTTTTGTGCATGCCAAGAGTATAAATAATAACTTTATTTACTTATTAATTTGCTCGGTGGATGAGGATTATATTTGTGTGCTTTTTGTTGATCATTTTAATATTTTTTTTGCATTTAATCTTGGCAATTTACTTATCTTTTATTGAAATAGATATGCATTATTCCAAACTAGGAGTGGCAGAATTTCATAACATTTTTGTAGGTTAGGCAATATTTTGTATACCAAAATAATTTTATTCCATTGTATTAATTGAAAATAGACTAAATATTTCGTTGATTTTTAAAATATTTCTTCAATAGAATTTTTCGTGGTTACAAATTGTTGTTGCTTTAATAGTGAACTTTCTCTTAACCAGAATAATATTAATGGTTATAATGCAGTAGAACTTTATTTGGCTTTGACTTTATGTAATTTAAAAGTATGTTGGAAAAAAGTTAATAATGTACTATAACAATCCTAAAGATTAGATATTGTTGTTCCTTACAGTTGTAAAGCTTTTGTTGAATATGTGTTAAACATGTAGCTTTTAGACGATATTTGTATTATAAGTAATTACTTAATTGTAAAAAGGAATTACTATTACTTAATGTAAAAGTTTTGAAATTCTATATGAATAATGTGTGTTTTAGGTTTTTATGATGAGTTTTTTTTTTAATAAGGATTGATATTTTGTTGTTATACTTTTCAATTATATTATTTTAACGTTTTTGGTGTTTCATGCCCCTATTTAGCTTTTAATTAAAACATATTTTTTTTAGCCAAATTGTTTATTAAATTTTGCATGTATATTTTTTTGATTATGTTTTAAATAACAAGACTGCATACATACAAATATAAACTTGTACTTATTTTTTGCATACTATTTTCATAGGTATATTTATAGCTATATACAAATTTAATTTATTATAGAGTATGGAATACATTTATTGTTGTATAATATTTAATTCTTCCGAGTACTTTACTGGATAACAAGCTGTGTGTAATATCAACTTATTTCGAAGATGTTATTGCTTGTGTATGTTTTTTTGAGATTACAATCTGAATATGTTATTGTACTACAGAAATTAAGAAGCTAGTTAAAAACTCTTACGGTTCAGTTACGGTCTACATAATTAATAAACATATTAAGTTATCAGATAAACGTCAATCAAATGATTTAACTAATCTCTCACTATTTTCTTACTGTGAATACTAAACTGACGAAATAACCTAAAAAGATATGAGAATAAATTTGCAAGTAAGACATTTTCAAAATGAGAATGATATTATTAGCGTGATTCTAATAGTCTCTCTTACGGCTTTCAGTGTTGTTGGGGTAGAGCTATGCATAATTTAAATCCAGAAGGTCAGTATACGAATACGAATGGAGCACCCAACCCGGAGAAGGTGTGCATATTGGATGCTGGCGCTCAATACGGCAAGGTGATCGACAGGAAAGTGAGGGAACTCTGTGTGGAGTCCCACATACTGCCTTTAGATACACCGGCGTTCAACATTAAAGAAGGGGGCTATAAGGCGATTATTATATCGGGAGGTCCCAATTCGGTCTACGCAGAAGACGCTCCTCGTTATGACGCAGATATATTCAGGATAGGTTTACCTGTTTTAGGTAGGCAATTCCAAGTTATACTGTTTGTGATGTGATGAAAGAAATTTAGGCCAGGACTTGATTTCTTATATTTGTGAATTATAAGATCTTCGAGCGACAACATACAGAATGTATTAGAGAGCCTAGATAAAAAAAAATGGCTATTAAAAAAATCTAAATTACTTTCTTTAATTTGTGACAGGGCATGTTTTTGGCATAAACAGTAAATGTGATACTTTGTTTGGAGAATTTTACAATTGATAACATTTTTGTTATACATAATGTTTCATTAAATTCAATCTGAAATTATTTATTTTTTCTTTTATCTACTGAAATATTTAATATTGTTTATTTACACTTAAGCATTGTAACTTCTAAGAAATTTTAGTTGCAAAATGATAGAGTATGACATTAGTCAAGAGAAATAATTTTACCTAGTACTTGATATCACACTATAAGCAATCGAAAGATATCAGTAATGATCCATAAATAATGATTACAAAAAAATAAAGGGCTAAAAAAGTAGCTGTTATTATATTTGTAAAATAAAACCAATATTTTTTGTATTATATTGTAATTTAAATTTCAGATTTCCCACTAAAACTGCAGTAAGGATTTTAATGTTCTTATAATTTAATATTACAAAAAAAATTGTGTATCCGTTAAAAGTGTATTATTTATTGAATTATCTGTATGAAGAATTTGGAAATTTTTTGGAAAAAAAAAACATTGAACCTCTTCTCTATCTATGAATATGTATAATAATCTATGAATATTTTTACAAATATTACTATATACATTGTTATTAGTTTTATTTTATATTTTTAATAAATCGTTCTTACAGGTATTTGTTATGGAATGCAGATGATGAACAAAGAATTTGGGGGCACCGTAGTAAGAAGGGAAAGTAGAGAAGATGGTGTTTACACAATAGAAGTTAACACAAAATGCTTATTGTTCAAGTAAGCAGATTTACTTTTTTTTGCACCCTCATAATTCTAATTGACTAAATTATTACATTTTAATTGGACTGCAAATTCAATTGAACTCTAATTACTGTGTAAAAGTCTTTACTCAATTCCCTTAATTGAAGTAATCTGTTAGCCAGAACCAATTGAAGAAATGTTTATAATGCACAGTACAGTACAGATATTTTTCATTATTAAATATTTTTCATTATATCTTACATTTACTTGGAGGGTAAAGAAGGCAGCTTTCTTTTCGAGTTTAAGAAGCTGCTGATACATCCCTCCTAAATTCAAAAAATCGTGGAACAACATTGGCTTTTTTGAGAATAAATCCAAAGCTACACCGCGATTGACATTAACATCAATCAAATGATTTAACTGTAGACATGTTTCAAATGTAATCCTAAAGTATTGTTTATCTTCCTCAATGAAAACTTATGTTACATGTTATTACTTGCATCTAGTTAATCATAAATGTTTATAAAGCGTTAGTAACTTTGTTCTTTGTATAGTATTTTGCTTTATATTTGAAAATATGGTGAGAACAAAAAAATATCACCATGCTCAATTTTTGCGGTCCATCACTATGCTGAATTCCTTGCCATTTAACAAATCTATTATTGAGTGTTTAATACAGTCTATTACAAAAGTAATGTAACAATTATTAAAAAAAAAAATTGATAAATGTAATGCAAACTTTTATTGCTCGTAAAGTGTAAAGTATATATTCGTCTCTTGATATATGATTTGACCATTAATTGGATTTTTTTCTTAACCCAAATACTTGCCTGGATTTAAAGGGTTTGATTTAGAGAAGTTGGATTGATATATTAATATGTATTTAAAAACATATTGGGTGGTATATTTTGTCTTATGCAAGAGATGAATATCTGGAGAAAACATTTCAACATAAACACATAATAAGAGGATTTCAAAAAATAACAAGTGATAAGAAATGTTAAAATTATTTTCACTGACTTACAAAATCCCCACTATTATGATGAAATTCTATTTTTAAAATATTTTTCTGGTAGGAAAATTTTATTACAGCTGTTTTAATTTTAGCTAGTACCTAGAGGCTTTTATTGTGTTACTTTGCTATTTTACGAAAACTATTTCTTATCATAACAAAACGTCTGCCGCAGAGGGCTGGAGAAAATGCAGCAGGTACTCCTCACCCACGGCGACTCTCTAGAAAAGATAGCGGACAACTTCCGGCCGATAGCGCAGAGTACATCGTTCTGTGCGGGCATCTATAACGAGAAGCTTCACCTTTACGGCGTCCAGTTTCACCCGGAAGTCGATCTCTCCGTTAACGGCAAGACGATGCTGAAAAATTTCCTATTTGACGTCGTCGGTCTGACAGGAAACTACACGATGCTGGGTCGCGAAGGGGAGTGCTTAAAGTACATCAAAGACACCGTCGGCAATAACAAGGTAGGTAGTAATGACGAAACACCAAATTCACACTCAACATGTGCGTTTCAGGAATCATGTGGGCATCATCAGAAATTTATTGGAAATAACTTTAAATCGTAACTATCTACCCTATTTACACTGTAGTTCATATTATGGCTCGGTGCTCCATAGTTTTTCTCCTTGTTAATTTGTTAACTAAAAATGTGGAATGTTAAATAGATTTACAACTTATTTCATAAAGTCCTAACTTCTAGTTATTTTTATTTCAAAACTACATTTTATTCAAAATTGATGATGAAATGAAATGATGTGGACGAAGCTCAAATTTTATGTGTAAATCACTTGGTGAAACTGCATATTTATAATTATTAACAAATATTTATTTAAAACAAAAAATATTAACAAATATTAATTCACTTCCACATTTATATGCTCAGCGTCTCTCAAATTAAATTGTGAAACTTTATTGCTTTTATTAAATGTTGCACATACTAAAACTTGATGTTTAACCACAAATCTTCTTGGTCATCTTGGTTGTGGTGGCTCAGGAATTTACATTACAAGTTATGAAATTCCCGAATAAGTTTTGGTGACCTCATACACAGTGCAACTTTAGATTCTGCTATTATTTGATCTATTTGTGGATAACACTCTCTTATGGTATCTGCTACAAGATGTGTAGGAATAATGCAAGTAACTTTTATAAATGACCACCACTAATCATATATGCAGGAACATCTTTGACAAATATTAAAACTTGACTAGTGGACAGTTACTAGTTCTGTAACTGTGTTACCAGTACACTAATGCAATCATGCAAATAATTAGGGCCATGAAATAGAATTTCTGCTCAACACACGTACTATAACATTAACCGTAGACTGTTTTTTTTTTCCAAGTAAAATGCCTTTGGAAGTAAAATGAAAATCTGATACTCTGTTTATAAGGTTTTAATTTTACCAAAATGCCCAATTTTGCTAGTAATTATTCATCGCCTGCATGAAATAAAGCGTTGTTTTGCTGATAAGGTGTTGCTCCTGGTGAGTGGCGGCGTGGACAGCACGGTGTGTGCGGCCCTACTCCACAAGGCGTTGCGGCCTGACCAGATCATTGCAATACACATCGACAACGGTTTCATGAGGAAAAACGAGAGCGCCAAAGTCCACAGCTCCCTGCAGAAGGTCGGCCTGACCTTGCGGGTGATCAGGGCAGCTTCGAACTTCTCCGAAGGCACTACGGTCGTGCCGATAGACAAGCAGGAAGGCAACTCAAGGACGAGGATCACGAAGATGCTGTGCATGACGTCCAATCCCGAGGAGAAGCGGAAGATCATCGGGGACGTCTTCGTCAAAATCTCGGACGAGATCGTCGCCGATCTCAACCTGAAGGCTGAAGAAGTATTCCTTGGCCAGGGGACGCTGAGGCCGGACCTGATAGAGTCCGCGTCTAAGCTGGTCACTTCGAAGGCGGACACGATAAAGACACATCACAATGATTCCGAGCTGATACGGAAATTGCGAGATGAGGGTAAGGTTCGGTTTTTATTAAATTTCTTGATAAAGAATTCTTTGAAAATTGTGATTGTAGAAAATTACCAATACCACCTTTACATTTTACATTTATAAATGGTATTTAAGGAACACATATTTTTTGAGCTTTTGTCTTTTTTGTGGACAGTTCATTCATTTTAAAATCTAATTATCTAAATAACAACGTTATCCAAAACTTTAGAATAGGAGTTGGAATAACTGGTTTCTATTATAAAACCTCTCTGTGTTAAAAAAAAGCATCTAGATAAAAAATAAAATAAAAAAAAGATAAAGTATCTTATATTTATTGCTGTCTTTATTTTAACTTAATTTGACTTGGAATAAATTTGTTAATATCGTTCATTGTTGAAGTGTATCTTAAAAAAATTATCCCCTATTTTATCTCAGGTTCTAAGTATTTTCCTATAATTGTACAATTTTAAGCTCCTTGCAGTGTGGTTTTTTTTCCTTTTTTTGAGCCCATTTTTTGTGTCTTACTATCCGTGTCTATCCATTTAACTTTTTATATTTTCCCCTGCAAAAAATCGCAAATTATAGCCTCATGTTGATGTACAAATATATTCTAGGTAGGGTAGTAGAACCTCTGAAGGATTTCCACAAAGATGAGGTGAGGGCAATAGGAAAGGATCTGGGCTTACCCCCAGAAATCGTAATGCGGCATCCATTTCCTGGTCCAGGCTTAGCGATAAGGGTCCTATGTGCGGAGGAACCCTACATGGAGAGGGACTTCTCCGAGACCCAGGTTTTAGTCAAAATTATCGTTGAATTCGATCAAATGTTGCAGAAGAAGCACGCGTTGTTGAATAGAGTAGAAGGAGTAACAAACGATGAAGAAAGGTAGGTATTACTTTTGATTTTTTTTAACTTTACAAATCAGAGTAAGTTTATTTAATTGATGAACTAAACTTTGGTTAAAAAATTCGTTGTTTTTTTCTTAGAGCGGCGCTACGACGGATATCGAGTAAGCAGAAGCTGGCCGCCACCCTCCTTCCGATCCGCAGTGTGGGCGTCCAGGGCGATTGCCGCACATACAGTTACGTTGTTGGCATTTCCAGTGAGAGAGAACCAGACTGGGACGATATGATGTTCTTATCCTGCCTTATACCCAGAATATGCCATAACGTCAATCGGGTGTGTTACGTCTTTGGTGGCATCGTCAAAGAACCTCTGCCGGACGTCACACCGACCTATCTCACCAGTAATGTCCTTAGTACTCTAAGACAATGTGATGATGTAGCTATGGGAGTGAGTATACTCGACTGTAGAGTCACGAGCAACGTAACGCTAACCTTAAAATTTTCAGGTGTTACACAATAGTGGACATAGTGGTTCAGTAAGTCAAATGCCTGTGATTCTAATTCCTTTACACTTTGACAGGGACCAGGCGCTCAGAATACCGTCGTGTCAGAGGTCAGTGGTCTTACGGCCATTTTGTACGCTGGATTTCATGACGGGAACGCCTGCTGTGCCCGGAAAACAATTACCTCTCGATGTACGTTTTTTTTTTTTTTTTGTACGGAAATACATGTTTTATATTTTTTTATTTAAGGTGGTACATAGGATGGTGCAAGAGGTAGTCCAGGTTCCAGGAATTTCTAGAGTTTTGTACGATTTAACCTCGAAACCTCCCGGAACAACCGAGTGGGAATGATAATGGAAAACTTCACATGATGTATAAATTATTAATGTAATTTGTTAGATTGAACAGACTTTAAAAAGGTTTCTTGTTTTATTATTTGAATCTGTTTTATACATCGTATTGTTAACAATACCTACCTTTTTTTGATCTGTTAAAGTTATTGAGAAAAAAAAATGATCATGCACCACACGGCTCAAATGTTATACATACTACTGTATTAATTGTGAGTATCTGCAAAACATTGTTAATCCTTTGTAATTTCTATGTTACGGTTTAAGTTTTCTTCTAATAAACTTTTTATTTGTAAATATACCTGCTTTATTCGACTTTAATAAAATGTGGGACCTACGACATTTAATTTCTAACAGGTAGATCAGGTGACAATTCGGTATAATGTGATTTATGTTCAACGCAAGTTATACTCTGCGCCATCTTACAAGAGATGGTTGTACTAAGCACTAAATTGTATGAATTGTTTTTAACAAATAACGCATATTAAAACGGCGTCTTTTTTATATCGATAATATTTCATTATATTATTTAGAAACTATCTAGTACAAATCAATAATGATAGCGAAATATTTTTTTCTGTCAAATTAAATGTCAATGACGTCACGTGGCTTCGCCATTTTATCCAACTTCGCGAGTGTCGTGTTGTGTCGTGTTTGCTATGAAGTTATTTGTTATTGAAATGGACGAAGAAGAATGTGGTTTAACTTTTTGAAAATCCAAGTTTTGTATTTTTTTTGTTTTTCGAAAAAAATACCATTTCGCTATTATTTGGATTGAGCTGAACCATTTTGCCCCTTTGAATATTGTATGAGGCTTACGAAATGGGATCGCTGTCGGCGTTATCTTTGAGCTGTCCTCTTTGTTGCGATGAAAAATTCTCTTCTCACAGCTCCCTAAAATATCACATTCTTAGCATAATAGATAATTTATTGTGCCCGGCCTGTGGCGCCAGATATGACTGCATGCTGGAGTTGGCCGAGCACTTGGGTAGGGAATGTAAAGAAAAAGAACTGAAAGAACTCCCTGTACCTCCTTCATTGTCTGAAAATATAAAACAGGAGGCTCAGAGCCAAACCCAGGAATTTCCATTACTTCAAAATGCAGCTCACGAACTTTCAAATAACTCCGAGACGGTATTGCTTAATCCTAAGATAGAAGCGGAGGACGATGCTAATGATAGTAACAATAGTATTTTAGCAAAAGCGTTGATGGCAAAACCCCCAAGTAATAACACTGAGCTTGTTGAAGCCGAAGAACAGCTGCCTGTAGGAGCACTATATATGTGTCAGATGTGTGACATGAGTTTTAATTCCATTGAGGAGCACTTGGAAAAGTATCATGCTGGAGAAGAACTAATATTGGTAAAGTACTCTAGTAAATAGGCTTTTACACATCACTTATGTTTCTATCCTATTATCTTTCTATAAATTCTAATATTAGCTACTTTGCTCTCCACAAATTTCATAATCACAATAAAAATATGTATATCTTTATCTCACAGGATTTATATTTTTAGGAAACTGATGAAAACTTGGTGGATGAATCCAATGCCGATGTTATAGAAGAGGATGAAGGGGGCACAGATATAGATGAGAACATGTTTGCATTGAAAGATGATTCAGAAAATGGGGACGACCTTGAAACTGATGAGAAAACGCAAACTATCGAGGAACAGCAGTGCTTGGATAAAGAGGGTAGGATCTATACGAGAAAAGTAGTGAAAATTGATAAATTCTGGATAGACGACCTCAACTCCCCCATGACCGAAAAGTATGTCTTAGAGAATGGAAAAATTCGGAAGATATCTGAGGACGAAGCGGAAAATATTCTTGATAAAGATGCTATAATACAAATCCATCAGTGTCCCAAGTGCTACCTGCAGTTCCCTAATTTGGACCACTACAATAAGCACTTTTGTGACCCCTCCAAGGTAAAGAACAAATTCAAATGCATTCATTGCACTGCAGTTTTCCTCAACTACCAGTCGTTGACGTCCCATATGAAGTCGCATGTAAGCAAAGATCCCAGCGGGAAATTCAAGAGGGTCGTAACTCTAGGCCCGTACACTTGTGACATTTGCAAGACAATGTTTCCCTCCTTCAAGAGCCTCCGGCTACACAAAAGGATGCACGACCCCATCAAGGACAAAGCCCCCGAGGCTCCGGTAACCTACAGCATCACAGGACCCATAGATGAGGCCAGAGAGATTGTACGTCACATGTTCATCTGCAGCATATGCAACAAGACGTACGACAAGGAGTACGAAGACGTACACATGAGATCGCACAGCCAGGAGGAGAATTATGATTGTCCCGTATGCA
Organism: Aromia moschata; assembly: GCA_029963805.1. Taxonomy (NCBI): domain Eukaryota; kingdom Metazoa; phylum Arthropoda; class Insecta; order Coleoptera; family Cerambycidae; genus Aromia; species Aromia moschata. Next base: position 1,548,103 of record JAPWTK010000052.1, on the reverse strand, counting down.
ACCGTAAGTTCTATACCAAGGAAAACCTGGAGATGCACGTGAAAGCCCACAGCAACGGCAAAAAATTTTCCTGCTCATACTGCAAAAAGCCTTTCACTACCTACGACGCACTTCAGGATCACGTAACCAACCAGTGTCAGAAGAGGCAGTACGAGTGTCAGTATTGCGGCAGACGATTTTCTCGGCCCCACGAGAAAGTCAAGCACGAGAGGATCCACACCGGAGAGAAGCCACACGTGTGCCAAATTTGCGGTAATATTAAGTTCATTAAAATTTCTCTTAGTGATTCAATTGGAACTAGATTTAATGCATAATCTTGTTCCAGTTGATTCATTTCCAAATATGGTTAATAAATATCCCATTGTATTTCTGGGTGTGATTTTGTGCAAATATTTTTTTTCTGTTAACAGAAAATAAATGTGACACTAAAGAATATTAAAATACAGTAGAAACTCGATTATACAAACGCTCAAAATGCTTCGCTTTTTTTACATTAAAGGCATTTTCAAACCTTAATAGTCCGTTGTGTAGATACATATCAGTAAAAGTACATAATAATGTTTAAATAAAGTAGTTTTGTGTATCACCTGCATATTTATGTATTGCACATACATACATACTTGTATGTACGTATGTATTTATTTAAAAATCATTATTGGTTATTCAAATTTTTGGTTATCCGAATAACTTGGTCTCAATTATTTAGGATAATCGAAAATCTATTGTAACTCAATATTATCCATGAGACAATCCACATCAACTGGATCAAAGCTCTCTCGACAATTTTTTTGGAGCTCTGTTATTCAATTTCTTGGATTTCGCTATTGTAGCCCTTGATTCTTAATAATCAGATCCAAAACTATCAATTTAGATCATTTGACACCAGTTTGAATGGAATGTAATTTATTGGATCCGCCATTTTATTTTTGGGCTTTTGAGACAACGAATTAAATTAGCCATCTTGCATTCTGCTATTATGATTTTCTTTCCCAATGTGACTCGAAAGACTTTTGTGGTTTGATATAACTAATTATGTCATATGATTTTGATGAGGTTTTTGTGTTTTGGAATTTCCAGGTGCCATATAGGATCACAAGTCTTGAATTCTCTTACTACAGTTCCAAATTTGTAATCAGCGAACTGAAAAATTCCAATTGAGTCCACTTTGAGACATTCATGGTGTTTTTCACAGTTCTAGGCCCTATATTGGGTACGCCATCTTGCGGAACTATTTGAAGATTATTTTTTGAATCCTCACTCATTCGTCTCCTCAAATTTTGGAGAGAGCTTTGTTCCAAGTTTTGTCCACACCACATCCTTTGATCTATAGTTGATTTTTTGCTAGAACAATATTGACGAAATATACAAATATCCATCATTGTTGAATGACATAATTTTTCTTAATTCCCTGATAGGTAAGGCCTTCCGTGTGAGCTACTGCCTGACACTGCATCTGCGAACGCACTCCGGCACGAGGCCCTATCAGTGCACCACGTGTGGCAAGCGATTCAAGTCTCACAGCGTCTACAATCACCACCTGCTCACTCACTCCGATGTCAGGGCGTACAAGTGCCCCTACTGCCCAAAGGCGTTCAAGACCAGCGTGCAGCTGGCGGGGCACAAGAACAGCCACATCAAACCTTTCGCTTGCACGGAATGCAATAGGCCTTTCGCCTCTCTGTACGCGGTCAGGGCGCACATGGAGACGCACAAGAGAGAGAACAACCTCAAGTTTGACTGTTGGATGTGCGGGGCAACGTATGCCAGGGCTTTCGCTCTGAGGGACCACATCAAGAGTCACCACGCTGGTGGGGAAAATATGGGTATGGACGATAACGTGTTGATTGAGCTGGAGACAAACGAAAGTACCAGTCAAATAGAGAATGAGATGAATGCGTCTATCGGGCAGGAAATGGAGGTAGGAGAAGAAGTGTAATTTGGGACTTTAATAATTATTAGGCTTACATTGTGAACTATTCAATAAAAAAAGTGTAATAGTTTTAGGCGTGGTGTCTATTTTTTATTGACATCTTTAAAATATGCAGGGGAAGCTTTGTCTATATTTTTTACTGATTCGTTCAGTTATTGTATGAAGTTGTTTCATGTAATATTTCAGCCAGAGAAGCACTTCCTATTTGAAAATCCGTAAAACTATAATCTTACATGATACATATTTTATTTTCCTATCAGATATGCAGATACATTACATCTTGTTATTTTGCAAAATGTTTTTTTTTTATTTACCCCTTTGCAGGAGGTGGCAAGGTGGTAAAGTATAATTGAACTTCATAATGTACTTTGAGTTCAAAATTCGAGTATTTTGCATACTTACTTCCGAAACAATTTGAGCTAAGGTTTTTTGTTTTTTCTCAAGGACACATATATATGTGTCCAATATTTCAGTTTAATGTATCAAAGTAGGGAGTAAAGGAGTTTTCTTATTTTTGCAGAAATATGGTTTTCTGCAAACTTGAAATGTTTTTGAATGAAAATTGTCTTTTCACTGATACTACTATTACTGGTCTCATTCATTCGTCACACAGCGAACAGTGATCATAACATTTGAATGCCGTAATTCTGACTGGTACATCCTAAAGTCCATTGAAGAACATTTTTAAAACATCCATTCCTTATGCTGTATGGATCATTACATTTAAGTTTATATCTTGTATTACCCAGTGTTTATAAACAAATGTCAGTCCTTAAAATCTAGTACTTTTACAATGTTTAACTAATATGTAAACAATCAATCGAGAACAATTTTGAAAAGAGGTGTAAGTTCCCATTACAAAATTAATAAAAAAAAAACTCATTTGCATATGCAATTCTCCAAAACAAACATACTATGCAAACATTTCACAAAACATTGAAAAACGCGGAAGACAAAAAACAAGTACAAATGAACAAATTATTTTTCAACGCGTTATATTCAACTGATTTTTAGATTGTCATTTGTTTTCTGGTGCATTGTTGTTTGGAAATCATTTAATAATCAGTTAAGAGTTCAATAAAAGCAATGCTAAAAAACTTTTAAATTCTACGAGAAATTTTTTTTAAGAGATAATAATAGTGTGTGTGCATCAAGGAGACAAATGGAGTGGATTTTGTGAGTACACCTCATTATCATTACATATATTCACATAAGTAAGGGGAGGGTTCTAGATGAGAAATTTGGCATAATTAAAAGGTTATTAAAATGAGTTTAATCAGTACAATATTTCGTCAATGACGGATTTTTTTTTATAAAATGCCTGTTTAATGGACCATATCAAAATTTAGAGGCTAAGGAACAAAACAAGACTGCAGTGCACTTTTAGGGCACCCACTCGTACGATGACTACATAATTACTGGACAGAAAAGAAGAATATGTTAAAAAGGTTTTGAGATGTCAGAAAGATGTATTCAGAAAATTAGGGTTGAAACCTACATTCAATCCGTCTTTCAAGTGTCCTAATAATTGCTCTTACGTACATACATGGTTATCGATTTTAGTAACCAAACTGTAAATTTAGATGAAAATGACTTTGCTTTAAGTGTGAACTATTAATGTTGAGTAATAATTGTATTCTTTTTGGTCTATAACAATACATCTGCCCAAGTAGTAGGTAGATATATATTTTACTTTCACAAATATCGATACCATTTTCAAACAAGAGATAAGCGAATAAAAAAACTCAAAAACAACTATTTTCAGGAATAGTGAGGCCTCCACAATATCTCCAAAAATGCTTTATAATGTACTTCTCATTTTTTATAAGAAAATATGACAAAACGTATTTTTTTTAAACTATGGCAATGAAAATAATGCATATAATAAATTCACGGGAGAAAATTAATATTCGCAGCTAACTAATCAGAGACCAAGTCCGGATCATAGTGCTGATATGGTTTGGTAACTAACATTGTTCTGCACTCGAAAGATTGATTGCCATGAAACAATTTGTCTATTGTAATATTATTACACTGAAATTGATAACGACGGCAAAAATATTCTGGTGAAAAGGAATAATATGATGCATGTTAACAAACAGATAAAAGAAACCATCCTCTCTTCTATGTTAAGTACTTCAGTTCTCATCGAAAATACCTGATACAACCCCTCATATTTACTGGTGTAACAATAGAGGTACAAATTTGTTTGTTATGCTGATAAGATACATATGGTTCATTTAGTGCAGACGTCCAAATGCTAACACACACTTTTATTGAGTGCTGTTCAAATAAGGCAGATAACCCTTCAAGGGAGGAGTATCCATTAGTATAATTGAAACAACGGGCTGATGTTACGTTTTGCCAATATGCGAGGTGGCGAGTGTTTGTGATAATGCAGTTGAAGTGCTCGTTCGAGATCAAGAATATAGGAAGGCCGCTGCATCTTAAAAAATGAGCTATGAAGACATAGACTGGGGAAGTGTAAGTATTATAATGTTCAGTTTTAGTGAACGTATAGTTTGAATGTTATATTTATTTAACGCTGAATAGACTGTTAGCAGCCTAATAAATTGTATAATTAAATGTTACGGGTAAGTATAAACGTAGTATATATGTACATATTTTTATGATCTTTGGTATATGAACTACGAGCCCAGAATCATATCGTTTGGCCCAATGTTATTTTTTGATAAGGTTTCTGAAACAAAGACAGGTACCCAAATGCATTATATTGCGAATAAATTCGCATTTCGTTCTATTTCATTTCCATATATAATTCCGTGTTAATGTTTAAATAAGTAATCAATACGTGTTTTTTTTTTATTTTTTTTTTGGAGTTATAAAATTATCAGAGCCGTTATAAAAATATTAGAGAGGTTCCACCATTTTTTTGCATTGATTTAACTTCTTTGTTAAAAAAATGAGTTATTTTAAAACGTTAACACAATATAAAGTATAATATATCGTGTTTTTCCAGCTTTAGAAAACAAAGAAAAAATAAGTTATTTGTAGGTGACTATGGTTTTTTAAATAATACATACTTATAAATTCTATTCTTTCATTGACTTTCAGTTCTTATACTTGACCTAATACTACAAGATTTGGAATCCCTTCTAAATCAATTTGAGATATGACTCTCCAATTTATGTCTATAAATTACACAAGGATCATAGTTCTTTCTAACAATATAATTACGTTTTAAAATTTTAAAAATACGCATGTCATATCTTAATTCGTTTTAGATTGACACCTCAAATACCTCCTTCATCAACACCATTTGGCTCTCAAAGGACGCCTCCGAGATGATCATCAAGACCAGTATCGTCCTACCTGTGGTGATCCTAGGGATCATGGGAAATATATTAGTAATCTTCATACTAGTGAAAAACCCTTACATCCGAACCCCGACCAACCTTCTCATAGGGAATATGGCCGCAGCCGACTTACTGTCGCTTCTGTTGCATCCCTGGGTTATTCTAACGTACGACTTTTTCCAAAATTACCAGCTCGGGCAAGTTGGTTGCCAAGGAGAGGGGGCAATGGAATGTAAAGTTGCAAGTATGGTATTCAGGATGAAATATAGAATGAATTTGTTTCGTTGCAGGTTCTATTCTGATCGCAAGCGTTATAAGCATGTCTGTTATTACGTATGATAGACTTACGGCTATCGTTTTACCAAAAGAAACGAGGCTCAACAGGAAGGGGGCAAAAATAGTTATGGGTGTAACTTGGGTTGTAGGGATTTTACTGTCAATACCCTTGGTTATTTACAGAACTTATAAGGTAGGAATTTACATACATGGATTGATTATAAAAAAAATTCAGTCGTTAAGAGTTTCGTAATTTAATAGTTAATACCATAATCTATAAAAAAAACATTTGAATTTTCGGTGTAAACATTTTCTTTTTTTTTCCATTTGGAATTTTTGGAATTTTTTTATGATAAAAAGGACACTGGGGGATGGATTTTTGTATGTCAATATAAAAAATCTCACATTTGAATTCTGCTATTGATACATATCCTCTAACAAAATAAAATCATAATTCAAATATCTTATATTTCCACTGTAAAATAGTAATCCAAAAGAGAAAAAGAGAAACTAAAATTTAATATGTAAGTGATTCAGAATATTTTAAATATATTAATGTCTTCACTATTCTGTTTTAGGAAAGACAATGGTTGAACTTCCTTGAAAAATATTGCACAGAAAAAGTCCTTATCATAAACATGTACTGGTACGTCATAATAACTGTGTTAGTATGGCTGCCCCTATCCATTCAACTCATCTGTTACGTTACGATTTTCGTGAAGGTAACAAAAATCATTACCATAAACAAACAAATTGAATAAATGATTTTATATATTTCAGTTAAACAAGTATGAAAAAATGTTAGTAAGAAAATTGCAGCACCACCGTACTAGTTACAAAAAACGAGCAGCCAAGATGATGTTCGTAATAATTGTAACATTTATGATATGCCGCCTACCCTTTACTGCTCTCATAATATATCGTCACCAGCTTATCAAGGTGAAGCAACTGTCTTTGTCAAATGATGTCAGAAATCAAGTAAGTTGGAACAGTTTATTAATTCATCCAATAACGAACCTGTAAATATATATACCCAAAATAGATGTTGTAACAGAGGATGGAAGAGATTGACAAAAAACGAGCTTAACAAGTAAAAATGATCTCTTTATTTTAAACCTACATAAAAAATAGTTTTAAAAATATTTTTGACAAAATAAAATTGATTCATATATCTTTTTAAAAAATCCTAAGCAATTTGTACCCCTAGTGGATTACACAATTTGGTAAATCCCCATTTTTTATCCTGTGCCACGAATGGACCGTTGTGGACAATGTGTACTGTCATATTACGAGAATAGTTTAAGTGTGGCACAAGTTTTGGGGTAATTAGAAAATACTGGGATGACGCCTCTTGGCAAGTGGTCTCAACGATTAATTCAAAGATTCTTCGTTCGTTATTAATGTCCATTCCTGAAAAAATAAACAAAAAAAATCTATTTTCAATTCCAGTTCCCTATTATATCATATTACTGTGATGAAATGAAAATAGGAATATTTAATGAGGATCATTTAATTTTTTCTTATCTACAATTTATGTGACAACTTAATCATCCACAAAATATAAAGTTAATATAGTAACGAGCCATCCAAAAAAAACGTCATCAAAATGGGCTGAGCAAAAAAAGACTTATTTCCATTCTTAATCGAATTTATAACCTTATTTACTTGACAAGGCTGTCAATTCATATGAGAGCCATTGTTTATTTTACAAACTGTGACAGTCACTTATCAAAAGTTTGACATAACCGAAAAGCTTCGACATCTCTCTCGTTCATAGCCAGAGTTGATGACATTTTTTGGACATCTATACATATATTTACATAGATATTAGAATTTTAAGATCTATGTTTATTTCATACATATTTATATACTTAAATACAATTTTGAGTAGTCACTGGGCCACAATTAGATTCTAATATAGAAAATCCAGTAAATCAGTTAAAAATTTATTTATTTAATGGGTAAGTCCCAATTTTACAATAATTATACATTACAATTAACCAAAACTATTGTAACAAAGATTGTGGTATGAAACTCTTCAATTTATTTGTTGCCAAATGTTATTGTGAATAACCATTAGATTTTGTTCTAATTACACAAAATTTTAAGCTATAAAATGTTTAAAAGGTCATGTATATTTTATTGCTGAAAGTGAAAATCTTGGCTACTTATAAAGTCAGCCTCATTATGTGAATGTAGAAAATAATATTATTTTATTTTACATTTATGGATAACAGTTTCTATTTAGAATTTTTCTAGGATTTTTTTTTTTACTAAGTATTTTTTTTATTGAATACAGGTTTTTTTGTACAAATGTAAAATGTACAAAATAACTATAATATACAGGGTGTCTACTTTTATTATGAACAAATCCATAAAATCCTCATTTTTCAAGACTGTATGGATTTGATTGAACACAAATAAAGTAGATACCCTGTATATTGCTACTACCGATTTTTTTTTATTAAAAACACATAAGAAACTTCTGATATAGAATTATCCCGTGTAAATAAGTTTTGCAATAAATAGAAAAGGTATAGAATTTCCATTCTAAATTGAAAATAGGTACTTATACGAGGTAGGATAAGGATAATATCAGTTTACTAACACTTTGTATCGAACTAAATACGCGTTTCTATACTGATCGATCTGTACCCGTATAGACCATATCGTAGTTCACGTTGCCTTGACGAGCACCTGTCACTTAAGAAGTGGGCGGAATCTACACTTCATTGGTCATTGTCGCTACTCTGGTAGGGGGAAATTTGTCACCAGACACCAAGCTATCTGTGACCGACTGTATACAAAAAAACGTTGTTTTTGTGAGTTTTGATGCTTTATATTCTGTGCGCGACAATAATGACGAAGTGGGTTTTTAAAAGGTTTAAATTATACATTAACTTTTATTAACTTTTATTTTATTTCTGTCATAATTCAATCATTAAAAAATCGATATTTTTAATCAATTCCTCTTTCGTGGCTTCCTGGAGGCCTTTCCAAATGGATGAAAATAACGTAGCTTCAGATATAACCAGCGAAAATGTCGAAACGGTCGAGTACGATGAATTTAAAAATAAAGACTTACATATACATATATGTATATATGTAAATAAAAAAAGCGATGAAGAAAATGATATTAAAGCGACGTTAATTACTTATTATTACCTATCCCTAAAAGTTATTATTCGAACACGCCCATGGAATCATAAGTTGCACCGCTTCTTTTGTTCCCCAGGCATATTTATCATTTTCAAATCAGAATAGATGGACTATAAAATGTATTTATCGTAATCATCAAATCGACAGTACATAAAATAGTTTAATCAGTTTGCAATGTCGGTTTATGAATAGTCGGTATGTCGGTATATAAACTATATGGACTCACCTTGATTAACTTCGTCCACACACCTGAAAGGCACCGGGGTTAGCTCCTGCAGCGACAGCATGAAAGCGGCCGTCGCGACCGCCCGCTCGCCGCCGCTTTGCACATTCCTGTTCAGCTCCTGCAGGGGTTCACCGTTCCTGTAGGTTACCTTAATGGACAGCCCGTACTGCGAGAAATCCTTATCGTTGTCTCCCGCGCACACGGAAACCTCGCCGGCGCACCCCATCCTTTCGAATGCCGCGGCAAACTTTAAATTTATCTCGGCGACCAGCTGGTTGAGCGGCGTCAGCCACTCCTCCTGCATCCTCTCCATCCCTCGTGCTGACCTTGTTCAGCTCGGTGGTGTGCGTCTCGATGTCTTCCGGCGAGTTTCTTTATCTGTTGCAGTCTCTCCTCGTACTCCCGCATCTCGCCGTCGTCGGCGGTGTTCAGGCAGGCGATGCGGGACTGCAGCTGCTCCTTTTCCACGTTCAGGCGTTGGACGTCGCAGGAGAGTTTATCGTACTCCGCGCGGAATTCGTCAAATCCATCATCGGCGGGCGTGAATCCATTTGAGAGACCCTTTGCTTTGTTTAACAGCCCTTTGGCTTGGTTCATCACTTCCGCGTACTTGTCCTTTATCCTGTTTAGAGTATCTTCTGCCTCTTGGCACTGCTTCCTGTTATCGCCGATCTTGCTCTCTAAATAAGACAGGCTTTTACGCGACTCTTCTATCTTCAGTGTAGTCAGTGAACTTTGTACTATGAGGTCCGACAGCTTTTTTGTCTCGTTTCTTATGGCCTGCTGCAATGCGAAAATTTTACCGATGACTTGTTTAATTTTTTTGTTTACCCTCGCTTCTGATCACCTCTGGACTCTTTTTGTTCCGACGCATCTCTGCAATCTGCCTCTCGGTGCCTTCTATTCTGGAGTCTATGGCTTGGGCGTGTTGTCTTTCCCTTTGGAATTCCCTTCCTTTATCGCGCAGGGCACTGATTTTTTTCATTCATCTTCGTCAACTGACTTTGACATGTTTCCATTTGTGATTCGTGGTTTTGTATGGATTTTCTTAGGTCCGCCATCTGTCCCTTCAAGTTTTCAAGTCGAACTATGTCCAAAGACAAAGACAAACCGCCGTCAGAAAATATCTCAACTTGTTTGGTACTCTTATGGCCAGAGTATTTTGAAAAACTTATCGAGTACCTATACTTATCGCTAAAAAAGTTTCTTATTTCTGGAGGCACTTGGTCGTAACAAGTATTGGTGGTTTGGTCACCAACGGGAATGTTATGAATATTGTAAGTCTTACATAGATAGCGTACAATAGGTTCTGGCGCAGTGAAAAGATTATTAAGGTAAGTGTAAAAACCAAATTTCCTTAATCGCTCTATAGGTATTTTTGGCTGAAACTGGCTCGTGTTTTCTCCATCCCCTGAATGTACGACGTTAATGCAGAGGTTCTGGTTCTCTCTCAAACTGCGCACGAGTTTACCCATATCTTTTTTGCTGATGCAGGTGAAAGCTAGGCGATCCCTCAACGGTATAAAATTTTCTAAATATTTGGCTTGCCGTACGTCTAGAACATTTATCTCTAGCATCATCGGCTCGTAAATTTCGCTTTCGAACAAATGCTTGTTATTACGTAACCAACAGACAGCCTTGTAAGCGTCCTGATTACGTCTCTGAAGCTCCTGCAATCTATTGTGTTTTACGTTTTCTAAACGGTTCATCTCGTTCTCTAGAGTATGAACTTTTCGTATGTTGTCTTGTTTTGCTTGACTCATATCATCGGTTTGATCTTGTAATCTTTTTTGTTGGGAAAGTAGTTTGGTCAATTCAGAGGAAATTGATGCCTTTTCACGTTCATCTAAATATAAAAATGAAATACAGAATATTACTAAAAAATGTAAATAAGCACATTATTTGCAACAAAAAAAGTGTTATAAATTATTTTTCAAAAAATAAACTGCAAATTGTCTAAAAAAATTGCATCATGAAAAGAATTACTTAAATGCATATTTCATTAACTGTGTAATGTTTTTGGGTATCCCCGTATTATTTAAAAAAGAAGGTATGCATACTTGCTTCACATTTAGCTCGAATTTCTTCCTTCAGTGTCTTCATTTCTTGCAGCTTACTGACCGCATTTTCAATTTCTGCCTCCCACTGTTCAATTTCGGCTACTTTCGAGTTTGTATCGTCCTCTACGGTCCTTATTGACGACTTCAACCCATCTACACTTTCGAAATTTAAGTTAATGGTAGATTCTGTATTTCTTATTAATTCCACAGTTCTTGAATTGCCATGTTGCATACTTGTTACCTGCTTTTTAGTATTGTTTATCTGTTGTTCCATGGGTTCCAGACTGCTCTTGAACTGGTCGTATACCTTATGTGCATTTGTTTTGTCATTTTTTATCTCGACAAGTTTCCCTCTGATATCCTCGTACGTTGTCCATGCAATTTTTCTTTCAATATGCAATACACTTTCAGTATATTTTTTCTTAGTGTTAAAATTTTGAACTCTGCCTTCTAATCTCGCGTTTGCATCCTGAGTTTCTTGGAGTTTTTTCCTATGGTTGTCTAGAGTTCCCATTAGTTCTTTATGTCGAACTCTACTATTTATAAGCATATCTTGCTTTTCAATTAGATCAATTCTACAGAGAGCTCTTTGGGTTTCTTTTAAGAGGTCTTGCTTGTTTAACTTTGCAAAATCTTGTACTTTATCCTGTGGCAAAAACTGACAAAGGTTATCGACTTGTATATTAAATTTTCTAATACAAGTCATTACTTCGTCTATTTTTACTTTTCTACTATTTAATTTCCAAGATGTTTTATCGCGTTTATCGAATTCTCTCGTTACCTTTATGTAAGAATTTTCAGTTTCACCCTGCAGTATTATATTAATCGTAGAACTATCACAGTTATGTTTCACATACTCTGAGATTTTTGTTCCCCTGCCGACCACTTTTGGATTACCTCCTAGTCCTAAGATTATAGCGGCAACCATTGTAGACTTTCCAGTGCCATTGGGGCCTATTATCATATTTAACTGGGGTCCAGGAATCATTTCTACATGAGAATACGTTACAAAATTTTTGACTTCGATTTTCCGGATAGAACCTGCCTTATACATTTTGATAGTTATCGCTGATAACACTAAATACTGATTGATGCAAATTATCACAGATACCCAGCCATTCAATTTGATAAAGCGTTGATAAAGCATAAAACAACCAAAACCTCAATAATACAAATCTAAACCTTACATCTGTTTTCTGTCAAAACAAAGCAAACGGCGGGAAGCAGTATGTACATACATTCTTTCTCTGCCATTGCAAAGAAATTTAAGACGGAGAATCGAGTCCGCTCGATGTAAGTCAATCAATGTTGTTTCTTTGAAAAAACATTATTTTACGGATGTATATTCAGGTATTACACCAAAAGATGTTAACAGAAAGTTCATATTTTATCTGCTAATGAAGTATTTCGTAAAAAAAACATTGAGTTCAAAATATTAATGTTTTTGAATCATTTCGAATCAGTTGCAATGACGTCACATGATGTTGTTTATTGGTTAATGATCCTTATACACTCGAACCCCTCTTAAGTCACCAAACCCGTGCATCATCACGCTTCAGTCGCGAAGTTTATTCTCTTAAGTCGCAATCATAACCTCAAGTTTTTCGTGTTTTTAGTTGCAAAAAGAAATATTTAGAGATATACCCGAGAATATATGGTGGTGTATTATTCTCGGGATATCCCACAGCACTTGTTATAATGAAAAATGAGCCAGCTGAACGAAAAAATCAACGTAAGTATACCCAGTCGTGCGTGACAGTTAAATTTTCCACTTGAGGTTAAATATTTTTAAAAGACACCTAACCTATTTTAAAGGTTAGGTGTCTATATTTAATGTATTACACAATCATTTTTTCAATAAAAATTGTACACATTCATGCGAGAATCCAATTTCCAAACGTAGTTCTAAAACTTTTACAGGCGGCAACTTAAGAGGGAACGTTTCGTGACATAATAGGGAAAAACGTGGTGAAATAAGAGGGAATGTGAATTAAGCGAAGGTGACTTAAGAAGGGTTCGATTGTAAGTTGTAACCACAAAATATATAGGATTGTTGTACAAGGGCGTAGCGTACAGTATTTTGGTTTTTACTTGACCCTTTGGGGTCGCCCCCATCGCCCCCCCCTCCAAAGGGTCAAATAAAAACCAAAATACTCGGGGAATGCGGTTGCCGTTGCCTCCAGTGACCTTTTTTTTTTTGGCTTTTTTGTTTAATCTGCATTGGGCGCCCCCCCCCCCCCCAAACATAAATACTGTCTACGCCCTTGTTGTTGTAACAGACATTTTACTAGTTTTTCTATAAATATCTATATGTAGGGCAGTTTACAGTTATTCCAGTCGTTCTCGATGCGCGATAAAGTCATAGTAACAGTTTAGAGAAAATGTATGTACATTACATTATATTATTTTTGTCCATACATTAGGCCCGGTTTATACTATAGATTGCCGCCCGTATTCCGTATCGAATTCCTTTAATTTATAAATTAATATATATATATATTAATATATATATATATATAAATACCTTTACAAATTCCAGCAATTTATAAATTTCCGTAGCGTATCTTCACGCATGCGCATTTATAAAATAATTGTCACTTATATGTCAGTATCGGCAAAAGGAAATTTATTATACTTAATATAATATTTTCTCTGGTTATAAGCTGCCGTGAACGCATGTTTTTTAGTTGTGAATATGTAATTACATGTTTTATTTATTACATCAGAACAAGGACAATGTGTACCGAACCGTAAATCTTAAGGCCACTTTACAGTTCGCAATTTTTATTGCGCGCACGCGTATTTATGTCTGTGCAAAATTTCTTAACAAATAAACACAAATACGCGTGCACGCAATTAAAATTGCTGCAATTTTTCTTGCCGGCAAAAAAAAATTGCGAACTGTAAAGCGGCCTTTAAAAAATGTGCTAAAGGTGAACTTTGTATGGACGGGCGGGCCCACGGCAATCTATACAGTACACTCGAACCCCTCTTAAGTCACCTTCGCTTAATTCACATTCCCTCTTATTTCATGTTTTTCCCTATTATGTCACGAAACGTTTCCTCTTAAGTCGCCGCCTGTAAAAGTTTTAGAACTACGTTTGGAAATTGGATTCTCGCATGAATATGTACAATTTTTATTGAAAAAATGATTGTGTAATACATTAAATATAGACACCTAACCTTTAAAATAGGTTAGGAGTCTTTTAAAAAGATTTAACCTTCAAAATATTCATTCAAGTGGAAAATTGAACTTTGTCACGCACTTACGTTTATTTTTTCGTTCAACTGGCTCATTTTGCATTATAACAAGTGCTGTGGTATATGCCGAGAATAATACACCACCATATATTCTCGGGTATATCTCTAAATATTTCTTTTTGCAACTAAAAACACGAAAAACTTGAGGCTATGATTGCGACTTAAGAGAATATATTTCGCGACTTAAGCGAGATGATGCACGGATTTGGTGACTTAAGAGGGGTTTGAGTGTATGTATACATAAATGCAGACTTTAGTATTCTGTAGGTAAACTATGACATAGTAGAAGTACAGACATGGTGTGCTTCCTATGCTGTGGTAGAAGCATAGATATGTTTAAAGAGAAACTTTCTCTAGTAGATGTCTATGATTAAAAGTAATTTTTTTCTCAATATGTTTATTTATGGATAAAGGTAAATGTTCCGATTTTTATGGATATTCAATTCAGTGTATCCTATATGTTTTGTGGTGTATGTATTATTTTCGATTCATCAAAATATTGTTTCAAAAAGTTTTTGACTCGTGTATTTTGTATATTTCCACAAAACAAAATTAATATTCGGGTGAACGAATATGGAATTTTTAATATTATTTATGCAGTTATAAATACATTGATTTTATTTTTTTTAATCTTCCGGTTTTTATAGCATCACAAAATTATTAAATGCCTATCTTTTGTTACAATTATTTTAATACAAGTATAATAAATGTTTGATCTGAAAATTATTTTTTTTTAGGTGAATGGAATATATCACAAGCTATGGTTTATTTCAAAATATCTCATCTTTCTCAATGCCGCCATGAATCCCTTTATTTATGGTGTGACTAATGAAAAAATTACAGCGGGCGTTCAAAGCTACGAGGCTGTACAAATGGCTTTTTCCACTTAGAGGAAATAAACTCGCCGCAACTAAACCAAACGAAAAACAGAAATCCAGCGATGAAACTTCTAGCAAACTTTTTTTAATATTCAGGAAGAAAGCCAAAATCCAAGAATCTGCGACTAAGGTTATTGTAAATACAAAATTATAAAGATTCGAGAGGTAGTTTCTTTTCCCTCAAAATAAAACAATTGCTTTTCAAATATACATATATATTTTTAAAGTAACAACAATAAATGATTAAAAATATCGATCTAACACAAATAAATACAAAACAGTTAAGTTGTTACAGTTAGGGTGTTACTGTACATTTAAATTATTTTTGGACCAAATTATACCACATTACAGAAATAATTATATATAAATTTCTCCTATGATAAAAAATATATTTTAAACAACTCAGAAGATTTTGACTAACGCATACATATTTGAACATCAATTTTATGTTATGTATAACGCAAACGCACAATAAACGCAGTAAGTTACACGTCAGTAGTTGTTTGATCCGTGGTAGATGATAGTGGAATGTTCGCGACCTGTACACTACTGCTTTGTTCAACTCCAAATAATATTTCGGATCCGACTGGTATATAACCTGTAGTACTGTTAGTACTGAAGTAATTAGAAGACTGGAAAAAATTCGTAGGGTTATTATTTTGCACTATCTCACAATTTGTTGAATTGTTCTTATTTAAATCGAAGTTAACATTACTGATATCTGGCAACGCATCATTTACAACCAATTGAGACTCTGCATTCAAATTTGTCAAAGAAATATTCTCGACGTTCTTCTCGGACTCCGTTTTTGCTATGCTATAAACGTCGGGTGACGAAACGTTATAAGGATTTCCCATGTACTCGGTGTAGAGAGATACCGGTTGCACTTCCGTCGTAGTCGTGGAAGGTACCATTGGACTGTTATATAGAACCGGAAATGTATGTTGGCTTGTGGGTGTCGGTACGAAAAAATTGGACATGTACGGCATGCCAGTCTGCAACGTGGGTTGCATAATTGGCGATGTGGAATTGGGTATTATCTGGTGACTGGATGACACCTGTGGTACTGCGGTTATTGTGACTGGTTTTTGTAATGAGTCCATTGTGTATGTTGGACCAATTGGCGTAGATACCATCTGCAAAAAATAACACATCAGTCTCAAAGAGAACGCCATTTCTTAATAAACGAAGATATGTGGTGACCATTGAAGTGAAACGAGGTGAGAAGTGTGATCATTCTGATAACAAATGCAATAATACGAAGGCACCATAGATACGAGTATTCTCATCATGTTGGGTCCAGGTGTCATTCTCGGCCATATGTTTACAATACATTTAATATTCTTTTCAAGTTTATATTAATTTTTTCATTAAAAAGAAGCAGAAATAATTTAAAAGGATTTCCATAGAGTGTGCTTTAGGAGAGACATTGGCGGCTGAACGAGCTAGCTTTATTAGACACATCAAAACTTGACATATTTCCGGTTCTGCACACGAAAGGGTGTTTATTAATTTTATTATTCCTCATGCAACACCCTTACTGGAGTAAGGAGTCAATCAGGACACAAAGCACTAGATAAAACCACGCAATTTCAAATCACTATAGAACAGAGGATCTCAATGGTAAAACCAGAATATATACAAAAAAAAAAATGTACAAAACAAATTAATGTTTCGATACATTTTATTACAGTACTCGCATTTGGGAAATACAAATTAATAAGTTAATTCACAACAGACCTAAGGAGTATCTAATAAGGGTTCATTCACATTTTACTGATAAGCTTAGTTCATGATAAGCGATTCCCTACTCACCTGTCCCAAATGAGCAAATAAATGAGAAGATACGGGCTGCTGCGTCGATGGAGGTTGCAAAATTATGCTGGATCTAGTGGCATTCTCGATGTTATGCTGAACAGGTTTTTGTTGTTGGTTTTCCGCGTTCATGTTTAAGTCCTGCGGCTAGAAAAGACAACATTAAGAAAAATATGATAAAAGCAATGTGGATACGATACCTGTTGCTCCATTTTCTCTACCTTTGTGTGATCTTGTTCGATCTCCCTAAATAATTCATCCTTTAGGTTCGGCAAGAACTTGCTTATCCTTTCCCAGGTGGCATTCCACATTGGACTCTTACCATCAGGTTCATCAAACACCTTTGCTGAATCCATCACCAGCAGCATATTCTTCAGGGACTCCGGTATCGCTTCATACAACAAATCGCTCTTATCCGCGTGCATATATTTATCCATAAAGTCCAGTATGATCATCCAAAGATTGAAGAACGTCGGCAGAGACAAGAGCGGAGTCAAATGATGTAAGAACACTTTTGATAGGACCGTTGCCGCCCTCATCCTCGTCTCTTCCATGGCGATGGGGTCTTTAGGGGTGATCGGTTGAAGCAAGTAGCTCAACAGAGGGAAGAGGACACGCTGAAAACACTGCTCCCATTCGGGGCCACTCAAGGTCTGCAGATCGTGGACTAGTAACGCCCTCTGGAGGTACGTTATCGCACTCATCCTAACCTAAAAGTAGATGTTTACAAAGAAAAATGTATTAAGTAGTTTAAATAATAAAACATTAATAAACACTACTTTTATATTTTTGTAAGAATACTATGGATATTCTTGAGGAATGTACAAGGTGAATGTTGTTTGTTACCTGTCTTCTGGTATCACAGCATAATCTGGCAATACCCTGTAAAAGGGGCACCACCCTTGGGCCCACAAAGAAGTTTCTTCGGCTATTTCTCCTCCTTCTTCAGCCCACCATTTGAATATCTGAGCAGTTCTTGTGTGCAGTGTGTGCATCAGGTCTAATAACTGAAAACAAAAATAATATGCACATAATGCTCCATAATTAAAATAAAATGTTAGAACGTTAATATTCTCTCACCTGAATGGATATTTGGTGGTAACCACTAGGTAAATCGTCATTGTCACTCTCCTCATCTTCATCGGGGCTACTCGTTGGACTTTTCCTTGTTCTGTAAGCTTCGGCTCTTTTACGATTCGTCGACTTTCGTCTCGGTCTCGAATCGCGGCTAGAATTCTTCCCTATTTCTCTTATCTGCAGAGGGAATTAAAAAGATCTAATTACATAAACACAACAGACAAAAGAAAAAACATTTACTTACATCCGTGCAAGCTGGCTTCCACGAACGTACGGATACAGTGAACACAGATGTCGGAGTTATAAGGTGTTATATGCGCAACGTCTCTGACTAGAAAAGCTAAACTTTCACAGCACTTTATCAGACTGCTAGGATCGTGTGGACCCAGGTTTCTCTCAAGGGACAGACCGTACTGTGTCGGTGGTAAAGTCCTCCCAACTACTGGCTGAATTTCACCCTCATTACCAACCTTTGAACAAAAAACTGATATAGTACAGACAAAAGGATAATTAAAACCGAAATAATGCTATTTTTGGTAGTTTTCCGAGGGTACTCAAACTGACAGGGTTAGATTGGACTACTCCAAAAGATGTTTAAAAAAGGCTGTCAGATACATATATATCTTGGAAAAGATCTTATAGTTTATATAGCTTGTCGTTTGGCCATTTCTTCCTTTACTTCATATTTCACAGACCCGTGTAATAATTTAATTATAATATCATGTTTCATTTGGTTATTTGTAATAAGTTGATATTAATCATCCAGTAAACTATACAGGATGTCCCATTATTAAAGAAACGACAGATTCTTTAGGTAAAAATATGATTTAACCAAACTTACTTTAGTCCAAAAGTTATTGATAAACAAGATATTGGGTGTCAAAGTTATAATTGTATAATCAATTTCCATAAATAATTTCTTTAAAAAAATTATTTTTTTTTTACAAAATTTGGTGAATGGGGTTTTTTTGGGGAGAGGAATTTTAATTTGTCAATCATTTTGGTGTAAGTTGTAGAGGGCGCGCTCTGCAGCATCCTGAATGCTTAAAGAATGGTGTAAGTTATTTGCGTCTTACAATATTTATGTTTAAAATATCTATCGATTTTCCATCATTTGACAGAAAAGGTAGGCCCATTTGCATTTAAAGTGTTCAGTGCAAAGAAAATATCGTTTTTTGTGGAATAATAGCTGAATTGAAATTAATGGATTAAACGTTAATTATAAATTATATTTATGACATATTTATAGTAAGTCTAAATGATTTCTATAAAATAATTGATTCACTGTGGGTCCTTGGAAATTTAAATTAAATATATTAACCTCTTTTATTTTTATTTACTTTATTTTTTCCTTTAATATTTATTCACTCACCAAAATCCATCCTCCGGTGTTTGGCGATCCTACCGGCGAAGTAGGGACAACGATAGGGCTGTGCGGCCGCTGTTGCCCGTGCTTCGGGCTCTTTGTCAGTTCCGAATCAGACGTGTAGCCCCTGTCCGTACTAACTTCCTCGTCGCTGTTTGCCTGGTTCTCCCCGTCCGACTTGGTTCCCTGATCCGGCTGCGCAGACTCGTCCGCGATGAGCTTCGGCGGCTGCGCACCCGCTCCCACGCACTCCAGCAGCGTGAAGATGATCATCCAGTCCATGTTGGTGTGAATGTTCTGGGCGGACGTCTTTAACAGCTCGTACAAGCCGAACGATATCTGCCGCGATATCCTGCACAAAGTGCTGCTCTTCAACAGGAGCAGCATCCGTAACGACTGCAGGACGACGGGACTCATCTCTTCGTTGCGCATCAGACGTATCGCGATTCGTAACAGCCCTATCACTGAACGCTCCAGGAGAAATTGGTAATCGAAGACGGAGGCGTTCATCACCAGCGTGTAGATGTGGTCGCGTACGTTTTGCCACACCGTCATCACGCGATCTCTACCAAACAATAGACTAGTGTAGAATACAACATTTAACTTGTTCTTCATCATCAATAGTCATCTTCATAATCATATAGTCAATGGCTTTATGTCATGGTTAGCAAAATAAAATAAGATCAGAACTTTTTTTATTGATGTGGTATAATACCCATCTTGAGATATAAATTTTAAATGTTAATGTGCAAATTAAAAACATAGTTATAACAAAAGGTCAAAAGATGGTTGATGCCAATTGTCCGTGAATTATTTCTGAAAATAATCCACCCCTATTAACACTGTTATTTAACTCAAAACCGTTACATTACTACTACCGCTACTATTAATGGAAATTACTTTACCTATTTTGTATGACTATCTTCACCAGCAATTCAAGGAAGAAGACGGTAACGCTTTCGTTATAATTGTATCCCAAGCTCTTCTGCACGTCGGGTCCTCTGGACAGATCGATCAACGCTTTGACCAGTTCGAAGAGCGCCTCTTCATGTAAAAACTTAGAATCTGTTATCAGCTGCTCCAAATTGCAGTCCTTTATGCATTCCTTTGCCACTTCGATGTTCTGCTGCTCTTCGGGTGTAGGCACTTTCGACAGATTTTCAGTCGACACCATGTAAGAATACAGCGAACTAAAGATACCTATAAGTATTTATCATAACTATGACATATGATTTTCCAAACCAAAATATTCTGTAGGTTAAGTTTGGCGCCATTATAACAATTTTTTTTTACGCAAACAAGATAGGTGTCTTATACGTATTTTTGGTCGCTGAAAAAGAATCCGTTGTCCGTTTCCCTCTATCATTTCTGGATTTTGCGTAAATCAAGGAAATATAACCTCAAAAGCATGTAAAAATAAAGCAGCATAAAAAACAAAAAGTTTTGTAGTAGAAAGGCATTATACCATTCCGTATGTTTTTTTGTACACTGAACACGATTTTGAGATCAGAATAGTTAATCGTTCCATAGGCCGCGCATTAAGACATAACCTCAAAAAACATCTTGAAATTGAAAAACATAAATACGTTTATCAAGTAAATTAAAAGTTTAATTACAAGACATTTTGGGGCGTCTAATATGTGATCAAGAGTAACAATTTGTGGATAGATTTTCACATAACCTCCAAAAAAAACAGGTAAAAAATATGACCAAAATGTGACATTACACAAATTAAAAGATTAAACGAACGAAATAAAAAAAGTTTTATAGTAGAAATGTCAGATTCCATGCCATATATTTGTTGGTGTGCAGAAAACGTCTTGGACATCACAATTTTTTCATATGCTGATATCATCAGCACCATTGAGGTGCTGGTGAGAGATGAGGGGACTCACCTTTTAAAAAACCACCCCAGTGGTGAGAGGCGAAGGGACTCGCCTTTTAAAAAAGCACGTTTATATGGAAATATTCTATACTTGTGACGAGGTTGAGTGCTTATACCTCTAAAAGAAAGTATTTATTTAGGTCAATTGTAGGTTGTAGGTTAATGTCTTGATACTCAGCATATGAAAAAATTGTAATGTTCAAGACGTTTTCAGCACACCAACAAACATATGGCATGAAATCTGACATTTCTACTACAAAACTTTTTTTATTTTGTTCGTTTAATCTCCTAATTAATGTAATGTCACATTTTGGTTATGTTTTTAACCGTTTTGGAGGTTATGTGAAAATATATCCGCGAATTGTTACTTTTGATCACATATTCGGATTAGACGCTCCAAAACGTATATACGCATGCTCACTAGCTTAAACTTCTAATTTACTTGATAAATGTATTATGATCTCAAAATCGTGTTCAGCATACAAAAAAACATACGGAATGGTATAATGCCTTTCTGCTACAAAACTTTTTGTTTTTTTTTTTATGCTGCTTTATTTTTACATGCTTTTTAGGTTATATTTCCTTGATTTACGCAAAATACAGACGTGATAGAGGGAAACGGACAACCGATTCTTTTTCAGCGACCAAAAATACGTATAAGGCACCTAATCTTGTTTGCGTAAAAAAAATTGTGGTCCTGTGTATATCAATATAACCTCAAAAATAGAAATATATGAGTAACGTCTGATGTATCCTGTATGCGTTTGGGTACTAGGAATATTACAGAATCAAGGGAGAATTTTCTTACCCGTGTCTTGCTTTGGCATATTCTGAACCTCTTCGTAAACCAGTGTAATTTTTCCACTGTGATTGATAAAGTCCTCTGCCTCAACGTAACTCTTCGGCAGAAGCCCGTTGCTGTACAACGCCAACACCAGATCGAACAGGTTCTTCCAGCCCTCCCTGACGTTGTCTCCATGCTGGTGTATCAACGAAAAGACGGTTTTCAGCGCCAACTGTGCCTTGCTGTTGCTCCCAAATTGCATAACGATGTTGTTCTGCCTCTGCTGATTATAGAAAATGGTAAACTTGCACAGGCTCAACAGTAACATGTCCAGGTTGTTGGTCATGCCGAAGTTGGCGGCGATGAAGGCGCAGCGCTCGAAGCCCTGCATGACCTTCTTGTAAATGTTGGGCTCGTCGCTCTTTTCGAAAATGAACGAGAGCGCAGCCACGATGGGGCCGTATATGAGCTGGAAGAGCTCGGGGTCGTACGTGCCGCCATTTACATGCAAGTAGACGCCCTCTTTCGATTGGCCTTTGCGCAGGAGTACTTTCCAGAGGTAGTTATCGCGTACTAAGCCGGTTTGTTCTGCTGGCATCACAATTTCGTCATTTCTAAAAGAAGAAAAATTCTAGGAAAACTGGGCACATAAATATGGTGTGGTTTTAAGTAGATCAAACAAATATTTTTGTTATGTTGAAGTTCTTACAGAATTATAAACTTGACAGGGAATAGTTGATAGGAATGCATTTAAATTGACTTTGATTCGGTAGCGAAAAGCATGTAAAAAATTAGGCACGTTTGACAAACACTAACTCATCGAAAAATTCTTACTTAATAGTGTTGTAGATCTCGTCTAGCATTTCCTCGTCAAAATCGTTCCCTCCGTTGACTCCTTTTAGATTCTTCTTGAATGCCGATGGTGACATGGGCACTGTTTGTTTCTTGGCATTTTGGTTGTGTTGATCGACATTTAACATAATCACCGCATACGCTAAGGTAAAGGCAGAATCAACATCGGCGAATGGTTCTCCATTACTTTTTCTGAAAAATTAATGTAGAATTCATAATTTAAAGAATTTTTTAACTAATTGACTAGTCTTTATCGATCAATAAAATAATCCAGATTAATTTAATTTGCAGGTTTTTTTAAATTTAAAAATACATTTTTTTTGTTCGTAAAGAAAAAAAATACATATAAAAATATCAGTCGATAGTATATTATTTATTTAAATATCACATAGTACTTCCAAATTAATTAGTTTATAGATTTTTCAAACAATTTTTACAAACTCAAACGAAAGATTAAAATTTGTAATTTCTTTCTAACTGATGTACAGCAAGCAAAATAAATACATTTAAGCAATCACATACACAAATGCACGGAAAATAAAGCACACTACAATATGTACCAATTTTTGTTTCTATAGCAGAGCTAACAGAGATAGTATGTACCTAATTGAAAATTACAACATTTCAGAAAGTAGTGCAGATAGTAAGGAAGCATTTTCGCAAAATGGTGACAAAAACTGAATAACTTTCCTCACACCCGTAAAAGTGAGCTAATTTATAAATATAAGTGATCAAATTACTGTCTTATATAATAAATAGTATATAAACGGTTTCTTTCTCATATAATACTTTACGGTTCATCCTCCAAATCTAAATACATCAATCTATATATCTAAAATAATGCCATGTAAAGTTGATTTATAACTGGTTACTCACATGCCAATGTTCCGCAAAATGTTCCAAAATCAATGAGATTGTAGGCGCCTCCCCAGGCAATCTAAACGTCTCTAAAAACGTCCTCAGTGCCTCATCTATTCTAACGTCGGCGAAATCGAACGTTTTTTACGAAGGCTTCCAAGATATTTAAATTGCTTCTGTTACTAACGTATTCCCCGATCATTTTCTTGTCCAATCCTGGATTCTCTCTGAGAAACATAGATATCTCCTGTGGGTCAAGTTCTGCTTTCAGAACACCGTGCTCTTGCAAAAATTGAATGCCCTTCTTAGGTTTGACGTTGAAATGTTCTGTGCCTTGGGGCAACCACTGGAAATAAAATATTTGTGGTAGGGTTAATAACAACTCTTGTTATTTTTTTTTTAACATAAATTGACTAGTAAACTTCTGCAAAATTAGCCAATCACAAGCCTACCTCAAAAAACTGTGGTGAAAAATTAATAGGTATTAATTAGTATGTGTCTTAGGCTTTCTTGTACTTATTTTGCAGCATGAACGCATTCAGCTGTTACAATTAAAATTATTCTTATTTTTATTACTATTCTTATTTCTATTACTAAAAACATCTGCATGAACCCACCATTACTTTTACACATAACCTTACTTTTAATTTTAATTGAATTAAAGTAAGGTTATGTGTAACCTTACTTTTAATTTTTAATTGAATTAAAGTAAGGTTATGTGTAGATTAGGTTTTATCATATTTCAGCAGAGAAAATTTAAAACCCATTTGAACCGAATCGAACTCAATTTTAAAATCCCAGAAATCATTTATATTAGTTTAAATCATTTGAAAAGGCACATTTTAAGTTGTAATATTTTTTTACCTAAATATAATGCTGGTAAAACTGTTGTTTGTTGCTTATCGACTTTATATTTTAATTTTATTTTATAACTTATCAACTTTTTATTTTAATTAGTTTATTAAAATCCAGAAGAAACTTTAAACTTTGTGTTTTAAGATTTTTTTTTAAGAAGTGTTACAACTAATTGTAATTAAATCCGATTTTTTTTTAAAAGTGTTGCAACTAATTGTAATATACACTACTGAAATTTTTCCTGAAGATGATGAATATTCATGGAAAGTTATCATTTTCAAATTATCAGTTTAAAAAATATGTCATTTTTTTAAACAATTTTTTTTGTTGAATTCTGTTCTGGTATTTACACATTTTATCTCTTATATCATATGTTTAATTTCATAGAAAAACATTTGGAGTGTATTAGTAATACAAATTCTGTACCTTTTTAATTGCTTTCCTGGCTGCCAATTCATCTTTGCTCGGCACATTTTCAGAAATCTTAATCCTACTCGATTTTCCTATGAAATTGTTAATATTCTCAATGGGACCATTACTGTCATTCTGAGTATTGTTGCCCTTCAACAGACCATCTTCGTTTTTTCCATCGCGACAGCACACCTCGATGCCTTCTATCACCGTTAGGAGAGCGTCTAATGACAGCAGGTGCATGTGGTATATGCCGGACGGTGGAGAAAGCGTTCTTGGCCAGCAATTTCGTCAGTTCCTCATAGAGATTGGTGCAGTATATGTCGCAATCGTAGTTTAGGTACAACTCACTAACGAAACCGGGTATACGCCACAATTGCACAAGACTGTCCAGGGCGATCTCTTTGTGCTCATAGGTAACTTTAACAGAATCATTAACGATTATTTCCATGAGCTTGTTGAGGTAACTTTCCAACTGGTACTTTAGGTGGATTCGGAGGGACTCGAACATCAAAAACGATACTTGGAGGTTCGCTGCGAACACTGAGAGTCTTTCGGTATTTAATAGCTAAAAAAAATGGATTTTTCTCAATGGCTGTATTTATTGCGCTATGTATTTTGCTACTCTTTTCGATTAATATTCTCAGTTATTTCACTACTGTTAAAAATGGGCTTTATAAATAGTATTAGAAATTAACAGTATCACAGATAACTGAGCGCCAATAATAAAAAAGTAACTTCCAAATTGATGTTTGATAATGATGCATCTATTACCACATTCAGTGATATGTGTTTATTACGTTCAAATATCGCTTATAGAAACTTTTTTTTAATTCACGATACATGTTAAAAACTTTCTGATATATGCAAAGTACTTAAACAAAATGATTGACTTACCGAAAATAAGTTTCTACACAGATCGGTCCTTGACCAAGGCCAGTAACGTGTTGTACTTCCCAATACTGTCCGCCCACTTCTAATGCAACAGTCAGTAACGTGAGTCCCAGGTGTATCATGACGTCAGTATTCTGCTTGTCTAACGGATTGCAGAG
Source organism: Aromia moschata (assembly GCA_029963805.1). Taxonomy (NCBI): domain Eukaryota; kingdom Metazoa; phylum Arthropoda; class Insecta; order Coleoptera; family Cerambycidae; genus Aromia; species Aromia moschata. The sequence goes on along the minus strand of JAPWTK010000052.1, from coordinate 1,522,041 downwards.
GCTGATAAGGAACCTGAATAATTCCCTTACACACGCCAGACCGTACGGTATTAAGGCTATACATTCATCTTGGAGTTGAGGGGTAAATCTGATGCCTCTCTGATTCACATAGTCATGGCTAGAATCATTTGTTGAACAATACTGTGTGTCACTTGTAGAGTCTTCATTTTTTTGTTGCGGGAACGACTGACGATGACTCTTCTTTATCGGTCTCTTTTTCTTCAGATGTTTGATTCTCAGACTTAATGTCAGTATATTTTGACGCCTGTGAATGTAAAAAACTAAAGAAGTCAAATGAAACTAAAAAAACTAAAGAAGTCATTGGAGGTTTGTTCCATTAATCTTATAAAAAAATCTCAAAAAATTAAGCCATAACTAAAGCCGGCAGATCCGTGCGGTGGGCTAAAATCGGACGAGTCATACTACTTACTACTTGTATGTGCAAAAACAAAATTCATGAAAACAATAAACTGTCGCAATTTATAAAGAGATGTGTTAAACTTACCCTGTTATTTACGTTCTGGATCCGGATCTGCCGGCTTTAGTGATAACCTCTATACATTAATGCATCATAAATTTTACTATGTATTAACATTTTAAACTAAGAAGTGGCACATTACATATATACATACTAAATTCTACATTTAACACTAATTATATTGTTTATAAAGTTTTTAATCACACATAAGACAGGACATGGTAAATTTAAAACTAAAATAATTTATTAATTCATATTATTACATATCATTTGCAAGTTTAAATACAAACCTAATCTCTGCTAAATTTATAGCTATGATTATTAAATTTATTAATTACCTGTTCACCGTTCTCTGGATTTTCTTTTTCTTCTTGATTCCCACCATCACTTGATGTCGGACTTTGCACATTTATCTCGATATTGCATTGTCCCTGATTTTCATTAGGACTAGAAGAGGGAAATGAGGAGGGGGAAGTCATGTCTACTCCGTCCGCTAAATTTTGTGGAGTGTTTTGGGAAATAGAGCCCTGCATATCTAAAATATTTCCCGCTGGAGTCATGGGGGTCGTTGATAAGTGTCCAGTTCTTAGGAGACTTTGTGGTTTGGTTGGTGCAGGAGACTGAACATCATCCGAATCTAGAAACAATTATTAATACGACGCAGGCAAATAGTTTATACAATAAAACATACCGATCTTATCCTTCTTCCGGAATGACTGCCTATATTTTCTCTTAGTCCTGGTTTGGTCCATTGCGCCAGGCCTCATTTTTATTTGTTTAATTGCTATGGCTCTTAAGTCATCGGAAAATTGTGGCAAACGCATAAAAACTAATTGCACCATGTCTTTTAAATAGTGTTCAGCAGTTCTTCTTAACAACTCTACAAGTTCATTAAATAAAAACATATGAAATAGAAAATAATATACAGTACCATTTAATCTCGTCTCAAAACATATTCGAAAACATGAAAGCATTATCTCACATAAACTCTCATTCGTTAAAGTAGCTCCTTCAGGAGCAAGAGTGAGTGTCCCTCAGCACTTGCAAAATGCGCATTAATACAACTCCGTCTGACGACTGATCTGTCCCAACAAACTTAGCATGTGTTACAGCATCTGCGATGTTGTGAACCGTATTGGGAACAGAACTATGTGTTGGGTCTGTAAAAATTAGTGATGCAAGATTTGCGTAATATGAAGTAACTACCTTACCTATAATTCCGTAAGATAAAAATTTGTTAATAGCAGATAGCGCCAAACTAGTAACAGGTCCTGTGGTTTCTTCCGATCGTATTACATCTAAAAACGGGGAAAGGAAAATGTTGGGTTCCACAAGTCTCAAATCGTCTATTTTATTCAAAACATCCTTGAGTTCTTGAAAACTCTTCATAAGAGTATCTATATCATCCTCTTGATAAGAATGCGTGGACCACCTTACATTTCTCCTCATGGCAGTCATTAAAATAGACATTTCGCCTTTAACGACGAATATTCCATTACCCGGGAGAGACATAGTGGCTGGTTTCGTTCAAAAATTTGCCCCAAAATATTTACATCTCAAAAGATACACGTCGAACTTCCACTACTTCACTTCCAACTCACATCTGACATTTACGTTAGTGACAGATGACACTAGTGACAGATGACATACGTATGTACATTGTCACGGCAGAGATCGTTTTTCAATGTCATTGTATTTCCTGTAGATGGCGAAATACTTTGTTCGGCTATTCAATGTCAGATGGCCCAGCCTGACAGCCTTTTTGTATAGATGAAGTATGTAGGTAAATATAGATGGCAGCAAAGATAAATTATTGTTTCCATAATTCAGGACTATTTTGAGATATTCTCTCACGCAAATACGCGGATTTATTTCATACAAATGAAATAAATGGTAATAAATAATATGCACGTTTTGTTTCAGCGTTATTTATAATATAACATACTTACTCTTTTTGCAGTTGGTAATATGCGGGAAAGGTGTTTAACTATTCAAAATTAGATGGCGCTACGTAAGATAACAGCTGATTTAACTGTTGTCAATTGCATCAATTGCCAAGATGACAAGTGTGAAATTACATAAGGGTTAAGTACATTATTTATTTGTGTAATAATAATAAGTGTGAAGAAATTTAAGTGTTAAATCCAACATTTAAATAATAGGTATGCATGCCATAATTCATTGTTGGTAAATAAATTAATAAAATTTGTTTCAGAAAATGTGTAATATTTTTTGGAATGTTGTGTTTTCGACAGAGATTTTGTCAGACAAATAATGTATTTATAATATGCAGTTTACTGTTAGCAGCAGGATTTATATTACAAATTAAAGTTCTATATATTAACCACCAAAAACAACTAAGATTAATGGAGTACAAGCAACGGGTAATTAACATTTTTCAACTTTTTTTTACCTATTAATTGCTTTATTTTAGATAAGTGAAGTAACTGAAACAATTAATTCCGTGGAAAAATTAGCTAATTATACTTCATCCCTAATGAGAAAGCTAGAAATGGTTACACAAACGCATAAATTAAATAGAGGTATATTAAAGTCAAGTTGACATACCTATAGTTGTAATATTTTTTCTAATGAATAATAACAAACTGTGTGTTTAACATGCTTTTCTTATAAATTTTTCTAACGAGAAGATAATATATATGTATATATGTATAGCTTTATATATTTGTTATTGATGTTTACATTCAACAAAGTATATAGATTTTATGTTATTTTTGCACAAAGTATTTATTAACAAACCACATGGCAAATTAGTTTATGCATTAATTTGCCATTTAAGAGGCAGGTTCACTGTTTAAATTAAAACAATAATAATTAACAGATCCTGTATTTAAAAAGATAATGTACAAAATAATGTGCCATTTGGTTGCCGTAGCAGTACTTAACGTTACATGAAATGTAACATTTATTATATAACTACAAATGTTTTATTTATTTTTTATTTAAGACAATAAATGGTAATTAAAGTTTATTTATATGCTTATTTTGAAATACAAAGTTAAAAAATATACAGTGTTTGACCTAAGCTCTACAACAACAAAAAAATGTATAGTATGTTATGTGATATTCACCACATATTGTCGAGGTCTAGGCATTGTGGACTATCTTTATAAGCACCCTTGTTTTCAAACACAGCATGTGGTGCACAAAGCCAAGGATCATTCGTTGCTTTTTGCCACTCGTTCAGTCGTTTTTTCAATTCTTGAAATATTTCCATGGAACTGTTTTTCTTAACAATGTTATTTAGTTCCTCAGGGTCATGTTTTATATCGTAAAGTTCCCATTCTGGTCTGTCATAATATTGTTTTAAAGTCTTAAACCAATTTAAGTTTTCATGGCTTTTCGTTCGATTCAGGATATCCTGTTGTAAAAGATAATACATTGATATTAGTAACTTAATAAAAATTTGTCAGTTTTAGAAACGTATTATACATTACATAGAGTTTACTTTGATGGATATTTTGAACTTACTTGAAATGTGGGAGAAAGGTAGAAATCTTGATCAATGGGAAAGGGACTATAAAAATTAATGTTATGAATAAGTTTGTATCGCTGAGTACGAATCATTCTCATTGGATAGTACATGGTAATCTCATGCAAGTTATGACTTGCAAAAATTGCTTCTTTAGATTTATCAGCAGGTTCTGAAATATATTGATTAGAAAATTATGATTAATTAAGTTGTTTATTAATCTGGTTACTTTCTTACCTGCAATGAGCAGAGGAAGTAAGCTTCTTCCGGTAAATATTTTTTTCCTTTCCACGCTATTATCTTCTAAACGATCCTCCTCGTAAGTAATGTTATACCAATCTAGCATTGTTGGCACAATATCTAAGAGACTCGCTAAAGAGTTTGTTACTTGGTGTTCCCTTTCCTTATGCAGCGGTGAAGAAATCAACATTGGTTCTGCAATGCCCGAGTCATAGAAATTTGTACGCCCATTAGGAAACGGGATGCCATTGTCTGAAGTGTAGATTATTAGGGTATCGTCTAAGTGGCCTGAGTTCTTTAGTTCTTCAAGAATGAGACCGACACCTGGAAAACTTCTAAGATGAATCACAGGCTTTTCGTTGTAATATGTGATCAATTTACATGCCTTGATCAAGTCTAGAAATGGTTGTGTATTGGGCGGCAACATCTTTTCGCGCCTCCCAAGTATCAGGTATAAAATAAGGTAGCTGAAGTTCATCTGGTTGATAAATAATGGGTTTCCAGTCTGGGATAAGACCCATCCCTTCATCACCATTTCCAAATAGTTGACAAAATTCGCCAAACTCTGGATTGGTATGACCACATCGATGAGGGTCGTGGAAAGCGATATATAAGAAAAATGGCCTAAAATATAATGTGATTTTGTGCATATTACATGGATAATGTCCTAGTATGTCAGTTGTTCTTTATTTTTTTATGTATATCATATTAGTACTTTCTATACTTACTCGGTACCATTATTTAAGAACTCTCTGGCCAATAATCTAATATGAGTGATATTCCTACCAACTTGCAGTATGGAATTATTTTCTTCTGTTTGGGCATAGTCAAAAGGATATGCTTCCTCGGGACCTACATGCTTTTTTCCAATTATTCCTATGGTACATATTTACTTTGATTCCTATTACAACAAATAATTAATACAATTTCTTAACAATTAATACCTGTTCTTATTCCATTATCTTGTAGTATCTTGGGTAAGCTGTTTATATTTGAAAATGAATTGAAATGGTTTTCCGCTTGATGTAAACCATACATTCCATTTTGATGTGACGGCATGCCTGTTAGTATAGCTGAACGACTAAAAGTTGTATATTTCAAGACAAAGTATTATCATGAATTATACGTTTATTACCTTGGAGAACAGCTACTTACAGATGTGAAGGCTTTGTTAAAAATTAAACTCTTTTTTTGCTAGCGCGTCTAAGTTGGGGGTTTGAGAAATTTTGTTTAGGTAAACTCCCATCTCAAAACCTCCATCATCGGCTGAAACAAGTTATTTTTTTACATTTGAAGAATGGCTTAATTTGCTTTGGAAAACCATAACTAGTACGATTTTTATTTTCGCATTTATAAAAATGCATGTTGAATTTTTCTTTCCTGTGAAGCTTAAGCTTTGTGATGAGTTTTACTTTTTCAAATCTCAATGTATCCTATTTTAAGTTCTCGTAATTTATCATTATTTTAACTAAATAAATTTTTTAAATAATTTCCATTAAACAATCTCATGTCCTTTCCGTTTTATCTATGGGGTATGTTGTTAATTTATCTTATAAATTCGATACACCATTTATTATATAATAAATGAATTTAAAATTCTGTAATCAGTATTTGAAATTTTGAAAACATATTTTTTGAATCTACATCTATCGGTTATAGATTAGTATAATTATGTGAACAAAGTAGTAATCTGTATTTTTCTTACAGAATTCTGTTTGATTAATCGTTATTCCTCGGAAGTGCCACCTATACATAAAGTGTAAAATGAAGTTCTATTATTGATTTCAGAAATCTTTTTGTTCAACGTGTCCATCTATCAATCAATAGCAACACTATCGGCATGAATTGTTAACAAATATTTTAGGTTTGAACTTTAACATTTAAAAACGATAATGGTTTTTGTTTACGTGTTAACTTGAAAAAATATGGGGTTACGTGATTACGTGTGATTTAAAGTACAAAGATAAGTTATATTACTCACCCAAGAGTATTAAAGCATTCAGTTCTCTAGCAGTGGCCATTTGTTTCACGTTATATCCAGTGCATATTAGAAAAATTATCACACGAAATCCTTCCGAGTATTTCATCTTCACGGTTTACTGACTGCACTTTTTTTTATTTGGGAGCCAAATTTGAATTAAACAGATGTCTAAAAAGAGAATACTATGTCTCTTCGACATGGATGGAACCTTAACAAAGGCAAGAGCTGTTATAAAGCCAGAATTTTATGACTTTTTGCTATATAAAGTGAAACCCTTATCGTGTATCGCCTTGGTTGGAGGATCAGACTTTAAGAAAATTGCAGAGCAGATGGGTGGCTCTGATGTGGTGCATAAATTCGACTACGTATTTTCTGAAAACGGTTTAGTTTATTTCAAATACGGGAAAGAAGAGGGTAGGCAAAGTATTCAAAAATTTATGGGCGAGAACGTTTTACAACAGTTTATAAACTACGTTTTAAAATATCTATCAACAATCACCTTGCCTGTGAAAAGAGGGACATTTGTGGAATTCCGTGCCAGCATGTTGAATATATCACCTATCGGAAGGTCGTGCTCCCAGGAGGAAAGAGATGCTTTTGAAAAATACGACCAAGAACATCAAATACGTAAACAGATGATAGACACCTTAAGGAAAGAATTCCCTGATATAGGCCTTACTTATAGCATAGGAGGACAAATAAGCTTCGATGTATTTCCAAACGGTTGGGATAAAACTTATTGTCTACAGTATCTTGAAAGTGAGGGCTTTGATGAAGTCCACTTTTTTGGTGATAAGACTGCCAAAGGAGGTAACGACTATGAAATATTTTGTGATAAACGCGTTATAG